>CAMRHE010000068.1:5770000-6482500 GCA_947044405.1 Leptodactylus fallax | reverse complement strand
AACATTGAGGACAATTTATCATTGCTTTTGCACCAGAATTCTGACGTATGTTTTTCCTATTTTACCCCTTTTTCTTGTGTGTGTCTTATTTATTAATCATTTCTACAATTTTTTAAATATTTTGCAGCTAAAGTGACTTGAAATATGGATGTGGTTTATATGGTGCATAGATGCATGTCTAACTTTAATTGCAATTAAAAAAATACAGGAAAAATTCTGAAATATGAATTGCAACAAATTTATAAAGCAGCATGCAACATTTTGATACATTTGTCGCAAACAGCCACACTAGAAAAAAAAAACAAGTCAGAAAAATAGCTTCCAAAAATCTCCTCTTGATAAATCAGCCCCTTTATTAATATTTTATTCATGTATTTATAATTTTATGGATATTTTATGGATTATACAATCGGGATATACATGATCTGTAGCACATAGCATATCAACAGGTTTGTTGAAAATAAAATAATAAAAATCTACAGCTAAGAAGAAAGTATAAATTATAATAAAATACAAATAGAAATAATAAATAACTAATAATAAAAATCTTCCTCATCTATGTAATATTTCTCCATGTTTTTCATCTAGACACTGCCAATGGATGATGAAATATTTGCTAATACATTTTACTATTTATACATTTTGCTTCCTGTGGTTTAACTCTTTCCTATTATTTTTTTGCTTTTTTTTTTTTACTGTTTTACAGTTATAAATAGCAGTGAATGGAAAATTACTTGACAAAAAAAATAACCTCCCAATATTTATACCAAACAAATAGAGTCAGCCCTTTCTACAGCCCTGGGATAATCCATCAAGCCCTGGGACAGGCACTTTCATTAATTACACGGGGGCAGTTAAGTGCAGGGATACAATGTTTCAATGGAAAGTAAACGGACTAATTACAATGTGATATTTTCTTTGCCCCCCTCCTATCACTTCATCTTATTATCGCAGAGATAGGAAAATGAGAATTATCTAGAAGGCTGGGACTTTACTTATAACCTAGAGAGCATAAAATATTAATATAATCTACATCAGCCACAATAAAAAAAAATTATATGACTTTCACTTTCATGATTTTTTACTTTTTCATACTTTTAATTTCAATAATTTAATTTCATAATTTTAATCAGATAACTCAGATCTTGAAACATGTTTTCTGATATAAGTATTACCCTAATGTAATGTAATAGCTCTGTTTATATGTATATATATAGACATGTGTATATACATAGATGAATAGATGTGATTCTATGCACATACAGACTGAAACAAATATTATAAAATAAATCAATATAATTTTCTACTCTTTTATTGTCTTATTTATTTCATTCATTTATTTTATTATATATATATATATATATATATATATATATACACTGTATACTGTATTTATATGTGTGTATAACTATATATACATATATAATGCATTTAATCTAAGTATATTTTGTTCATATTGTTTTATTGCTTTATATTTAATATATACTTATTTTATCATATTATAATACTTTATCTCATTTGTTTTCATTTTTTATTTACCTAGTTATTTGTCTATTTTATTTTATACTGTCTACATATTTTTTTTACTTTTTTATTATTGTATATATTTACATTTATAGTTATTTATTTTTCTTTGTATTTTTTTCCTATTGTATGTATATATATTTATATCGTTTATTTATTTTATTTTTTATTTTATACATGTACAATTGTATTGAATATCTTTATTCATACTTTGTATTTTTTTTTCATTTTTATTTTACTTAGTTCATAGGTATCTTCCATTTCTGTTTAATTTTTATTCATTAAAATGTATTTAATTACTTTTATTTTATCATTTCTTTTCTCTATTAGATATTAGGTTGGAGGTTCCTAGACAATAGACAGACACTGCTGCTGTGCTGGTTACAATGTATCAAGATGATGAGTCTCATCTGTGACCTTGACAAGTCCATCTGAAAGGCAGAATGATGTTTTGGTCACATTTCCTGGTCCTGCCTGACCCAAATCCTCAGGAATGTGATAAGGGACTGTGGCTCTGAGTAATCCTCTGCTGATACCAAGTTCTATGTAATTAGAGTCTTATCACACCAGGGATGATTACAGGGTGCTGAAAACCAGAAAGATCCCCAGCTGTATGGCTGCAGAGGGGTCTGGATCAGAGACCTGGAGGAGATGCTCTGGTGCAACTCTACAAAGACTTGGCATAATGGGAGATTCTTCCATCAAGGTAGCATCTTTCCCACGAAGGAGAACAAGCATCATGGTAGTAGCCTTGACCACATCCCAGTTTGACACCATTATTATACATTGGAAGTATTTCATAGATCCTGCTATATACTAAGGGTTCAGGAAACTGATGGAGAGAAAGAATTCCCGAACTATAAGAATTGTAGGTTCCTATTCCTACGAACGATAGAGAGATAGATAGATATGAGATAGATAGATACATTTTGTTGAACCAATATTCTGCCTAGATCCTTTTCTTTCAAAACTGGAAAATATATCTCTATTTCCCTATCTATCTATCTATCTATCTATCTATCTATCTCTCTCTCTATCTATCTATCTATCTATCTATCTACTTCTATCTCATCTATCTATCTATCTCATATCTATCTATCTATTTTTCTAAAATCTATCTTTTTTTCTATTATTTATCAGATATCTATTTCCCCTATGTTTCTATTTATCTATTTTATCTTGTTTTTCCTTCTTTCTAATATCTGTCTATCCACAGTAAAATCCAAATACATGGCAGCATCCACAGGTTGAAAAAGGGAAAATAGTCTTTATTCTCCCATCTGTGCAACATTTGCTTGATAAAGGTTCTATGGAAGGACTGAAAAGTTACACAGATGGGAGAATAAAGTCGATTTTCCCTTTTTCAACCTGTGGATTCTACCATGTATTTGGATTTTACTGTGGATAAGTCCTTGGCTTTGGATCTTTGGACGTGCACCCCTTACTATATGAGAGCAGTGCGGGTAGTTTTTCTGTTTTTTTCTATCTATCTATCTATCTATCTATCTATCTATCTATCTATCTATACCTATAGATCTATCTAACATCTTCTAGTCTAATATTATTCCCTCTTTTCCTATTTATTATCTATTTCCTTCATTTTCTTTCTTTCTTTCTTTCTTTCTTTCTTTTTCTACCTTCCTATCTAATATTTTTCTAATACACATAACACATAATCCCATCTGGTGTACATGGACCTGCCTTGGGCACTGTATAGGATCTGTACCCTATAGATAGTGCAGTACACATGAGATTACTTCCTGGCAGACATAACATTTTACTACTGGATATCTTGTTCTATAAACCAGTTCTCTGCAGATCCTCTGTGTGTGCTCTGAGATTACCCAGCAGGGCAAATCCTAATCCCCTTGTATACTGACAATAATCTCCTGGGCTCTCTCATGTAACATCAAGGCTGACAGTCGGTCTGAACTTGAACCTGAAGGACCTGAAGAGCTGACAATGAGCCAAACACTGACAACTTCTATAGGTTGGGACTGTGTGTGCTATAGTGAGCTGTGTTATAGACAATATCAGCTGATACACAGACATTATGTAGAAATATTATAGATAGATAGATAGATAGATAGATAGATAGATAGATAGATGAGATAGATAGATAGATAGATAGATAGATAGATAGATAGATATGAGATAGATAGATATGGGATAGATAGATAGATAGATAGATAGATAGATAGATAGATAGATAGATAGACAGCAGATGGACAAGATAGAGAGACAGAAAGAGTTGTGAGATACTGCAGAGCAGCAGCAAGAAATGGTAAAAGGTGCTAAAATAGCGGTAAAATAAAAGTATAAAATATAAATAAATAGCTATATGTATATATATATATATATATATATATATATATATAAAAACATTACTGACAATATAACTCCTCAAGCTAATGCTGAAATCGCTTATAGGGCTATACTGGTGTCGGAACTTACTGTGAAATATATAGTTTAAGAGAGATTTGATATAGATATACAGATTTATACAAATATATATATATATATATATATATATATATATATATATTAGATATATATGAGAGAGTTGTAATTCAGTGCAGTTTTGCAAGTTTTATGATGTATATTATATTGCAATTCTTTAAAAATGTTGCAAGTTGTACGTTCTATATATTTATATTGTACAAATGTGCAAGTTTTATAAAATATATTATGTTGCAATTCTGTAAAATGTTGCAAGTTGTATATATATAAATTGTACAAATGTATAGATAGAGCAGTACAAGAGATATGATAACAGATTTATAGAGAAAGATAGTATATGAAGTACATCATGTTGTAATTCTATACAATGTTGGAAGTTATTTATATATACATATAATTAATGTATAAATGTACAGATATAGTAGTTCAAGAGAGATATAATATACATATATAGACATCTAGTACAGATAAAGAGATATAATATATATATAGACATCTAGTACAGATAAAAAGATATAATATATATATAGACATCTAGTACAGAGAGAGTTACAATTCAGTTCAATTTTGCGATTCATAGAAAAGTAGATTAAATTAGAATTCTAAACAATGTTGCAATTTGTAAATAGATTTCTATCTAGTATATTCTGTTGCTATTCCGTGCAGTGTTACAAGTCTTATATAGCTATATTTCTATTTCATGCTGTATATTCTGTTGCTATTCAGTGCAGTGTTACAAGTCTTATATACCTATATTTCTATTTCATGCTGTATATTCTGTTGCTATTCAGTGCAGTGTTACAAGTCTTATATACCTATATTTCCATGTAATGTTGTACATTATGGTACAGGTCAGTGCATTGCTTCCAGCCCTCCACCTACCTTGGTTCCTGATACTTTGCTGGTTCTCCAGGCAGTTGGACAGGTAAGGGGCATTGGTGAACATCCTGGGCTGCCCAGTGGATGCCTGGCTTGGAGGGGGTGCACTGAAGGCTCCATACCTGCAGGCTCCAGCTGCTGTGCCAGTGAATTGCCCGGAGAAGTGGACAGTGAAGGCGCTCAGACATTGATCCTCATGGAGATCCGGATTCCAGCTGGGCTCCTGCTTGATAAAAGAGTGTGAAGCAAGGGAAGAATATGGAGCCCCTGGGGGGAAGTCCAGGACTGGTGCCCACTGCCCACTGCTGCTGACTGGCATGTTACAGCTACTGTTCCCGGAGAGAGAAGAGACAGGGGGGGAGCAGGGCATTCATGTCCCTCACATCTGACCCCATCTGAATACTGCAGGGGCTGATGCTGGGCTCCAAGCTGGTAGAAGATGTCTGCTGGGCTGGTGGTGTCCACTCAATTCTCCAGCTCCACAGCTAGCACCATTAGGTGTAGAGAAGTCCCTGGGATGTCCCTGCTCTCAGTGTCCTGCAGGAGCTGTGCAGTGTGGGAGCTGTGTCTCCTAGTGTCTCCTACTGGCCAGGTCCCTAATGCTCTAATAGGGGCTTCTCCTGACTGGGAGGTGGAGCCCCAGCCCCATGTCCATTCATACACATCCCCTACTATTCACATCACAGGCTCCTAGCATGCTCTCCTGAGGGGAGCCAGAGCCCAGACACAGCAAAACCAGGGAGGGGGGGATTTACCCCAATTATACAAAATGCAAGGGGTGCATAAGAGTCAGAGAGAGAGCTGCAAAAATAACAAGGCTGGGCTGCAAGGAGGACCCGAGAGAGGACTGGCATCTGTAAGTATCTAGGGGGGAGAGGAACTGACACAGAAGGAAATACAGAGGAATTCATAGAGGGAAAGTGACATCCAGTGTAACAGAACAATAGATAGATAGCTATGAGATAGATAGCTATGAGATAGATAGATATGAGATAGATAGATATGAGATAGATAGATAGATAGATAGATAGATAGATATGAGATAGATAGATAGATAGAGTAGATAGATAGATAGATAGATAGATGGATGGATAGATAGATAGATAGATAGATAGATAGATAGATAGATAGATAGATAGATAGCAAAGGTAATAGAAAGAAAGAGAGATAGGCGGGGATATTTATACATAGATGGATAGATCTAGATAAAGATGATACAGAAAAAAAGATCTACAACAGATAGAGAGGTAATACAAAGAAAGTAAGAAGAAAGCTAAATAGATTTAGATAAAGATGTAATAAAAAGAAATAGAGATATTGAAAGAATTGATATACATCTTCGTAGATCTAGTTAAATATGAGAAAAAAAGAGACAGAAAGAAAGAAAGAAAGAAAGAAAGAACGAAAGAAAGAAAGAAAAGATCCACAGGAAGATGGGAAGATTAGATAGATAGATAGATAGATAGATAGAGAAAATGAGATAGATAGAGAGAAGTAGATAGATAGATAGATAGATATGAGATAGATAAATAGATAGATAGATAGATTGAGATAGATAGATAGATAGATAGATAAATATGAGATAGATAGATAGATAGATAGATAGATAGATAGATAGATAGATAGAGATAGATGTAATAGGAAGAAATAAAAATCCACAGTAAGTAGGGATGTAATCAAAACAATGTAAAGAATGAAAGTAGATTTATCTAGTTAGAGAGATACTAATAAGAAATATAGATAGAGATGTTGATAGATAATAGATAGATACTGTATAGAGATAATGTATCTATGAATAGATTACTAATTGTAATTCTTGTATCCAGGACTGGTGATGTCTCCTGTAAATAGCAGGTAATGATCTGTCTAGTTAGGGATCAGTTTTGATGCTCCCAGGAGATAGAGATCTGTCAGCAATCTATTAGCCGGTCTGACATGTCCTTCATTTCACATTATACGATAATGAACTTTCACCTTCTCTCTATCACTTCTTAGTGTCACTTGTTGCACTTTCACACGCTCCTGGGGGTTGTTTTGCCCCCTGAGATCCTGCAGCAGCCTCTATCACTGGGTAACATCATCATCATGTACAGATGGGACAGGAGCTGAGATACAACTGTGTATCTCAGCCTGAAACCTGACACAGAAAGTCAACGAATCGATTGTCAATCACATCTCATCAATTCAAATCATCTACAATGAAATAAGTCGATTTTAAAGTATTTTATTTCCAATATTATCGAATATTGTATAGTTGTATACTCTTGATATATTGTATGTTCTATCTACTCTCTCTATTGTATATTCTGTATATTTCTATGTCTATGGCTATTACTTATACTTACACAGAATGTCGGAACTGATACAATTACACTTTAGAGAAACTTGTTATTAGCCGAAAATGATCAACAAACACAATTCCTGCAGAGAAAATCGTTATATAAATATAAATATATATATATATAGAATTATATAAAGTGTTGGACAATAGTTATTTTATATAGAAGTCTCCTTAATATTAACTCAAAACCCAATACACAATTCTGTATCTATTAGATTGTACTTGTCTAAAACGCAGCGATATATTATTAATATAATGATGAATTGATACATTAATATTATTATTATTATTATTATTATTATTAACTAATATAATTAATAACTTGTTTGTTTTGTTATGTATTTTTTCTTAGTAGATTCAACAAGAATACTTATAAAAATTCTAACCTTGTATAACAAAAAATTCACTATACGAGCACTGGAATGATAAATGGATGGTTGGAAACCGTGTAACAGGTTCAGATACTGGACTACAGAAATATCTAGAATTATCTATCTGGATTACAGTTATGCTCAATTATCAGATCTTTTATACAAGCAACATCAATGTCTCTTTCTCTCTCTTGTCTATCATTGATCTATCAATATATCTAAATTACTTTTATGCCCAATTGTTAAATAAATATCTCTCTTTCTGACTCTTTCCTTTATCTGTCTGTTATTCTTTATCTATCTATCTATTTGGATTACTTTATGTCCAATCATCACATTTTTTATACAAGTGATATATATATTATATTATTAGGTGATATATATTTATTATGTATATGAATCGCCCTCTCTTTATTTTTATTATCTTTGTGTTTCTCTTTCTTCCTCTTTACATTGGCCTCTATCTATCTATCTATCTAAAAAAACTAATGTAACAGCACCAAAACCATCATCCATCTATCTATCTATCTATCTCATATCTATCTATTTATCTATCTCCTATCTATTTATCTCATATCTATCTATCTATCTATCTATCTCATATCTATCTATCTATCTCATATCTATCTATCTCATATCTATCTATCTATCTATCTATCACATATCTATCTATCTATCTCATATCTATCTATCTATCTATCTCATATCTATCTATCTATCTATCTCATATCTATTTATCTCATATCTATCTATCTATCTATCTATCTATCTATCTCATATCTATCTATCTATCTATCTATCTATCTCATATCTATTTATCTCATATCTATCTATCTATCTATCTATCTCATATCTATCTATCTATCTGATGTCTTCTTCTTCTTCTCTCTCAGTCCCTCCTGAATATTGCACCCTATGAAGCTGTCTATATATTTGGGTGGGCTCTCCTCACCCCCAGTGGTCAGTAATCTATGGCCGGTGCTGCCATACCCAGGACTGTCCAGGAGATCATTTGCCGGACAATTAAGCAGCTGCTGCCATACAGGCCGGGCGTGCACTGATTTACTATCCAGCAGTAATGATGGCCGCTGAGATAATTGGCAGACACTTGTGGCCTCCATTTCCTCGTATTGAAAAGCATTACAAGGTTACCGGGCCAGAAATAGAGCAGCCATTGTACAGAGCTGTATACTGCGGGGGCAGGAGGGTCAAGGTCAGGGGGGCTAAAGAACATGTCCAGGCATAGGTCTGGGGGCCACTAAGGAATAGGCAAGAAATACAAGGAGAAGGTCCCGACCATGCGCCAAAGTCTGCGCCAAATCTGATCCCTGTCCAAGAAGTGTCTATGTGACAATCAGTGAGTGTGTGGTTTCTATAGATATATACTGTAGATAGATAGATAGATAGATAGATAGATAGATAGATAGATAGATAGATAGATAGATAAGAAGTATATATATGTATACTATCTATATCTATGTACAATATCTATCTATCTATCTATTTATCTATCTCATATCTATCTATCTCCTATCTATCTATCTATCTATCTATCTATCTATCTCATATCTATCTATCTATCTCATATCTATCTATCTATCTATCTCATATCTATCTATCTATCTATCTCATATCTATCTATCTATCTATCTCATATCTATCTATCTATCTCATATCTATCTATCTATCTATCTATCTATCTCTTATCTATCTATCTATCTATCTATCTCATATCTATTTATCTATCTATCCCATATCTATCTATCTCATATCTATCTATCTCATATCTATCTATCTATCTATCTATCTATCTCATATCTATCTATCTCATATCTATCTATCTCAATATCTATCTATCTATCTATCTATCTATCTATCTATCCACATATCTATCTCATATCTATCTATCTATCTCATATCTATCTATCTCATATCTATCTATCTCATATGTATCTATCTATCTATCTATCTATCTATCTATCTATCTATCGATCTCATATCTATCTATCTATCTATCTCATATCTATCTATCTCATATCTATCTATCTATCTATCTATCTATCTATCTAGCTATATATCTATCTATCTTTCCTTCCTTATATCTATCATAGTAAAATATTTGATAAGGTTGGATAAAGACACAAATCCAACCTAGAAACCTTCCAGGTTTATCTAGCGAAAGGTGGGCGCCAATTGCCCCATTTGGATTAAGTTCCTTGATCAACATCCTACCATGGAAATTTCTAGCTCCCATAACTTATGATTTTCTTACTTTCAACAATCTCATCCAGAACCCTCTTGAACATGTACAAGTATCAGCCATGACCACGTTCTGTGGCTGTCAGTTCCACAATCTCATCGCCCCTAAGACGTCTTCCTTCCAAACTGAACAACCCCAAGTTTGTCCTGCCTTTATACTCCATCCCCTTAGTTACTTTGGCCGCCTCCTCTGCACCTGCTCTAGTTCGGCTATATCCTTCTCATATCCTTCTCATATCTTCTCATATATCAGTTACGTATATTCTTAGCTTGCAACCATTTATTCCATCATAGAACTTTTAGATGACTTCTTATCATCAGGGGCAGCGTCTCATATATTATAATATATTTAAAAGGAATATTTTATTTATTTATTAAAGCCATAAAATCTATCACTTTATTCTAATCTGTTTTTATTTTCTGATTTGTTTTTTATTCTATTTTCTGTCTTTGATTATGGGGTTGGCCATCTTGCCTGAACTTCTCCTCTGCACTCTTAACAGCATTTAGTGATCTGCTTTATGGCATAGTCGTGGCTATAGGCAGCAATAGTCTGTAGCCGACTCTTCAGGTCTATGGGAGCGTTTTCTGGACATGTTCTGCGCAGGGAAAGGGAGGAGATAAGCTGTGACATCATATGTTGTCGGTAGTGGATTCAATGATGGGTCACTATGGGTGTTATCTGGAGAGGTGTGATCTTGTATTGTAATCCTATCTGTGATCAGAAGCATAGCTATAGGGGTTGCTTTGGTAACAGTCACTACCAGGCCCTGGACCCTGAGGGGTCCCCCAAATTCCCTCTACATATAAGACATTCCATTATTTTAAATGCCAGGTTGGGGCCCCATTACAGAATTTGCACAGGAGTCCAGGAGCCTCAAGTTACACCTTTTTCTGTGATATAAATAAGGTGACTGCTGCAAAGAAAATCTCTACAGAATTGGCAAGTGTCGGTCTATTATTAGGCTTAGCGGTCAGAGTGAAAATTGCAGAATATAGTACTTTTTTAAACTATAGATTGACATTGAAAATGTAAAAAAAAAAATGATCAAAAATTCCTAAAAAATATGTTTAGCATAAAAACTTGTTTCAAAAGGTCGGACATTTTTTTGGGTGGCACGTTCCCTTTAAGGGATCACTTTTACCGCTATCATTTCTGTAATGTATTTACGGGGGATATTTGCCTGTACAGGTGTTTGGGAGCCAAGTACTTGCTTGTAGCAGAGCCTCCGCCTGACCATTATCTATCATGTAGGAAATAGACTGGGGGGGATTTGTGTTTCCTTTCACAATTGGTGCCGCACTTCTGCCTGTAATCAGCTCTATAAATCTTACAGGCACCTATAGATATCTGTTCACACTGATAAGTCATAACACAGGGGATCTGTCTCCTCTCAAGTGTGCGAGTCCATGTGAGGGATCCTCTTGTAGCCCTCACACTAGTATATATCATGCTGCCTCTCCTGGGCCATACATTACAGTGTGTGATATACATTGTTACTGCCGTAGACGCCAAATTCATGTTGTGCGGTAACAGGAAAAAAACAACTTAAAGGACTGATCTTGTGAAATTCTATAAATCATTAGGAAAAGTTATTGAACTAAATGGAGCACATTCGTAATCTAGAACTGACATTTTTGTGGCAAAAATAGCACCTTTAGGTTCTTTTTTTGTCACTCATGCCACTTTGTTAAAAACATGTGGGCGGGGCATGGGTGGGGCCATGTGGGAGGGGACAGAGAGGAACCTTGACTACTCAAGCCGCAAAATATGGAACAGGTCCTATTCCTGTCCGATTTTGCGTCCCTGCTTCTGTGGCTCCTATTCATTTAATGAAAAGGGCCGCGGAAGTCCGCGTGTCCCCCGTGTGCCGCCCGTGCCTTTAATTCATGGCCGTGTGCAACCGCCCTTAAGTCTAGATGCACAAGACCGAGGTGCAAAATGGCAGTGAAAAATGTATATTTTCCGTTTTCACAGATCCCTCATCTATTTTAGTGTCTGGAGTGAACCCAACCCCACGCAGATCAGCTGTTGCAGCAGCCTCGGGTTACCTGGACGTGGAGCGTGCACAGCACCGCTCCTATACAGATAACAGGAGTAGCACAGCAGTTCCGTCTATGGCATAGTGGTGTGTCCAGGGAACTGCAGGGCGCACCGACCGTCCACCCGGAGGCTGCTGCCGCAGCTGATCTGTGCTGGATCCAGATGTCAGAGCCCAACAGCTCACATACTCAAGACCTATACTGTGGATAAGTCATCAACCCCTTTAGTGGATGAGGGTTTTGGCCTTCTCCTTGTGGCCATGCAATGCAAAATTTTTGCAAATACACAATTGGGGTAGATTCAGACATGGCTATTTGTGGATTTTGCAGAGAATTTTGCTACTGAATTATTGTGGATTTCTCCATATGGACTATCAGTTACAAACTACGGATACCCAACGCACCCCATTATAGTGAATGGGTCCATTGGGCTCTGTATGTGTCCACTATTTTAGCAGTCCATTTGTCCGTTGTTCTGGTCCTCTGTCGGACCACCCGATGCAGACGTGAACCTAGTGTAGGAAGTGATTTGTTTTGTATAGTTGTCATATATACTAGAATTTTTGTATAGTATTATTTATGTATTACAGTATATCTCTATAGAATTATTAGTACGATTACTTTATTTTAGCATTATTGTGATCTGAGATGACGTTATCAAATATTCTGGACTATTGTATGGTAAAAATCAGTGTATTCAGTTTTGAGCAGGATCCTTCCAAATAACATTAATACCATATATGTCACTTTTTACATTTTCCATTATTATTGGGCGCGTGTCTTAGATCTGATTCTCTCTCCTCAGTCTTCTAGTTCTGGTTTTATGAAATCCAAGTTGAACATCCAGCTCAGTGCTGGAAAGTGAGGAATTATCAGAAATCCTGGATGATCCGGCTGGAATTAAGGAATTGAATGGTTTTAGATGGTGTATAATATAGTATAGTATTAGTATGAGATTATGTTCCTATAGTATATATTCCGTTATATTGCTATAGATTAGTACACAAATATAATTTCCATAAATTTGTATTACAGTACATTCTCATAGCCTATTATTATAATGTAATTTCTTTAGTACAGTATTCTAGTTATGTTGTATATTATATAGTATAATGTTGTGTTACATGTACACAGTATTGTACTATTACAATCTCCATAGTATAGTATTATATTTCCATAATGCTATCTTATAGTATAAATTATATTTTCATAGTACAGTATTGTTATATATCCATTATATAGTGTTATATTTTCATAATGTAGTATTATAATTGTATAGCCTGCTATTATACTTCCATATACTATAGTATTATATTATATTTCCATAGTAAACAATTATATTATAACTCCACAGTACAGAATTATATTTTCATACTTTAGTATTATATTATATTTCCATAGTATAGTGTTCTATTATATTTCGGTACTTTACTATAGTATTATAATTGTATAGCCTGCTATTATACTTACATACTATAGTATTATTTTATATTTTGATAGTATAGAATTATATTATATTATATTATATTATATTATATTATATTATATTATAACTCCATAGTACATAGTTCTGTATTCATGGTAAAGCATTATATTATATTTCCATACTATAGTATTATATTATGTTTCCATATTGTAGTGTTCTATTGTATCTCTGTATTATAGTGTTCTAGTTCTATAATATAGTATTAGAATTGTATAGCATGCTATTATACGTCCATACTATAGTATTATATTATATTTCCATAGAACAGAATGGACAGAAGAATGTGACTCAGCACATAAAAACTAAAAAAAAATGATTCCTTCAATGTTTTTGCATGGGGAGAGGTCGGCTGTGGACTTTAGCAGTTATACTGACAGAAGGTTCCGAATAATTCCTGCCGCAACCATCACCAGCTTTTGTTTCGTATCATCAGCCTTGAGCATTATTAGAATAATGGAGATTCAGTACCTGTGTGATACCAGCAGCTTGTCTTATAAGAAGAAGAAGAAGAAGAAGAATATTGTCTTGTATGGGTTGTGGTTATACACCTTATGCTGCTGTTTCATACACAGCTAAAATCTGCATTAAGGCCGCATGTTGCAGAAACGCAGCTTTTTTTGTTGCAGATTTCATTGCGGTTTTTTGAGCCAAAGCCAAGAATGGCTACAAAAGGAACAGGAAATATCTAGGAAGTTCTTAGACTTCTCCCTTCTGATCAATCCACTCCTGGCTTTGGCTCAAAAAACGGCAGCAAAATCTTCCGCAACGTGGGACCTTAGCCTTAAAGTTGAGTAAAGCCTTATTCACATGACCATGAAAAACAGCCATGTGACAACCAGTTTATCTTTTTGGAAACACATTGACTTCAGTGTCTTTATTCACATGGGCATTTTTTGAGCACCTGTTTTTTACAGCAGTCAAGAAACTAATCTGCATTTTGTCCATGAAAATGGACATAGATAGACCATGTGAATAGACTCATTGAAATGAATGGGTTCTATAATGGTCATATAACGGACGTTTCAAATCATTCCCCATGTCATGATGTCATGGTGTACCCCTTCAAGTGACCAATCACAGGCCTTGAAGAGGGTCCTAGAAGAGACCCACAGAGGACTGAAGATGTCGGGGAATGCAGACTGGATGCCGCAAGGAGAGGTGAGGGAAGGTGGGTACTAGTAGTTTTTATTTTATTGCTCCTCCCCTAGGCCTCGGCTTATTATACCCTGGGGTCTGAAGAAACCCCATAGTATAATAAAAACACTTGTCTGGTCCACAGCTAAACTGGTGGGCGAAGCTTCTAAATATTCGCAAACCAAAACTGGCAAGTTTCGCTCATATAACTTAGAGAACTCTGTCACCCTCCACCTAGAGAATTGCAACAAATTCCTGAACCAGCTTAATACATTTTGATAAATTTGTTGCCAAAAACACAAGTAAAAAATAAAATAAATCAGAAAAGTGGCATTAAAAATCCCCTCCTAATAAATCAGCCCCATCTTACGCCAAGACAGGGCATGTACGCCTATTTTTTGGTGCGTATTGAGTAATAAACCATCCCCAGTGGATACATTTTATCCATGTTGCCCCTTTTACCTATTCTAGTAGCATAATATCACGTTGAGTTGTATCAGATTACAAACAGTTTTGTTACTCGGACAAATGCAACTCAGCCACATCTCGTGTAACTTTTTTTTTCCCCATTCCCGACACAAAATAACATGTAAGAAAACTCGGTTAACACTTTCCAGCCAGATAAAGCTTTTCTTTCACTCTGCAAAGCTAATGAATTCCGCCAGAACACAACACAATAGAACCTGAACTTCATATATTATTCGGAGATCACAAGGAGTGTGCTCCTAGGGAGTGAGGCTCCCACTGCCCCCTACTTTAAACTTTGGCATATTGTCATCAACATCTGAAGACTGGAGAGTTGGATCCTGTTAGGCCCTCTCCGCCGGGGGATTTGAATCACTCTCCGCCTGTCTATATTGTACTTCCTCTGTAACCTTACAAGCAATGTACAACTGTAAAAACAGGCAGGAGCCCAGCTATCTGTCAGGGCCGTGAAGGAACTTAGCAAAGTAATAAATAGTGCCTATGACCTCCCGGTGGCCTTTACTCGAACCAAACTATGCACATACTCCGTCCTACAGCGAACGTTATTGGTCTGAGAATTCCAGCAAGTATCCGAAAAAGAAAAATGAAGGCGGATTAATGAACACACAGAGCTCATTATCCAGCGCTCCATGGTGCCGGCCCAATAGCCGCCCAGTTCTGCAAAAAGTTGGACCTCTTGGAATACAAAAAGTTAATATGTTATTAGAGGGTCAGGTATGTGCCCACCCGTCTCTTACATAAATCACGGGGGGATTGGGGATGGGCGCTTGTGGCACCATTGTCTCCTGGCGATGAATGATGTGTTTTATGTGGAAGGTCCATTATCAGCCGAGGCTTCTTTGATGTTCTGTTTTTTTGCTGAGGACCTAGAGATAAAGGCGAGAGGCAAAAAATGATAAAGTTAGGGGCGAGGAAAGAAAACAGCACCTTGCATGGTAATAGTCAAGGATGAGAGAAGGATCCTGCCCTGTTTCAGGCAGATTCCTAGTTATTTTAGATCTTTTGCTGAAGTTTTTAGAAGTCTACAAAGTGGTGGTGAAGGGGAGGGGGACATTCTTGTCTTCAAAACACAGATGGATTTACAAGAGACGAACCACAGGTAACATGTAGCGAGTCATGAAAAGTGATAGATAAATGTATCCTATATAGGGGCGATTTATTATTCCATTTGCGTCTGATTTTGCAACTTTGTTACAAACTTGTGCACCATTTTTATAGTGTTCTCAAAACTGTCTCGCAGCGTCGGTACGATTTACACGTCACATAGGTTTATGCTTAATTCATTATTTGTGACTTGTTTAGGCCAATTCACATGTTCGTATATCACGTACATATGGCGCTCACATTTTTCACAGACGCCATACGTACCCATTCATTGCAATGTGTTTATTCAGACGTCAGTGTTTTTTGCGATGTTAATGCTTCACGTCAATGACTGTCTATGGGTCAGTGAAACAGAACATTTATACAACAGCGCCATGGCTGTCCTAGAGTTTTGTCTGGTATTGCAGTTCAGTCCCATTCCAGTGGCATTCCTGCAAAATAAGTGGGTAAGGGTCCATGAACGTTTTTGTAACGGACAGCACTGACATAGCACTAGAATCGATGCTCTCCTATAGGCTCATGTACAAGTCAGATTTCTAATGGATCGATATATCCGTTCCATATTTTTGGAGCATGTCCTACCAGACCTGGGTCTATGGATCAGTGTGAAAAAACGGATTTCCCTGAGTCCTGTCTGGTTTTCAATGATCTGTTGTTACAAATGGACACAAAGATCAGAAACAGACGCAAAACGTAAGTAAAAAACAGGAGCTCAGATCAGATCTAAAAATGTATGCATGAGCCATGAATGTTATTCTTTGCATAGTATATAGTCATACAACTTTCTAATATACTCTGTATCATATTACTGCAATTTCTAAGATCTCTGCTTGCTGTCATCCCAAAGAAACGTCTATCCTGCAATTTTCAATTTGTCTACTAAAGCCTAATAGCAGTCTTGCACTTGCTAATTCTGTAGGGGTTTTCTTTGCAGCAGTGACCTCATTTTCATCACAAACATGACAGGCAGGATCACAATAGAAGTTCACACTTCTATAGTGACGCCTCATTGTATCCACTACTGACAATAGATGATGTCACAGCTTATCTCCTCCCTTTTCCTGTACTGAGCATGTCTAGAAAACTCTACCATAGACCTCAATGAGTCGGCTCCAGTCTATTGTTACATAAGGCCATGGGACTGCTGTAAAGCAGATCACTAAATGCTGTTAACAGAGCAGAGGAGAAGCTCAGGCAAGATGGCCGCCCCCATAATCATGGGCAGAAAACAAAATAAAAAATGTACAATCAGAGAATCAAAACAGATTAGAAAAAGTGATAGAATTCACTTTCTGATTGTAACAAATTGTAACATAAAATTGGCGATACATTCTTTTTAAGTACAATGGATAAGAGCACCATTCACACTGCCTGCAAGTCCTTATAGCATGTATATTAGAGCCGTGTCTTGTATGACCATCGATGAACATTCGGCTCCTATGACAGACCCCACACGGCACTATTATTGGTTCAGGGGACATTGAGGACCTCATGGACTCCCTTTAACCCTTCCAGTGCTTTAGGTCTTTGCACGTGATCGGATGGTCTGTAATCTCCACGTTACACAAAGACGACACCAAATAGAAGGCTCTAAATTCCCACTTATAACGGAGTCAGAACATTAGGCGGTTATTTGCGACTCTCTCTATCATTTCACCGTAAATCTTATAAATTCTGGAACTAATTACGGAGGATATGTCTCAATTTGTTCTGCATTAATGCCACAGCCGGGGCCACAACCAGAGACCATTCTCAGCTCCATGAAGTTGATGAACTGAGACTAGCACAAGGCTAAATAACCATCTGGAATTTCAGTCTGAGGTTACAGGGAAGAGCCCCTGACCCCACGTTCAACTTTTCCAGGAGAAAAACCAGTGTCGAAAATACACAGTGCACCTGTACGAAGGAAGGGCGGGGGCAAAATGTACTAACATTTTTTTTTTCATATTATTTTTGTGTCTTTTTACAGTGATAAATAAGGATTTATTTTTATGTTGTTTTTATTTGTCCATGTTTTTTCTTTAGTTAAATATCCGGGAAAATGTAAACAAAAAAGGAAGGAAATTGTCTCTGTTTTTCACATTTTTCACGTTTTTTTAATAGCATGAAGTGCCACTAAAAAAAAACAAAAACAAAAAAAAATTGAAATAGTTTATAAAGGGTCTTATGATTGGATCTGTGAGGGATAATACACACAGTGATGTCACAGTACAGGATAATACACACAGTGATGTCACAGTACAGAGATAATACACACAGTGATGTCACAGTACAGGGATAATACAGACAGTGATGTCACAGTACAGAGATAATACACACAGTGATGTCACAGTACAGAGATAATACACACAGTGATGTCACAGTACAGAGATAATACACACAGTGATGTCACAGTACAGAGATAATACACACAGTGATGTCACAGTACAGGGATAATACACACAGTGATGTCACAGTACAGGGATAATACACACAGTGATGTCACAGTACAGAGATAATATACACAGTGATGTCACAGTACAGAGATAATACACACAGTGATGTCACAGTACAGAGATAATACACACAGTGATGTCACAGTACAGAGATAATACACACAGTGATGTCACAGTACAGAGATAATAGACACAGTGATGTCACAGTACAGAGATAATACACACCGTGATGTCACAGTACAGGGATAATACACACAGTGATGTCACAGTACAGGGATAATACACACAGTGATGTCACAGTCAGGTACACACAGTGATGTCACAGGACAGGGATAATACACACAGTGATGTCACAGTACAGAGATAATACACACAGTGATGTCACAGTACAGAGATAATACACACAGTGATGTCACAGTACAGGGATAATACACACAGTGATGTCACAGTACAGGGATAATACACACAGTGATGTCACAGTACAGGGATAATACACACAGTGATGTCACAGGACAGGGATAATACACACAGTGATGTCACAGTACAGGGATAATACACACAGTGATGTCACAGTACAGAGATAATACACACAGTGATGTCACAGTACAGGGATAATACACACAGTGATGTCACAGTACAGGGATAATACACACAGTGATGTCACAGTACAGAGATAATACACACAGTGATGTCACAGTACAGGGATAATACACACAGTGATGTCACAGTACAGGGATAATACACATAGTGATGTCACAGTACAGAGATAATATACACTGTGATGTCACAGTACAGGGATAATACACACAGTGGTGTCACAGTACAGGGATAATACACACAGTGATGTCACAGAAGAAATACACAGGGGGGTTGAGATAATACACACAGTGATGTCACAGTACAGAGATAATACACACAGTGATGTCACAGTACAGGGATAATACACACAGTGATGTCACAGTACTGAGATAATACACACAGTGATGTCACAGTACAGAGATAATACACAGTGATGTCACAGTACAGGGATAATACACACAGTGGTGTCACAGTACAGGGATAATACACACAGTGATGTCACAGCACAGAGATAATATACACTGTGATGTCACAGTAAGATGTGACAGCATGTGGCACATAATCCAGCATATCTGGAAACATCTCATTGCATCTGGGCCCTGGAGCTTCAAGCCATGTGTCTGCCAACAAAACCTCTGTAACCTGAGCAGATTCTATAACTTTATTCCTCTAGCAGACTCTATTCATTATATATATTTATTAGAGTATTTTTTCCAATATGTAAATAAACTGAAATACCCCCCGGACCTATAAACTTGCCTGTAGACTTGGGTATGTTGACATATTGGGACACATTATTTTTGTTTTTTGGCAGTCATTTAAAAAAAATAAACAGGAGAAATAAATTCACTGTCATATAAAGACAACATAAATAAAGTTTTATAAGTTGGCTTCAAACCGCGGATGACACCAGTTCTCTGACACTTTTGGTGCTAGGACTAATAATTTAGTGAATTGTGGTAAAATCCTTGTGGAGAGATTTTTATTTTCTGTATCTAAAAGCATTATTGAAGGATTACCATGGGGGGGACAGCCATTGTTTAGTCTGGCTATCCCCATAGACAATATAAACCTATAGTATGATGTTCCCGTTCTGCAGATCATTCATCTAATCTACTATCTACTGTACATATCAGCAGAGAGTGTAACCAGACCCAGCATATCACCCCAGCCCCGCAGATAGATAGGTTATTGACACCAGAACCAGCATATCACCCCAGCCCTGCAGATAGATAGGTTAGTGTCACCAGACCAGCATATCACCCCAGCCCTGCAGATAGATAGGTTAGTGTCACCAGAACCAGCATATCACCCCAGCCCTGCAGATAGATAGGTTAGTGTCACCAGACCAGCATATCACCCCAGCCCTGCAGATAGATAGGTTAGTGTCACCAGACCGGGGCCGCCAGCATATCACCCCAGCCCTGCAGATAGATAGGTTAGTGTCACCAGAACCAGCATATCACCCCAGCCCTGCAGATAGATAGATTAGTGTCACCAGACCAGCATATCACCCCAGCCCTGCAGATAGATAGGTTAGTGTCACCAGAACCAGCATATCACCCCAGCCCTGCAGATAGATAGGTTAGTGTCACCAGAACCAGCATATCACCCCAGCCCTGCAGATAGATAGGTTAGTGTCACCAGATCCAGCATATCACCCCAGCCCTGCAGATAGATAGGTTAGTGTCTGCAGACCCAGCATATCACCCCAGCCCTGCAGATAGATAGGTTAGTGTCACCAGAACCAACATACCAACCAAGCCCCACAGATAGATAGGTTAGTGTCACCAGAACCAGCATATCACCCCAGCCCTGCAGATAGATAGGTTAGTGTCACCAGAGCCAGCATATCACCCCAGCCCTGCAGATAGATAGGTTAGTGTCACCAGAACCAGCATATCACCCCAGTCCTGCAGATAGATAGGTTAGTGTCACCAGAACCAGCATATCACCCCAGCCCTGCAGATAGATAGGTTAGTGTCACCAGAACCAGCATATCACCCCAGCCCTGTAGATAGATAGGTTAGTGTCACCAGAACCAGCATATCACCCCAGCCCTGCAGATAGATAGGTTAGTGTCACCAGAATCAGCATATCACCCCAGCCCTGCAGATAGATAGGTTAGTGTCACCAGAACCAGCATATCACCCCAGCCCTGCAGATAGATAGGTTAGTGTCACCAGAACCAGCATATCACCCCAGCCCCGCAGATAGATAGGTTAGTGTCACCAGATCCAGCATATCACCCCAGCCCTGCAGATAGATAGGTTAGTGTCACCAGAACCAGCATATCACCCCAGCCCTGCAGATAGATAGGTTAGTGTCACCAGAACCAGCATATCACCCCAGCCCTGCAGATAGATAGGTTAGTGTCACCAGAACCAGCATATCACCCCAGCCCTGCAGATAGATAGGTTAGTGTCACCAGAACCAGCATATCACCCCAGCCCCTGCTGCATCACATATAACCTATTGAATAGCTTTTATTAATTTTGACAGCTGAACTCGAGCCAAACCCACTGCACCATAGTGATCTATGACCCTTTACAGGGGTTATCCAAGACTATGATACTGAACTCCATTTCCTCTTCTCAGGAAGTGACATCACGTCCTTTGGTCAAATGGCCATGCTATATGCTTCATTTGAACGGGACTGAGCAGCAGCATGGCCATGTGGCCATCGGAGGTGATGTCACTTCCTGAGTAGAGGAAATGGAGTTCAGTATTATAGACCTAGATAATCCCTTTAAGTTGCAGCCCGACTGTTGGATCCATTGGGTTCCTTTGTTTAGTTTCTCATCCCTCACTAAGGCTCTATGCACATCACCGTAGATCTTCTCCGCAATGGTGGGTCAGCCATTGTGTATCAAAGTACAGATCATTTATTTCTATGGGCCCATACACACAGCCTTAGTTTTTGCAACTGTTTGTCTGGGCCATTGTGAAGAGCTGCAAAA
Organism: Leptodactylus fallax; assembly: GCA_947044405.1. Classification (NCBI taxonomy): domain Eukaryota; kingdom Metazoa; phylum Chordata; class Amphibia; order Anura; family Leptodactylidae; genus Leptodactylus; species Leptodactylus fallax. The sequence continues at coordinate 6,460,439 of CAMRHE010000068.1, read as the reverse complement.
TATGGCGAAAATAATACCGCGATATAGTGCCTAAAAAATAACGCCATAGAGTAACTGAAGAAAAAAAAGAGTTTTGAAATATAAAATCATTGAACTTATTTTATTCTTCAAAATTTGCAGTGATGTTCCAGTTTCAGGTTCAATCTCCCGGTCCTGGCAGCTACAAAATAATGCCCATACGGTGGTGGGTAATGGTGCAATTGCCCAATTTTCCACCAGTCTAGAACCCAGGCCTTTTTTTTTGGAATCTCTAGACCCCCCCCAAAAAAAAAAAAATCCAATTATAATACTGTGAGGATTTATGGTGGTCAATGACCTCATACGTAGAGTGATGAAAACTATCAGCCATGTATTTACTGGATCACTCCACTCGTGTTCTATCTCCCGCAGCAAAAGTGAGAAATTTTTGGCAGGTCGAGTTCCTCCTAAGCATCTCTTGGCTCGGGTCAATCTCTGAGTATGTGTGTTATCATATTCTACGTGACTCTTCAAACATAACCAAAATCACATCTACGTACCCTATAACATGTATCAATTATTTTCAACATGTTTGCCACATTTTATATTGGTTACATTTTTTATGTTTCAATTTTTATTTTATGTTTTGAAATGTTTTTCTATTTAAAATTACAAATGAAAAAGATTTCTACAAGTGGGCAAAAAAAAAAACAAAACACAACTTTTTGGGGGCAGCAATAAAGAGGTATAAGTCAAAGATATGTTTAAAAACATGTGAAAGTATCTTCGGAAATGAGTTATGGTCTGGAATTTTCCTTCTAAGGCGATGATATATGTCCATACGTGAGATCCCGCTGATATCATTTGTCATGTTCAACTTTAGTTCCATATATTATTTATCACAAAATGCATTTTGTATCTCGCTGCAAAACCCCCATCTGTAGAGAATTATCGCATTTCTCTATTCTAAAAACATTCTCATTAATCACCGGCCGTTCTCTCCTTTGGACCACATAAAGCGCAGTAGGTGATTTCTGATGTAAATTTGGATCTTTCTCATCTCTTTTCCCCCCACAAATCCCGGAGATTTATATTGTTCACATTGTCTGCAGTTTCTGTCCTTTTCTCCTTGGCTTCTGCTCAGGTGTAGAAAAGGCTCCAAAATTTAAATACAAAATCTGCCTAGCAAAATAAAGAAACTCAAGAAAATCGAAGAATTAAAGGAATTATCCACTTTAATAAAATCGATGGCCTGTCCTTAAAAAAGGCCATTTCTGGATCCGACGGATCGAGACCACCAACAGACCAGATGTTTTTATTGAGTGCCAGGACATGGTAGTGCTCATGGGCAGCATTTTTTAAAGGGACAGCCATGAATACTACGGCAGAGTCCCATACACTTGTATGTATGAGATGGCGAGTGAGCACTGCGGCTCCCCTATGTCTTCAATAGTCACTAACTTTTCAGACAACTTAGTCTCATTTACTAGATCATGTGAGTTGGGACTTCACTTAAAAATGTTGCTGTTTTCTCCCTGTATACCTCTCCTGCCATTAGGAGTTCCTGCCACTAGGTGTCTGCCTTCTGGCTAATTTGCTGTTCATCCCCTGTTACAAGGGGAATCCAGTACTTAGTTACTTGCAGAGTAAGAAGAATTCACAGTGATAAAAGGGAGAAGGGACTGATGTCTTCACACACTGAATGGAGAGGGGAGGGGCTGTTTTCTTCATTTTTTATACATACATTAACCCCAGTAACAGGAATAATACAACCTCCTAGTGGGTAGGGTCTGTTTTCCTCACTTTTTGTACATACTTGTACCCCAGTTACAGGGAAATACAACCTCCTAGTGGGGAGGGGCTGTTTTCCTCATTTTTTTATACACACTTTTACCCCAGTCACAGGAGTAATACAGCCTCCTAGTGGGGAGGGGCTGTTTTCCTTACTTTTTTATATGTACTTTAACCCAAGTTACAGGAGTAATACAGCCTCCCAGTGGGTATGGGCTGTTTTCCTCACTTCTTTATACATACTTTTACACCAGTTACAGGAGTAATACGGCCTCCTAGTGGGGAGGAGCTGTTTTCCTCACTTTTTTATACATATGTTTACCCCAGTTACAGGAGTAATACATCCTCCTAGTGTGGAGGGGCTGTTTTCCTCACTTTTTTTATACATACTTGTACCCCAGTTACAGGAGTAATACATCCTCCTAGTGGGGAGGTGCTGTTTTTCCTCCCTTTTTACATACATACTTTTACCCCAGTCACAGGCATAATACAGCCTTCCAGTGGGGAGGGACTGTTTTCCTCACATTTTATACATACTTGTACCCCAGTTACAGGAGTAATAAAGTCTCCTAGTGAAGAGGGGCTGTTTTTTCCATACTTTTTTATACATATTTTTACCCAAGTTACCAGAGTAATACAGCCTCCTAGTGGGGAGGGGCTGTTTTCCTCACTTCTTTATACATACTTGTATCCCAGTTACAGGAGTAATACGGCCTCCTAGTGGGGAGGGGCTGTTTTCCTCACTTTTTTATACATACATTAACCCCAATTACAGGAGGAATACAGCCTCCTAGTATTCAGTGCAGAGCTGATCTCTAGGCTTCAGCAGTTGCTGCAGTTCCCCAACACCTGGAGATCCCATGACCACTAGACTTTGAAGACGCTGCATGTTGGCCCCTTCCATTACTATATACACAGTGCTCATTGTGTATACAGCATTTGGAAAGGTAGGGACAGTAACAAAGGACAGTCTAAAGATCACATGTGGCAGTGACAGTTCTTCTACCCTATAAATCTCTTGCATTTTTTACTATATGGGATTAAAATATTTTTGTGTTAAAGAAAAAAATGGGAATTTTTGCAAAATTAATGATACAAAGTAAAGAAATATGGAAGTAGATGCATGGAGAAAAAACAACAGTGGTACCACCAGCTTCATGGACATTAATTACGTCCTGTCCTTCTACCGCAGCAGTAGGATTAACCCCGCAGACCAAGTTCACTGCATTCAAGGAGATGAGGAGAAGGTTTGTTTCTGCCCTTTCCTGAAAGCAATAAATTAATATTAAGTGTAATGGTATGCGCTAAAAAGCAGCGACGTGCTAGAAATATGTACAAAACATTTCAGGAACTTTTTATTTTATCAATCTACTAATTAGAACATTTTTAAGGATGTAAAAGATGATGAAATATGGAAGGAGGAGAAGCCAAGAAGATATTTCACCTGGTAAGTGCCAGAATCTCAGGGAGCATAGACATGGTGTCCACAAGGGGGCATTCATGAGTACAGTCAGTTACCCCGAGGTCATGTGACCGCTCCAAGGCGTAACATGAGGGGTCTGGGCCCCAATGCAAAATCTATACCAGGCCTCCCAACCATAATGGATAAGTTATAGTGCTGTTCTCATCCTATTGGGAAGAGACACCTTATGGGTCCTGAAAATGGCCGTGTGATGGCTGTTCCAAAGATGGCGCCACAGACGGATTGGATGGGTTAAGAATTTTTAATTTTTTTATTTCTATGCATACAGTAAAATGCCAGGAGGTTACAAATCATGTCCTCCCAGCATGCTCCTCTCTCATGCTATATTTTAGAGGCTGGTGATGTCATCATGATGACATCACAAGTTTCCATGGCTTTCTGCTTTTCAGTACCAGCCCTGCTGAACTAGAACTAGTGCCCCTCTAGGTAGCCATTTTTTAGTGACAGGGACCTGATCATTTCAACCCCATCAGTTCAGGACGATGCTATTCAAGTAGACAATGTATATTGATATTCCAGCTGCACAGGGTACTGATAGGTGGAATGTAAATATATCTATTGTGGTCATAAATGGGGTGTCTGAAAATACATGTTTATGGCATTGTTTTACCAGTAAAAAAAATTCTGATCTTTGAAGATATCTGGCATTGTCTGCCCCTTAAAGGGTTATTCGATGCTTATTAACTGATAACCTATTCTTAGGATACATAGTCAAGTGAAGATTGGTGGGGGGTTCGACACCCGGACCCCCTGCCGATCAGGTGTTTGAAGAGATCACAATCTTCTAGAAAGTCCTGCAACCTCTTCAGAGAAAACCAAGTGCAGTGCCATATATTGTATAGCGGCTGTGCTTGGCATCACGGCTCAGCTCCATTCACTTGTATGGGACTGAGCTGCAAACAGGCCATGTGACCAATGAACATGACAAGTGGAAGTGGCTCTCAGGGAGCTGATCAGTGGGGGTCCCGGGTGTCCGACTCTTGCTCATATTCAAATGATGACCTATCCTAAGGATTAATAAAGCATGAAAAAAAAAAAACATTTACAGCCGGGGCCCCACGTTGTGAAAATGCAGCGTTTTGGCCACAAATTGCACAAAAAAATCTGCAGTGGAAATGCGGCGATTTCCAAAATGCAAGCGTTTTTGAAAGTCGCAGCATGTCAAATATACCTACGGAAATGCTGGTGTTTTCCAAATAGGTATAATAGAGGCAGAAAGTTTGCAGAGGAAAACTTTTTTTTTTGGCTGCAGCTCGCTATGTGGGGTCTAAGCCTTTGGCTGATGCCCCACTTTGCAGAATCGCAGCTTTTTTGTTGCAGATTTTGTTGCAGTTTTTTCAGCCAAAGACAGGAGTGGATTGAGCAGGAGGGAGAAGTATAAGAAGCTTCCTAGATATTTCCCATTCCTTGTGTAACCATTCTTAGTTTTGGTTCATAAAACTGCTACAAAATCTGCAACAAAAAAAACTGCTTTTCCGCAACGTGGGGCCTTAGCCTAAGGCCATCCTATCAATAAAGTATCAGAATAGTGAAAACTGTCCAGTCTGTAGCTGAATGTTAGGAGGCAATCTGATAGATATCAGCAATACTGAGATACAATAGCTAAAGTTGTCAACTTCAGACATGTTTCAGGTATTGATGTCGATATCGCATCCTACACATTTTACTAAACATTCTATGAATTCTTAGAAAACTGCAGTCCATATATTAGTGTTTGCAATATATTTACTGACACATTCCGTATTTCTTTCTTCGATGCTGACACCGCCAGAATTTTATGACACAGGGGGCATTGTAGCTTTTGCTGTGTATTGTATCTATATATAATCTGTCTATTGTATCTATATATAATGTATGACTTATACTAGTTACACTACACACTCTATATGACCACTGATGTTTTTCTGCTCCTTTACGTGATGCTGAGCGATGGATTATTATCAAATGGCGGATCAGTTTATTTTCCTTATAATGAGACACAACATAAATCTGCTGCGTTCTCAGCAATGTATACAATTGTGTCTAGAAGGAACCACTGTGTCTTAAACCCCAAGGTAAAGCGCCTGATCCTATAAATTCATGGATAAAGGGCGCTGAAAATTAAGAAAATTCCATAACATGAAACTATTAATCTTTTTCTCATCAACTGCTGAAAAGATGTAATAACACAGCAGGACAGCTGGGGGAATTTCTCGCTGTACATACATTGTATATATCTGCTAGTGATCTTGAGTGTCGTCCAGAGCTGCGCTCACAATTCTGCTGGTTGTTGTTGCAAATAATTAACAATATTGTGGAAAGACTTAAAATTGTTTAACATTTTCACAATGGTGTATAAATATCAAAAAGCTATACGCCATACTCATCGCTCAGATCCTCTAATGTTCCGGCACTGCCTGGTTTGCCACTTGTCTCTACTTCCTGGACATAGGGGCATTGGGTCACTGTAGTCAGTGATATTCCCTTTTAGCAGCTTGAGTCCCGATTATTTAGAATGGCTCCAGAACAAGCTCTGTGCAGAAAGGAATGCTGGCCGCTTTCAGCTCTGAAGCCTGCAGAATTGTGAATTCAGCTCTGGACTATAATATAGGCAGTAAGCCATGATCCGTGCAATAGATACTTACAAAATTGTAAAAGTAGTAAAATGGCTATCCAAGATAAAAATGTTGAAAAAATTAGCCACAAATGTTTCTGTTCTCTGAGTACAGTATCACTGTATCAGATTGTGCTCCAGAGCTGGCCCTCGTTTCGGAGGATTGGACTTTTCAGCCATTTTATTGGCTATTTTTTTGGACACGTATGCAGACACTGCCTCATGTTTCTCCAGTCTTCTGTGTGTTTCTTCCATGATGCCAATGGAATTAGTGCACTAATCCTGTACTTTACATAGCCCTATTATATGATTGGGTCAAATAGTGGGAACAAACTATAGAAGTTTCCAATCCCAGTAGTTTAGTTATATAAAGGAAGGTTTCCTAGTTTTTTGGCTTCAGTTTTTGAAAAAAAAATAAAAAAGTTGAAAAAATAGAAGTAGTATCAATCATTTTATATGTACTTAGTCCTGGCTTCAAAAATCCAGCCTTGTCAATCTTACACTTTTTATTTAGCTTTCTTTCATTTAGTTTTAATGTCTCTTGAAAAAGAAATCGAAATAATTCTGGGATGAAATGTATTTAGCGTTTTAAGATTTATGGATGCCCAGACAATACTATGAAAGTTTCATTACTTTGGGTGCAACCAAAAATGTACTTTCTAGTTTTTAACTACTTTGTAGGCTGTTACCAAATGAAGAATTGTAATGGAATGTATAAAATATTTTATCATGTGGCTACATTAGGACCAGATTCAGGGGCTCACTGGAAACAAGGGGTTTAAAGGGGAACTGTCACCAAATCCATCCACCCATTCAGAAGATATGGCCCCTGGAAGCTTATATGTAAACTAGCTCTGATTCTCCAAGTGGGCGGAAACCTTTTTATCTTCTTAAAGAAATACAAACAGTTACCGCCCACTTGGAGAACCACAGCTACTTTACATATAACTTTCTAGGGGTCATATCTTTTGGACAGGTGGACAGATAAAAAAAAATTGCCAAATTGTTCAGGGGCACAGCAGCGATCAATGATGGCATTTAGCATTTTGTACTTGGTGACAGATCCCCCTTAAATATAAGACTAGAGCAGCAAAGTGAATCTTGACCCCAGATCAAGCTGGATAAAGGGGTTTTGGTTCTTATTGAAGAGATCCATGTAGTGTATGGAGACTTCCTTAAAGAAAAACAGTATGCAAATGAGTTCTCTACTTTCTGCGGGAGATCTCATTTACATACTGTCCCCCCACATGAAGCAAAGTCTAGTTATATCTCTGACCATATTCCCTGTGACGGGGGACCCAAATAAACTGCTAGAAAGGTGATGGAGAGATTGAGGCGTCCAATTGTGCCAGAATATTTCAAAATTCAATTTAGAATTTTCGTTGTTGTTGAAAAGGATACAATGTAAAGAGTTAAATACAAAAGGAAGTCAAACATTTCTAGTGATTAAGGAAAGACCTTGTTCTTCCAGATAACATTCCACACCTATCCTTTCATGTTCCCGGCCAAGAATTTGTTTTCAAAATCCACTTTGGAATTGGCAAAAAGGAACCTTCCCTCGGTCGGTAAACTATTTCTTCTTCTGTTGCTTCGTAGCTGCATTCTATCACTGTATTCTCGACAATTTCATACATGACTCTATGGCTAATGGCTACATCTCGTGTTTTTCCTCTCGATAGGCCCCTATTTAGGGGGGGGAAGATTTCTTATCTGAAGTAGAGAAATATTATACGCAACATGACCACCTGGGCACAACTTTAAAAAAAAATTTCTACAAATGCCAAACAGTTGCCCGACAACAGATAGAGAAGATAAATATTGTTCTGTTGCGTTCCTTTTACACTTCTATCTAATTATATGAAGACAGAAAAAGAAGTCTTACAGTATACGAGAGCAGAAAGATGTATGTATTCTTGTGACCTAAAGGACATCACAACAGCTCACTGTTTTTACATGGCCGCAGTATCCCAGGACTGCAATGTGTGTATTTCTAAGTACAATTAATCAAAGCTAAACAGGAACTAACAAAAACAGAGTGGGCGCAGGATCATTTATTAGTGATCAACAGCCGGGTTCCCATGATAGAAATCAGTTATAGGCTACAATGATGACATTGTGGCATATCATTTCATCGGTTCTTATGTTTCATTTTTATTTTTATTTTTTTTGGTTTTTTTTTTGTTTTACTGAAAAGTATACTTTTTTTTTTTATTTAGACTATAGGCTACATATTAGCCAAGGCTTCTATATCTAACAACTATGATTTCAATAGATAATTATTTTAAAAAAAATAAATAAATTTAAGTACTATTTTTGACATTTTCAAATTAAAGTAATATTTTTGTAGAAAAGTTAATAACGTTTTAATATTTTTTTTTTTTTTGTTTTTTGTTTTACTGAAAAGTATACTTTTTTTTTTTATTTAGACTACAGGCTACATATTAGCCAAGGCTTCTATATCTAACAACTATGACTTCAATAGATAATTATTTAAAAAATATATATATATTAAAGTACTATTTTTGACATTTTCAAATTAAAGTAATATTTTTGTATAAAAGTTAATAACGTTTTAATATTTTTATATTACAGGGTGATTTTATATTTTTATATTATACTAATATTATTGTAGTAAAGTAAAAAAAAATGACTATGATTTGTAGACTTTTTAACTTTTTAAGGAGGAACACTGTAATTCTAAAAAAGTGCTAAAATCTAAGTTTTAGCAAACTGTTTAGAGCAATTTATCGCATCCACCAATATGAAATTGAATTTATTCACATTTCGCTTCAATACATGTATTAAAATTGCTACAAATAATAAAACTGTTACTATGTATTATTTATAAGGATTGTATTGTATGATTTTATATTTTTATTGTTTATGTCTGTGGATTCACAACTATATTATAAATAATAAATTTCTTTATATCTTATTTTATATATTTGTACATCACAGACAAAGGTTGCAAAAAATGTAAAAGACAAAAACTTGATTGATTCTCTTTCATTGTCACTGTAATACATAATAATATTTGCTATAATAAATATCTTTAAAATAATGGATTTGCATTTTAAGTTATTTTGCATTCAATTATAAAAACATTTTTTATCAAACAATTCACTATTTAAAAAAAATCTTCAATAACCGTAAATGAAAAGAAAATGATTATACTGTTTTTTTGACGATGCATATTGTAAAATTCTTACATTTCGGCCACTTTCACACTGGCTAATACAATCAAAATGATACAGGAAGATTATTTTATATATATATATACAGTATATATATATATTTCTGCTTTATATATGGTCATGATTTAAAGCTTCCTGTTTGGAGGATGTTTTTTACTTTGCATAATTTTTTGGCTTTACATTTACAATCATGATATACCATAAATTTCACTGTATATGTTCTAACCAGCTCTGTGGTATTATTGACTGTGGCCTTTATTCTTCCATCATGCTTGTACCTCGTACCTGGCATCTACTATAGACATATAGACTTTAGTCTATTGAGGGATCTGTCAAAATGGACAAAGATGGGACATTTTCTGTTTTTTGACAGTCCTTTAAAATGGAGCAGCATCAGCAAAAAAACGGACATATGAACAGCCAGATTGAAATCAATGTGTTTTATAAATGGCCGGTCGTTTCTCTCGTTTGTGCAAATAAGGCCTTAGCAGTCCTCAGCTCCTGTTTTTTGCACATATTCATTCTGCTCCGATTTTAGGCTTTGTTCACACCTGCACTGTGAGTGTCCGTCCAGCTCAGATCCATTAGAAATTACTGGACGAAAAAAAAATGCTGCAACTTTTTCATCCAGTGTTTTCAGTTTTTTAAAAGGGGCACCCAATGGACCCCATTATAGTCATTGGTGTCCCTTGAGCTCCGTCTGTCTGCAATTTTTGCAGTCTGTTATTGTCTTATTTTCCTCCGAAGGACCAGAAGAACGGACTTCTAACGCAGATGTGAACAGAGCCTAAGTCTTTATTCACACCATGTGTTTTCCTTATGCTTACACAGTTCCTAACCGGCCTGTACTGCTGCTACCAATATGGATGACCTGAAGAGGTAGCAACTTGGAAGACTCCCCAGAGCCAAGTTCAGATCCTTATACAGGGATTAAGGAATGACTACTGGGGATTTGCTTAATCCACACCCTTAGAGGTGGCCCAAAGTCAAACTGGTAACAGTGGGTTACGCAAAAATCTTGTCACAGGAGACTTAATTCTCATATACCTTAATTACTATATGTCTGCCACGTTCGTAGATTTGGAGAAAAACAACTTTGAAGTCTTATGCAAATGAGGCAGTTGGTGCACAGGGGGCGGTCCTTTAGCTCACCGGAGCATACCCCTACCATCTACTCCATACTGTACTCTGTGCATTGGGAGTTGATCCTCCTCAGCACTCATCCTACTTAAGCAGCAAGAACAGTCCTCCCGGGGCTGAAGCCCCGCCCCCAGTGCACCAACTGCCTCATTTGCATAAGACTTGTTTTTCTCCAAAGCTAGAAAAGTGACCTATATAACAAAGGTATGTTGTTTATCACTGTAATGTGGTGGTGCTAGTTCAATATGTTTGGGGGAGGTGATAGACTCCTTTTAAGGTGGGTCTTTAAGGGTGAGACTCATCCAACCATTGCACCCTGGGTGTGTCGATCCTCGGGAAATGGTTCCATCAGGTCAGGGCCCATCGGTTCTTATCAGTGGTACATCCTTGGTAGGGAGCAGAATGGCTAGACTATTGTAGTTGTAGACAAGGTCGGGTTGTTTGAAGGCACAAGGTGCCTAAAGAGGTGCAGAAGTTCCTAAGGAGTGGAGACCCGGGGGCGCCTGAACTCTCTGGTAGAGGAAGCCAACCGGGTGATGGCACATTTGAGCTCACTCTCCTCTACTTGCCCAGGTCTTATGGATAGGGTCCATAAGATGAATTTTATTTTTTATTCTATTATCCTATCCAGATGTCCATGTACACTGCTATTTTTTCGTCACGGTTATTAGAGACCCCACATTATAATAATGAGCCATGGGTGGTAAATCCCCAACAACATCAGGTTTGGCCAAACCCAATATTTTTGGAAAATTCCTAACCAATTGATATAAAAGCGAACAAATATTGGTTGGATGAAGCCATAATACGTACAGTCATGGCCAAAAGTTTTGAGAATGACACAAATATTCTATTTTCACATGATCTGCTGCCCTCTGGTTTTTATGTGTGTTTGTCAGATGTTTTTATCACATACAGAAATAGAATTGCATTCATATTATGAGTAACAGAAGCTTATATTGACAGTTAGAATGAGTTAATGCAGCAAGTCAATATTTGCAGTGTTGACCCTTCTTCTTCAGGACCTCTGCAATTCTCCCTGGCATGCTCTCAATCAACTTCTGGACCAAATCCTGACTGATAGCAGTCCATTCTTGCAGAATCAATGCTTTCATTTTGTCTGAATTTGTTGGTTTTTGTTTGTCCACCCGTCTCTTGATGATTGACCACAAGTTCTCAATGGGATTAAGATCTGGGGAGTTTCCAGGCCCTGGACCCAAAATCTCTATGTTTTGTTCCCTGAGCCATTTAGTTATCACCTTTGCTTTATGGCAAGGTGCTCCATCATGCTGGAAAAGGCATTGTTGAGCGCCAAACTGCTCTTGGACGGTTGGGAGAAGTTGCTCTTGGAGGACATTCTGGTACCATTCTTTATTCATGGCTGTGTTTTTAGGCAAGACTGTGAGAGAGCCGATTCCCTTGGCTGAGAAGCAACCCCACACATGAATGGTTTCAGGATGCTTTACAGTTGGCATGAGACAAGACTGGTGGTAGCGCTCACCTCTTCTTCTCCGAATAAGCTGTTTTCCAGATGTTCCAAACAATCGAAAAGGGGATTCATCAGAGAAAATGACTTTACCCCAGTCCTCAGCAGTCCACTCCCTGTACCTTTTGCAGAATATCAGTCTGTCCCTGATGTTTTTTCTGGAGAGAAGTGGCTTCTTTGCTGCCCTCCTTGAGACCAGGCCTTGCTCCAAGAGTCTCCGCCTCACAGTGCGTGCAGATGCACTCACACCTGCCTGCTGCCATTCCTCAGCAAGCTCTGCACTGCTGGTAGCCCGATCCCGCAGCTGAAACACTTTTAAGAGACGGTCCTGCCGCTTGCTGGTCTTTCTTGGGCGCCCTGGAGCCTTTTTGGCACCAATGGAACCTCTCTCCTTGAAGTTCTTGATGATGCGATAGATTGTTGACTGAGGTGCAATCTTTCTAGCTGCAATACTCTTCCCAGTTAGGCCATTTTTGTGCAGTGCAATGATGACTGCACGTGTTTCTTTAGAGATAACCATGGTTAACAGAAGAGAAACAATGATGACAAGCACCAGCCTCCTTTTAAAGTGTCCAGTGGTGTCATTCTTACTTAATCATGACAGATTGATCTCCAGCCCTGTCCTCATCAACACCCACACCTGTGTTAATGGAGCAATCACTGAAACGATGTTAGGTGGTCCTTTTAAGGCAGGGCTGCAATGATGTTGAAATGTGTTTTGGGGGATAAAGTTCATTTTCTAGGCAAATATTGACTTTGCAAGTAATTGCTGTTAAGCTGATCACTCTTTATAACATTCTGGAGTATATGCAAATTGCCATTAGAAAAACTGAAGCAGTAGACTTTGTAAAAATTAATATTTGTATCATTCTCAAAACTTTTAGCCATGACTGTAGTGTGCACGAGACCATACACATATTCTACCACTATGCACTGCTGTGTTGGCTCAGCTTCCCCCGCGGTGCGCCCTGCATGCTATATACACATGTTAATGACTCCGTATGACACGTATCTGGCCATAGTCACAGGCACTGACCTAACAAGTAGCGCCTGAAACCAAAATGTGAATCCCGCTGATGATTTATTTTCTGTGTTAATTTTTTTTCTTTTTTTTTGCAATCTCTCAAACTTTTAATTCCTGAGGTGAAGGACACCGGAGTGGGGGAGTGCATTATTTTGCTTCTGGATTCAGTACTGAGAGCCCTATCAAGGCCAAGTCGAGAGCGCGATGAGAATCCGCCAGATTCAGCTCATTCACCGCAGAGCTTTCATTCTCTACCAACACCTGCTAGACTTCACAAAGATTCGACTGAAAAGACAAATGTTTGGTCTGCAAAACTAAAACAAGAATTTAATTGTTCCTCGCTACGGTCACTCACTTAGATAAACACAAGTAAGCGTATCGGAGGACTCGGGAAATAAATGTATATTAGATGAGAAGTGCCCTGCAGAGAACAGCGTGTGATCTACCATGTGAACATCTATACAGCTACATATAGATACATTGAATATCTATTAAAGGGGCGTCTTCATCATATGAATCCACTAGAAATGGTCCCCTTTTAATATTATTAAAGGGGTTTTGATCACCTATGCTAATACTAGGTCATCCACATGCAGCTCCCCAAAAACCACATTCATATTTGTAATTTGCTTTCATTTTTTGTATTGTTTTGGAGATTTGCATCTATTTTCCCTTTATTTGTATATTTAGGGACGGTCATGGTTCTGGCCACCACTATGGTCCAGCAGCAGTGGCCGTACTTGTCCAGATGCTTCTTGATGCTATCAAGCAAATTGTTGCCTAGCCCATGTACAGAATTAAATGAAAACTTTGACCAACCCCTTTAACTACTCAAGCTGTGCTTATGTGTGTATCCTAGATACTCTGATGGGTACCCTGATTCCAAAAACATACTAGAAAGGATAAATGGCTTCCTAGGATACTGGCCTTAGCGTGTGTGTGTAATTGAGGGGAAACCAGATTGTAAACCCCAGTGGGGAAAGGAACTGATATGGGTGAAAAAAAGTTTAGAAAAAATACCTTTAAGGGAGAATGTTGTGGGCATGCTCTGTGAAATTTGCAGAGACTGATGTGAAGGGAGAGGTATTGCGCTGTGTCTATCACCTATTGTTAGCGGTGTGATCCTGTATGTATACTATATATATATGTATATATATCGCATGCTCCCAATTTAATTCCATTTGACAGTGAACATCCTTCTCCAGTGATAGAATTCCCACGCCGGAGATACCTTAGAACAATGCAGTCAGTCTGTCAGGATCCGACATGATGCACACTGAGGACAGGGCGGGGATCTCGACATGGAAAGAGTATATAATAATGACATGATGAACTCATCTCACTGCTAAAAGAGATGAAAAGCTGCAAAAAGTATTTTATAGAAAGTGGGGGCATAAGTTCCTTATAAGAGATTTACGGCCCGTCTCTGACCAGACTCCTCATTATAACCTGTCTCGATTCTTCATGCTCCATCTTTCAATCTTATATCCTATGGGAGTTACACACTACATGCTGAAGAAGACGCGACGGCCTGACACCATATACACAAAACCAATCGGAAAGTCAAGAGGATTCAATTCAAGAAGAAGACAACGAAGGGAAAGCTAAAAATAGTAACTTGTATATAGCAAAAACATATTCAGCGGTGCTTAAAGCACTGGCATTAAAGCCCCATTAAAGAAGACCTTTCACCCCCTCCACCAAATCCCACTCTTTACATCCTTTATTAGGCGCTGTGCTAATGATTCCAGCACAGTTGGAATTTCTTCTTTAGCCCCCACCATTCCTGAGCAATCAGTTCTGGTAGTTTCAGAGCCAAGTATGCTAATTAGGCTCTCTACTGTCAGGTGGGCGGTCCTGAGCTGGAGCAGTCAGTCAGGGACTGCCCATCTGGCACTAGAGAATTAGCATATCGGGTGCTGAAGCTAATAGCACCAATTGCTCTAAAATGGTGGGGGCTAGAGAAAAAATTCCAACTGTGCTGGAATCAGTGAAAGGAGGGGGAGGCTTTTGGAAGATGCAAAGAGTTGTAGTTGGTAAGTTGGTCAAATATCCTCTTTAAGGGGGTTCTCCAGAAATCAATCCAAACTCAGGGATGGCCAAAGTGGGTGTAAAACAAAAAAAATGATATACTTCTATCCCCAGTGCTCCATGGTACAGCACCAGTCCCCGATCCCTCTGCTTCATTTCAGGGCCAGACTAGAAGTGGAGAGGCTCACATGACCACTGAGGCCCATCAGTGGCGTCAGCTGTTGCCGGTGAGGAACTGGTGACGTATCTGAGTGTTGTCACCACCAACCACTGGCCTCAACGCTCATGTGAGCCTCCCATTTCTGGTGCTAGCACTGGAGGCAACAGGGAACGAGACTCTACAACGAAGCACTGGGGATAGGTATGAGGGTTTTATACCCAAACCAGATGCCCCTGAGCTTGGAATCATTTCTGGAGAACCCCTTTAAGCTCTGACACAGTAGTGGACCCCTACAGTCCAGCAGAAGACAACCCAATTTGGAGTCACTTGCCTCAAGGATCCGTATCTTATAGACTGACTCACAAATACTTTATCAGACTTTATTGATGATACGTCCTGTTTTAGGAAGGCCTAAGAAGCCCTAAGAATCTTTTCCTCTGGTGGGCCCAAGGAATATCAGTCCGATACTAGGAATTGAAGGAACCACAATAAAATATTAAAAAAAGAAGACACCTGGTATGTTATCTATGTATTATGAATTTCTTGAGAAATTTTTATTCTGATCCAGACTGTCACTTTAAGGAAGAAAAACAATAAACTAGAAATCTCCAAATTCTATCTCACATTACAATTAAGAGATCCTAAAAAAAACTAAAATCTTGCAGAATTTGTATTCTTATGGAGCAGTGCTCTAAGATTTTCCCAAGGGCCTCTTCTTCTAATATTGTCCTCTGGATTGCTTGGGTTGATATGAATTGAGTGTCTCGGTATAATATATTCTGAGGTCTCTGGTGCGTTGTAAACTAAAAATAAAGAGTTGTACATTTGCTGACTTCAGCGCGGGGCTCACTCTGTCACTTCTCTGTGGTTTTCTTGAATTGTTCTGGATGCTGATGTGCTCCGTATGGTAACATGCTGGACGCCTCAGCTCCTCTGCTGGCTTTAAGACTTGTCATAGCTAAGGAGCCACAGCTGGTTCTACTTAATAGGACAAGAAAAAGAAAAATTCAAGTGAATGAATTAAGGGCTTTTTGATACAAAACTAGGTAAAGAAAACAGAAGCGTTCAAATAGTTTTGGAAAAAATGTCAGCCCCACAACCACAGCTCGGCTGACTTATTGCCAGGAGATGACTTTAATTTGTAGCAGTTGCTCTTTGGCCTTAAAGACACATTGATTTACGAAGAAAGATGATGGTATTCTGCGGAGGGCTTTCTTTTATGACCAGGCACTTTTAGCAAAAATGAGAATACAAGGCCATGTAGTATACCAAGCACAAAGGAACGCCTTCTTATCATGCTAGGGACAAGAATCTCTCACATTGAGGAGAGCACCAGTGAAGGTGTGTAGAGATTTTAATTGCCTTTCGCCCTCTACTTAGCATCTACATATCACAAGGCATTATGGGAAAGGAGCTGGGGAGCTCATGCGCCCTCTATTGGATGTAACAGATCCTCAATTTGCTTTTGACTCACCGAGCCTTAAGACAGCAAAAGGGATCTTAGCCAAGCCAATTTCACTTATGAATGCTGGAAGACTCGGAGTGGGTGGGGAGTCTCTTCCTTCCATATTCTTTTTTGAAAAAATCAGAACATTGAGAATATTATATTATATGTGTAACACTAGGCAATATATAGACATGGTCCTTACTGCACAGGTTCAAAAGGAGGGTTGGACTGAATCTCCAAGACATCCTCCGAAACAATAATGGGTCTCAAGATCCAGTAGACAATCCCATTGGGAGATGACTTTGGAGACCATTCACTTGCCACTATTAGACCTTATTGCTAACATGTCAAGTGTGTACAATGATAAAAACAAAGATTACACAAAAATTAAAGCAATGTGGGTCACGCTAAAAATTTTACAATGAATTGAAATTTGTGGTGCCTCTTTTTTTAATTATTTTGGTGCATTTTCTTTGTTCCAGGGCGAAGGATACCGATCATTAAACAGGTTGGCTTGTTATAATAGGTGATAAGTTTCTGATGGGTATCCTAACACTAGGACCCTCCAATCTCCAGAATGGGGTCCCATAGTCCCTGTTTGAATGGAGTGCTGGTCACACATTGCCACTGCTGCATAGATCGCTAGCTATCTTCATTTGTCCCATAGACTCCATCAGACACTTAGTCTGGAGTTTTCTGGGAAAAAAAAGGGCGGCATGATGTCTGTCCAAATGGATGCACCTATTGGTTGTGCAGCTTCTTTTGGTGCCACTTGAGGTACAGTCTTTGCTCAGTCTGTCTTGATGCTTTATAGTCATGTCGGGTGGCAAAGCTTTCCTATAAAAGAGGGTACCCATGCCTTCAAGTCTAGCAGTCCAGTCTTCAGTCCGTGTGGTGCAATTTTGAAGCTGAGTCTGTTGTTTCCGAAGACTACTGAGTGCGTGAGAACTGGTTACTAGTGAGTGTTGAGTGTAGACTCCTACAAGAACTTCACAATGGCAGTGTGCTCCTTGTACCATTGTTCTCATGCCAAGAGAAGTGTTCTGTTCATGTTGATCCTGACCATGTCTTAGTGTTGATCAACTGATGCTAACCTGTGTTGTCCAAAAACATCCTCTACCTCCTCTGGTGACAATGTGCCTGTGTGAGTAGAGTGTATTTTTTGGCTACGACATCACTACACACAAGAAAAGGGGATCCAACTACCTTGTCTTTGGGTACATCGAAGTAGGTAGAGGTGAGCCAAGGCTGGACTAACACATGGTTGACATAGTCGGAGTTGGGAGTGGGCGCCTGGTACTCTAAACACCGATGGTCCACCAGTGCGCCTTCACATTTGGCCAATGTGACTAAAGACCCTTCCCATTAATTGTCTAATAGGGTAAATAGCAATGACTTTTCTAAGCCTGAGAACCAAACTTTTAAGACTATTTCTAGGGGGGACAAACACTTCTCAGTCTTTAATACACAATACCCAACCTATGAAGCTGCGTTGGCTCACTCTGCGGTTTAAGACTTCCTGCAGCCTTACACATTTACAAGGTCACGGGGCTGGTAATAATCTCTAATATCTTTATTTTCAAAGCAGCTGTTGATGTATCCCGTATATAACCCTAATAATAATTTTCCCCTTACAAATAATTGTCAGTCATAGAGTATTGATAGACCCTAAGACAATGCAATAAACCTCGCTGTAATTTACGAACGTGGCTTACTTACGCTTCCACCGGCCAGAGATAGCGCTTGTCCAGATTATCTGTAAAACTATAATGTTTGAGAAACTATTGTAAAATAAAGCTGATGGCTGAAGCCCAAGTCCTATAAAAACACAAATATTTCCTAAATTTTTTCCAGATAGCGTAATGAGTAATAATTCTTTGCTTTGCGATGCGGGTAACTTACACTTTTGCAGTTCACAAGAGAGTGAGATACTTTTCACTATGTCTTGGGCTATGTCTACTTGCACAAATATTCCGATAATCTGGCACACAGGGATTCTACAGATTATCAGATTGATGCAGTTTAGTACCCTCTCCCTATGCTGAGTGTGCATGTGTATGGGGATATTGGGAGGCGCAGTCTTGGGTTGTCAACTTGAAAACATCAGATACAGCAGTTGCAATGGCAAATTTATTTATACATTAAATGAATGTATTAAATTAATAGATTTATACTCCTTTTGGGCTAAAAATATTGATCGTCAATATCACTTTCGTGAGGGAACCCCGCCGATCAGCTGATCTCAGCAACTGATATACAGAGAATGTAGCAGGAGTCAGACAGCTCCGTTCTCTGCATAGTGGCCAAAGCAGGTACTGCAGATCAGATCTCATTCACTTGAATGGGAGCTAAGCTGCAATGACTCAATTCTGCCACTACACAGAGAACAGCGCTGTCTGCTTCCTGCTCCGTTTTCTGTGCGTCAGCTGCTGGGAACAACTGATGGATAGAGCTGCTGGGTGTTGGATCCTCACCATTCTGATACTGACTACTTATTCTTAGGAAAGGGCATTGATATATTTAGCACCAAAAAACCCCTTTAAATCTCATTTTTGCAGCATGAGTCTGGCTGTCAGTCACTTTCTATGTCTGCGCAGTCATCAGGATGTACCACTATGTCCCTCTGCGGTAAGAAGACCTCAATTAGGACATCCATATGCTACAGGGGGGGTAAAAGAAGTTGCAAGGTCAACAGGTGGGTCACAGGCTCCTCCATGCAAGCATATAGATCAGTAACACTTCCACACGTACCACCTGTCCCGGGATGGTCATAGGTTAAAGATACATAAATGACTATATACAAGTAACCAGAGCGGAGGAATAATGGAGCGATCACTCCTGTAAATCACGGCTCCTCTGCTACAATAAACTAGAAGTAACATTTCATGCACCAGACAAGAAAGCCCTTCTGATACCTTCTCTTAGTAAAACAGGGGGGGTCCCGCACACCCCTAACCTATAACATTACTGCGCAAATTGGAAACGTATGTGTAAGCCATGGTGGTCTCATAAAAGCTCTTTGACTTGATGTCATCATTCAAAGCTTTTCATTTCATTAGCGGCGGTCGCAGCAGACACATCACTTCTCTGTATAAAATATATCTACATATCATGAAAGTGAAAAGTAGCCTATTTTTACCCCGTAAAATGCGTGGCCCTGCAAACTCTGAACCTGCGGTGGCCTTTGTTTCTCGTGACCCATGGGAGGGTGATTTATCCCCCTTCTAACAATTCCAGACAGCAGGAGGTGAAACGTACAGTCCGCGTCCAATTCAGCTCTTGAGATGTGACACTTGGTGATCACGGTGAGGATTTTCTTCTACTAGTGAGCCATTTCTGACCTATTGGTTAGATCACGTTTTTACAGTAAACATGTTTTTGACATTTTTTTTTTCACTTTTATATACAGTATTCCAGGGATATTGCAGTCTTCACACTGTCCACTAAGCCTCACGCTTGGCTGACACTTGCTGTCACTTTGCAGCTTGTGCTGTTCACACTGTGTGCAAGGGCTTTGGCCGTATTACTATCACTAGAGTGCGGTATTACAATGAAAGGTCACATACACATACAAGAAGTCAAGACAATTTTAATGGGACTGACTATCTTATTTGTAAGGGTGCAGCAACCTAGTGGAGAAAGGCAGGGAGGACAGGAGTAGTAGTTGGTTATGGTTGGGGTTATGGTGGCTGTAGTTGACCCCATTAGTCTTCCAGCACACCACAGTGTCTGATGCAAGTGATAAGGGGGCCTGCAGTGTGGATTTTGGTGGTAGTAGTATCCCAGGGACATTCCCTTTAATAAGCCTCCCTGTGCCTGATGGTGGTTGGGGTGCCCTTGATGTGCAGGATAGAGAACTCGGGAGACAATGTTTACATGGTTTACTGAACAACAACTCTTCCACAAGATGGAGGCACAAACTTGGTAGCCACTAGGGTGAAACTGAGGCTTGCCAATGGTGCTCGTCTCTCTTCAGATTTCACAACAAAAATACCTGCAATATCCAGGCTGTAGGGTGCAGATTCTGAAAAGGGTGTCCACTGAGATCTGAGACTCGAAGACTGGATCGTGGCTATGAGGTCCGTCCACCAATTATCCTCACGATCTCTGTCGCACACACTTGTCCCTATGTGTCGAGAGACACCAGAAAATAAGTACTGGCGGGGATCTGGGGAGTGGTGGACACAGTAAAAGGTGAATATCCCTTCATTTATGTTTTTACCTATTTTGAACATTTTTCAAACAATTTCTTGTGATATGGACAGAAAACCTGGAATTCTATCGGAGACCAATCTGTCATACAATGTACGCAAACAGATCCCAATGGACCTCATTGACTACGATGGGGGCTGCTGGGTTTACGTTATGATGTTCATCACTTTGCCAGGCAAAAATGTGCTGCATGCAGGACTTTTTCATCTGTGATTTTTGGATGCAATAATAATGAATATTCCCTACAGCTAGAACCAGCATTGGACTGGCCCAGCAGAATAATGGTCCAGGAGAAGACCCAAATTTCAAGGGTGCTATGGCCAATGTCCTAGTGGTTGTTGGAGGGTGGGACCACAGAATAATTTATATGATGAGCCCTACAGATAGAACCAATGTCGGACTGGCCCAGCAGAGTAACTGAGGATCTCCAGTGGACTCAGGAGATAGCACAATAATGGTCCAGCAGAAGACACCCAAATCTGACGGGTACTATGGTCTATGTCCTAGTGGTTGCTGGAGGGTGGGACCACAGAATAATTTATCTGGTGGGCCCAAGGAACCTCTGACAATCCAGAAGACATACAGGACTTTTTCATCTATTATTACAGATATAACCAGTGTTGGACTGGCCCACCTGAGGATCTCCAGTGGACCCATGCTGTAACACCATAATGGTCCAGCAGAAGACACCCAAATCTGAAGAGTACTATGGTGTATTTCTTAGGGGTCCTTGGAGGGTGACCCCAGGAATAACTTATCTGGTAGGCCCAACAATGGTTATAACAAGGACGCAGTTTGGAATGGTAACTGATGATATGTTATTCCCACCATTGGTCGCCACTTCCTCCGTCCATTATTAAGGGTGAAAGGTTTCATTATCCTCACTCAGAATCACTGAGAGGTTTTCTCGCTCATAAAGGAAGTCTCCATCTTAAGTGCTATCTTGATCCTCATTCATATTTTCTTTTAATAGATTTGCAGAGATGTTATCGTCAGCTTTCAATGCACTCGAGCATAAGTGAAACTTTTTGTCTTAACTTTAGATTAACACGACACTAATTTATGGCTGCAGCAACACAACCTTTTATCTGGGAGCGTATATCTCCCTGACAGCTGGGGCATTTCAATGAGAACAAGAAAAAAACTGCAACTTAGCACAACGAATGGATTCTTCATGATATCCCCGTGGTTCATTAATGGAGAGGGATTGCTTTCATCAAGAAAATAGTGACCGAGAGGCAATATTGTAAAGGAACACTCTGGGTAAAAGTGATTCACTGTATTAGGCCTAGTGCAGGGGCGTGCATGGCACCGATCAGCAGGTCCGAAGAGCCCAATGACATCCATAATCTGATCAGCGCCGTCACCCTGAGCATTTTGGTGCTTTGTTTATCCAAACCTGTTTAGCTATTTCAAAGATATAAGCCTTTTTAGGGATATTTTAGGGATATTCGGGCCGGCTCGGTATTGAATTCCGTGGAAGAGACTGAGCAAATAACTGTAGATACAAATGAAGGATCTCCGGTGAGGTTACTGTAATACTGTGAGTAATAGACGGACGTAACATCTACAAGGAAAACCCGCCAAGTTATTTCTCTTCCCAGATTCCTCTCTTCAGTTTTATTTCTCCCCTTCTCTTCATAGGGGATAAAGCTAATTTTAACCCCCCGTCTTCACAGTTCTGCGGAGTCGCCGAGGCCCTTTGAAGCCCCGAGCTCAGAGTATCCCATAAGTTACAGCGAGAAGAAAGCTTCTTACCATCAAATGAAATGTTTAATGGGAAATGATAGAATCTTTCATGAAAGGGACTTTCCACGCAGCCGGCCCATATCCGGATCCCGTTAAGTGTAGTAACCTTCCTGTGGCCCTCATTACAGGCCTTCACATACACCGCGCAGTATAAATATCCAGGCCCTTATTATGGACGTCACATTTTATAAGCACTAATACATTTGTCTTCATGAGATGAATTGGACAGCTCCGCATCACAGACATTAAACTGTCCGGGGAACGATGGTGAACAGTCACAGATCCGTCAGTACGCCCCCTGCTGGGGGTAAGTTACAATAATATTATCCTGCATCAGAGGTAGATTAGGGAGGGGGCAAACTAGTCAACTGTCCAAGGCTTCCTGCTCTAGTTTTTCCATGAGCAAGTGAAAACGGCACAGTATTATTTACTGGTGTACTTGGGAACTGAATTGCCGTATTATATAGGAAGTATATGGCAGTATTATATGGGCTCTAATAGAGTAGTATTTACTGGTGTACGGTGGTGCTACTTGGGAACTGAATTGCCATATTATATAGGAAGTATATGGCAGTATTATATGGGCTCTAATAGAGTATTATTTGGTAACTACATATTATTTGTAAACCATATGGCAGCTTCTTGTAGGCTGCACATGGCAGTTCTATTTTATATGGCAGCATAAAAAAGTCTAAAATGGCACATTAAAGTGCACCTCTTGTTTCCTGTGACTTTTCAGGATAAGCTCTTATGTGTGTGTATATATGAGGGGTAACACTATTTCTGTCCATTATATGACTTAAATTTTGCATTATTTACCAGTTTTCCCCTTGGCTTGTTACCTCTCTAGTTTGCAGTTCTCTCTGAGCTGGTGGGTGAAGACTAGCTGCCATATACTGCACACAGTAAGTACAGGAGAATCTGCTCTGTATCTGTCTCTCTCACTCAGATACAGCAGGACATATATAGTGAAGTACTGACATATACTGGTGGGATTTAAGTGCTTTGGTTGTGGTAGAACATTTTATTCAGCTCCAGCATCAGTCTAGTCCTGGGTTTCTTCTCTTATGTCCTGCACTTGCTGCTGACTTCTTCCTTCTCCATAGATTTGTACAAAGATGAGTCATGTGACCTCAAGCAGAGATTTTCAGAGTGAAAGTCATTTTAGCAGAACAGGGAGAGCCAGAAAGCAGCCTGATAAGAGCAGAAAGAAGCATTTCTCACTGATAGGATATGTTACATAGTTTCTTATAATGGCCTATACTATTATTTTATGTAGTTTGTTGCCTATTTATATGTCAGAATTTCCAACGCTCCCATTCATTTCTATAGCGAAAAGCTGCGCCCGCCATTCTCAGTAATGCGGAGATTTCATAGTTTAACATCTGAGCAACCTCTTTAGTAGATTTTATTGGATAAGATCAGCTCAGACTCTTCACATCTGCATCATAGATTCCATGGATAGGACCAATAGGATAAGATCTATGGGATACCCAAAACTAATTGTCCGGATCCGTTCCTTTTTTTTTTTTTGCATTGACTTCATTTTAATTGTATGTTCACTGTAAGGGGGTAGGGCACTATTCTAGATGGGGGCATCAGTGTAACAACTTATCACCTACCTGAAGGACCACTAAGGGCCCCTCTGCTGGGCCTTCTACTTATCACCAGGACAAAGCCCTATGTCCCTTGTTTGAATGAAATGACGGTCGCACATGTGCACTGACGCTCAATTCCAAAGACGAGAGGCGACGCCAGTGTGAACCTAATATCAGATAGCTCTGCACCGGAGACTCGAGCAGATGTGAACCCGGCCTTACAAAAAAATACTACAAATCTCAACACAGGTGAAATGAAAAAAAAAACTTTTATTGCAGTTTTAGTTAAAGTCAGCAAAATTCCCATCTTCTCTCCGTAGCGGCTATAAATATTTCCATGTAATTGTGAGCGATCGTGTGATTCATGGTTAGTGTAAACACGTCGGGGTAGCAGTACCAGCCTCAGGGTGCCTGGTGTAAGAAGTATTCATCACAGCTGCTGCACTCCTGGCACACAACTCACACACATTCCAGCCAGAACTTCTGACTTGTGAGTTACTTCTAAGCAGGGGGAACAGGCAGTGCCGAATACATGGCTGCACCGCCTCATGTTATCTGCTATCTCCGCTTTGTTTACTGTAACGTAAAATCTACTATGAATGTCTTATTGTAATATACGGCTTACACGTGACGCCATCCCTGACTTTTGCAGATTGTCAGCAAACTTAGGGCATATTCACACGTAGCAGATACACTGCAGATTTGGCATCCAGATTTGTGATTTGATTACATTAGCAGCAATTAAAGGGGTCATCAATTAAGGATCGGCAGGGGACCCATCGCGATCAGCTGTGTGAAGACATCGCAGCAGTTAGGTTAATGCAGTGGCTTATTTACAAAAAAACAAGCACAGCGCCATACATTATACAGTGGCTGTGCTTGGTATTGCAGCTCAGTCCATTCACTTGAGCTACAAACAGGTCGTGTGACCGATGAAAATCATAAAGCTAATGCTCAGAAGTCCCGGATGTTGGATCCCTCCTAATCTTCCATGGATGACCTATTCTTAGGCTTCCTTTATAAACTCCATAGTTATTGGCAGGAAAAACAGCCTTGCGTCCACCTCTACTTTTTCTATTAGATGAATGGACACCAGAGGGCCCCCGATGGAGCCCATTATAAGGCACTAACTTATATACTAGATACTCCTTTCAGCATGAAACATGGAGGCTTTTGGGCCACACGAGACTCGCAATACAATACCAGGATTATATTAACTGCAATGCATTACTATGAGAAATGTGGATGAAGGCAACATCAAACTTGGAAACTGTCCCACATTTGCCATGACTATCCTAAATTTTCGGCAACAAATTTGGATATGTCTTTGCCTGAAAGGGGTGGTGGGTATTTACAAGAACATTGCCCAAAAGGGATGGGGTTTGGCCCTGAGGGCAGGACTTAAATATTCCTATTCCCTGGGCTGCAATGCTGGTAAATATTCAATATGGTTAGACTTTTTGCTACTGTCACAAGGTCGCCCACATTTTTGTTTCTCCTACTGAGATACTATGTATGTTACAAGATCTATCTGACTAGAGTGGCGGAGTCCAAACCCTTTAGATATGGTTTTTTATAACCTTTTCCAGCCGGATGAGCATCAACAACTCTTCTTCTGAGGTCCTCAGAAATCTCTTTTGTTCATGCCATGATAAATCTCTACAAACATGTGTTGTGAAGATCAGACTTTGATAGATCCCTGTTTTTTCAATAAAACAGGTCACCCACTCACACCTGATTGTCAATCCCATTTGGATTTATTCTTAGTTTTGGTAAAATCTGCACCTACATTACATCATGTGAATACAGACTTACTGTATAAGAAGGTGTGGACCAAAGGAAGGCGAAACCAAACCCTTATAAAGGGATAAAGATTCCTTCCTGACCCCATATGTGGCGATTGGCTAATCCCTGGTCCACTACACTGGATGGGCCCTTCTCAGCTGAATTAATAATTCTTGCCAGAAATCTAGGTAAAAATATAATGATTACAATAAAAACATTAATTCAATTAATAAATCAATAAGTCTGTGTTCACACCTCCGATACAAAATGGCAGACACAAATGGATCCCATCGGACTCTTTGATTATTAAGGGGTCAGAACCGCAGCAATCACCGTTATCTCCGATTCTGTAGACAGGGGATAACTTGAAATAACCGGAATACTCCTTTAAGAATACCCCTTCCCATTTATTTCAATGGGAGCATCGGAGATAGCTGAGTCCAATCTCCACTCCATTCATTCTCCAGACCTTACTTTGTGGGACATCCCCATTAACCAGTTCTTCTGTAGCTATGACGGATCAGAACAACGGATTAAACAACGCAGATGTGAACGCAGCCTTAGTGAAGTGTCAGAATATAACGTAGTGATCTTCCAACCTGCGGTTTTTCAGATTTTACAAAACTGCAACTCCCAGCAGCCTGTGACTGTCTGGGCATGCTGAGAGTTGTGGTTCTCCTGTACAACCACAGGTTGGAGAAAACTGCTATATCTTGTCATCTTGTAAATGGATTGATTTTAGGTTATTTTAATTTTCTTTATTTATATGTATCTTACAGACAGACAGTTCAGTGCAGACATAATACTGCGAGCCCCAAAATATCCAAGTTATACAACCCAGGGGTCGGCAATTCAGCTGTGGTGAAACTACAATTCCCAGCATGCTCCAATATCTTCTGAGAACTGCAGAGCAAATGTGCATGCTGGGAGTTGTAGTTTCAGAACAGCTGGCGTGCTGAAGGTTGCAAACCCCTGAAAAACCAACAAAATGGCCGCCGCTTCCATGTACTGCGACATTTGTAGTTTACTTCACTGCGCATGCTCCTTCTACGCTACCGCGCTCCTGACGTCATGCGCTCTAGCTCCGATCCGGAAGTGCTCGTCGGCTTCTCTCTCTCTTCCGGCTCCTAGGCGGCGTGCACTAGCAGGCCGAGCAGCCATGAGTGTCCCGGCTTTTATTGATGTGACCGAGGAGGATCAAGTAAGGGATTATTATACTGTATGAGAGGATAGGAGGCCGAGTGTGTCGGAGCGGGTGCAGCAGCTGGTGATAAAGCCTGAAGGCTTGCTGGGACCTTTAGTGCCGCAGCATATGGAGAGACAAGGGATCAGTCTATTGCTATGTCATCGCAGTCATCTTCAGTGACCCTGACATTACTGGGGCAGAAAATGAGTACCGTTGCCCATAGCAACTAGCTAAATTTGCTGGATTGAACGAGCTTGGATTTGATTGGCTGCTACGACTCCTGCACGACCAATCAGATTCCTGCTCTTGTCTTTAGGAAAATGTGAACAGTTCCTTGATTGGTTGTGGAGTTACCCATAGCAACCAATCAGGTTTCTGAAGCTCTTGAGAAAATGGCAGCCGAGTCCAGTTTGGTTGCTATGGGTAACTCTGCTGTACCTTTGCAGTGTTTTACTAAGAGACTGTTCACACTCTACATAATGGATGTCCACCTCAAATTTCTTTACAATTTCCGCCCCCTCCGCCACCTTTCTTTCCGCTCCCTCCGTCACCTATCTTTCCGCCCCCCTCCGCCACCTTTCTTTCCGCTCCCTCCGTCACCTTTCTTTCCGCCACCTTTCTTTCCGCCCCCTCCGTCACCTATCTTTCCGCCCCCTCCGTCACCTACTTTTCCGCCCCCTCCGTCACCTACTTTTCCGCCCCCTCCGTCACCTACTTTTCCGCCCCCTCAGTCACCTACTTTTCCGCCCCCTCAGTCACCTACTTTTCCGCCCCCTCCGTCACCTACCTTTCCGCCCCCTCCGTCACCTACCTTTCCGCCCCCTCCGTCACCTATCTTTCCGCCCCCTCCGCCACCTTTCTTTCCGCTCCCTCCGTCACCTTTCTTTCCGCCACCTTTCTTTCCGCCCCCTCCGTCACCTACTTTTCCGCCCCCCTCCGTCGCCTACCTTTCCGCCCCCTCCGTCGCCTACCTTTCCGCCCCCTCCGTCGCCTACCTTTCCGCCCCCCTCCGTCGCCTGTCTTTCCGCCCCCTGCGTCGCCTGTCTTTCCGCCCCCTGCGTCGCCTGTCTTTCCGCCCCCTGCGTCGCCTGTCTTTCCGCCCCCCTGCGTCGCCTGTCTTTCCGCCCCCTGCGTCGCCTGTCTCTCCGCCCCCTGCGTCGCCTGTCTTTCCGCCCCCTGCGTCGCCTGTCTTTCCGCCCCCTCCGTCACCTACTTTTCCGCCCCCTCCGTCACCTACCTTTCCGCCCCCTCCGTCAAATACCTTTCCGCCCCCTGCGTCGCCTGTCTTTCCGCCCCCTGCGTCGCCTGTCTTTCCGCCCCCTGCGTCGCCTGTCTTTCCGCCCCCCTCCGTCACCTTTCTTTCCGCCGTGGCTTTCAAGCACTGTCTAGCCCCAGATGAATTGGGCTGATCTGCAGACATCTGCCATGGGTTTTTTCAGCATCTTCTTCCACCCCTGCCTCCTATTATAAACAATGGGATCTGATATCTGGTGTTGATCCAGATCGGCAGCAAATTTCAATGTGTGAACATACCCTAAATCTTCCCCACTGTGTGGTCTACGCTGCATGATAACATTAGCGAGTAAAAGCTGCAGTGGAATACAGGAAGCTTGGAAAGTGGAGAGTAATCTGAGGTGGAAGACGGCCTCCACTTTCCAACGAATGAATGGGCCCCAAGATCATGCACCTAACCTAAATCCTGCACAACCCCTCTCAGGGTAGATTCACATGACAGAGTTTCACCTGCAGGCCTGAACATCAGCTCAGGAGAGGGACGCCGAGCAGTATAGGAATCTATGATTATAGTATAGGACGCTACGTCTCTGGGAGGCCGGGACTACAAGTATCATAGATCACTATACTGCTACGAGTCCCTCTCCTGGCCTGGCTGGTAAACTTCATGGGTGGAACTCGTGTGAATCTAACCTAATGTAATGGGACTAACATTTTTTTGTTGCCATTTATTTCACGGCACACAGTCTCAGGTGAAAGGGTGGCTATGCTGATGGGTCTGTGATTTGCATGGGTTGAGCTTGTATTTCCTTTTCTCCTTTAAGTGTATTTTTTCAGATTTTTTTTCCTTGCGTGTATTTATATATATATTCTCATTATATCATGTATTATATAACATGTACGATGGCACAGGATCAAGGGGGTTTTCCTACCCCACACAGATCCGTTGTTGCAGCCGCCTCTGAGTGCTATTGGACAGGCAGTTCATGCAGCATCTCCTAAGTAACAGAAGTGACGCAGCAGCGCCCTGCACTGCATTGTGGTGGTTCTAGTAAACTGCAGTGCTGCTCCTATTACTTACTGCACGCACCGCCTGTCTACTAGCAGCTGATCTGTGCAGGGTCTTTGTGTCTGACCCCGACAGATCAACATAATGATGGATAGGTCCTCAGTATGAAAACGTAATCAGGTCATGAACATCCCCTTTAAGTGCTGTACTTTTACAGTGCTTGGTCATTATGTGGTTAAATTGTAGACACTTTAAAAGGTTTGCTTTCTTCCAGTAATGGCTCCACTCTTGCCCACGGGCTGTTTGTGGTATTACAGCTCAGCCTGACACAATTTCTGAACACGTCATGCACCCCCTTTAAATATCATTGTCTTCGAGCGCCCTTGTACTGTGTCTAGAATCGCTGTGTCAGGCGGCTGCCGCCTGCTCCGCTCCAGGGCCTGCTCTTTGGAGATAAGGTTTTGTGGTCTCCTTTAATAACCATTGCTCTCTCTTCCAGGCTTCAGAGCTTCGCTCCTATTTAAAATCTAAGGGTGCAGAGATCTCCGAGGAGAATTCTGAGGGGGGTCTTCACATCGACTTGGCTCAGATCATCGAGGCCTGTGACGTCTGCCTGAAGGAGGATGATAAAGGTGAGGATAATGTCTGTTCTGTCACAGGAGGGATGATGGGTGTTGTATGTGGTGTGTAATGACTTCTGATGGTCTCGTTGGCAGATGTTGAGAGTATTATGAATAGTGTGGTGTCGCTGTTACTGATACTGGAGCCCGATAAGCAGGAAGCCCTCATTGAAAGCCTGTGCGAGAAGCTGGTCAAGTATCGGGAAGGTGAACGGCCATCCTTGAGGCTGCAGCTGTGAGTAACCCTTTTCTAGTGTCTTGTAATATGCGGATCATATTAGGGGCTTCTGTGCCGAGACTAATATTCATGGACACCCCATAAATGAGTTTACTAATATCAATCTAAGTTTTAATCTGCCAAAAGCCATGAAAATACCACAAACGGCTGAAGATATCAAGATTCGGCAAGGTCGGCCGCTCATGGCATGTCCGTGGCTGATGAGAATCTAATGTATGGCCAGCCTAAGCCATGGCAGATTGTGGATTCATTTCTAACAGATACCAGTGAATCCCTATAGCCTTTGGGGGTTTGGTATGTTTTGTAAGGATTGTTCTGCACGCTGCACTATTCTTGATGTCTGAAATTCAGTAGTATACATGGTGGATTTGATGTGGACTCCGCACACGCTGTTAAAATGCCAATTGCACATATACCTGCTGTGTATTTGCAATGTAGAGATATACAGCCATACAGAGGGTGAACTATGTGCCAAGTCTGCAGCAAAGCAAGATCTGCATGTAACATATGTAAGTTTTCGGCTACATCTGAACCTGCTTTCTTTATCAATGGTAGACTTGGCGTGTATTCACACCATATTGCGGGGCAGTTTGCTTTATGCTCCAGGAATGCTCATGAGTTTTATGTCGTGACAAGTGTTGTGTGTGATTCTTTACAGGCTCAGCAATCTCTTCCATGGCATGGATAAGAGCACCCCTGTCAGGTACACCGTCTACTGTGCCCTCATAAAGGTGGCCGCTACCTGCGGGGCTATAGTATACATTCCAACAGATCTTGACCAGGTGAGCGTCCCCGTCATATCATCACATTACATACGTGTAGAAATCTGTCCGAGCTGTCCCCGTCATATGATCACACTGTATTTTATTTACTTCAGGTCAGAAAATGGATCATCGACTGGAACCTCAACACAGAAAAGAAGCACATCATGCTCCGACTGCTGTACGAGGCACTTGTGGACTGCAAAAAGAGGTACGTGAGAGCGTCACCACTGTATATTCTGGGATGAAAGAGGCTGCTGCGCTCTTTATTAAAGGGGTTGTCCAGGAACATTTGTGATACTGATGATCTATCCACAGGATAGGTCATCAGTATCAGATCAGTCGGAGTCCTACACCCATACTGATCAGCTGATGCAGCCATCAGCAGCCATATACCAAGTATTCTAACGATAGACTATTGGTATCCTGATCCCATAAATCTTTAAGGCTAAGGCCCCACAATGCTTCGTTTTACAGTACCAACGAAGTGAATGAGTTTTTGGCTAATCCCATTCACACATAGTGGGATAAAAACGCTGGAGAAAAGCTGAGCTATTGAAAAACGCAGTATGTCAATTTTACCTGCGGAAAAACAAGTGTTTTTGATATTTCCTATTTAATTAGGGAAGAGAAAAAGCACCAAAAACAATGTAAAACATTGCAGAAAAATCACAATGCATTTCCATTGCATTTTTTAAGCTGCTCTTCGCTACTTGGGGTCGTGGCCTAATATGGTATTAACAAGTCATCTCACACATTGTATCTTCATCAATTATACTGAACATTTAGACCATCCGCTTTACAATGTATCATCTGACACATTGCTCAATCTCAGGATATCTTTATATGCAGTGTTTTCTGTGGGTTTCATGCGGCAGGCTACTCACATCGTGTTTCTATTTCCTTTGGGGTTCTCATGTTCTGTGATGATTCCTTCTTGTTGCTTTCCTTTATGTTTGTGTAGATGTGTACAGTGCTGCGGAATATGTTGGCGCTATATAAATAAAATGTGTTATTATTATTATGTATCCACATAAGTAACATAAGCCTTTTCTTGACAGTGAGGAAGCAGCTAAAGTGATGGTGGAACTACTGGGAAGCTACACAGATGACAACGCCTCTCAGGCCCGTGTTGATGCGCACAGGTAATAGTCACAGAATTGTCTCATCTGCTCATACATTTCTAGGACTTATTGAGCATCAGTGGGGGTCCAACATCCGGGACCCCCATGGATCTGCTTTCTGTGTCACATGCCATGTGATGTGAATATGTGCAATGGGGTTTCTGAATTGGTAATTGCCATTGCATGTAACGCTGGCATCCCTTGGTTACATCATGCGCAGGTATCTGTATATGACACAATTTCAGGACAACTCGTGTCCTAGTTATAAGTATACCATTATGATGTTTCCCCTTACACAGTCTTTATCTTTGTCTGATATAGGTGTATTGTACGAGCATTGAAGGATCCCAAGACATTCTTGCTTGATCACCTTCTTGCTTTGAAGCCAGTAAAGTTTTTGGAAGGCGAGCTCATCCATGATGTAAGTAGTTCTTTATTTTCCTACAATTGATAGTGTAAATAATTGTGGCATATATTGAAGGTGTCTTATCTCAGTACTGCAGCTTTTCAGCTAGGCACAGGATATGTGGTAGGTACCTGATCAGTGGGGCTGTGACTGCTCACAAGTAGAAGGGATGAATGCAGTGGAGGTCGAGCACGTGCACCATTCATATTCATGTAGCACTGTACTCGGCCGTCTCCTGCAGTCCAACGTGCTCACTGCTGCTCCATACAAAACAATAGAAACTGACCCCCATTCTTATGAGGTGGATCTATTTATCTAAGAATAAAATATCTCTAATAGAACCAGCACATCATATGGACAAGTCATGTATAAGTAGACTGTAAAGAAACATGTCCTATTTGTATTGCCTTTCAACTCTTTGGTGAAAAAAAACCTAAATGTCCTGTTTGTTTTAAGCTCCTGACAATATTCGTGAGTGCCAAGCTTTCTTCGTATGTCAAGTTTTACCAGAATAACAAAGATTTCATTGACTCGTTGGGTAAGTCCCTGACCTGTGCTGTACCGGTATCAATGTATGTAACGTTGTGCTTGTAATTGTTATTTTAGGACACATTCAGGTAAGTGGATGGATCTTTTAAAAGGTTTATCCATTTAAAGTCTGCTCATATTTTCCTATAGTGACATGGTTGGGAAATCCAGCAGTGTCAGCTCGCCCCCATTCATAGCCTGAATCTCTTGCAGTTGGCTACATTGTTATTTTTCCGATTGCACCCAAAACAGGCCCTGACTCCAATTCCAAAGCCTTGAGAGAAAGGTCCACGTGGTTCATCTAGTCTGCATGTCCTATATAAGTAGGAAGAGATTCAGCAGAACTCCATTTATTCATGTAAATCTCTGCTTGTTCTGGGCTTAGGAGTCCTGTGGGCGGGCCTGCTCGGTGATTGACAGCTCTCTGTATGTACAATTACGCAGGGTGTCAGTGAGTAGGGCCGTCCACAGGACTCCTAAACCCTGTTTAATCTGGGCCTAAATGAACAAATGACCAGTTTTAATGAATTTTTTTCCTAAAACAACCTACATATCAATCTGCACTGCTCCCCCTGCTCTATATCCAGCTGCCTGCAGACTGCCCACCAGTAGAAGACCCTACTCAGAACGAGCAGAGATTTACATGAATAATGGAGTTCTGCTGAATCTCTTCCTACTTATGACATCAGACTAGATGAACCAGGTGGTCTTTTTCTCAGGGCTGTGGAGTTGGAGTCAGGACCTGTTTTGGGTGGAGTCAGAAAAAGTTACTGGCCTGGACTGGACAGCCCTCCTTTCTCTGCCTTCAGATGTTTGTATATCAACCTCTCTTTTGTCATGTGATAGGCACACACAGTTGCCCAAAGGAATTCCTTATAACTGTACAGGAACAAGCCATGCACATGACCGGGACAAGTTTTTCTGGAATTGTGTTTCTCGTTCAGTGACGGTAGAGTGATCTTGAAAAAATGAAGGAATGAATGCAAAGTCTATAGAAAATTGTGTGGCCTGCTTTGCATTTCAGATAACTGTCTCTTTTGAGCCAATACCACAAACATGCACACTTGGATAAGTTGAGCAGGTATATTTATCTCAATGGGGATGAGTCTATGCCAGCTTATCTCATTGGAGTGCAAAGGGTTGGGTGTTGCATGCAAACATGTCTGATCTTTCCCTCCCTTGGAACCTGATGTTGGAGGACTGTCAGACCCTGTGCACATTATAGTGCCTAGACTATAGATTATATACAAGTGTCATTACAGGGCGGAGATGCTGAGGCATCTGCCCCAGTTACAGGAGGTATGCAGCCTCCTATCACTTATTACTGCAGAGCTGATCTGGATGCTTTAGGACTCAGCAGCTCATGCAGTTCCCGGTCCCTGTTGGGTTGTGGGATCTGAAGTGGAGCTGTATCATGGTGGCTTCCATAGCTGCGTACACGGCACATATTGAGCACTGTGTGCACTACGGGTGTCGTACAGCTGGCTCCCCACATATACAGTGTGTGTGTTATATGTCCTTGCAGGGTTAAGAGTGGCCTGGAGTGTATATAGTCTATGGGTGGCCCGGAAGCGGTTAGGATAGTTCATCAATATCAGATTGGTAGGGGTCTCTCAGTGATAGCACTTGGGTAAGCGCAGTACCCCTTTGTTTAGCAAGTGAATGGAGCAGAGCTCCATGTAGTGCATTGTACAGAATGGATGGCTCTGTGCCTGGTGATGCGTGGCCTGCAGTGAGTTGTGCTCTCACCAATTTGATGTATTTTAAGGATAGGACATCAATATTAACGTCCAAGAAAACCCCTTTTTAAGGATTGTAGATACTGGAATTAGGACAAGCTATTTTTGCCCATTGCTCCAGAGTGATGATGGTGGGAAGCGGCCGGCGCCTCCCTGTTTCTTCTCTTCATGTAGCGTGGGTGATTAAGAAATAGTGTCAATAGACTTGTAAGAAAAACCCAAAACCTGTAAACTCTGAGGTCCTGCAAAGTTGTCTATCCAGTGTGTTGCTGTTAATTTGTTTCATAGCATGCATCCGTGTGATGGAATGTTAATGTCAGCAGCTCCTTTATTTACAGACCTATAAGAAGGGAGTAGTCATTAACACTGGGCCGCTCCCCCATTCATGGGTAATTGACTGTTGCAAAAGAGCACAGGTCCATCAGCCATTGTGCGCATTACAATTACATTTTCCATATTGAATCCCCCCTCTCGCCCCCGTCCATTCTGCCACTCCACTACCTTTTTGTGGAAAGGGGTCAGAGCCAATGCCAGACAAGGTAAATGACGCATTTCAGAAATAAATATTCCAGGCTTCTGACAACCGCATCTGACGTGAGACGGCTAGAAAAAATACACAGTGGAGATGTCGATCCCTGTGCACACTTCTGGGTTATATGTAGCTATAGCTTCACTTCCTCTTACATTGAACATATTCTTTGTTTCTTCTAGTAAGAAAACCATATGCCATATGTCTGGGGTTGTCCTGCCCATTAACCCCTCCCAACCATGTAATGTTAATATGTAGTATCTTAGGCCTTATTCACATGAATGGGAAAAACTGCCGTTTTTGCAATGGCTGTGTGTTTCAAACACATTGGGGAAATTTATTACGACTGGCGCTCTGTATTCCAGTCTTAATCCATTCACCCGCTGGCACTGACTACACCTGAATTATTTAGAGGCTTTGGCGCATTGCACTGCACCAGAATGGAAATTTACGCCAGTCAGAAACTGGTGTAGATTTCTTCTATAATTGACGTCAGTTTTCTGGTTTGCGTTATAGTAAATTTAAGTGGGAGACAGAGACGGTGAAGTGGTACATCTTAGGCACACAAAAGGGCCATGTGCCAAAGATGTACTACAGCTATTCCCATCTATGCCAGTTTCCCGCCATTGATTTCAGTGTGGTTATTCACGTTGCCAGATGTAAAATGGCCATGAAAAAACGGACTGTTGTGTGAATATAGCCTCAGGCCTGCCATATAGCCGTGTGTGCACGTGTCACCGATCTGCTGGTTCAGCCAACAGCGATCTCTCCTGATTCCCAAGCATTCATGTGTGCTGAAACGGGAGCTGGAGGAATCCGCAGACGCTCCTGACATCGGCTTCACCCCCTCCCCAACAGACCAATCCTTTTCCCCACAAACATGGTAATTCAATTACTTGCAGGAGAAAACAAATCTGTGGAACTGCATTAAATATTCTTGCCGTTGACTTTTTTTAAATTGTGGCCTGAAAAAAAAAAAAAAAAAAAAAGAGGAAGGGTCACAAAAACATTTCACTTCCAGCATGCTGAAAATAAAGGGGACCTGCAGCCCAACCTGTGGCAGCATGTTATAAAGCAGGAGGAGTTGAGCTATATCATTTTACTCATTTAAATCCCTATTCGTTCTGGCCTAAGGAGTCCAGTGGGAGGTCCTGTGTGCACAGAGATGATGATCACTGAGTAGGACCGCCCACTGGACTCCTAAGCCCATTAAAAAAACAAAATCTTACATCTCTGCAACGCAAAGTGTGAATGAAAATTTGCTGCAGTGTCCAAAAATACCCTGAACGGCCCTACTTGATCTATAGGGAAGCAGCTTTTGTGATGACATGGCGGAGCGTCTCACAAATTCCCATGATAGCGGCGGGTGAAGTTAATTGTACTGGGAAGTTTATTTTAGATGGCATCTAATGTGATTTGTTATTTCTCGGGCAGGAATGTGCTGATTCCCTGATTACTAATTACAATTTGTCATCCGCGTCGCCCTCTCTTGTCCGCCTAATATTTCTCTGCCAGCATCAGTCCTTTGTAGGCTTTACAATGTTAATCAGCCTTCATTTGTTAATTATGTTAATTTGTACTAATTGATTTTTATACTTTTGAGATGCTTGACCAAAGGCCTTCTGGTTGTGGTATTTTTATTTGCTCTCGGGCTGTAGTTACTGCTAATTAGACACTTCATTAGTAACGAGTCTTGTAATGCTGTAAACCCTGCACTTTACTGTATGCTGTGGAGTCCCTATCATGGGGAAGTGAGGGGTGACAGTACACCATTTCATCTAGATAGCAGTAACACAAGTAGGAATAAAGAGAGAACACGAGAGACTTCACACTTCAAGGTTCCTTGTAGCTTGATGTATCTACGTCTAATATCTTACCTATAAATATATACACATGAATATTGTCTGTTCGGGCTACACACAGGGAGGTGGAGAAAAAAAGTTATATAGACTTGTTAATTATATTATTGATATTGTATAATTAGATGTGTGGTTTGTTACATGGTTCCTTTCACAGGAAGTCAATCACTGGCTTTTTAATAAATTAGAAGCGCTTTACCATAGTGGTCAGCCATTTATGAGTTGGAAAGATAGAGGGGTCTGACCTACCAGCTCCACATCCCTGTAAATATAAGATGAATGTCCGTGGCACAATCCAGGATTCCTGCTGATATAGTGACCTGATAAAGTAGGAAGACACCAGTTGTGATTGCCAGTGTAATAAAGAGTACAACAGCATTAAGATCCCTCCGCTGACTTTTTTAAAAAATTTTTTATTGACCTTATGACAAGTACAAATGAAGGCTGTACAGTAGCCACATTGCATTGAAATGGCTTTTCCTGTTCACTTAGGATGTAAGGTTAAGGCCCCAGATAGCGGAAGCATAGCAGAAAAAAACTTTGTACCAGTAAAGTAAATGAGATCCTGGCTAATCCCATCCACACACTGTGGCAAAAAAACGCTGCGGAAAAGCTGTGTTTTTAAACAAGGCAGGATGTTAATTTTACTGTGTTATCCCTTTAGATTTAATAAGGGGAGATAAACCTCAGAGAAAAAAGCTGCAGCCAAAAAGCAATGTTTTTATTTATTTATTTTTCTCCCCCGCTGCATTTTGTTTTAGCTGCAGTTCACTATGTGGGTCTTTAGACTTACTGTGATGTGAGCAGAGCCCAGTGTTGTCTTGTGGTTTTCCCTGTGTCGGAGGATTTGTGACTTATATCTCTGTGACAGGCTGAGATGTGCCTCGCTGTATAGATATATAGGCAAAGAGGCTCTTGGCCATGTGGCTAATTCTATCGGCATAAACACATTTTTGTAAGCGTTTGTGTTTGTTTTAGGTCTCTCTAATGAGCAGAACACAGAAAAAATGCGGCTTCTTACTTTTATGGGAATGGCTGTGGAAAACAAGGAGATTTCCTTTGATACTATTCAGCAGGAGCTGCAGCTTGGGGCGGATGACGTGGAGGCGTTTGTAATCGATGGTAAGTCTCCTCGGCTTCAGATTTTTATATACTTAAGGCTTAATTGAGGCAGCCATAATACAGCCATATTCCCCCATCTCCTCCCCATCTATCCCCATGATGCTGCTAGTTCAGGTCATTAGATCCATGGTCGAGATGGAATTTGTGGCCATAATCCAACCATCTATATAGATGCAACACACTGGCATCCCTCACCCATAAACTGTAATGGCATTAATAACCTACACATTACTTCTGTATGGAATAGAATAATCTGCTTTGCTAATCCACACCTTTTTTTTCCCTCTCTTTTTTGTAATAGTGTCCAAAAGTCCTCCTTTGGCAATGGACATATTTAGCTTGTACACTGGGAACTTTCCCGGTATACACATTAAACTTAAAGGGAATCTGTCAGGGCGATTTGGGGCACTAAACCACCCACAGGTCCCTATGAACAGGGGGTTTAGTGTTCCAAATCGCCCTGTTACATAGCCACCAGTGCCCGCAATAAAAATAAATAAGTTTTATATTCACCTTGCCGCTGTACTCCTTTCACTCGTGCAGTTTTTCCCTGAAGCCGGAGGAATACACCTCAGTTTCAATGCACATGACCCATAACTCCGGCACTTGCGCAATACTTCCTCGGTTTCATTTAAGAATTGCGCAGGCGCCGGGAGCTCCGGAGATGAGTCCGTTGACTCATTGGATTCCTCTAGGTAAGTATAAAGGTTTATTTTTTAAAATACGAGCACGGATGGATTTAAAATGGGATGATTTGGGACACTAAACCCCTGTCTATAAGGACCTGTGGGTGGTTTAGTATCACAAATGCACCTGACTGGTTCCCTGTTAAGGAGTATTCTCATAAACATATTCAAAATTTGTAGACAATAAAAAGTTCAACATTTTTGCAAATAAATAATAATTTTAGTTACATGTTAATGGCAGAGCCCCATAGTAATCTCTTATGGAACCCTAACACTTTCCTGTACACGAGTCCTCAGACTATTGTGTGCTGTGTCCTATCGGTTTATGGGTCATTGTGGGAATTAAATTTGCCATGCTTGCCACATATGGTATGTCAACTACTGGAAAGATCCCTAGTCTTGCTAGTAGACTATAAGCCACAAGGCCCCAGCCTTATAGTATGGTCTCGTGCACACCTTATACATAATTTGGTAACCTACATGATCGTGCTTATAATTGCAGCCGTGAAAACAAAGATGGTGTACTGCAAAATCGACCAGACACAGAAGAAAGTTGTTGTGAGGTAAGGCATTCATTTCCCTGCCGCAATGTGCAATCTAGACTTTTTTTTTTTTTAATTATTATTTCACATAATATATCTGTTTAATATTTTAGCCGGTTCCCATCATGTGCTTGTAGTTAAATGCTGCCTATTTATCATAATTTTATTAAGGCCCAGAGCTGAATGTGATTAGCTTATTTAATGAAAGTGTCCTATTTTCCAGCACATTTCACTTAATGACCGTGAAAGTGGCCTGAATGCTAATTAGCCGCGCGGCTTTCTTCTAGTCCGCCTTGTAAAACGGGAATTGTGCTCTGGAACCGGCGGCATGGAATGAAATTAATTGCAAACCATTCTTGGCCATATTGTTGGTCTTACGTCTTTTTATTTTTTTCTGTAGTCACAGCACACACCGGACCTTCGGGAAGCAGCAGTGGCAACAGTTGTACGATATCCTCAACTCCTGGAAAATTAACTTAAACAAAGTGAAGAACAGTCTTCATAGTATTTCCGACGCTTAAACATCAAAGTGCGACTCTGGACTTGAACCATCTAAGTTGTGCCTCAAATGGATCCGAAATTTCTTTTAAATAAAGCTGTAATATCATGAAGTGAAAGTCAGTGAGGACTAAAATACCAATTGTCTACATTGCTGGCCTGTATAGAAAGTAATGCACAATAGGAAGAGGTTTATATTAAAGGGGTTATCTTTTTCAGTACTGATGGCCCATCCTTAGGAAAAGGTCATCAATATTAGATCTACGGCTCCAAGGATAGACCATCCATGTTACAAAGTGGATAACCCCTTTAAGCATCATGGCTACTGCCTTTACATGCAGCCATGACACTGCTGGAACTGTCCTGGGGTCCCTCTCATTATTTGACATCAAGAATATTGCTGTATGTTTCTTGCCATCAAATATGACAAAACCCCCAGACAGAGGGTGATTTTACAGAGTTGTGTAGAGCAGTTTTATGCATTTTTTTTTTTTTATCCAAAGCCAGGAGAGAATTGAAAAGCAATGAAAAAAAAACAGACTGCTGTGGTGGTTTCCATGAAAAACTGTGAAACCGCCCTCATGCCTTTGTGAGCATCTTTTTGTCTTACAAAATGGCTTTTTATTTCATGACCACAGATTTATTTATAAATAATAATTGGTGTCCCTTCTTGTTACAGTTTTGGAACATAAGCAGTGTAGTTGTAATCCCTCATACTATGTATATGTGATATGGGTGGGATATGTGAATGAGTATCCACATTCCAGGACTCATTGTTATTGATCTTTTTACACAGCTTTCTTGAAGTTTCCCAGCAGGTATATTTGAGGTGCGACGACATTGGACAGTGTTCTTATGCTAACTCCATAAAAAAAACATTTAAAAAGAACTTTTGGATTGTTTTTCTGATTTCTTTAACATTGGAAAACTGGCAAGATTTGGTACATGTTATATAGTGATACTTTTAGTTTGGAAATGACCCCTCACAATCTATACGCTTCTGGAATTCTCTAGATTTGTAAAATCATTATATAAAGCTTAGCAGCGCTTTGGATTGGTTTTATTACTAATATATAATCAGATCCCCAGGGGCCCCGATTGCAGAGTGCAGCAGTTTCCCTGTGCCGTGTGTCGCCTCCCCTGTCTTTCTGTGATGTCACCGACTCTTCTCCTTCTGCATGTCCATAGAGTAGAACAGAGTCAGTCATGTGATCAAGTGTCTGAGTACCAGCAGGGGAGACAATGGAGCAAGACTTCAGGCCTCTGCAGCTGTGCGCAGCAAAAGTAATTGTCAGGGCTGCAGGGACCTGGATGTATATTAGTAAGAAGGCTTACTCTTTCCTTACATAACCCCATTAATACTGGTAAGCAAATTCCTTAAATTAAAGTAGTTCTCCCGCAAACAATATTTGTCTGAAGGATAACTCCCAGCTGTTCAACTTTCATCAGCTGGGGTGACTGCGGTATTAAAGTGATTTACAGAGGGGGTTCCCTTTGTCATCAGTTGTCCCCTCTTGTCATATTTCCAGTTCTTGAATTTTATTGATAAGGCTTTGAGCATTAGTCTATAGGCAGATTACATGTTAATTATAAATTCTTGCCCCTATATTTATTACTTAGCCCCAGCTCACTATACACTATAATCTCCGCCTACTACAATGTAGTTGCTCCTCCCCCAAGTCCTAGACCGGTTTGATTGTAATTGAGACCATGACACAGATGTGAACAGAACCTTAGCTTGGTTTCACACACCAGGGGGAATTAAGATGGGCTTTTCCTGTGCCAACATTTCGACATTCTGGCCTTATTAATTATTGTGCATGTAGGTTTGCCTAAACACTGAACTATGCCAGTCAGGGGCTGACTGGACGCAGCAAATCTGACAGATTGTGGCACTGGAGCTGAGGGGGGCATCCTTGTGTGCTAAAAATGCAGCAAGTTGAGACGCATTTGTAGCCACATTCTAGGCTTAGCCCAGTTAGTAAACTTGGGCCACGGTGGCTTTTGTTTTTTATTTTTTTAATTAAAAACTTTGTGTTTTTAGTGGAGGTTCTACCACAAATTCTGCAGCCAATGGATATGGTATTATTGGTGTTTGTGTGCTTACGTATATTAAAATCTTAACAAAAAAATGCCAATATTATTACAAGCCAAAAATAATCGGTGAAGGCGGCTTTATGTTAGATTTCAGGCAGCCGCTTCCCTGCATGACTCTGCCATGACCACACACTGCTCCTTCCTCTGAGGCTCTATAGGAATTTTTTTTTTTTCCTCCACTACTATGCTAATGCCCAAACTACTAAGCAAATATGAAAAAAGGCGATGTGTCAATGCCCTTTAATTACTTGTCAAAATTCTTTGTGCGCAAATAAGGTATGAAGAGATCACTGCACGCACCTACCTTACAGAATACAGATTTGGATATTTCCTTTTATTCTTCGAACTGAGAATCGTCAAGTTTCCTTTTCCTTGACCCATTTAGTTTGTTAGCAAATAAGAACCTCTCAATTGCGCTTATCTGCCGCTGTATACTAGAGATATCTGAGTTCTCCTTGTCGCTATTGACCTCTGTATGTGTGTCGTCTGGCCGGTTGATAAGAAATGATCTTGTAGCGTCAGAGATGGCAGCGCAGGGGTTTAGTTTTTTAGCCACATCTGACTAGAAAGAGAAAAAAAAAAAGTGATGAAATAAGAAAAGACTATTACCACTGCTAAGCAAGGCCTTACACTAGGTTCATACCTGCATTTGGGGGGACCCCCCGAACAGAAACCTAATCCGCTTAAAAAAGCGGAAAACCGCCGGGTTTCCACCTGAAAGGGGTGAAAAATTTGGAGAGAAAAGTGCTGCATGCAGTGCTTTTATCTCTACATTTTTTAAACGGGTTCGGGGACCAAAATCCCAAACGGAGTTTAAGCCCTGGTGGGAACCCAGCCTTATTTAGACATTTGTCACAGACATGTTTGATCTGGTTTTTGGTTCAATCATATATTTTTATTTTTGCTATACTTTGCAATATCTTGGATCCTTGAAAAAAATGGAACCAGACTATAATGGGTGCAATTGGTCAGCAAACTAGAGCGTGATATATATATTTTAACCATGAATCGGTGGTCCATGGACATTTGCCCAAACCCATTTAAAATCAATAGGATTTGCAGTCCATGGAATGGAAATATTAATAAGTCCTTGGGCTGTGTTCACACCCTGCTGTCCTATCATATGTATTTAAAGGGAACCTGCCAAGTGGTTTTTCCATCATAAACCCAGTGAGGGGACTGTGAGTGATTTTCACAAGACTGCCGCAGTACTGCATTATGTGACCACAGCCATACGCTTACACTCTCGTACATGAGCACAGTTCCCTTTCCAATAATAATCTTGTCATGTTACATCAACATCAAGTACTTTATCAATCACATAGTTTTCAGCCCTATTTATATCTCGATCGTTGAAGGAAAAGCAAATTATTATACCAATTAAAATACCAATAGGCTTTAAAATAGTTCATTTACCAGAAAACTAAAACATGTTGAGAATCTTCTTTTCTGTAAACTCTGAGATAGAACATAAATTGCTATTAATAATTTCTTGTCTGTTTGCCGAGGCAGTTTAAGGCAGGACAGGTCAGCAGTATCCGCTATCCTGGACAACCCCTTTAAGAACAACTTTATTTTGGACTTCTGAATGACAAATGAATTCCTACTTTTGGTGTGATAAAATGACACACATAATCTCAGAATACTTTTATTGAGGCTGGACATATGTTTGCCCCTGCTCATTGCCCTGTCTAAACATGGCCAGAGTTGAGCCGCCATACAAGCCATTGCTCCTGATAATTGACAAAGGAAAATGAAAGTAAACGAACATCACTCGACTGCCTATATCGTTGATCGACACTTACAGGAAATTCATCTGACCGTGTCAAAGGACCCTTAGATTGAAATCCTGCAATTTCCTTTATTTTAATAACTATGATGTACTACATTACCCTGCCTGAAGCATCCAGCTGGCTGCAGAGACACTCATAGCTACAGGGTGAGATCAGTGGAAGGCAAACAGTGATGATTTGTAATTGACTTACGTTTTCCGAGGTGTTGGCCAGTATGGGAATAGAGGAATTGTGAAATGCCTGCTCTGCATTCCTTTCTGCGCTGTGATCTTTCCTGGGAACTGCAAGGACAGCGGTAGGCAAAATGTCAAGTATCTACCTCTTTAATTATTGAAGCTGATGAATAATGATGTAAAAAGATATATGGAAAGAAACATTCCAGAATGAATCAATGTGACCTGCAGCTGTAGCTCTTCATGACCTTTTTGGTTAGATTTAGGCCCCATCCACACAGCAAAGCCATGTGAACCAGTACAGCTCACTAGTAAGGCCAGCTTCACAGGGACGAATTCTGACCAAGTGTACCTTTCTGGATTTACTGGCCTGAACGCGGCTCCACTGAACTGAACTCTGTCAGTTTGGCTGAACTACTACATGGACTATAGAAAGCCTAAATTACCTGTGAGATCAGGGGTGGGGACTGGTTCCGATCACATGACCCGGGGTCAGAACCGACTGGATAAATCAAGGTAAATTTAAGTCCTTGGACAACCCCTTTAAAGAGAACCTTTCATGTCCTCGTGCATGGGTAGTATTATATACTACTAGAGAGCTGACAGTGCGCCAAAACTAACAACACCGATATCTCTGGCACCCAGGCGGATATAGGCAAAGCTGACAGTGCCCTGAATTGAGCACACTGTCAGCTTTCTAGCGGCATATAATACCGCCCGTTTCTTAGGACATGAAAGGTTCTCTTTAAGGCACAAGGAAGCTTATCTTAGTTGGAAAGAGATGTGGATTATAATGCACCACCCTGTGCCAAAATTGTGATACAAAGTATGACAGTGAATAGCTGGTGTAAAGGCAAATGAAAGAGTCTAAGGGTATGTGCACAAAGAGTTTTTGGTCAAAACCCAATTCCAATATCTGATTGCAAAACCTGATTTTTTTTTTCTACCTTAAGT
The DNA here is from genome assembly GCA_947044405.1 of Leptodactylus fallax. Lineage (NCBI taxonomy): Eukaryota > Metazoa > Chordata > Amphibia > Anura > Leptodactylidae > Leptodactylus > Leptodactylus fallax. Next base: position 6,415,691 of record CAMRHE010000068.1, on the reverse strand, counting down.
GAAACTCTGTGTGGATATCCTCTAACATGTCCAGCAAAATGGTCCATATTTACCACACAGAGTAAGACATTGTTTGCACTGGGTAACTACTATGTAGGATTAGGAAGTGTGCTCCACCTTGTGAGTTGGGAACAGGGTCTAAAACACTAAATGAGGTGCACAATGTGTGCGCCAGAATTGTGGAGTATTTTGATTATTTTGGATTTAAGACGCACCACTTTCTGTCCACTTTTGTAAAAATGTGGGTGGAGCACAAAGGAGTCCAGGCTGGGCTGGGGCAGGGACGCCTTGGCCCGACAAATTTACTATAACTCCCAACTGGTGTAGATTTCAATTGTGGCACATGGGAGTGTACCAGAATTATTAAGAGGCCAGAGTCAGTGGAGGAATGTATTGAGACAAGTGTACAGAATGCCATTCTTAATACATTCCCCCCACTATGTTCTATATTGTGGCATTTCCTCTGAGGTTTTAGCTCATTAAAAAAAAAAATCCTTTAGGCTAAGGCCCCACGTTGCGCAAACGCAGCTTTTTTTGTTGCAGTTTTTTGAGCCAAAGCCAAGAATGGCTACAAAAGGAATGGGAAATATCTAGAAAGTACTTAAACTTCCCCATCTTGGTCAATCCACTTCTGGCTTTGGCTCAAAAAACCACAACAAAATCTGCCAAAAAGGCTGCGTTTCCGCAACGTGGGGCGAAGCCTTACAGGTAAGTTCAGAGTTTTTTGCAGGCGGATTTTGAGGCAGAATCCATCTCAAAAATCCCTCCCAACTCTCCTATTCACTTCAATGGGAGTCAGGAGCAGATTTTTTCCTCTAGCGAATTTTTCTGGTAGAGGACAAAAAAGCACCATGACCTATCTCCTGGTGGATTCCTCCTTGCAAACCCCATTGAAATGATGAATGGGAGGCAGTAAAAAAAACAGTTTTGGAAATTGTTTTAAAGTGAATAGGAGAGTTGGGAGGCGTTTTTTGAGACAGATTTTGAGGTGGATTCCTCCATATTCTGACTGACAACCTACCCAGTACATAAATTGACAATAACTCACCTTGTTCTGTCCTGGCATCTACAGCTTGACTTGGCAGTCTGGAGAGAATATGATTTGTCTGGTTACCGAGTAAAATGTTTAGATTATCCTTCGCATGTGATTCTGGCAAATAAAGACATTTTGCCAAGTTGGACAGATTCGTTGGGCTCTTGCCATTTGTTTTGGGCTTCTCCTCCTTTCTTGAGGCTAGTTTTGCTCTGCCATCACTGCTCACTACTTGAGACATGCACCCGGCAGCCACATTATCATTTTCCTGAATGCAAACCTTCTCATCCTCCTCCTCCGCTGGCTCACTAGTGTGATGTGCCTGCTCACAATGGTTTTCACTATACAATTCACTTTCCACATTTACATCACCTTCACTAGTTTCTTCCACAATGGAGTCTTTTCCATTATCCTTAGGGCAGTTCTCTTTCTCGTATGTATATAAGTTTTCTGTGTTTTCAGTATATTGTAATGACACTAAATTACTTTCTCCACAATTAGGATCTAAATCAGACTGTAAACTTGCATTTCCTACTGGGCCTTGATAACTGTAAGTAGTAAAGATAGTTTCTTGACCTAAACATTTACTCTTCATTTCTGTTCTTTCGATTCTGTAGATGCTTGAACTCAAAGTAGTCCCTGTCTCCATACAGTGCTTGACAATATCTTTGGACTCGACCAATTTTGGGTCAATTCTTCCAGTCTGTTCAGCACATACTCCATGAGGATTCTCATTTGTGGTCTCCATTGTTTGCACTTTAGACTGCTGGATTTGATCTTGACTGCAAGACTTGGTGCTTATCTCTGATGTGTCCTTACTCAGAACAGATAAGTAATAGTTGTTTTCATCCCCAGGATCACCACTGGGACTGGCTCTGGTTGGGCCCTGATCATTTATTAACTCTCTTACAGTTTGATCAATTCGTTGCGATTCTTCCGAGCACGTCTCGTTTATTAAGACACCTCTGTCATTGTCTGTCCTGTCTGGCTTATCAATGACAATGTAAACCACTTTGCTGGTACCATCTGCAGATTTATGAAGGCTGGAGTCTGTCTGCTCGCTTGCATCTTCCCTGCAGACAGTTGGAGGTTTATTATTGTCTGGCAGCATCTTGATGGACTCAGCCATGGCTGGTGTCTGTGTGGTTCTCCTGCGATCGGCCGCACTCTCTACATCCTCATTCATATATGCCCTATCATCTGGGATCTCTTCTGTACATTTTCCATCGCCGACGTCTTTTACATTATGTTCAACAGTTGAAAAGCTGTCTTTGTTCTCCGTGAGAGCGCTCTCATCCTTCTGCTCTTCACCAACATGTCCCTTATCTGTGATGCTATAAACATAGTGAAGGCTGTTTGCATCTGTGTTAAAACAAAACGTAAGAACCATTACAGCAAAATATCAAAAGCTGTATATATTACTAGCTATATATAGCACAAACAGTTCTGGCTGTAAATGATCCCAGGACCTTGATTTAGTATTCATTTTAATCATTATTACTATTTATCGATAAACATAAAAGGTCCCTAGATCTGGAACCTGCTAGTCAGCTGGTCTGGCATTGGATAAAACATAGTCCCAATGCTGGATGATCAAATTTACAGAGGGAGAACTGGAAACGAGTTTTCAGATACTTGTGAGAACCTACTAAGGTGGTGTGGAAGACTAGGTTCACACAGAGGATTTTGTAGCGCGACGCAGCAGGCAAGATCTGCCACAGGAACCTTACTGCTGTCGACAGAAAGATTTCCTACTCCCATTCACTTTAATGGGGGAATCAAGCAGGACCTGATTTTTTTTTCAGCTAGTAGAAAATTCTTTTTTGCAGCGGATTCTGCCTCCATTACAAGGAGGTTTAAAGGAGGCAGAATCCGCTGCAAAAATTAATTTCCCACTAGCTAAAAAAATCATGTTATGCGAGGCATGTTAGACAATTTGTTGGTGCAAATTACACCAGATTTCTGTCACATTTTGCTTAGTAAATCGCCCCTAGTCTCACTTTAATATACTGCAGGTACGTTCTCTTCACTGTTCAAAACCTTAAAGTGCCTACAGATACTAAGGCAGAGGTGTAGATTGAAGCTCTTGGGGCTCGATGCAAAATCACTAATGGAGACCCTATCAGCGGTGTATAAAATGATCATATATTTTATGTGGCAGAGGGACCTTTGGGGCCCCCTCAGGGTCTAGGAATGACTGCTACCACTACACCACCTATAGCTACTCCCCTGCAATAAGCATTACAAACCTGTCCTAACATTTAACTATATGAAGAGAGAACCTGTCAGCATGTAAGACACCTCACAATTGCTGACAGCAGTATATAAAGAACAGAGAGAGTAGTAAGAATACCCGGGGTGATGGTAATGTAGGATACATGATCATGGAAGCCACATTTGTATGCCCCCATAGCAGTGATCACAAGTGCCCAGGAGGTGGTCCCTTCATGTACAGTTTCCTGGGGTCTCTGCACTGAGCACTCCTCAAACCCCCTCCCCTCTACACTTATTAGACCATTGACTTGGGACCAGGAAACGTTCTGTGCAGAGAGCCCTGGACTCTGAATCACCTTCTGAGTACTTGTGATGGCAGTACTGGGGCATTAAAACAGATTTTTTTGCCCATACAACCTGCAAAATCACCCCGGCCATGTTTACACTGCTCTCCCCATCCTCTATAAAGCACTTTCATCAGTTTTGAGGGGTCACAACTGCTGACAGACTCCCTATAAATAACATACATAGAGAATGGCATATTCTGACTGACCTTTATATACAATTTCTCCTTTGCTTCCATCCATCTTCTGTATTCCATTACTTGTCACTGGTAGACTAATATCATTAGAGCTGACTATGTAGGAGGTTGTTGTATTAGCAGCCGGATCATTCTGGGATCCATTTTCAGATGTTTTGTTTTCTGTATCATATATGGCAATATCCATGTTATATCTACTCTGGTTCACTTCAGCCTTTAATATTAAATTAGGGAAAATCCATTAAATGTTCAACAGAGGAACAACAATATACAATACATTTCTACAGGGTCACTGCCTGCATAGGGATTCCTGAGCACAGTTATCTGGAGATAAACCTTAACATTCCTACCTGTATAATGGTTTCTGGCTTCTTACTCAGTGATTCACTGCTTGGCAGATTATTATTTACTTCTTTCATTAAGTCCAGTTCTTTCTTGACTGTGTCACGCTCTATATCCAAGCCTTCTTTCTGATAGGACAGAAAAACTGACAATGTACTATGGGCCCTTTAAGAGACAGTGTCATTGCCATGTCATCTGTACATAGAAAGCTATGCAATTCCCAGATACTGAATTTAGATTGTGAGCCCCACTTGGGACAGTGGGTGATGACAATATCTGTAAAGCGCTGCAGAATATGTTGGCGCTATACAAGTAAGTACATAAATAAGTAACATGTATGGCTTCATTGTAAAGCCACAGCTTTGACACAACGAGGCTTATCAGCCTGAGCCTTGTGCCACAGATTCAGTGTCCTGAAAAAAGATGCGTATGTCGCTGCCTCCTATTTGGAGCTGATTTTGAGGTGGAATCCACCTCAAAATCCGCTTCAAATTACACAGTATGAACTAAGCCTAAGGCTGACGCCACATGTTACAGAAACCCTGTGAAAAAAAAAAACAGAGCATTTTACAAAGTGAATGAGATTTCATTTAATTTCATCCACAAATGCCAAAAATGCTGCGTTTCCGCAGTGTGAGGCTTTTGGGTATGTTCACAGGATGGACGTTTCCTTGCTGAAAAAATTTAACTTCAGGAATTTAAAAGCTTAATTTTTCTGCTTGATCAAATTCAGCATCAAATTCCATCCCTGCCAGACGGTATTCTCCGCCTTCCATTCACTTCATTGGGAGTTATCAGGCAGAATCCACCTAAAAATCGAACATGATGCTTATTTTTTTACACTAGCTGAAAAAGTCAGCTAGAGGAAAAAAAAAAAACAGCCTCTGCCTTACACTGGAATCAGGTGGAATTTGAAGCTGAATTTTAGGAGGAATCTGCCTCAAAATGTACCTCAAATTCTGTTCAAAGTGAAAGCAGCTAGCGGAAAAAATAAGGGTCCTGCTTATTCTTCAGGAGGATTCCGCCTGGGAAAATACATGCTGCGATTTGCAAAAACACAAGCGTTTTGAAATCGCAGTATTTCCACTGCAGATTTTTTTTCTGCAATGTATGGATGGGATTAGCTAGAATCCCATCCACTTTGCAGGTACTGTAAAACCAAATCGGCCAAATCACGGTGTTTATGATACGTGGGTCCCTGGCCTTAGGTTGCAGAATGTAAAGCACAGTGTTTTTTTTCTGGAGCGTTTTTCATTGCGTTTTTTGCTGTGGTGTTTCTTCCCTTATTAAATTTATAGAGAAGACACCAAGCGTTTCCGCAGTGTTTTTTTTCTGCAATATGTGGATGGGATTAGTCAGAGTCTCATTCACTTTGCTGATACTGTAAAACCCAGCAATTTTTTTCTGCTGCGTTGCTGCAACATGGGGGCCTTAGCCTTACACTTTTTATGAAAATATTAATGTGATTGACATGTTGGTTTTAAAAGTTTTTGTCTTGTAAGTTCCACATTAAAAGAAGGGGCAATGTGGTATAAATCGGATTCTATGCTATCTTCTTTTTCCTGATATTTTCCTTATAGAGCAGACACTTTTTTAGGTCATCATAAAAGATGTACTCAATGACAAATGAGCGATTTATTATTAGCTTTTTGATTGCTGTACATGCCACACTGGGCAATGACTGTGAATGACATTCGTCCAGTGTAAATGCCCCTTTAGATAACTTTACCGACATTTGCTCCATTAGTTTATAAGAATCCTAACAAACAGCCATCAAAAATGTGATCAAGATGCGTCCTACAGAGTCTACCTGTACTTTCCACTCTGCAAACGCTTGCTCGTGCTCACTCAGAAGCGCCAGGAACTTTTCCTCATTTTCTGTTGCCTTTGCCCTTTGAAGCTCATTATCTCTTTCAAGGGTCTGCAATAAAATTAATTATCCAAAAAATAATCAATACCACATTAATGAATTTTGATGTGTTTTATGTAGCTTGGACCTTTTGTTTCTAACATGCTAGAAGTGCCACACAGATCAGTGATAATGTGCTATCAACAATAATTTTCATAAATTAACAGAAAGGTACTTATAGTTTAGCTAACAGGAAAACAGTGGGAGTTTAGAGAGAAGAAATGGTAATAAAAGGATATAAAAACACTTGCCATTACTCAGATTCACTGCATGAGTTTTAATGTGCTCGCAGGAAAAAAAAAAAAAACTAATATAAGACATAGGCAAATCAGAAAAGTAATATAAAGAAATGGGTAATAAATGAAATTATTTTGTTGTACTTATTAATGGAAGGCAAAGCGTAATGGTTATCTGAACTGTCTACATAATGAAACATCCATGTTCGCATGTACTATTTGTGTTTACTTCCGAAAACATACGGCATGTGAGGCGTATTCCGAGCGGTGCACATCATGACTTTAGACGAAGCCTTTATTTCTGCGTTCACTCAACACTAGCATTGCTGTCAGCTTGATAAATGGAGGTAATTCTGTATGAATCAACAGTAACAGTTCACACACAATTCAGGTTCTCCTGGAATTTTTACTTTAATCATAATTTTTTTCTCGGCCGTAAGGATAAAAGGCTTTGCCTCCATGACAATGAACTGATTCCAACCTCTAACAAGATGTAAACACTACTTTAACGGACAATGGCTGTCAATGTAAGAAGCGCTGGATCAATTATATTTATGGGCCTATGCTTTTATTTTTTTGGATTCACATCAGAGTGACCAGTCAAGTATGAAATTATAAAATGTAACAAAAGTTACTGGCTATTTTGTCTCTTCACTAGAAATTACCAAGGACGTTTCTTGAGATAAAACAGTTTTAACAAAGTTTGCTTTTTTTTTTTTTAAATGGCTGCTTTATTGTGCTTGAGAAAATCTCTTAAAGAGAAAGTGTTAATAGGAAATGACCCATCACATTTTTATATTGAACATATTTTTAAAGAATTTTTGGTGATTTTTTTTAATTTTCCATGTTTTTATCTAAATTTTAAAAAAATCCCAAAAATCTTGCATTTCTAACTCTTGCCACTAGTTTGTGACTTCCTGGTTCGACACAATGGTTTGAAGCAGACCCTACTGTCGTCTATAGAAGTTTTCTAGGCATGCTCTGTGACCTCTGCAGAGGTTATTGTGTGGAGAGGGGAGTAGATAAGCTGTGACATCACCTAGTGTGACTGGTGGATTCTGTGTCTTATCTACATATACGTGATCGCTGTGATCATTAGTGTGCTGTAAGTGAGGCAGCTGCTGTAAAAAAAATCTCCTACAGAAAAAGTTTCAACATATTATTTAGCTTAGTGGCCAGAGTCAGAACTGCATGTTTTGAATTTTTTTTTTTTTAATATAGATAATAGCATGGGACACTTTTAAAAACCTCACCAAAATTCTTTAAAAATATGTTTAACATAAAACTTGATTTAAAAAAAGGTAATTTTCTGGCAAACATTCCCTTTAAAATGTAACTAATGTAAGTTTTTATTTTGCCTAAATTATTAGTACATAGGAATACATTAAACTATGTAACATATATATATATATATATATATATATATATATTATTGAAGTGGACTTCAGACTGTAGTGTCTTGCAGACTTTCTATAACTGCTCAGAAACCTCCTCAGCCCACAAAAAAATCCATCTAGTGTAAAACAATAAATAGTACAAGGAGAGGAGGGGGATGGAGCTGCAGATTCTTCCTTGCTGTTTCCATGAAATGGCATGAGGGGGAAAGACTAGATGGACGACAGGGGCTTAGAAGATTACTGCGTAGTGGTTATACACTGAGCACAAGAATAAAGCAGGATACAGTCATCTCCTCAGCTCCCCCTAGAGGTGCCTGCAGGCAGACGTGTATGGAGTGGATTCTGAACTCTTTGAAAACTGAGCTATGGATATTTTACAAAGGGGTTTCCAAAAACAATATGTAACACCCATCCGCAAGATGTGTGATAAATGTATGATCGCTGGGGCTCTGACCACTGGGATCCCCACGATCATGAAAAGGAGGTTTCCCATGTCCCCTGTGTGAATGGAGTGTATGCATAACCATATCTGAGACCTATGTACATCAGTCTTACAGACATTAAATGGAGTAATGGTCAAGGACCCCTGTTCTCGTGATCAGTATTGGTCTCAGAAGTCAACCACCTACTGATCATAAATTTATCACCTATCCTGGGAATAGATTATAAATCATACTTTCCAACATTATACTGTTGGTCTATGGGAGACCACCACAGAATTTTGGGAACAAGTCCTTCTTTTGTGTATGACATGCCCATTCTTGTGGCCTGAGCAAGATAACATGCTGGCCATGCCCATTTTTCAGGATGTGACTGGTACACAAAGCACCCACGTCATATATAAAATGATAGGGAGCTTAAAAGGTGCAGGAAAATTCCATTTGTCCACTCTTCTGGGACTTCAGGAGGTCCTTGCTGGAAGAGTTGGCAGGTATGTGATAAATGTTGTTGATGGAAATACTTATTAAACAACTGGTTCTAAAAGTCATCTCACATACTTTGGCTGGTGGAGTAAGGGTATGGTCACATGAAGTTTTTTGCTATCTGAAAAAATCTGCTTCAAGTGTTTTTTTTTATCATGTTTTTTTTCCCCTCCAGTACTGTTTTGTGGATCCACTTCAAAAAAATGCTTTGCAAAAACTGTGTAATAAAAAAATAAACACATCCCGTTTTGATTCCAATGGGTTTTTAAGGCAGAGTCTGCCTGAAGATGGGTCATGTCGCTTTTTTTTTCCCCTCTAGCTGAAAAAAATCACCTAAAGGAAAAAATCTGTTGCTAATGCCCATTGAAATTAAAGGGAGGCGATTTTCAAGATGGATTTCGAGGCGGATTCTGCCTCAATATCCTCCTGCAAAAAACTCTGCATCAACATACCATAACACTTTTATACATTTACAAACTGAAATATATACATCACCTTGTGGTCCTCCATGAGTGCAGACAACTGGTTCTCCAAACTTATGATGGTTTGAGCATGTCGTTGAACTATATTTCGCATGTTGCTCAAGGCTTTTATATCCTCCTATATTAAAAAAAACAAAAAACAAAAACACAACAAGATTTTACTACATTTAGCTGCACCGTACAGTGTCACCGATTTGTCACTGTGTCACCAAAGTTTTCTAGTAGGTGGTTACATTCAGCTGAAAAGGTTTTTATTGATACTTCAATAATACAGTAAATGTGTAATAAAGGGATTTTTCCAATAAATATTTGTCAGCTACCAATAGGATTAGGTGGTAGACATACGGTCGCTGGGGGTCTGACTAGGACCCTCACCAATCATATGAACAGATGTCCCTAAAGTCCCATGTCTAAACCGGGGGCAGTGCGTATGTGTGATCAACGCTCCATTCAATTCTATGGGACTTCTGGAGATAGCCAAGCACTGTACTTAACTTCATTTTGTATGTCCCATAGAGCTGAGTAGGGCAATATGTGTGACTTCCCAGATCTTCTCATAAGTGGGAGTCCAGTGGTTGGGCACCCAGGGATTATACGTTTATCACTTTCCCCCCTTTAAATTTTGGGCAATTCACTTAATGTCATCTTCAGGTGGGAAACAACTTGGAGGTTTTGAGCCACTGAAACTAAAGTTTTCATGACAGTCCAAGTTTTCAGCCTTCATTATTAATATACAAACAAAAAAAAAAAAAAAGAAAGGAAAAAAAAACAAGGAGGGTCCTGTAAAGATGGAGGACAAAATGCCAAGTGTTTTTTTTTCCCCCATATCTAATGTTAGATAGCTTAGGGCCCCTCCAAGGGACATAAGATTATTTGTATGGAGGCTTTATGTCTCTCCTCCTCATCAGCATGACCAAGAGTTTTTACGGTGTGACAAACAAGGCGGTTTATACAATCCTATGGGAGATACACACGCATTCAAGTGACAGCATCATTTTTGGGCAAGTGCTGCCAGAGTGAGGGGGTCTGTCCTACCAGAGAGATGTTGTGAATGTATTGTCACTATATGGCTGTTATTGTCTATACATTTAGGGGCATGACTAGGGTACAGTCTAGGCTTAAAAGTTTGCAAGAGAAAGCTGTCTGCCTATTTTGCCTCCGCCCTTGAGGCTGTGCATGGCTATACAGTTACACCAAGCACATTGCACCCATAAATCCTACCCTATAAATCTTACATAAAATAGAACACAAAGTAAGAGATTACTGCTATATAGAGAATGTATAACTACCAGGGCAGCACTGCTGACAATAGGGAGTAGTATAAAGGTTTTCAGCTTGTTACCTGCTTTCCTTCTCTCATACTGGTATTTTCTTCCATCAGTTTTTTGCTTATTTCGGTTTCCTGTGAAAGGATAAATAACAAATGTCAATGTCAATAATCCATGATTGTACGATCAGTTAAGGCTGGGTTCACATCTTCCTCGGAATCTCCAAATGTGCTGTCTGTCTGGTGATTTTAGTTAAAAAGAATGGACATCCAATGGACCCTATTATAGTCAATGGGGTCCCTCAGGCTCCGATGGTGTCCGCTATTTTAGCAGTCTGTTTGCAAATTCGTCTGGTCCTCTAGAGTGAGCCTAGTGTAACAGTATAGTATTTAAAGGCCCTTTTACATGGAAAGTTACTATGAACGTACGTTCCAGATCATAGCCCTTTGTAAATATGCTGATGACATCTATTACAGGGGCATAAAAATCATCGGTTGTCTGCCTGCAGGTTGCCTAATGGATACAGGTATACGTCCAACAATAATGAAACTGCATGTGCCTGTCAATCGACTTACCAATAAACACATCTGCCAGTGTACAAGAACCTTTAAGTACTCGAAAGTATCTAAAAGTGTTCTGTTATCAAAGCACTTAGACATAGCTTTAAAGGGAGTCTGTCAGCAGTAAATTTGTTATAAACCTAGCCACAGTATCTTATAGAGCTGGTTCTATATAGGTTACTTTGCCTGGGTTTTATATAAGTACTTTGCATGGGAATACACAACACAGACCAAATTCCAGGCAAGCTCAGGAAAACCCCGAAAGAACTTTTCCCATTATTTATACACAAAGGAAAATGGGGCTTCAAAGCTGAGGATCAGATGCATACTTGGAAACTGTTAAATCACCTCTACAAGGTACTGTTTTTAGGTTTATAACCAACCCTGGAAAAGTCCTTTAATTCAAGTAGGGTTTGGCAGCATAGTTGTATGTAAAGCAGTCTTTCAAGCAGTTGACCCAGGGTTGAGGCCCCACCATTGCACCACTTTTCTCCTTTTGGGCACTGGTCATATACTGGTATGTTAAGCTATCTTCCAAGTTGTTGGCCTGGGTTTGATTCTCCAGCCGTCCTTAACCGAGTTACTAAAACTAACCATGAAGTGTTCTTTAACAAGAGAAAGATGAGTCCAAATCTGAGAAAGTGATGCAATTCTATGACTTGACTTTTCAGAATTTGTTACCGTGTTCTTAAGAACACAGAAAATGTACTTGGCAAATATTTCTCTGGGAAAAGAAGCGATCATTTTTCCTTTTCTAGCATGAAAGAGCCGCTTTAAGCATCCAACAATTACCAGAACTGTTTTACTGTTCAGACACTATGAGAACATAAGCAGATACATTAACAGAAAGGATGCTATCAATTTGTAACAAGAACCATCAGAAATATGTTCTAATTCCACATCATACTGAATGCCTGGGATTCTATGGAGAGCTGCAGAACATTCACTTCCATTCCTACCGTCTGAAGTCTTTCTCTCAGCTCTCTCACTTGCTGTTCTTTTTCAGACAGGCTCATGTTCTCCTCATCTGCTCTTTGCTTACAGGTCACCTTATACTTCAGAAATTCAGAGGACAGCTTCTTTAGCTCCTTAAAGAAAAACAAAATCAAAGCAGTTTCCTTGTATCATCTGTGAATAAGCCATATTTCACAGTACATTTATAGAATGGTCAATAAACACCTTGAAAAATTCTCTAATATTAGCGACGCCTACATGGAAATAAAAGAAAGTTCATAGTGAATATTATCATAATGTTCTCGGGTCCAAAATCTTGTGCTGATTCACTACAATGGACATCTCCATACATTGTATATAGCTTCCAGCTCTGTACACTGTAATGGTGGCATCAGGGAACTGAAGCTCTGCCCCTATTCACTGCTTTTGGCCATGCCTTGTATATAGGGCTTCCATATCAGCTGATCGGTGCAGGATCCGGGTGTTGGATCACCACTGATCAGATACAGTGGACAGGTCCTCAGTAACCATCACCCTTGTGTCTCAGATTGCCTCTTTTATGTTGGAACTTGTGACACAAGGGTGATGTCAACGTGTGTCTAAACTTCCCAACAACTTTTGATTTTCTGGCGCCATTTCTGTCATTAATGGATATTGTAGTATTTATTAACAGGTTTTGTCTCCATTCCATGAAGTTCTGCCCCTTCTGTATTGTTTGCCTTGTTTCTCTCACTGCATCTGGAGCTCTAATAATGATCTAATATATCTTGGCCTTTATAAAATGTAGAACAGTGATTCTGATGTCATATGAAAGAGGAGATTGAGAATAGCTAGAGCTGCTTATAAAAACGCCCAATTGTCTCTGGAAATAATATAAGTAGAACTACAATCTTGGTGTCATATGAAAGAAGACAATCTCATCTTCACACAGTTTATATCACGGCCATTATAAATTGCACAACACTTCTACTTAATATAATTTGCAGATATAATATGAATTAAGAACACAGTCAGGATTGGCATATTTATATGCAGATTCTCCCAATCTCATTTTTCATACGACACCAGAAGCATTGTTCTATGGACAATATAACTGTTTGACGTTTTCCCCCAGACTCAGCATCCCTGCATTATTAGAGCCTGTAAACCTGTAGTTACCCATTAACAAAGTATATTACAACATTGACTAATGTCATATATGCTGCCAGAAAAAAAAATCTTCAGTAGAAAGTTTAGGTAAGTTATTAGGGGCACAGTAAGCTCTGTGACTGGTACAGGAGGTGTTGTGGCTACTACTTCCAGTGCGTATCATTATGTCACTATTTTTTACTTGAATGTTGATAGCTGGTGAGGCCCAGGCCATGCTTTAACTTGTAAGGTCCTAGAGAAACCCTGCTTTAGGCAGGTGATAGCAAATATGAGTCCTGGAAAGCTTAAGCCACCTGTAAACATGTAGATTTTGTGAAGCATTGGTGGATATTACACTAAAAATCTCACCCCTCACACTGACAGGGTCGAAATCCGCAATGAAAATTCTGAAAATAAATTGCCATGCTTCAGACTTTACAGTACTAAATACTGACCTCTGAATTAAAATAATAAGGTATTATCAATCACAAGATTAGACGCGTCTTCCACCCTCCCCTTAGTTACAGCTTCACTTGGTGCTTCTGCCTGCCATAACTAATGTGTATAGGGGCCTTTAATAATGATGTGACTAAATGAACAAAAAATAACAGAAGGGTAAAAGTGACACATCCAGAAGTGAATTGCAGGTTGTTTAACCCCTTCCTGACATTTGATATACATGTATGTAGGGCTGGTCAATTATGACCTAAATCAAAATCAGGATTAATCAGGCATTTCACCTCGATTACGATTCATGGCGATTATTTAGGCCAGGCTGCTCTGGATTATGTATGTATTGTGCGGACCTCGCAATTCATCTCACCAGGCTATGGTCTCTTCAGAGAGTGAGTGGGAGGTGAGTAAATATATCAAACAGTGGAAGAGTGAAGAAATCAGGCGATACCTTTTAGATTTCTTCACTCTTCCACTACTTTCAATGGCTAACACGGTACAACATTATACTATATCAAACAGTGTTACTCACCTCCCCGGGGATGCGGCACAGGTCTTCGTCCTGTTTAGGCCTCCTGAATAACGCCAGAGCCAGCCGAGGACTGTGATTTTTTTTTTTTTTTGTCATTTCACCCCTCAAATAATTTTTATTTTTACTGTTTCACATTAGATTACATGCAACAATAAATGGTGCCATTAGCAACCTGTTAAAGACAGACAAGTACCACACATCCCAGTGTTATACATTGATCTATGCTTGTCAGCAAAATCTACAAGTATACATATTGGTCAAGGTGTATAAGCGCACTTCTCAGTGACCTCTATATAGTGGGTCCCTACTCAATGTTGTATATCATATTAAGCAATTACCTATTATCAATACAAACATCATAGATTTACTGGACTGGAGAGAATACAGAATGTATCGGATTACAAACGTTAGGAAACAAGTTAATGAAACCCTCCAAGCGCTGGAGATACTTTCATCTCTTTACATAAGTTATAGAGTCTTCAGCCATAAATATTGTGCCCTTCTCTGGCTCACCCCTCTCTCTTCCCTTACAGGGTAGTCTGTTTTCTATCTCTCTCTCCTTGAGTGCTCTGACATCCACCCAGACGAATAGCAGAGGTTATGAATGCTGTTTGACGATAGTATCAAGAATTCTGCCTAATGCCACAGTGGTAACCAAGCATTTAGTGTAGTAATAGTTTTATCTAGCCACAAAGTTTGGTCTGTTTAACTTTTCTCCACAAAACTGGAATTCCATCTTATCGCAGACCTGTGGCTCAACTGTTCTGGACAGAATCAAAGAACGATATAAAGAAAAATAAAGATAGTCCGATGGCTAAAAATTCATAAACACTGACTTCAGACTATACTTAATACGACATTACCTTTACACGTGAGTGTGTAAATAACAAGTACCAGGGTGATAAAAAAGCCGCTAGGAGACTATAAATCTGAGTGTTAAGGGCAAGAAACAAGATTTCTCACAAGACAGAAGTTTAATGGACAACATTCTTAGATCTTATTCTTAATACTGTACAATGTGAATACCATGCCTGCGTGCGGTTTAAGTGCAATTGCTTAATAGGATATAAAATTCTACTAAAATCTGAATATGAATGAAAGGGATTTCCTAAAAATGACTAATGAAATATTAAAGGGGTTTTCTGGGCCCCGGGGCAAATGTTCATACTGGCCATCAAGATAGGCCATCAGAATCTGATTGGTGGGACTTCAATACCTGGAGCCCACACTAATGCCCAAGTGCCACTGGGGTATTAGTATCTATACAGGGGATGGTGCCAGAAGCAGAAGGCGCTGTCCACTGTATAGGGGTCATGCCAGGGTACTGCAGCGCTGCTCCTATTAAAGGGAGTCTGTCGGCTCAAAATGGCATATATAGATAGACACAGTATCTTGCAGGGCTTGAGATAAGGTTTTCCAAACTGCCTTTTTTTATTGCAGATCAACGCTCCGTTGCTGAGATATTCTGACTTTTATAAGTATGTAAATTAACTGAAAAGGGGTTTAGGATCGAATAATCTACAGTTTGGGCTCTGGTCAGCGCTGCAGATTACTGCCCCTATTTCCCTCCAAGGTCCGCCAACCACAGGATGAAGGACAGGCCTCTGTCCTTGCTCGTCTTTCCGAAAGTCTTCGGTAAGTGCAGAACACCCTACTAGTACAAGCAGTGCTTCCGGGTGCTCTGTGACGTCATCGGGCATGCACAGTAGCGTGTACTGTGCTACAGTTGCACAGTTACAGTTTGAGAAACCCTGGGGTAAAGCATCTACTAGGCATCTGATGGGAAAGGGTCTACATTTTAGACTACCCCAGACTCCTATTTCTCAGACTACTCTTTGAATTCTGTGTTTTGGTATTCTGAGATCCCCCTGCTCCTGGATGGACCAGCTGAGAGTTTGGCGGCATGTCACAGACTATGGAATCATAGTATAATACACAGGGTAGTCTGAGACCCTCTCCTATACTGTCAGAATGACCAGCCAAGAGTGTCTGAAACAAGGGCCAATACACACACAGCAGGTTTTTTGCAGGTACCAGATGGATCATGAATTTATTGTAAAATTTTGAATTATTTTTACTGTGATCCTGAGGCTTGATTTAATAATGTCATTTCTAGCACGTCCATGTTTTGCTTGGCTTTTACCTCCTTTAGATGTTCTATTTCATTCTGTTTTTGGCTAATTTCAGCATTCAGCTTTTTGTTCTTTTGAATTGCTGTCTGAACTGAAAAAAAAACACAAAACACTTAAAATGTGGACCAGCCGTCATCTTAACATATTTCAGTGGGTTCACTTGTCACCAAGATTTTGTCCACCAAACCACCCCCTGTACCTGTCAGGGCCTCTCACCTGTCTGTGTAATGTTAGAGCACTACCAATTAAATCCAATTAATTGCAAATTAGCATTTTTCAGTTAAAGGGTGGAGAGCAACTGTATAAAGTCCAGGTCCCCATGTCCCCCTCTCCTCCTCCTTTCAGCGCCTTCTGTACCAGCTTTATTACATAGTGTATAAGGATTATTAGTCCCTTGATGCATAACTTTCTCTAAACAAAGCAGGTAGTCAAGGACTGTGATATTGAGCGCCACTTCCTCTTCTCAGGCCAATGAACATAACGTTCATTGGTCACATGGCCATGCTGCAGCTCAGTCCATGTTAGCAGCTGCTTCATTCAACCCTATGGGGCTGCCGATCACACCCAAGCACTTGGTTAAAGGGTCTCTCCAGGACCATGATATTAATCACCTGTCCCTAGGATAGTTCATCAATATTAGATCTTGTGGGTCCGACAAGCAGAACTCGCAATGATCAGCTGACTGAAGGGGTTGCAGCATTTGGACAAGTGCTGTTGCATCTTCACTGCTTACCAAGCACAGCGCCGTAATTGGGATCGTGGCTGTGCTTGGTATTGCAACTCATCCCATTATTTAAATGGAACTGAGCTGCAGCATGGCCATGTGACCAATGGATGTGATGTCACTGACCACAGAAGAGAAAGTGGAGCTCCCCCAAGTTCTTCAAACAGCCAGGGTCCCGGGAATGTCAGACTTTATCTATCAAATATGGATGTTCTACCCTAAGGATTGGTCATCATGTAATTGTACCGTAAAATCCCTTTAATTTCTATTCAAACAGCGGACCTAGAGACCCTTGTTCTCACGATAGGTGACAGTCTCGGTGGTCGGACCCACACAAATCAGTTGCTTATCCCCTTTAAGTAGCACAAGCATCAAACTTACATAAAAATTAGTTACAATTTAGTGAATTTGGCACACAACTGGTAAAGTTTTACCAAAAAATATTTGCCACAAGACACTTCTTATATACAGTAAGCGCCTTATTGTGTCAAGGTCACCTGACAACTTTTAGCTTGGCGTCAACTGCACTGAATGGGAAAATTGCACAATGGCTCCTGCCAGGTACAGATACACGAGGAGTGATTGTGTGGCCCTAAGCTGTAGAAAAAAGCCCTAAAAAGTAAAATGCTGGCAGTAAAGTGTGCGTAGATTCAATTATAGAATTTGTTGAGACATTAATTAGACCGAATAAAATCCATGATGTACAGACTTCATACAAGTGAGCGCGGTTTTACTCTACATGATTTACCCGTTTGCTCCAGCTTTTCATGCACCTCTTTTATCATTCCAAACTGCTGTGTCACATTGCCGATGCATTTTTTACATTCACTGAGTTGTTTAATGTGCTCTTCCTTTGCTAATATGTGCAACTGTAGTTTCTGCTCCTACATGACAAATAATAGAACATAAACAGGGATGGGAATACGTTAATAATTATCGTCTTCTTTTATCATATCTACCGTCATAAATTAAAAACTAGACATATATGCAAATGCATACAACTATTAGATAGGTAAACAGCAGCTGTGTCATAAATTGCGAAAAAATAATCTTCATTTAATAGAATTTTGCAATTAATAAAAAGTATAAATTACCCTTACATGCAGAAAAGTATATGAATAAAATACACAAGCGAGCTCATCCAAGCGTCTCCTCTTACAACACTGCACTTTTGGTTTTTTTATGCCCTCAGACTGAAAAATAACACCGATCCCATTTAATTACTCCCGACCGGACGCTTGTTAAACACTATCACAATTTTCTATTAAATATCTATTAAATAAAATATATTTGAATTTTTTTTTCCTTGTCTAGTTTTTGAGGTTTAGGAAGAACTATGTGTTCATAAAGATCAGCAATAAAAAGTGACTGTAATCCAAGGGAATGGGCAACATAACATAGGAAGAGAAGGCCGTGCAAAGCTCATTTTTCATGTTTTATAAGGTATGAAATTAAACACAGCGCAATAAAGGGAATATCATCATAAGCAAAGAAACAACAACTATTTTAAAATTACCTCCGACTCTCGCGCTGGATGTACTGTGAGCCGGTTTTCATTGACATTCTTTAATTACATAATAAAATTGGTAATATAATACTTAGAGCAATTACAACAGCTAGAAAATGAGCTTGGGCTGGCAGTCATATAGTCCTGGTTGTACTGAGCTCAAGGTGTCTCTTAAGAAAGGTCCAATTCACGATCAATGCTTTTCATCTTATGGACAGTATAAAATCAAAGTGGTGTAAATGAATGTAAATATGGTCTTAAAGGGATTGTGCAGCAGATGACAATATTAAAGGGGTTGGACAAATCAAAAAGAAGGGGTAACATAAAATAATAATAAAAAAAATTATACTCACCTGTTCCTGGTGTTCCAGTGTCCGTTGCCATTGTCTGTTCCGTACCTTCACCACCTGAAGTCCCGCACCACATGTGACCAATCAGTGGCCTCTGCGGTGGCTGGAAAGAACAAGGTGACCAAGTCACTCATATGTGTCACTGGGTCCCTTCCTGTGGCCCCTGAGACCACTAATTGACCTCAGCGGTCATGTGTGGTGCTGGACTTCTCAAATGGACCACGGGGGTAGACACCTGAGTTCCAGGGACAGTTGAGTATGTTTTGGTTTTTTTGGGTTTTTTTTTTTTTACGTTACACCTTCCTTGGTCTCCTCTTTCACTTGTCCAATTAATGGACAACCCCTTAAAGGCAATGCCTCACAGTGGGTAAAAAAAAAAAAAGAAAATAAGCAGTACTCACCAATCTGCCAACTTTACCACTCCAATTCTACCTGCCAGTCTCTACTTCCTGGTCCCTCTTGGCACACAGGAAGTGACGCTGGCAATGACCAGCCTCAACCAGTCATTGGGTGAGCGGCATTGCCTATGTGTTGAAAAGGACCAGGAAGTAGAGACCAGCAAGGGGCAGCATCAGAACAGAGCAGCTGCCAAAAATTTTACACCTGCTGAAAAAGACCAAAATACTGAATTCTGTCAGCAAGTACCACTTTCTCATCTATTATGTTACTTCATCATCTTAAAGGGGTTTTCTGAGAGTATGATACTAATGGGCTATCCTTAGGATAAGTCATTAATGTCAGATCAGTGGGGGTCCGACAACTGGGACCCTCACTGACCAGTTATTTGAAAATACTGCAGTGTTCAGACAAGCGCTGCAGCCCATTCACTACTTTCCAGACACAGCGTCCTAAAATGTATAGCAGCTGTGCTTGTTATTGCAGCCCAGCCTCATTGACTTAAATGGGGCTGAGCAGCAAACAGATCATGTGATCGATGAATGTGATGTCACCTGGCCTGATAAGCAGAAGCCATGCGTATTGGGGAGGCTGCTGCCACTTTGGTCAGCTAATCTGTGGGGTTCTTAGTTCTCAGCCTCCTAGTAGTGGAGAGCAGTAAGGTAAAGAACCTTTTACTTTTTATGCCAATCCTTATATACCCTCCTATATTACAGCAGGTTCACCGAAGATGACCCAAAGTTTGTAATATAAAATGATGACATTATTTCCAATGACTTCAGGTCACAGGATGGGTTTGTTTTAGGATTAGGTGCATAGTTTATAGATTTGCTATACTTTATTTAATAGAATATTTCACTTTAGAACACCATTATCTATAGGTAATTGCTATTTGCTGAAGTAAGAATTTCTCCATTAACATTTACAGTATGTAATGCGATCGTATTGTATTGTATTTGGATTAAAGTTTAGATCAGAAGTGAAAATCCAAAGTGAAGAAAAGGTGAATTTGTGGGATAAGTTGAAACTTTGCACAGGGCAGAATAAAGTACAGAGGTTGACACCATTTGTCTATTTGCACAAGGGACCTTCAAACCATGGGCTGATATTTGTATGAATTATAGGCCATAAAAGTGTTCCAGGAATTTAAAGGAAGTCTGTCAGCACCAAGAACATTATTAAACCAGCCTCAGTATCCGTGTGCTTCACACCGATGTCATCGGGCTTTCGCAGTAGTGTATACTGTGCCTGTTGAAGAGTCTGCAAAAGCCGAGCTGGGACAGAGGGCTGTCCTTCTTCTTCTGGTGGGCGGACATCAGAGGGCTTTACGGGCGTGAAATCTGCAGCCTCACCAAAGCACAAATTGCAGCTTTGCTAAAGCCCTTTACACCTCATTTGCCTATTTTTCAGTCGGAATTTCTCTGCAACAAAGCCACGGACAGCAATAAAAAAAGACTGCACCTCAAACCCTGCAACATACAGTCTCTATCTTTATAGGCTATTTTGTGCTGACAGACTCCCTTTAATAGAGGCCTCAACAGGCACAGAGCACAGATGATTTATGAAGAGGTTCCAACGCCTCAATGTAGATCTACACCAGTTAGGAACTGTTGTAGATTTCCATCATAACTTGCATCCCAGCCCCAGGCCCGCCCCGCACACATTCGCACAATGTGGTGAGCAAAGCTCAGAAACCGTTTGGCACAAGAAAGGCCCTTGTGCCAAGTGTGCGCCACAATATTATCCCTCTACGCCAGTTTTCTGCTTAACCTGGCTCTACAGTCCCTGCCCTCACAGTAATAATAATACCACATAATCTGTTATTTCTCCATCACTGCCTTAATTTACTTCCAGAATATTTTTTAAATGTAATTATTAGTTTTCATTGAATAAGAGACAAAATAGGGTCAAATGAATGGAGAGTAAAGGGAGGGATGTTGGGATATTCTTTTACATTTTTGTGCATTTCCTGTGTAATTGGTAGTAAATAGTCTTATAACAGACCATTCACACTTGATAAACAAGAAGTGGAGATTCAAGGTCCCAAAATGATTAACCCATAAGATGTTTTATGGATATTAGGTGTTGATGTTTAACTTCCATTCAGGTCAAAGGACGAGTTATTCAATTTGGCGATATTCCGTGTGAAACCAGTCTGGCGTTAAAGATGATTTTCGGCCAAAATGTCAGGGTACTTAAAGCTAAATCAGACATTTATTTCTGAGCCGGTTAATTAAAATTGCCGTTTGTAATAGTCTGACAATATTATCGTTTTTCTTTCTAGCCGAGCAGAAGACTTTTCACAGCGTTTATTCAATCAAGCTTAGCAGCGTGTCCAATGTGAAGCTCTTCATATCTGTCATTAACACTAAAGACCAGGCCAGACCAGACCAGGCCAGGCCAGAGCTGCTGCTGCTTCAGGATTTTCACAGGGAGTTTTGTTTTCATTCAATTATTTTCCTTGCACGACTTTGAAATGATACTAATAAATTTTGGAAGCGACTGGGAAATAATTGATAGATCTCAGTAATTGATGAGATAAAATGTCATAATGTAAAGATATCCTGCAAGTACATGCAAAGTTGTGGCCTATTATATTAGCCTGCTAACAACCAATGATGAAAATGTATGTCATGGTCCGTTCTAGTTCTTGCACCATGGTGATGTTGCAGGTTCTGTTGATGCACAGGATGATTAGTGTAGTTGTATTTCACAGCCCAGCTCCTGCCACAAAGAGGACCTTTCACCACCTCCAACCAGTCCAGCTCTTTACATCAGCTAATAGTCGCTGATCCACTGATTCTGGCGCAGTTGGAATTTTTTCTCTAGCACCCACTCGCGAAATCAATGCTGTTAGTTTTGGTGGCTGACATGCTATTTAGACTCTGTACTGTCAGGGGGGCGGGGTCAGGCAGGAGCAGACATGGGGGTGTGATTCTGACCTCTGACAATGGCCGCCTCTGATAGAAGCTCTGAATCACACCCCCTGCCTGACACCGTTCACCTGACATTACAGAGCTTAAATAGCACATGGGGTACCAAAAATACCTGCGCTTGTTGCTCAGGAATGGTGGGGGCTAGAGAAAAAATTCCCACTGTGCCAGAATAAGTGGAGCAGCGGCTAATAACAGATGCTAAGATAGGATTGGTGGAGGTGGTGAAAGGTCTTCTTTAAGGTGTAATCCCACTTGTGTCCTAGTCACAGGATAGGGATGAGTTTGCATGGTGGGTGTCCAACTGCTAGGACTCCCACAAGACCAAAGGTCCTGAGTGCCCCATGTGAATGGAGTAGTGGTGACAACCACTCCATTCACTTTTATGGGACTGATAGAGATTGCTGTTCTGGAAGTCCCATATAAGTGAATGAAGCAGAGGTCTCACATACCCCACCTCTCCATTCACATCGTGCACTGAAGACCCCTTTTCATGATCACGCTTCTTGTGAACGCTGGGAGTCCAAGGAGTAAGATCCCTAGAGATCAAATAGTCTGTGTATGGAGGGGAGTGTTAAAAGTGGGATAACCCCTTAGATGCTGTAGTCATCAGCTTCTGCAGCATCGGTGTTTGACAGAAGACAAGGGCCTTCTCTGTCTTCCCATAGGTGCCAACTGTGGAAAGCCAAAAGGTGCCCTAGTTACAGTGGTAAACGGCCAAGTAAAGTGTTTATATCCCCAGGGGTCTTTTTTTGACCTCATTGGGATATATTATGTAACAAAAATATATACAACCATAAATATAAAGTGTAACTGTCATTTCACTTGTCTTTTGCTATTCTGCAGGGAGTTGTTTGCTGAACATTTTTCTAATATAGTTTATTGCATCTCCGGTTTTATACCACCTAGGAAATGGAGAAATCACTGGCTAAAAACAAGTCAGTAATGTGGAGTTTGCTATAGTAATATATACTGGCAATACAGCATGAATACGCTTAGTTATTGTTCTGTTAGGGAGAATGCTAGAACTTTTTTTCTGCTAAAAAACAGGTTAATAAAGTATATTACAAAAATGTCCAGCAAAATGCTATAGGGCTTGGTATGTGATGACAGTAAAACACAAAAAAATGGTTTGCTCATCAAGTCTTAAAAGAAGCTGGTCACTAAAGGGTGTAAAAAACTGATAAAATATAAATAAAAAAACTGATCACCTAAGACTATATAGTATCTAGTCTAATACTTAATTTTGCCGTCAATTTGCTAATTTCAAGACTAAAGAACTATAAATTGAAAAAATCAGAATTTATACAGATCTCTTATTATTAGATACAAAACTGTAATATGAAATATTAAGATTTTTACAAAGAGACCTGTGAGCTTTCTGGTTCACTGCCCCTCTGTGTAATCATTAATAGTTCATGGATAGGATATCTTTCCATATCTCTAATGATGTATCAGTCGCTCCCTTTTTTCCTACTCCTCTTTTTTTCCTACTTATCAGATAAGACCACCCAAAACCAGTAATTTAGACTTCATAACTTGGTAACGTCATAAATTTTGCTTTCCTCGTCAGTATGTATATTTACAGTCAATTAATGTCCTCCCCTACACTAAAGAGTTCTCAATAATCTGTGTTTTTATTGATTGCTAAGTATAGTAAACTGGTAAACATCATAATACAGAAACCAAATGGCATGATTCAGTATTGCGGAACATGCCAAATGTGTGACACATGTAGGTTCCACCTCTAGGACCTGCACCTATTTCCAGAACAGAGGCCATAAGTATCAAAACTCCCACAGACGTGAGTTTTGTGCAAGATAGGTCAGTATGTGGTCTTCTGGCCTGAACCCAAACCCCTCACAGATCATCTGCTGTAGCAACCTCTGGGTGCCGGAAACTGCTAGTGGATGGTCAACGTGTGCAGCACCGCTCCTATATTGCTATGCAGTGGACAGGGCTGCAGCGCCGCTACCATTACTTGATTAGGAGTGGCACATCACGCACTGTCTATCTACTAGCAGATTCCGGGACCCAGAGGCCTAGAGCAGATGATGTGTGCGGGATCCTGGTGTTGGACCCCAACAGATCCCATACTGAGGTCATCAGTATAAAAATTCCATTTAGGGCCAGAAAACCCCTTTAAGTTGTTATACTGGGACAACCTGAGATCACTGCTCCTGTGTGTTGTGTCAATCCTGCCATTACAATATATATGTAGGGGTTAAATGGTTTCTTGACCTTCCTACCAGTAGAGTGTAACCAGCAGGGACATAGAGGGATCTGTGTTTGTAACATAGTCTGTTGAAAAACAATCTGTGCATGGGTGAGTGGTGCTGACATAGAGGTAGAAAACTCACTGTTAGTGTACTGGGAAATCTGGGGCAATACATACGTCACAAAAACTGCGATTTGTACATTAAACTTAAGTAACTGGAACAAGTATGCCTATGTTCACACAGTATCTGGAGTATGTTTACGTAAAAGCCGTACAGTATACAGTACATCAAACTTTTCCATAAGCCAAAAAAGTGTCCTTTTAGCCTTGGTCAGGCTGGTATATATAGTATATACCCTTTTTTACTGTAGTCACCTATGGTTTCCTGTTCACAGGCATCTTTATACATGGGAGCTCATGGATAACATATACAGACGTGGACGAAATTGTTGGTACCCCTCCCTCGTTTAATGAAAGAAAAACCTACAATGGTCACAGAAATAACTTGAATCTGACAAAACTGGAATTTGCCAAACTACATGTTGACAAGCCACAAAGCTTCTGGGAGAATGTCCTTTGGACAGATGAGACAAAAATCGAAATTTTTGGCAAGGCACATCAACTCTATGTTCACAGACGGAAAAATGAAGCCTATCTTGAAAAGAACATTGTCCCTACTGTGAGACATGGAGGAGGCTCTGTTATGTTCTGGGGCTACTTTGCTGCATCTGGCACAGGGTGTCTTGAATCTGTGCAGGGTACAATGAAATCTCAAGACTATCAAGGGATTCTAGAGAGAAATGTGCTGCCCAGTGTCAGAAAGCTTGGTCTCAGTCGCAGGTCAAGGGTCTTGCAACAGGATAATGCCCCAAAATACACAGCTAAAAACACCCAAGAATGGCTAAGAGGAAAACATTGGACTATTCTGAAGTGGCCTTCTATGAGCCCTGACCTAAATCCTATTGAGCATCTTTGGAAGGAGCTGAAACATGGCGTCTGGAAAAGGCACCCTTCACACCCGAGACAACTGGAGCAGTTTGCTCATGAGGAGTGGCCAAAATACCTGCTGAGAGGTGCAGAAGTCTCATTGACAGTTACAGGAATCGTCTGATTGCAGGGATTGCCTCAAAAGGTTGTGCAACTAAATATTAAGTTAAGGGAACCGTCATTTCTGTCCAGGCCTGTTTCTGTTGAAGCCTGGTTGGAAAGCAATGTC
This sequence comes from Leptodactylus fallax, assembly GCA_947044405.1. Classification (NCBI taxonomy): domain Eukaryota; kingdom Metazoa; phylum Chordata; class Amphibia; order Anura; family Leptodactylidae; genus Leptodactylus; species Leptodactylus fallax. The sequence continues at coordinate 6,390,243 of CAMRHE010000068.1, read as the reverse complement.
TGACTTTCATTTGTTCATTTTCATAGAATTTTTATATATTATTACTTTTGTCAGATTCAAGTTATTTCTGTGACCATTGTGGGGTTTTCTTTCATTAAACAAGGGGTACCAACAATTTTGTCCACGTGTGTATATTGCTATACTGTTTGGGAAATCCTTCTGAGGCTAAGGCCCCACGTAAACGAGCCTCAGCAAAAAAGCATTGCGGGAAAAACCGTTGTGGAATCACATTGTGGTTTTTCCCATAGCGCTTTTCAAAGAAAGTCCGCAGAGGTTTTCAGCTTCAATTATACCTATAGGGAAAACGCCAGCATTTCCGTAGGTATAATTGACATGCTGTGATTTCCAAAACCACGACGGTTTTCGAAATCACAGCAATTCTGTTCCCACATATTTTTCTGCGATGTGTGGATGGGATTCGCTAGAATGCCATCCACTTTGCAGGGACTATAAAAACGTCACGGTTTTTGTCGCAGTGTTAACGCCACGTGGGGCCCCAGCCTGATAGACATTTCTGACAGAAAGCTCAAACATGAATAAGTATAGAATACATATACATTTTAGTGAGATTACTTACCGTCTCATGTACATTTTTCTGCAGGTTGTATTTGGCAATCTATAGGAGGACAGTAAATATACAAGTTGGTTAAATCCAAATTTTAGGCAAAGCGCAACCAAATAAAACAAAATAATCATTTCAATCATTTTATTGGAAATAGGATATAAATAAATCAGTACACACAGACATATGTACAGATGTAACAAGGTTTTATTTGACATTTAACATGGCATAGAACTTGGCCTACTCAATACAGAATCCCATTGTTTTCAATAGGATACGGTGTACGGACCCTTTAGCACGCTGAATAAACAAGTGTCCTTTTCGATCCTGCTGTCGATTCCATGGCCGCAGAACCCGCCGTGCATGGCTCATACCGATTAGCACCACTGTAACCAGCAAGCAAGCCAGGATCCACAGACAGGGCTGTGGAGTTGAAGTCCTGGAGCTGGGCCAGTTTTGGGTGAAGTCAGAGTTGGAAAATAATTAATCATTTTAGTCAGTAACTTATCTTAAATTATATTATACAATTATCGATATTGACTAATTATATGTATAGTTTGTTACATATTTCATTTTATATACAATGACAATTTTCTCATGAATTAGAGGATCTTTACTGCTTTTGTCAGCCATTTATGAAGGAGTCGGAGTCGGACTTTGGAAAAACAGAGGAGTCTGTGACAGTGGGTCTGTACCTTTATCCACAATTGTGGATAGAAAATACGGTCGTATGCATGAGGCCTTAGTGTTCCAGAGCTTTATAGTATCTCCTAATAGAAAACAGGTTTGCAGCAAGTTGAATTCTGTTAATTACTAATCATATCATTAACTACTTTATAGCAATGAAGTCACAAAAACACCAAAATTAAAAACCAATAACATCACAGAAATTTAAAGGGGTATTCCCATGAATATAATCATATCTATATTTGTAGATAACTAAAAGTTAAACATTTTTGTAAATATAAGTAGTTAAAAATTCTGCAGAGTTTTAAAGATTTTCCCTAACTAACTTAGTGGTGACAGCCTGTTGTCTTGATCTGTTGCCAATGGATATGACCACAAATGCAGAAACTTTTTGTGGTCTTGGACCCAGCCATGATTTTCTTATTGTGGACAGGAAGGGGCACTACATGTATGAGAAGATATCCCGGCCACAGTAAGGACATCATTGCTGATTTTCTGACCTTAGAAAGGTCCTGCATTTATGGTCGTATACATTGGCAACGATCAAGACAACCAGACTGTAACCACAAGATATTAGACAAAATCTTTAAAACTCTACAAAATGTTTAATGATTTATATTTGCAAAAATGTTTAGCTTTTAATTATCTACAAATTTAAAAAAGGTTATGTTCATGGGAATACCCCTTTAACTTATTAATGTAGCTATATATTTTTTTCCCTGCCTGTTTAATAAGTAAACATAAACGCACAGACCAATGGATTTTGGAACAATAATTTATTCAATGAAGTTCATATTTCTTCCTGATGCCTTTGCTCAAGTTAAAAGGAAGCAACAAAATCCAATGTCCATTTCCCCCCCCCCCCGGATATTTATTATTCTCATTTAGGAAAGGGTCAACTATTTACAAGCACAACATTATATTTTACTGTGGCAGGTATCATTGTTTCATTTACAGGTCAGAATATCATTTAGTATAAAATGTCATTCTTTCACTTAAAGGCTGGTCCTCAATTTCTCATCTGTCTTGTGTATCAGGAGCAGTGGACCATAAGATACACTATACATCACTTCTGCTGTGGCATGAACTGAACAAGGCAAAACAAATCCTAAATGATCTCACGGATAAGGTCATCCTTGTGAGGGCATTTACTTAGCTTCCAAAATGCAACTAGCATTAAGAAGATGATTAAGCGTGCTCGGGGTGACAGAGAAAACAATCTATTTGTAAAGAATTTTAATAGGAATCAAATGTACAGCATACCTTTACCAGATAACATTATCTAACCATAGCCCTAAATAACAATAGATATACGACTAGGTCTGTTGATATACATGGCTAGATGATTTGCTGCTAAACTGTAAATGAGTACAGAGGGACATGACAGGAGTTTTATGCCGGCTAATCCATCATATTCCTGGAAATCCCTTTATTTCTAGAGGATTTTTATTTTTCCTTTTTAAGTGCAGATCCGTGAGTGTGCATATAAAACTTACCACATTTACTTATGGGCTCACCATATTTCCCAGGCTTCTCCTCTGTCCCCATTGAAATAACAAAATAGTTGCAGAGGATTTAAGTTGACCGTACACTTTAGTAAGCATTTGGCCAAATGATTCCTTCTGATCGACCCATACACAGGCATTCTCAGGTCCACCAGGCGAATGTGTCCTAAATGGGTAGAGGGGCTTAAATTCTCTAAGAAGATTGGGCATGTTGAAGTCGAACAACTAAATTTTTCACCATTGTGGAAAATTGGGACATCCCCATAAACTTCAGATAATCAGCAGGTCCAACCCAAAATCAGGGGGTTTGACCAACATTAAAAAAGACCTTAGGCGCAGCTCTACTGTTTCCAGCACAGTTGGAATTTTTCCTGTAGCCCCCCACCCTTTCCAAGCAATCAATGCAGTTAGTTTTGGTGCCTGATATGCTACTTAGGTTCTGTGCTGTCAGGCAGGAGCAGGCACGGGGTGTGATTCACAGCTCTAATCATAGGTGGACAGTGTCAGAGTTCAGAATCACACCCCCTTGCCTGCTCCTGCCTAACCCCGCCCTCCTGACAGTATAGAGATTAAATAGTATATTAGGCACCAAAACTAACAGCATTTTTTGCTCAGAAAAAGTGGGGGCTAGATAAAAAATGTAAATAGTGCAGGAATCAGTGGAGCAGCAACTATTTACGTTGCAAAGAACTGGACTTGGCGGAGGTGGTGAAAGGTTCATGAGTCTGTACTTCACCTGCAATGCCTTTATATCTTCTCTTAAACTAATGTTCTCCCTTTCTTTGGCTTCTGCTGCCAGCTGGAACCAACCCTTAAGTGAAAAAATACACAAGGTAAAATACAAGTGACATAACTGAATAATATAATAAACAATATGTATAATTCTAAATGAATGAATAATGCCTAAAGTCTGTGCCAGTAGATTTCAATGTAGGCGCATGGCACAGCAGAGGATGCGCCTGATTTAAAAGGAGGCCTGCACCTTGTCATAAATTAGGTGAATCCTCTGCCAGCACAGGGATTAACAAGACAGGCATACAACATGTTAATCTTGATGAATCCCCCAACCTTCCCAGTTTGTCAAAAAGGTGATACGGTAAATACACTCAGTGTGTGAACATATCCACTGTGAACTACGGTATGTACAAATCTCATGCACATGCTGCAGGTTTCAGCCGTGGCTCTACACCTTTGCAATTTAAAAGGAGACCTGCAGCATTTCCAGCACATGAGCTGGAGCAATCCCTGATTCCAATGCAGGTGAACAAGCTGATGAATTTCCCTAAGGGGAAACAAATTACCTTACAAAGTGAGTGAATTAATATCATTTATAGCATTAACAAAAAAAATCAGCAGCAGATTCCAGGCATGCTGCAGACTGCATGCCCGATCTGTTCTAGAAACTTAGCAGATTTTCACTGCAGATTTAATCTATCTTATCTATATGCACACCAAAAACTGCAAGAAAATCTACATATGGCACATGCACATTTAATGGTCAGTTCCATTGTGGAACTTTTATGCTGTGTGTGAACCAAGCTTTAGGTTACGCTTACAAGCAACAAATGTATTGAATTTCTGCAACTGTACCATAGATTGTAATAGGACTTCAAGAACTCCATGCACATTTTGCTGAAAAAACATTTTTTTTAGTCACAGAAATGCTGCATGTGAACATACTCTAACAGCAATGAGGGGAAATTATTAAGACTGGTGTTCCCTAACCTTTTCCTAACTGTCTTAATCAATTTCTTACTTGGCATGAGATGCACTAGAATTATTAAGATGTTTAGGCCTCTTAATAAATATGACATATGTCAGGAGGTCCAGAATTGAAATTTTAGGTATAATTTACGCTAGTTTTCTCAAATTATAGTAAATCTATCAAGACGAGGCATCCCTGCCCCTCCTTGAGCTCCATCCACTGTTTGAAAAAGAACGAACAGGGCCAGAAAAGCGACAAAGTGGCACTTCTTTGGTGCAAATCAGTCAATGATGTGACACTTCTCTGCTAGTTTTTTGACATGAACATTTAGATAAATTCCTCCCAATGTTTTCAGAAATAAAACCAGTATACACATAATTAAAGGATAGCTGTAGACTATTTTGCAATAACTTACTTTTTCCTCCTCAATCAAGCACATCTTTGCCTGCAACTATAATAAAAAAAATATATAAAAAGAAAAATCTCAAACTTAAAGGGAGTCTACCACCACCAAAGTTGAAACTTTAAATTTTTATGCAAATTAGCTGTTTGTAGAGAATTTAATAAACATTTTTGCACATATCAATAATTACAAAATTTTGTAAAAGATTTTTTCTCTGTGCTTCCATTGCTCCCCCTGGCGGGCTACGTCTGTTCTAGCTGGTAACGTGTCATAGCTGGCATGGCTGAAACATTTTCTCTAACCATCTTAGTGATGACAGGCTTCTTGATTGGTTGGTTGTCAATGGATATGACCATAAATGGAGGAACTTTCAATGTTCTGAAACATAATTTCCTTATTGTGGACAGCTTATCTTTGCACGCTTTGCTGTTGCTGTTTGTTTCTGTGTAAGGAATAATAAATCATGGCTAGATTTCTGACGAGTGCCAGAGAATAGAAAGTTCCTGAATTCATGGTCTTATCCATTGGCAACCGATCAAGATCAAAGACGTCACCACTAAGATGGTTAGAGAAAAACTTTCAAACCTTTCCCCATTCTATACACCTGTATTGAATGTTGAGTTGTGGAGATTGACACAACTGACAACCATCTAGTGTGTTTTAGAGGTTCAGTCCTTTTTACTGTCTACAATCAATGAGTTGATTTCCCATGGTCAACTCCTATGCCAAAATATTTGTGCCTGCACAACAATGCAGCATTTCCATATCCCTTTCTTCTATAGAGGTACAGACTTGGTTGTGACAACAAGGAACTTGCACCTTGCACATGAGTGAACGCCTTTACATCTTAGTATGACAATCACAACAAATATCAATGTTTTACTACCTGTTTCTTTAAAACAGACAGAGAATCACTGTGCTTTTTCTCCACAATTTCTTCCTGTGTTGATAAAGATTCCTAAAAAAAAAAAAAAAAAATTGAGGGTATGTACCTTGGGTCCCTTTCATCTGTCCCCTTCTTGCTTTTTACACTGTGCATACTGCATTCAAGCCTTCAGTCAAAGGTATACATCAGCAGGATTTTCCCTATATATTAGGTTGCTTTCACATGGCCGTGTACTGTCTAGGAAGCACCATCTGTGTGCCAGCGGCATTTCCCGCACTGCCACGACCGTGTGAATGGATCTCACCGCATCATACTAAGTTCCCAAACAGCCAGAACACTACTGTACCGCAGCTTTATGTTAGTTCAGTGCAGTCGTGCTCCAGCCGTTTGATAGTTCACTACATCGTAACTCACACGTGAGTTCCTTTAATATGGCCGTGGTCAGTCAGAAAAATGGGGCCAATACATGGACATGGCAATTATGTGAAAGCAGCCTAAGGCTCCATGCACATCATGTTTTTTACATCCGTTTAGCATATCTGTTTAACAGATGCAAAAAACAGAAACACAAAAACAAGGACACAAAAATGTAGTATACATTGATCTCCATGTAAACACGATTGCGTGTCTGCAGCGCGTATTTTCCTCACTGTGGGGATCCACTTTACAGTGACTGTGAAACTCCACGTTTTTTTCCACGACATTTATGCCACATGGGGTTATACAAGAGTTATACATTGATGACCTAACTTTAGGATCAATATCTAAACAGTAGCGGTCCCCCACTCAAGACCCCCACAGATCAACTGTTTGAAGAGACTGCAGTGTTTGGGTGTGTGCTGCGGCCTCTACACTGAATCCCAAGTACAGCGATGTATATTGCACAGGGGCTGTTCTTGGTATTGCAGCTCAGCTTCATTCACTTGAATGGGACTGAGCTGCAAACAGGCCTCTTGACAAATCAATGTGATATCACTGGCCTGTGAAGTGGAATCAGCGCTCACCCGAGCATGGCTAGCACTTGAACCAGCTGACCTGTGAGCTGGTGTTGAACAGATTTTGCTGACCCATCCTTTAAAGATCAATCTATTATCCAAATCAATTTTGAATCAGTGTCATTAAAACACAAGTAAAATCAAGAACATCATACATATTTCCACGTTAGTTCTTGTTTCTCCATCAAAATCTTGTTAATTTGTTCTTCATATTGAACTTGGGCAAGCTGCAAGAAAGAAAAGAAGTGGCAACAAAATACAATTATGTTACATGTATGTTTAGCTTTAATAAAATCATACATTTTATAACACAATGTTGTCAGAAATATATTCATAAAAAATAACCAAAAAAGTCCATTCCACGTGATTAACAATACATTATTCATTCATTAAAGCTATCATTAGCATCGCAGAAAAATCTTCGTCTTGCTCGAGAGGAGGCAAAGGAAAGCCCTGACGTCAGTGTTGATGGGAGGGGTATTGAACGAGAGGAAACCTCAGTCACCCCAGAACATTACCCCCCACATCTTAAAAAAAAAAAAAAATGTTTTTGTCAAAAATCAAGTAACCATTCTACAAACAAATGATAGCACTGTGCTCACGACTCTGTATAGTGAACTGGGGCTGGTTTAATAACCTTTTTGGTGCTGACAGACTCCCTTTAAGGGGTATACCACAGGGAGAACATATAAAGATTTTAGGTGTAAGTGGCTCAATAATATCTAATGGCAATCTCTGAAAAGTAAGATTATCTAATTACTAAGTCACAGGTAATGTAGAGAAAAAAAAAGAATGAAGCAATTAAACCTGGATAATTTTCCATCACTAATGTGTAAACATTACACCAGGAGGCGCTCTGCCTCACTCCCACATGGATGACAAAATACAATCATTCTGTTTGCACTTTTTAACATTTTTTAAGTGGGGGACGAGTTCTATTAGTTTATGAACAGTGTTAAAATATTGTATTATTGATTATTTTATACAAGTGAAAAATAAATTTCTGTAATGTAATAGTTACTAGAATAAACAATAACTTATGTAAATGTTCCTTTAACCCCTTTAAAGCACAACTCGTTCTGGCCTTCGGGATATGCATATTTATGTTTTATGACTGTTATTAGTGAAAAGTTTTTTTTTTCTAAAAATAATGGTGTTTATTCTTTATTTTGGTGTACAATTTGGAGAACAAAGTGTTATTTATGCATTATTTAGTTATTAGAATAAGGGTTTACCTTAGGTATGACAGCCCTGAAGGACTTTGTTAGGCCCACGGCTGTCTCTTTAAAGTGTCAGTCCCATCGCTTGCTATCAGAGGCTTCTAGAACAATACATTTACACTTGTGTGATATTAAAGGGTTAAATAGACCATGTGAGCACCTCCTAGAACTAACTGCTACACTTAACATTTCCTAAATTCCATAAATTTATTTTAAAGAGACACAAAATTGTAAGAAGTTGTCTCTGAAAAGACACTGATGGAATAACTACAGGATTAGGACAAATAAAAAGACATGTTTCAAATGACCAACGTTTTCTAGATTGCTCTTCTGTAGACAGTCACTTTATGACCTCTCCTTCTCTACCTAAAGGGCTTTTGTGGTGTGAACAATAGGTTTGGAAAAGTTGTACCTTAGACCAAGCCCTGACCCTATGTGAAAGACAGGCAAATTTCTATGTTTGTTTGTTTCGGGAAAATGTAGACATTTAATATTTTTTTTTTTTATGTTCCATGGAGATCACAGGAAATCTAGGAGCCTAAAGAGTCTGTCATCAACCCAAAAAGCACACCGGTGGCTAAACAAAGAGAACTTCAAGGAGTGTCAGCTACCTATACACCCCATATAGCTACGCCCATGGACTTTCCTTCGAGTAGGGCTCAAGTGCTGCGGTCTTTTTCACTGTTGATATTGGTCTGTTTTCCTGTACGCTGTACATATACTAGAGGCTGTGTAAGATTTTTGCCACTTTGTCCCATGGTAATAGAACTATCTGCAAGATCCAGCACATCCACTACTAAGTAGATAGTCTGCAGGTAGACAGACAAAGGTGGATAATAAGTGGCAGTGGATGCTTCAAACAGCTGATTGACAGGGGTGCCAAGAGTCGGACCGCTACTGCTCTGATATTAATGTCCAATCCTAAAGATACGCCATCAATATGCTGATCCTGAGGAACCCCTTTAGTATGTATTAGCTAAAATGAAACATATCAAGTAGTATCTGAATTCTGCTAATTCAGGGATGCAGGGACACCCCTTCATGTGAAGATATCCTCCTCTTCTTATTCTTCGCTGCATTAGAAGCAGCACGTCTCACTACAGCACATGCAAATCACGCGCATGCGCTAACGCAGCGAAGAATAAGAAGAGGAGGATCTGTTCACATGAAGGGGCGTGCAGCAGCAAGAGGAGGCGGAATACCGGATATGACGGTGCTGTGCTCGGAGCACTGGGGGAACGCCCCCGTGCTCCGAGCACAGAATTGGCATATAAGAATAAAGTATTTATGCAAAAAACGGCATCGCAGAAAAGCTAAAGAAAGGTAGGGATAGAATAGCCTTTCTAAGGGCCCTTGCAGACGACCGTGGTGTGGGTCAGTGTGCTATCCGGGTATTTCATAGCACACTGACCCATTCTTTTCTATGGGTCCGTACACACGACTGATTTTCACGGTCCCGTGTGCGGGCAGACAGTCTGGGCCGCATCAGATAGGACATGTCCTATTCCTGTCCTATTTTGTGGCCCGTGCTTCCGTGGTTCCTATTCATTTAAAGCACAGCCCGTGCTTTTAATTCCCGGCAGGCCAGTTGCAGCACGGTCGTCTGCAACCGGCCTAAAGGCTATTCCAACATGTCTAAAGATAGAACCCCTTTAAAATATATTTGCTAAAATTAGACATATCTGAATTCTGCTAATTAAGAGGGGCAAAACCTTTGACCCATGATGTTATCCTGAGCGGCTCTCAACCATCTTTGGCACCTCTATATTTAGGACATCTCTCTGTTCAGTATTCCAACGAGGACAAATACTCTTTTTCACCGAATAAAGACAATTTATTTAATCCCGGACTCACTTTGGAAAATATCAAAAGAACCATCTTAGTGATTCAATATAAACTTCAGAAAGTTTCCATGATAAGATAAAATAGTGTTTAAGTATCCAAACTACATTACATAAAATGAAAAAAAAAGTGTTGCAAGGCAGAAACCAAGACCTTTAAGATGTTTCATTTTATTACTCGCCTTAGGACTACAAGCACTTAAGTGTTTTTATATAAACACTACCATAATAATAAAAGATGAGTAATTTGTTGGTTTATTTACCAGTTCTAACCTTTACAAAGTGTCAAGTCTTCTTCAAAAGCTTTGCTTCAGGCTGTAGTTTTACAAGCTGGACAGAGAATTGTTCAGGCCTCTTAGCTGATGGTCCAGAACTGATTTAGGAACAGACTACAAATGGCTCGTGTTCAGAAGGTCTTAAATGCTGATTGGCACTTTCTAAGTTTTTTTTATTTTCTAACTTAATCTGACTCCTACGAAATAAACCAAGTTTTCATAATACTCAATCAAACCTTTTTTTTTTTTTCACGTTTTCTGTCTTTGTTAAATTTCCTGCAGTAAAAAAAATGTCTGGTGCGGCAGCATGGGAAGTCTTGTTGACTTGTTCACTTCAACCTTTCGCATACATATACTATGTATAAAAATAATAACAAATTATTACAGACCTAAAATTAAAAAAGTGCTTATTGATGATCTTCTACCTAATGTTCAATACACAGGCATTTGGAGCCCTCATATTGCCTTCAATGTTGACCACAAAGTTGTCACAAGGTAGACCCTGATCACATCTGCATTGAAGATTTCATTAGCATACAGCGCTAATTTTTTTCTAGTAAAATGTCAGACGGAACCTCAACAAACCCCATTAAAGGACTTATCTGGGATATATTTTTTTTATGGCCTATTCTTAGGATACACCATAAATATCTGATCAGTGGGGGACCAACAGGTGGCCCCTGCACCAGTGAACTATATGGGACCACTAACAACACATTCTATACACAACATGGGGCCAGAAGCCGTAGGTTCTGTGCCCTGTATAATGGTTGTGTGCCAATACGGTAGCTCAGCGCCCACTGACTTAAATGGGAGTTGAGCTGCAGTACCAGCACCTGACCACTATACAGGGAACAGAGCCAACTGCTTCCAGCCCTGTGTTGTGTATAGTACACACGTGGACAAAAATGTTGGTACCCCCTCACCTTTAATGAAAGAAAACCCCACAATGGTCACAGAAATAACTTGAATCTGACAAAAGTAATAATATATAAAAATTCTATGAAAATGAACAAATGAAAGTCAGACATTGCTTTCCAACCAGGCTTCAACACAATTTTTTAAAAAAAGAAAACTCATGAAACAGGCCTGGACAGAAATGATAGTTCCCTTAACTTAATATTTAGTTGCACAACCTTTTGAGGCAATCCCTGCAATCAAACGATTCCTGTAACTGTCAATGAGACTTCTGCACCTCTCAGCAGGGATTTTGGCCACTCCTCATGAGCAAACTGCTCCAGTTGTCTCGGGTGTGAAGGGTGCCTTTTCCAGACGGCATGTTTCAGCTCCTTCCAATAGGATTTAGGTCCAGGCTCATAGAAGGCCACTTCAGAATAGTCCAATGTTTCCCTCTTAGCCATTCTTGGGTGTTTTTAGCTGTGTTTTGGGTCATTATCCTGTTGCAAGACCCATGCCCTGCGACTGAGACCAAGCTTTCTGACACTGGGCAGCACATTTCTCTCTAGAATCCCTTGATAGTCTTGAGATTTCATTGTACCCTGCACAGATTCAAGACACCCTGTGCCAGATGCAGCAAAGCAGCCCCAGAACATAACAGAGCCTCCTCCATGTTTGACAGTATGGACAGTGTTATTTTCAAGATAGGCTTCATTTTTCCGTGATTTTTCCGAACTTTTCTCTCTGCATTTTTCAGGCGGAAAACTGGCGGACCCCATTATAGTCTATGGGGTCTGCAGGTTTCCGCGGATAATTTTTAAGCGGGTGAGCTTTCTGTTTTTCAGGTCCCCAAGCAGACCAGAAAAATGGAAAGCCAAACACTAGAGTGAACCTAGTGTTAGACAGCTTTTATTACACATTGGCTAATGCTCTGCTCTGTAAGTCATATGAATATTATACGTCACCAAGAAACAATGGAACTATAAACTGGCTTTGGTGGAAGGTTCATTATTCCTTATATAGCACATTGAAATTTTAATTCATGCAAAAAAACCATTAAGGCCGGGGCCCCACACTGCGAAAATGCTGCGTTTTACAGTACCTGCGAAGTGGATGGATTCTGGCTAATTGCAGAAAAAAATCTGCAGCGGAAAAGCTGCGTTTTCTGTATAGGTATAATTGGGGCAGAAAGTCCAAGTAAAACTCTGCAGACTTTCTGTGAAAAGCGTTGTGGAAGCAAACGTTATGCTTTTCCACAAGGGTGTTTTTTGCTCCGCTAGGGGGGCCTTAGTCTAACGGGGTTTTCAGGTCTTTCTTAATTTATGACCTATGCTCAGGATCAGTGGAGGTCCAACACCTGGAGCTCCCTTCCATTTTACAGACCATGTGATGTCATGTTCATTGGTCACATGGCCTGTCCGCTGCTCAGTCCCATTCAAGTGAATGGGCTGAGCTGCGATGCCAAGCACAGCTGCTATACAAATGTACAGAGGCTGCATCACTCACCCAAACGCTTTGGTGTCTTCAAAGCCTAATCCACCACAATACTGTCTCTTACCCGCCCCATCCGTAGCTCCTCCACAGTTTCCAGTAAATGTGTCTTAAATTGAAAGAGTTGAATAGGAAGGAGCGTTTCTGAGGATCCTTTTAATGTATAGGAAGGGTTCTCGAGGTCCGCGCCATCGTTCTCCATTCTTAAATCAGTCTGCAAAATATAAAATATAATTTATCTCGTTGCACCTTAAATATTTTATCCAACTTAGGCAACCTCTATATATCTATATATATATATATATATATATATGTCCATAATCTGATAAAAGGGTACTCCGATAACAAGTTACCTCCCGTGCATGGGATAGGGGGTAACTTGCTGATTGGTTGGGGGATGACCACTGGGACACCATGATCACGAAAAGTGTGTGTTTTGCATCCCCTTTTGAAATGAGCAGCAGGTCAGAAATGTGTGCCGCCGCTCCATTCATTTCAGTGGACATCGCCGGAGATAGCGGAAGTACACCCTGCACATCCTTAAGACCTCTCCCAGTCCATGGCCTCAGCAGTGACATCTTGGTATAGTTCTTGGGTTGTTCCCAGTGATCAGATACCTAACACTTATCCTGTAGACAGATAAGTGTGAATGGGAACTAAGTCGCAGTATCTGGCCCTGCCACTGCACAGAGAACAGAGACATCGCCTTCCAACTCTGTTCTCTGTGTAAGGGAGCGTTCACACTTGCGCTGTGGTCTAGGCATGTAACCAGTCTTAAGATCACAAAAACTGATTTGAAACTGTTTGTTAAAAAAAAACAACATTGATTTCAATGGATTTTTAAAAGAATCCGCAGGTGTGCGTTTTGAGTATTTCCATTGTGTATCCGCTCTTTTGGGCGGAGACCAAAGTCGGACTTGTAACACTTTGTCCAAAAAATAAGGATACACGACGGACCGCATCAAAACCGTTTTTTTTTTTTTTTTAACATTGAGATCTTTGGAAGGCGGATTATAAAAACAGATAGTAATCTGTGTCCGTACGTTTTGCAATCCGTTTTTTCCCTCGGTGCAGGCTCAGAATAAAAAAGGGGAAAAAAAAAACGGATTGGTCAAAAACGGACACAAACGGTCTGTTTTTTTGACGTACACTCATTGACTAATCCGTCTAAAAAGACGGATTCGGTATCCGCTGTGCAAACATTTGGGATCCTTTTTGTACCAAACCGTTTTTTTTTATTTATTTTAACGGTTTACAAGTGGACGGATACCAGGCGCAAGTGTGAACCTAGCATCAGATCCAGCACCAATGACTGCTATGAAGACCTGGTTATTTGGGGTGCCAGGTGTCCAACCCCCAGTGATCTGATATTGATGTTCTACCCTAAGGATAGCACATTTTTGGTGCATCACTTCACGTATAAACCACGTCCCCTTTTCTAAGAATCTAAGAATCTCCGCGGCTTAAGGAAAGGAACCGGTTCGTCACAAGTGACATGTTAGTAACGTCTTGGTTCCTTTCCTTAGGGCCGGTTCACATCTGCATTTGGGATTCCATTCGGGGAGTCCGCTTGGGGACCCCCCAAATGGAAACCTATACGCATAGAAAAGCGGTTTACCTAAGGAAACCTGCGGACCCCATAGACTATAATGGGGTCCGTGTGGTCTCCGCACGAAACATGTGGAAACATGCGGAGAGAAAAGTCCTGCAAGCAGCACTTTCCTCTCCGCATGTTTCTTGCGGAAAACCGAGCGGAAACCACACGGACCCCATTATAGTCTATGGGGTCCGCAGGTTTCCTTAGGTAAACCGCTTTTCTATGCGTATAGGTTTCCGTTCGGGGGGTCCCCCAAGAGGACTCACCATACGGAAACCAAACGCAAATGTGAACCGGCCCTTAGACTGCTGACTGGCCTCTGCGGTGACTTGTAGTGAGGACTTTTGCAGGAACAAGACCCTGGGAGCAGCTGGAGCGGACCGCGGTGAGAGACGCCGGAGCATTGGGGACAGGTGAGTATGTTTTTGTTTATTTGCAGAAACCTTAAATTTCTGGACAACCCCTTTAAGGCCATTATTATGCAATGTTAGTGCTAAAATAGCAATAATAATAATTAAATATTAATTGTATATATTATACTGTGTGTGTGATGTATGTATATATATATATATATATATAGAAAAGAGACATTTTACCAAACAAAAAAAAATTAAAATATAATATATATATATATATATATATATATATATAAAAAAAACCAGCACATAACAAAACCTTAGGCAAAATAATAACCTTTGGGTTAAAATAAAGTTAAAACATAATATTATAAGCATGTATGTACAACTATAAAAGCTAAAAACTTATCTACTACTAGTAACATATGAGAACAAATTGTAAACCTCATTGTAATAAAATATGAATAGATATTTAATATCATCATCCTGTCACTAAAACAGCTACTCGTGAGCTATGTCTGTAGCATCAGCCCTAGGTGTAGACACGCGGTATTTACTACACGAACCGCACCAAATCCGCGCAGATTTTACCTCAGCGGTCCCGCTCAGTCAGAGCCTGCCGGCCGTGACGTCACTCCCGCATGTTCTCTTCCCGCGCAAACACGCGATTTGCCTCAGGGCCGGGAGTCAGAGGACGCCATGTTGTCCTTAGTAACAGAAAATGTAGTTTGTGTCCCGCATATAAATACGATTGTGTTACTATACACGAATGGTGAACATATAGAAACTAGTACTATAACAGGGTCTGCTTTCATGACTGGCTATTGTAAGCAGATTTTTAATAAAAACTTCTAAAAATGAGGCTATGAGCAAACAGTGCCAGGATACAAGTATCAAGAAAGACCAAAAAATCTAAGAAGGAATCAATTAGTGTCTCTGGACTTTATATATACAGAATATAATATATATATATATAGATTATATATCTATATATTAATCTATATATATATATGTGACAAAAAAAACATGTCAGCTTCCTCTCCCATTCACAGTTTCTATCTGGTCAGGTAGATCGTCCTTTTTAACCCTTTAAGGACCCTCTGATTCTGAGCCTTAAAGTGGTTCTCCCATGCATGTAACTATAGTTAGGTCGGGGCCCCACGTGGCGGAAACGCCGCAGTTTGGCCGTGCAAAAAAAGTGGCATTTTACAGTCAGTGTGTAATGGATGGGATTCTAGTGAATCCCATCCCCACACTGCAGGAAAATACGTGCAGCGGATACGCTGCGATTTCCAAAACTCGTGGTTTTTGGAAAACGCAGCATGGCAATTATACCTATGGAAACGCCAGCGGTTTCCTTATAGGTGTAATGGAAACAGAAAGTCCGCAAAGGAAACTTCTGTGGAGTTTCTGTGCAAAGCGCTGCGGGAAGAGCTGCGAAGCATTGCCGCCGCGGTTTTTCCTGCAGCGCCTTTTTGCTGTGGCGCACTATGTGGGGCCTTAGCCTTAAAGGGGGTTTTCTAGGACATATATTGATGACCTATCCTGTCATCAATATGTGATCGGTGAGGTCCGACACTTGGGGCCCTTGCCAGTCAACTGTTTCAAGAGACTACAGCACTCACTAGTGTCACCTGAACCGTGCGTCCTCCATAACCAGCTGGTCAGCAGGGATCCGGGGTGTTAGAAACCACTGA
Organism: Leptodactylus fallax; assembly: GCA_947044405.1. Taxonomy (NCBI): domain Eukaryota; kingdom Metazoa; phylum Chordata; class Amphibia; order Anura; family Leptodactylidae; genus Leptodactylus; species Leptodactylus fallax. The sequence continues at coordinate 6,374,126 of CAMRHE010000068.1, read as the reverse complement.
TCACATATTGTATAAGTCCTGGAAAACCATTTGCAGACAATAAACATTTTTTCAATTATAAATAATCGGGCCCCCAGCGATTGGACACTTATCTCCTGTCCTGTAGATAGGGAATTACCGTCCGTAGCAACACAACCCCTTTAATGTATTTATTGGGTGTGGTAAAAAGCTGGTAGATTTTTTGGCCAATAAGTAACTTTTTAACCACATCCAATAATTTTTACATAATTTCCGGCGCCTTTACACAAAGCGTGATTATCGGAGACCACGCGGTTACGTCTATGGCCAGCGACAAGTAAACCCCAAAGTTTTGTACATAAAGTTTGACATGAGGGATGACTTTTTGAAGTGTTTTCCGTCAGATTATACTGCACGATAGGGATCATGACACAGAATAGCGAAATTACACTCGCATCTTACTTTGTAATTATTGAAGGCGTTTCGCTTAACCTATAGCCACAACCCCATGTACACTTCATGCTTAGATTAAGGGGGAGGTCTCCATTCACAAAGATCCTTTTATGTAAGCCAAGCTTTCTCCATTTAACCTATCCAGTTATCAATCACGGAGCGGGACAAATGAGCCCGCTCACTTCTCCAGGATCACAAATGACACAGCGACCCCAGGCCAACATCTTTATTTGCTTCTCCAGTGATTCACTTCAGCAGATATTAAGCAATTTTATAATCCATGAAAGGCAAAATTAAAGGACACCATCCATAAAGCAGAATCATTCCGATCAGCTACAAAGTGATGTCTGTATTATCTTATAAATTATATGACCATACTGTGCAGCAATGTAATGAAGGACGGAGCGTAATCATCTCATGCCCTGGGCACCTACTAATATCCATTTAATCACATGGCGTGAGGTGCTTTGTCACTACAGCTCAGCGAAGGGGCAACCGCAGCAGAGACAACCAGGAACACACTATGGAAGGAATGAGAGCATGCTAAAGCGGCTCAACTGTGTATATATACATTATATAGGGACAGATGAATGGATGGATACTCAGAAATATGGATGGATAGATAGATAGATAGATAGATAGATAGATAGATAGATAGATAGATAGATAGATAAGACTAAAAATAAATAGATACTATACAGTCATGGCCAAAAGTTTTGAGAATGATACAAATATTAATTTTTACAAAGTCTACTGCTTCAGTTTTTCTAATGGCAATTTGCATATACTCCAGAATGTTATAAAGAGTGATCAGCTTAACAGCAATTACTTGCAAAGTCAATATTTGCCTAGAAAATGAACTTTATCCCCCAAAACACATTTCAACATCATTGCAGCCCTGCCTTAAAAGGACCACCTAACATCGTTTCAGTGATTGCTCCATTAACACAGGTGTGGGTGTTGATGGGACAGGGCTGGAGATCAATCTGTCATGATTAAGTAAGAATGACACCACTGGACACTTTAAAAGAGGCTGGTGCTTGCCATCATTGTTTCTCTTCTGTTAACCATGGTTATCTCTAAAGAAACACGTGCAGTCATCATTGCACTGCACAAAAATGGCCTAACTGGGAAGAGTATTGCAGCTAGAAAGATTGCACCTCAGTCAACAATCTATCGCATCATCAAGAACTTCAAGGAGAGAGGTTCCATTGGTGCCAAAAGGCTCCAGGGCGCCCAAGAAAGACCAGCAAGCGGCAGGACCGTCTCTTAAAAGTGTTTCAGCTGCGGGATCGGGCTACCAGCAGTGCAGAGCTTGCTGAGGAATGGCAGCAGGCAGGTGTGAGTGCATCTGCACGCACTGTGAGGCGGGGAGTCTTGGAGCAAGGCCTGGTCTCAAGGAGGGCAGCAAAGAGCCACTTCTCTCCAGAAAAAACATCAGGGACAGACTGATATTCTGCAAAAGGTACAGGGAGTGGACTGCTGAGGACTGGGGTAAAGTCATTTTCTCTGATGAATCCCCTTTTCCATTGTTTGGAACATCTGGAAAACAGCTTATTCGGAGAAGAAGAGGTGAGCGCTACCACCAGTCTTGTCTCATGCCAACTGTAAAGCATCCTGAAACCATTCATGTGTGGGGTTGCTTCTCAGCCAAGGGAATCGGCTCTCTCACAGTCTTGCCTAAACACAGGGCAGCCATGAATAAAGAATGGTACCAGAATGTCCTCCAAGAGCAACTTCTCCCAACCGTCCAAGAGCAGTTTGGCGCTCAACAATGCCTTTTCCAGCATGATGGAGCACCTTGCCATAAAGCAAAGGTGATAACTAAATGGCTCAGGAAACAAAACATAGAGATTTTGGGTCCATGGCCTGGAAACTCCCCAGATCTTAATCCCATTGAGAACTTGTGGTCAATCATCAAGAGACGGGTGGACAAACAAAAACCAACAAATTCAGACAAAATTAAAGCATTGATTCTGCAAGAATGGACTGCTATCAGTCAGGATTTGGTCCAGAAGTTGATTGAGAGCATGCCAGGGAGAATTGCAGAGGTCCTGAAGAAGAAGGGTCAACACTGCAAATATTGACTTGCTGCATTAACTCATTCTAACTGTCAATATAAGCTTCTGTTACTCATAATATGAATGCAATTCTATTTCTGTATGTGATAAAAACATCTGACAAACACACATAAAAACCAGAGGGCAGCAGATCATGTGAAAATAGAATATTTGTGTCATTCTCAAAACTTTTGGCCATGACTGTACATAGATACTATACATAGATACTACAGAACAATAGATATTGTACATAGACAGATTATAGGTAGATACTGTACATAGAAGGGATGCAGATATATAGATAGATAATTTGTGCCATCATTACCTAATCGACACATTCATTAGCATAACAAGAAGAAAAATTGAATGTTTGCCATTGATGATAATACTTGCACCACAGTAGCTGTGATACAGTACATGCTCTTTGGGCTTGAGCAAACAACTACATACCCAGGAAAGAGCTATGTTCAGTGGCTACTGTACAATTGAACCTTCACTCGGACTCATTACATACCCAGTTGTGATTTCCTTATTCCTCACACACAAACAGTCAGGGACACTACATGTATGAGAAGATAACCCGACCACAATTAGGACATCATGGCTGGTTATCAGGAGGGGACATTACATGTATGAGAAGATAACCCGACCACAATAAGGACATCATGGCTGGTTATCAGGAGGGGACACTACATGTATGAGAAGATAACCCGACCACAATTAGGACATCATGGCTGGTTATCAGGAGGGACACTACATGTATGAGAAGATAACCCGACCACAATAAGGACATCATGGCTGGTTATCAGGAGGACACTACATGTATGAGAAGATAACCCGACCACAATTAGGACATCATGGGTTTGGGGGGCCTGTTGGAGATCCCGCCCTAAGGGCTGGTTATCAGGGGGGAAACACAGGGATGAGAAAAAAACCCCACCACAATAAGGACATCGGCTGGAGGAGGGGACACTACATGTATGAGAAGATAACCCGACCACAATAAGGACATCATGGCTGGTTATCAGGAGGACACTACATGTATGAGAAGATAACCGGACCACAATAAGGACATCATGGCTGGTTATCAGGAGGACACTACATGTATGAGAAGATAACCCGACCACAATAAGGACATCATGGCTGGTTACCAGGAGGGGACACTACATGTATGAGAAGATAACCCGACCACAAAGGACATTGGGGGGGTTAAGGGGGGGACACTACATGATGAGAAGATAACCTGACCACAATAAGGACATCATGGCTGGTTATCAGGAGGGACACTACATGTATGAGAAGATAACCTGACCACAATAAGGACATCATGGCTGGTTATCAGGAGGACACTACATGTATGAGAAGATAACATAAGGCCGGCTGGAGGGGGCCCTGGGGCCCGCCACAATAAGGACATCATGGCTGGTTATCAGGACACTACATGTATGAGAAGATAACCCGACCACAATAAGGACATCATGGCTGGTTATCAGGAGGACACTACATGTATGAGAAGATAACCTGACCACAATAAGGACATCATGGCTGGTTATCAGGAGGACACTACATGTATGAGAAGGTAACCCGACCACAATAAGGACATCATGGCTGGTTATCAGGAGGACACTACATGTATGAGAAGGTAACCCGACCACAATAAGGTCATGGCTGGTTATCAGGAGGACACTACATGTATGAGAAGATAACCTGACCACTATAAGGACATCATGGCTGGTTATCAGGAGGGTACTACATGTATGAGAAGATAACCTGACCACAATAAGGACATCATGGCTGGTTATCAGGAGGACACTGCATGTATGAGAAGATAACCCGACCACACTAAGGACATCATAGTCAGGTTTCCTAGTCCCAGACCATAGAAAGTTCCTGCATTCATGGTCATATCCATTAGCAACTGATCAAGATAACAGACGTCACCACTAAGATAGAGGAAATCTTAAAAACTCTGCAAAATTTTTAATTATTTATATTTGCAAAAATGCCTTTTAATTGTCTACAAATGTAAATATGGTTATGTTTGTGGGAAAACACTTTAACAGTTAATGTTCTAGTTGGTTGCCTCACTTCCTCTCATTTTAATCCCACTCATGTCTGACCAAACAACATAAGCATTTAGCAAAGCGGGGGCTTCATTGTTTCGCTCAATAGCTATTTCTCCCAACCCTATAATATACACGTACTCTGGGTTTGGCTGAGCATGCATATGTTTATAAAGGGAAGATGGCTGCTTATCTTAGTGGATGTCATAAAATTCAACATGCCTCATCCTTCCTTCCCCGATATCTTGTATCAAGTGATAGTTGACACCCCCTACACATAAGATAGTCAGCCATTCATAACAAAATCATTGGATTTGGAAGACATTGCTTCTATGTGTATGGGCACTGTAACTCCCGGGGGTTGGTTCCAAGTTCCTGAACATTATTTCAGCCCAGCTTAGCAGAATCGTGTTCAGAACGCTTGGATGGTGATAAACCTGGCAAACGGGCAGGCCAAAGAAGTGCTGTCATACCTGAGATACCCTTTGTGTGTGTGGACAAGCATTATCCTGCTGAAAAATGCCACCTGGACATCGTGCCCAGAGACAACACATGTGGCCGCAGGATGTCCTGTACGTATCACTGAGCGGTTAGTGGCCCTGTATCACTACTAGGGGAGACCGACTGTTGTATGCGATGGCTCCCCAGATCATCACACCAGCAGGGGGCAGTCAGTGTGTCACTCCATAGCAAAGGCAGGAATGAAGTGCCCACCATGTGACCCTCATACCTGACTGTCATCAGATCCTAAACAGAACTTGGATTAATTACAAGAGATCTTACGATCCCAATCCATAGTAGTCCAGGTTTCTCACGACACCACTGCCAACGGAGGCAACGGTGGCTGGCAATGGCCGGACAAGTTATGGGCGCTGTGACACCAAATTTCCTTCTACTAAGCACCTAGGCACAAAAAGGGGTGTGTAAAGAAGGCGCCACCTGTGTCTGGATGATGGCATTGCTCCTGCCTTTCACCATATCAAACAATCTTCTTTAATGGTGGTCTATGTGGGCTGTCCAGGGCATGTTCACTTTGTATGTGCCCTCACATAACCACTGCTCCCAACTCCTCCTAACAGCTAGATCAGCGCAGCCTTGTTGGCGAGTAATTTGTCAAAATAACCATCATGCTTTTCTCAACCCAAGTATTTGCCCCAAATGGGCAATAATGTCTCACCAAGAAGTACACTACCCAAAAGTAGCCTGAGAGCCTTTGTATAGGTCAGTGGGGAAAGCACCTTTACGCCCTCTTGTGGTAAGACCCAGTATGTATGTGTGTATAAATATATACTGTATACAATGTAATGTTTAACAATTATATTACAGAAAGAGAAACAAAATCTTACCAACTATCCCTATCATTCCCATAATGTCTAATTTTCAGATAACATAAATTTTGTGATTTTATTTTTTTTTCTGGCTTTTTTATATTTTCTTACTAAATATTTTCCACTATTATTTCACTGATGTAAAGGTAGAATGGTTATAGCAGTGCGACCGATACATCCTTCAGCTCGCACATCATAAGACACTGAAAGCTTTTTCCAGCTTGCTATCACCGTATTGTTGGCAGTCATTGCTTGACAGATACTTCAGCAGCGATAAAAATATCTGGAGCTCAAGAAAATATTCTGCCCCGTTTGCTTCATTTTTTTCTTATATTAGATGTCATTAAACTTTAGATTTCCAAAACCACAGAAACAAAACTACCTAAAGCAAACAAAAAAAGAATCCATTCTGATCTTAGCACCCGGGCATTTGTGTGTGGCTTTTTTTTTTTTGTAAAAATATTGCTCTAGCTACATGCCCGGTGTAATAGGATTGGGAATTAAAGAGATTTGTTGTTTAAGGGCAGAGCAAAAAGATTAGTAAAAAAAATTTATGGAGGAGCCAAACTGTGGTGAAACATGTGGTGGTAAAGGGTTTGTCCAGCCAAAATGTTTCTAAGCAGATTGAGTTAACGTACAAAAGCCGTGTTCATTTTACTGATCTCCGACCTCTCCCGTTCCTTAGGATGGGTCATTAATAGGTTTATTCTCTTTAAGACTCTGTTCACATCTGCATCAGAAGTTCCGTTTAGAGCTTCCAGCATAGGCTCCGTTATATAGGATGGGAAAAATAGCCTGGTATGCAGCGCTATTGATCTTGTCAAAATCAGACTCTGAGCGGAACTCAGTGAGCCTAATAATAAATCAAAGGGGTCCCTTGGGCACCAGTGGTGTGTGTCATGTACCAGAAGTGTTACCATTGCGGCCACAAACCAAATGTGATGGTAGCTAATCACATTGTTGACATGGTTTCTATATTTTAAGGCTCTATGATGTATATGATGGATCAGTTATGATTTGGGAGATGGGGGAACCTCCCAAGATTAGTTTCAGATTCAGTCCCTGATTTGTTTTGGGTCAAACAAGTTCAAATACAACCAGACGTGACATTATTATAGTCTGGGGTCTCTTCAGACCTCAGAGTATAATAGATGGAGGCCAGGGGAGGTGTAAAAAAAAAATCAAAAACATTTATACTTACCTATCCTCACCTCTTTTGGGCCTCCTCACAGCGTCTGGTGCTCTCTCTCTATCTGCGTACAACTTTCCCTGCACACTGCAGAGATTTAGAGATTCTGCAATGTAGAGATTACAATATACTTGTGACTAGCTGCTTGTGTTATTGATGGGATGTTAGTCAGACAGAAGGCTTTCCTGACTTCTTAGATTTCTCTTTTTCTGTGTCAGGGATCTTTTTAGCTGTATCATAACCTGTATTTGCAGTCCAGTGTCCCTGAATCTTCTATATTATGGTCACTTGGTCTTTTCTCTGCTATTGCTTTGCTATTTTATAGTTACTCCTGGCAGTAGCAGTGATAATGGATAGGGGAGGGGAGCAGATGGCTGCTTAATATACACACCCACAAGCTCAGAGGCAAATGTAAAATGTGCTGCAGCCATAATAGGGATATTCGCAACAAAAAAATCTTATAGAACAGCACGTATGAAGGCTTATACAGGCTGCCCAGCAAGACACTGCACATATTTAAACTTTTTCATGACACATTGAGTGCCGTCAGCATATTGGTAATTAATAACGAGAACCTAAAAATCTGATGAATCGGCCAAGACTATAGATCTATTATTGGAGAAGAGGCGTTGAGAAGGAGCAGAATCTTGAAGAATATAGACAGAGGGCTAGGGGAGAGGGGAGAAGATTGTTTGGGAATGGGTAGTATTAAGGGCCAGTTCACATCTGCGTTTGGTTTCTGTACAGGGGAGTCCGCTTGGGGACCCCCCAAATGGAAACCTATATGCAGAGAGAAGCGGTTTACATAAGGAAACCTGCGGACCCCATAGACTATAATGGGGTCCGTGTGGTTTCCGCATGTTTCGTGTGGAAACATGCGGAGAGGAAAGTGCTGCTTGCACTCCACATATTCTGAGCAGAGACCAAACGGAAACCACACGGACCCCATTATAGTCTATGGGGTCCGCAGGTTTCCTTATGTAAACTGCTTTTCTCTGCATATAGGTTTCCATTCGGGGTGGTCCCCAAGCGGACTCCCCTGCATGAAAACCGAACGCAGATGTGAACCAGCCCTAAATGCTACATAGATCTTTCATGCTCTAAAAATGTAACAAATGTATCCCAAACAAAATTTGTAATTCTCTTATACTGTATATTTTCTGTAATATTTATATCTCACAATATGGAAACATGGCAATCCGCACCATCAAAGGAGTCACAGGAAATACGCACAATGTATATTCCGTTTCTCTAGGGACCTTTATCAACATCTTGATTTAGTGTCCCCAGAAGAATAAAACATTCCCTGATAAAAATATGAGCTTTACATAAACAACATACGGCTGTTTCCTGTGTATTATTGTCATAGGCTCATACATTGCACTTGTGATGAACACGGACTAGCCGGATCAATAGGCAGTAAATAAATCCAAAGTCCATGTAACAGTCCATTAGAGGGAGTCTGTCAGGTCCAAATGGTAGGGGCCTTTAGTAGGAGCAGAAACACTTCAGTGGCTGCAAACTAGTGAAGCAATGCAGAGATAATCATCTTTTTATGGAGATGCAAATCAGCCTGCAAGTGCACAGGAGGCGGGCCTGATGTAACTACAGACAGCTGCAAGGCTAACCTATCTATCTGCGGGGCTGGGGTGATGTGCTGGCTCTGGTGACGCTAACCTATCTATCTGCGGGGCTGGGGTGATGTGCTGGCTCTGGTGACGCTAACCTATCTATCTGCGGGGCTGGGGCGATGTGCTGGCTCTGGTGACGCTAACCTATCTATCTGCGGGGCTGGGGCGATGTGCTGGCTCTGGTGACGCTAACCTATCTATCTGCGGGGCTGGGGTGATAGGTTAGTGTCACCAGAGCCAGCACATCACCCCAGCCCGCAGATAGATAGGTTAGCGTCACCAGAGCCAGCACATCACCCCAGCCCCGCAGATAGATAGGTTAGCGTCACCAGAGCCAGCACATCTATCTGCGGGGCTGGGGTGATGTGCTGGTTCTGGTGACACTAACCTATCTATCTGCAGGGCTGGGGTGATATGCTGGTTCTGGTGACCCTAACCTATCTATCTGCAGGGCTGGGGTGATATGCTGGTTCTGGTGACACTAACCTATCTATCTGCAGGGCTGGGGTGATATGCTGGTTCTGGTGACACTAACCTATCTATCTGCAGGGCTGGGATGGACTGAGCTCCCATCAACAGTGGGTGTTAGGGACGCTTCCCACTACTGTTATTTATTGTCCATTGCTCTCATCTGTCACAGGATGAGAGCAACGGAAATTAAAACACAGATGCAGATGTAGCCCCCTTTGTCTGCTGTCCATCTGCATTCACCCCATATATATAAAAAAAATAATAAAAATATATATATGATTTGTGATGGAAGCTCTTCTGTTATTTTTATTAAATTTTCTTCTGTTACTTCCAAAAAGTGTCTTTTTTTTACATTTGTCAGTGGGATATAAAGTAACAGCAGTGACCTGATTGGTCAACATTAGCCATACATTACTTTTTTATCACGTTAGTCTTATGTTTAACTTACTTTTGACATTTTTTTTTCTGTTTATTATTCCATTTACTCTTGACTTAATTTTATTTATTAATATTAATAAAGGACCACATGTAACATCACAAACATTAGCCAGCCACATACTGACTGACTTGGGTTTTTGCCTATGGCTCAGTCCCCTTCAAATTTACTTAAATCTCTCTACTGCCCTCTAGTGAACAAAACACAAAATTGCAACTTGTGAAGATCTTATATTAACAATCAATTTCTTATTTGTCAGAATTGACCTTTAGAGGGTTAATGTTTATTAGGGATCATACAAGTTTGGTACTCCATATACCTGGTGTAGGAATACTTTGCGTTTGAACTGTGCTATCTTCCAACACTTATGGCCACTCTTTGATATACCATGGTGTTGTTTTGTATCTGTGATTAGTTATCTGGTATCTGCAATACCATTAGGAGTTTTATGTACTACTTATATTTGTGCTATGTTTTTTGATGGTTAACACTTGACCTTAGTGCTTGTTTCTTCCATACTTGGCACAGGGTGGTATCTTTACTGTGGCTCCATTCTGCATTTTGTATATTTGAAATTTTTATTAACCAACTCTATGCCCTGATGAGTTTAGCGAAACATGCATGTCGGGATTGCATGTTTGGTTATTATATATATGTGTGTTAGGCGTACCTAGTTTTGTTTAGTTTTTTGTTCTTTTTATATCTATTTGTATTGTATTGAAGGGATTTGATAGGGATAGTTTATTCTAGGGCCAGGTTCCAGTCGGGGGCACTTGCTATTTAGGGTGGTGGCCCCGAGTTAGAACTTTAGGGTCTATTTAGTGTTTTATATAGGGTGTTATAGGGATATTTTAGATACAGGTGTTTCCTTATTTAGCCCGTTGTTACTGTTGAACCGTGGACTGTGTCACCCCTCTCTCCTTCTGGTATTTGCTTCAGCAACACAGGCACCATCTGAAGCACGGTAAGTGTCTGGTTGGTTTTTCCTTTTCCAGGCTGCCGCGCCTGTTTTGTTTGCTTTTTTTTTGTCTTTAAATTTTTTTTTTTTTTTTTTTTTGATATTTTGAGGACTAATTAATTGTGCTGCTTTTAGGGTGGTTATATGTTGTTGCGATTTTTAACTTTAATTAAAAGATATATTAATTTTTGTATTATTGGGATTATCATTTTGGATTATATCATACAAGTTCAAGAAAAGGGTCAACGCTTACACATCTACTTTCAGGAAATATAGATGTAGCAATATCAGTTGTTTTAACTTTTACTTTTTTTTTTTTTTTTTTTTTTTACAGGACAGGACACATGAACATATCACCCAGCACTTTACAGTCAGGGGGTTCCCGGTAAAGACTGCGGTTTTCAATCTGATCCATACGTGAGACACCCAAGACATACTAGAAATCTCTGCGGTGTTATAGAACTAACACAATGCTTGATGTCAGGGGGCACAATGATCTGCCATAGGACAAACTTACATGTGATTTGCCATCAATGCAGATTTAGCCGATATTATTCCAATGGATACAATTTAATAGAGTCTCTGATGGCTTTTACAATACAGTCTCATGCTTGCAGAGCTCTAGGTCAGGAGTGAGGATATCTTCTAAGGTGTTGCGGAGCTTTACATCTGTGCATTAGGGATCTTACAGTCTCAGGGGGCTAAACTCATAGTATTAGCAATATATATTTACAGGGTTTTAGACTCCTTTAAAAAGTTCCTAATAGGATGGAAACAGTTTAAATACACCCCCCCACCCCCATAAGATATGAACATTAAGGAGTTGTTCACACCTAGGAACTTGACGCCGATTTGGGGGTAGATTGGAGTAAAATCAGGTGCTGACAAGTATGCCGTGAATCGAGTGGTGCTGCTTTGTCAGTTCGCATAAGACACCATCTGTTGTATCCAGTGGCGTAACTAGGAATGGCTGGGCCCCAAGGCACCACCCTCTCCCCGCACACAGTATTATGCGCCATAGTGGCCCTTGCACACAGTATTATGCCCCACAGTGGACCACCCATGAACAATTATTATACTCTGCGGTCTTTTCAGACCCCAGAGTATAATGATTGGAGACCCAGGGGAGGATACAAACAAAAAAGACAACGTTACTTACATCTTCCTGACTCTGGTGCCCTCCCCGCTTTTGGCGTTCTTCAATGTTGGACCAGACGTCACATGTCGTCGGTCGGCCTGGACGTCACCAAGGAGGCCCAAAGCCTACCGGAGTGCAGGAGAGGTAAGTAACTTTTTTTAATGTTCCCTCACCTCCCCTGGGCCTCCGATCATTATACTCTGGGGTCTGAAAAGACCTCAGAGTATAATAATAGCAGTGTTTGTGGGGTTCGTGTGCCCACAGCCTTACTTATCGATCCCTGCTCCTGCTCAGTCACCTCCGCAGACTGGTAAGCGTAGGCGGCCGTGAGCAGGAACGGGGATTGGTAAGTAAATAGGGCCCGTTACCTGCTGTTACACCAGCAGGTAATGACCTATAAAAAAAAAAAAACACACCCCTAATGTCCCAGGCTCTGTGGCAGCCGCTCCCGCTGCTACCCCGGTATTTACAACACTGGTTGCATCCATGTTAAACCAGGCAGGTTACGATTGCATATAGGAGAGGCATAGTTAGCCTCCATTTCAAGCATGCAACACCTGAAGATACCGAAGCTCCGGGTGTGTGAGCCGTGACTAGCTGGCGGCAGAGACTACCAGATAACACTCCTGGAGCCAAGGCAGTGACACCTATTGGATCCACAACACACCCGATTTAAACCATTCTGGCCTGTCACTCAAAGGAGGGAAGGAAAGATATTTCAGAGCAGTGTGGAGCAACGGAGCCGCCCTCGATGCTCTAGACTGCTCATTTGTTGCCGAAATATGAATTTATTTCACAATAGGCAGAAGCACAAATTTTCATTGGCGTTACATTCAGGTGACCTTAACCTAACTGTGTGGATGGTTTCATTATGCTTCACCCTGTTGATAGACTCCCTGTCTAAGGCAGAGGCCACACATTGTGGAAAAGCTGTGTTACTTTTCTTGCAGATTGGGAATGGGATACATAAAAGGAACCTTATACTTAATACTTCTCTTCTGCTAAACCCACTACTGGCTTTGGCTCAAAATGCCACAGCAAAGTCTGCAACAAAAATTTTCCAAACAAAGTTAGTGTCCGTTAATATCCATTATGATGGGTGTCTTAACGAAGATTATCAGAACGGATGTCTAACAGCAGTGTGAACCGACCCATAGGCATTAGTTATTGGCTATTCCACACACAGCAGTGAAAAGCGACATCGCCGGATTCCTCGCAGACAACACTTCTTACAATCGTTACATTTTATTGAAAATCTTTATTATTAAACACTTGGAGTCTCGGATCAGTCTCTCCATGTTAATAAGATACATAATTTATAGTACAAAACCTCCCAAAACAGAACATGAGCTTTGTGCAATTGACCTGTGATAATGCAAGTATTTTATCCTACTGTGCAAATTAAAAAAAGCATTGTCCAGCACATGCCAAAGGAACGTACAATGGATCTGGGCATACGGCTGCGGGTCACAGACAGCGATTAATGCCAGTTCAACAAGAGCAGATCAAAGCCTTATTATCAGGGGACAGCTTCACCAGTGTCATGCTCCCGTCCCATAGGGGGATCTGGATATTTCCAGTAGTAGTTATCCTCCCATCGCATTACTATAGTGTTAACCTCTTCCCCACTAAACATAAATAGAGATACCCGCTATCAGTGAGTCCTGCACTGTACAGCTAATAGGTACAAAACAAGGAAAACTAGTTCATTAGCAAAATCTAGGTTATTTTTCCCCGCTTCCTTTTTTTTCCCCCCCCCAAACACGTTCTATAGCACCAAAGGTAACAGCTCTGTAAGGAGTGAAGGTTACGTTTACTTCAATTCATCTTTTTTTCCCAATACAGTAAAACATTTAGCAGTTTTCACTGACACAAAGGTTTTGCAGACTTTTCTTAAAAAGGGAGACAGTCAGCAAGTTGGATCTCTCAAAACCTCTTACAGCGCTATATAGAGAATATCAGTGTAAACCTACCTGGGGAAATGGTTGTGCAAGCCCAAAAAACGCTTTTTAATGCCTTGACGCCATGATCACAAGTGCCCAGGAGGCAGCCCCTAAGACTCTCTGCACTGAGCACTCACTAGCTCCTCCCCTCTGACTACTCTAGTGTCCAATCAGAAGACAGCTAGGGCCATCACTCAGAGGGGAGGGGGATGCGTTCAGTGCAGACAGCTTGGGATCCAGGCACCAGGGGCAGGATTTTTCGGTCATGCCCCTGCATGACCATCACCCTTGACATATTTACACTGCTCTTTCCATGTTTTAGGGGGCTAAAACTGCTGACCGTCTCCCTTTAAGGTCATGTACTAATAGTGTGTTCTGCTGGGGCGATCACTGTGTATATATAAGCTATAGCTCCATGTAGTAAGTCATCACGAAGGCGCTCTAGTCTTATTAAAGCCTGGCACTATAGACAAGGATAAATCTGGACAGCCCCAGAGGGTTACTGATCTCGGGCTGACCTGGGATATGCTGGTCAATCCAGGATACATATACATATAAGGGTGCATGGTATAGAGGCAGCTACTAGGAAAAGGACATTTTAATCTTGCTACGGTGCCCTTCTCTGTATAGCATTTGCCTCAAACCGGCGTAAGATATCAAATTCTCAGGACACGACTGGCGAGATTCATGAAGGAGGAAAGATTGGGAAAGTTTGCTCAGGATAAGATTCCTTATAGCACTAGACACAAGAGGTGAGGACTTTACACATACCTCAGCTGATGAGACTCGTCTTATTGAGAAAACGGATACAGGACAGTAAAGCCGCGGGCAGGGACTCGCAGCATTATGGATCACTATGATGCAAGAAGTCAGCAAATCCAGCCAACATACGCACCGCTTTGTCTAGTCCAGATTTCCCCATGTGCACAGGGGCTTAATCCTCTTGTACGATCACAAGTGTCATGGGGGCGATCCTTTCCTGTGCAGTGTCTTGGGCTCTCTGCATTGAACGCTCAACTCCTTTCCTTGGAGAGACAACTCTAGTGGCTTCCTGGCCGAATACTACAGCAGACACTCAAGAGGGGCGCTCAATGCAGAAAGCCCAGGACAATGCACAGGAAGGTAACGCCCACATGACACTTGCAATTGCAGCTCAAGAGGGATTAAAACTCATTTTCCTGGGTGTCGCAAGACTATCAACTGAGGTATGTTTTAAGGGGTTTTCTGGGCTTACCAACTGATGACTTATCCTTAGGATAGGATCTGCTGATGGTCGGCTGTTTAAAGAGAGTGCAGCATTTAGGTGAACGCTGCAGCTTCTTCAGACAAAACCATATGTTGTATAGAACCTGTGCTTGGTATCTGAGCTCAGTTCCATTGACTGGAATGGGACTGAGCAGCAGACAGGTCATGTAACCGATGAACAACGTGTCACATGGCTTGTAGCACTGCTGCCACTTCAAACAGCTGATCGGCGTCGGACCGCTGCTGAGGTTCATATCCTAAGGATAGATCAATTGATAGAGCCTGGAAATTGCTTTACCCCTCGGCTATCTAGTGTTATCAGCAGCTTTAAGGGGTCAGAACTGCTGACAGATTCCCTTTAAGAACTAAACTAGGATCAGTATAGTCAAAAGGATACAAAAGAAACTCAAAATGTTGCAAGATGCCGCCATGTTACTTTTCATTAGTGTTTCTATACATTTTGGGTGAAGGTGACCAAGACTAAGACCACCTCATATTCTCAGATCTGGTCGGTTTACCGACAAGCCAGTGGAGCGGAGTAGGAGTCACTTATGTAAGGCAATCCTGGAAGTAGGGGCAGCTCCATAACTGGCCAAAAAAACAAGTGATTGTGTGTTTTTGGAATGAGGGTGCTGTTCCTTAGTGCCAGGCTGTATCGCAAGGATCGCCATCACAGCCAATGTGTCTTTGTGAATGCTGAAAGGTTCATTAATATTCTAGTGATGCTTTCTAAGCCCTCCGTCTAATCCGTTTATAATGCTTTACTGTGTTTACTAAATCCCGGGCAACCTGCGTCCTCCAGGTCTTCAGCCAATTCCCACCGTGCCAAAGCTAGTAGATAATACTCAGACTGAGAAAGTTTGGAGAACTCAGATTGCTTATGTTCATGCCTAGAAGTCAATCACAATCCGTCTTCTTCACATGAGAAATGTAGACGTAAAAGTCGCGTCACGGCGTTGCAATTGTTGATGTGTTATGAGATGCCCAGTCCGGGAATGTGTTCAGATCAAACATGGGAACTCCCCAGGTGTAAAGTCCAAACCACAGGGCGATCATGCTGATCAGGTTTGTGCCCAGGCCTGCTTTCATCTGTGGATGGGGAGAACCAAGAAAGGACACATTAATAAAAAGGGGTTTCTGGAATCTTAATATTGATGATCTATCCTTAGAACATTAAATGGGAATATGACTGAGCTTCAATACCAGGCACAGCTGACCTATAATGTACAGTTTAGTGCCGGGTATTGACTCTTGAGGCCGCAGCCTTAATCAGATCATCAGCAGTATCGCCGGGGTGTCTGATTCCCACCGGACCAACACTGATAACCTATCCCTAGGATAGGATATTCTTATTAGGTTATCCACATTATGAACAAAGGAAATATTAGAAAGAAAAGAAAATTATCTATTTCAGCCACTAGGGGGAGACAACTGCCAAGAATCTACTCACCATGTCCGGCACAGTCAGGTGGCCATAGGAAAATACAATGGCGTTCGGAGGATTGGCGACAGGCAAAAGGAACGCACATGAGGCACTTATTGTAGCTGGGATGATAACTAGAAGTGGATTGACTCCAATTCCTTCAGCCTTTCACAAAGAAAAAAAAAAATTACTTAAAGTCATATTTGCATTAAGAACGTTTTACATCTTAAATCTACATTGATTTTTTTATTCCACCACGTGTTACCCATTAACTGGAATATATATTTATTACCAATGCACTAAAAGGAAGATTATAAAGTGACCATAAAGAGTTAAACGAATGGCTTTTTAGCAATTTTGGTTGAATGGCCCAAAGATTTTATTTCTTGAATTTTTTCAGAAAATCACAGCCTGTGTGTGACAAGGTTTGCTGTTTTTTGAGTAAAAGTCAAGAGTGGATACAAAGAGAAGGACAATTGCTCTTTTAGGCTGAGGCCGCAGGTTGCGGAAATGCAGTTTTTTTTTGTTGCAGATTTTGCTGCCAATAATGTCTACAAAAGGAAAGGGAAATGGAAAAGCTTCTTATACTTCTCTCTTCTAGGGCCACACGTAGTTCTCTGTTAGAGATTCTGTCCTGCATGAAGGACTTCTACCTTCGCTGGTCTGGACACCTGACAGACCCCCATTATAGTCAATAGGGTCCATCAGACTGTGTAACCACTTTTTTGTGGTCCGCCTAGCCGTTGTTCCAATCCCCAGGCGGACCCGGACAAAGGATAGGCAACACTAGTGTGAACCTAGCGCAAGTCTACAGAAACTTTTTTTTTATCAAAGAATGTTCTTACCAGTGAAGACAAGATGGGCTGGAATATGGTGATGGTGGCCGGGTTACTCGCCACCTCCGTCACAGAAGTCACCAACAAGCAAACAATCAGAACAATCACCCAGACTGGCAAACTGCTCAATGGTTCCATCTTCTTCCCAACCCATACTGACAGGCCAGACACCTACAAAGGAAACCGTCATCAGATCCCTTGTACAACATATCTGCTATGGCCAGTGTCATTTCACACAAAGTCCCTGCAGGATCATCTACACATCACTTACTTCACAGCCCTTCGCCAGAGCAAAGCCGCCGCCAACCAACACCACGATATGCCACGGTATACATTCTTCAAACTCCTTCCACGTGATCATTGGCGTGGATTCTGACACTGCTGACGCCCTGGGCTTCTCTAGAATGGCAAACATATGGTAACAAAGTTATTGGGAACAGAACTACAAGTTAACTTTGCAGACAACTTAGTCTTGGAGCATTACCTTAGAAGACATAGTAGCGTTAAAAGGAGTCTTAGTAACTAAGTGTAGCAGAACTTAGCAAGGATGGGAGCCAAGATGAAAGGACGGCTCTTGTCGGGCCCCTTCTAATCTGATATTTATGGTATGTGCTAAATTGTACAGTGCTGCGGAATATGTTGGCGCTATACAAGTGAATTATTATTATATGTTGTTATCAATATCTATAACCCAGAGAACCCTTTAATCAGATATATTGAGATCTGTGTAGAGATTACATCTTGTTTTTGGAATCTATACAGTCTATATCCAGTCCATAGCCCACAAAGTATAGCGGTATCCAGGCGTGGCAAGTGAACATGGTATATGCTTTCATTTATTAACTGGTAGGTGGCTGACCAATGAGACCCAGGATCACTTAAAGGGGTTATACCATTATGGACACTTGTCCTTCCCCCTATCCACAGGACAGTGGATAAGCATCCTAACCGCAGGGTCCCACTGTGATCATGAGAATGGGGGACCAAACGCCCCCCTAAACCCTCCTTGTAAATGGAGCACCAGGGTGCTTGTGTGACCGGCGCTCCATTCACTTCTATAAGGCTGGAGACTATAATCCTGGCAGCCCCATAGAAGTGAATGGAGAGGCGGTAACAAGCACACCGGTGGCACAAGGAGGCTTTAGGGAGAATTTTGCTCCTCCTGATCACTGGGATACTTACCCCTTGTCCTGTGGATAGGGAAGAAGCGTCCATAACAGCACAACCACATTAAAGGAGAACATGACACCTTCCAAATTTTTCCCTGCACACTGTAATTACTTAGATGGGTCGGAGTTGCACTTCTTTCCAAGGCACCGGACCACAAATAGCATTGGGCAGAGAAAACACTGATGTGGTCTCGTACATAATGGAGGTCCCATCAGATCAGCTCAGCAAATCCTAAAAAATTCCCATCGCTTGCCGCAGCTGGACTGCCCCTTTAACAGCAGAGCTTTTGCACGGTTCTCTGGTAGCGGGACTCCAGCCGGAGCTATATCTGTATACATCTCACCGTAGGACATAAATTACTGCTTATGTGGAGAACGACACAGCGGTATACAGCGCAATGAATCATATATGTTATAAGGGCTATATAAAGAACTCACCCTTTGATCTACAGCACCACCAGCTGGGCTTCCTTCCAGGTATGATAAATAATAAAAAGCCAAAGAGAATAGCTGAGGTAGCGTCCGACTTGTAACCCTTCCTGTCCAGGCAAAGAGAACCACCATAAATGTAATGTATATAAAATAGACAAAAACGACATCATAGAATTCACAATCTACCTGCGTTTATCGATTTGCAGTCTCCATAGAGTTCAATGGAGCGATGGACCCCATGGAGACCGCAAGTCAGCGAGCGGAGGTCACCGGGGTCAGATTCACGGAAGAGGCAAAATGTCACCTGCTCTATCCAGACACTTCTATATATGCTGTAGAAATGCCATGAATCCTTAAGGGAGTATTCCGCTTTTCTGATCTGCTCTTTAGACATTTATGATCTATTTGGTGGATATACCATGTACCCTTAAAGAGAATCTCCCATCTACTGCAGGCATATTCACCGGCTACCACCGTGTTCAAGAGCAGATCACAGTATATTCTCCATCACTGTGTTATGTAGGTCATGTTTGTAGATTTAGAGTAAAACAACTATGAAGTCTTATGCAAATGAGGCAGTTAGTGCACTGGGGGCGGGCCTTCAGACCTGGGGGTGTGCCTTCAGCCCTGGGAGCGCTGCTCAAGTAGGATTAGTGATGTCATACCAGGGGGCGGAGCAGTTCTTGCTGCAGAGGAAAGCACAAGTAAGAGATGGCAGAGGTCTGAGTGGCAAGAGCAGGGCCCGCCCCCAGTGCACCAACTCCCTCATTTGCATAACAAAGTTTTTTTTTTCTTCCTCCAAATGTGACATATATAACAAAGGTATCGCTAGGTTCATAATAACGTTGTGCATTCAGTTGATCGGGTCTGCCATCTCAATGGCTGCCCTGGAGCACTACATGTCCCAGCTGCTGATGGCTGCCTCTAATCCCCAGCAAAGCAGTTAGGGGACAGTAGATGGGCCACTACTGGCCACCTTTACATTGGCTTAAGCTGGCCATACACATAACAGTTGCTGCCATGACAGCCATCTTGCCCAACTAACCCATATACATGCACACTTGGCCCAGCAAAGCAGAGCATGTTTGCTGACTTGGGAGAGGGGAGAAAGCAGTTACCAGACATGGATCAGCAGAGTTGTGAGGTCCACACACACACGTATGGCCAAGCTTTAGGACTTAGTCTCACGACAGTGGCAATGAAAGTGTGTTCTATGTAACATGTGAATAGACCCAGTTAAATGAGCATTTTCGTGTAGCCATTGACAGCTCAGAAGATCATAGTCACGTACATCGAGTCAGCAACATCTACAGATTGTGGACACATTAGATAGCGGAGAACAAGCTTGGCTTGGCTGAGGGTGCATGTGTTCTGAATGGGAATAGGGAGATATTGGCTGCCAGAAACCTCTAGAGACAGCTTATGTTCCCAATAACAAAAGGATCAGGCACATCTATGTTCGGGGACAGTCAGGAGGCCCCATACACATTAGAGGCTTGACCAGTCCTGGCCCAATTGGCAGGTTCGGCAAACCAACGAAAAATACAATGAAGCAACGTCCAGTCCTATATAAAGATGGCAGGTCTGCAGAACCTGCTGATATTAGCAGGACGGACTGACTAATGTGTGGGGACCTCCCAGGGGTGCATGTTTGGGGGGGGTGGGGTGTATTGGCGAAGGGTCAGACAAGTTCATTCCATTGGTCTTGGACAGAATTGGTGCTTTGTCAATGGTCACCTTACATACAGCAGTAACATAATAAAATATACATATAATAATTATATCCACCTAGCACAACTCACAGTCCAAACAGTGAATCCCAACCTGGGATAAATCCAGGGTCTCGTGTGAACCAGGACAAGGCCATGAGCAGGAAGATTGTGAGAGTCACCACCTCCTGGTAACTGCAAGATAGAAACGTTCCATTAGGTGACATTGTAACGTGGCCCCTTCTATATACACAGCGGCCACTATAGCGGGGCCACACTCATTACAGTCTGATGGGGAATAGGACAGTGCTATAGGAATAAAGCTTTGTAAACCAATGCAATGCCATCATAGGACACACAATAAGGAGCTGATCTGTACGGAGTCATCTTATCCATTATTTACTGCTTCCTATTAATTCGATCTGCACACCGGGCCATGATAAGGTGCAGAACAAGCAAAATCTGTGGCCAAAGAAGATCCAAGTGAATTGCCCACCAGTGAACAGGCTTCTGCTTAGTTATTTAATGCAAATATAGGGGTCAGAGCTCTGTTCTTCCAACACATTATTCCCTACATTCTCTTAAAGGGATATTCTAAGACTTCTGACTTGTCCTAAGGATAGGTCATCAATATCAGATCAGTGCGAGTCCAACACCCAGCGCCCCCACCGATCAGCTGCTTCAAGAAGCCATGGTGCACTAGACATAGCACAGCTGTGTACACTGTGTAGTGCTGCACCTGAGACTCAGCTTGCAGTACCGTTACCAGCCATTATACAGAGTGTGGCGCTGTGCTAGTCCCAATGCACTGTGGCTCCTTAAACCCACTGATTTCTGATATTAATGATCTATCCTAAGGATGGGTCATCAATATTAAACTCTTGGAATACCCCTTTAAGGCTACATTCAC
Organism: Leptodactylus fallax; assembly: GCA_947044405.1. Taxonomy (NCBI): domain Eukaryota; kingdom Metazoa; phylum Chordata; class Amphibia; order Anura; family Leptodactylidae; genus Leptodactylus; species Leptodactylus fallax. Next base: position 6,352,774 of record CAMRHE010000068.1, on the reverse strand, counting down.
ATCTGCATTGGAGTCTCCATCGCAGTGGGTGTCCAAAATCGCCGGACAAAAAAGTCGGAGTTGTAGGCGGTTTCAGTTTTAAAGAACAGACACCCAATGGATCCCATTATAGGTCTGCTGAGCTCCATATTTGACTTCTGGTCCTCCAACAAACCAGAACTGAAAGGCTGATGCTACTGTGAACCTAGTGTAAAAGGCACAATCCCTGCAGACAACACACAGCTTATATACTGAATTCCATAAAAGTCTGCAGTGAGTTACTAGTGGTCACAGCCGCAGAACCTGAACCTAAGGCTGGGAACTTTCAGATAACCCCTTTAATTAATGAATGTCTGCAGTAAGCTATCCGGCTCCCCCTGGTGGTCACAGCTGTAGACAACTGTACCTTTTAGGCTGCTTTTACACCATCTGTTTAGCAGACTATAAAACCACATATGTTGAACATCCTTGTGTATGTCCATGTGCCATGTGTGTCTTATCCATGGGCCATTGGAAAAACGCAATGCTGGTTTTTTTTTTTCAGCATCACCTAGTAATGCATCTGTGATAGACAGGACACGGATGCTTTGCATGCCAGTTTGCTTTCTCAGTGTCTCTCTGTCCATGAAAAGCAGCGGACATGTGAACGGCTCCATTCACTACAGTGGGGGTCTGTGTTCTGTCCGACTATTTCACACATAGCACATTTCCTGCACAGAATTTCTGCAGTCTAAAGTTAAAAACCGGATATTGACCTTATCCAAAGAAATCAGATATAGATAGAGAGAATTACCTTAAGGGCCCCAGTTTTTCATATTCCTGTCTTAAAATTTTTCTTGAATCCTCATCGCTTGGAGACTTGGATTTCCGCCAGCACTGCATTTCTTTTAGGCTGCAACATAAATGTGAAGAGGACTGAATAGATTTATATTGGCTTTGGTCACATAAGGCGCTGTTCACACCATCATGGCAAGTCTTTTTACAGGCTTCATAAAGAACATGAGAGAAGTAACAAAATGACCCATCAGGCCAATTCCTTACTTCTGCCATTGACGAACAATGGGTCCATCAAGCTTCGATTTGATGTAAAGATTGCAGAGACCTTAAAGACATTCTCATCGGAATCCAACATATCAACTCAGATAGATTAGGGTCTCCTGAATCAAAAGATTTGTTTTCCCCTTGTGATCTGGTGACCCTAACCTATCTATCTGCAGGGCTGGGGTGATATGCTGGTTCTGGTGACACTAACCTATCTATCTGCAGGGCTGGGGTGATATGCTGGTTCTGGTGACACTAACCTATCTATCTGCAGGGCTGGGGTGATATGCTGGGTCTGGTGACACTAACCTATCTATCTGCAGGGCTGGGGTGATATGCTGGTTCTGGTGACACTAACCTATCTTCTGCAGGGCTGGGGTGATATGCTGGTTCTGGTGACACTAACCTACCTATCTGCAGGGCTGGGGTGAAGCTGGTTCTGGTGACCTATACCTGTGTCTATCTGTGGGCACGGGGTGATTGCTGGGGGTCTGGTGTCACTAACCTATCTCGGGGGGTTCCTTGCGGGGCTGGGGTCCTATACCTGTGGCTAATGTGGACACGGGATGTCAGGTGTCCTATATATTTCAGTCCTGTGGAACCATAAATCCCAGCATGCCCTATCCCGGCTATTTGGCTTTAGAATACACAAGTGACTGCTTTGCTACATGGACTTGCAAGCACTGCTTGAGGAGAACCAGGATAGTAACCAGCTCTCCCCCAGGTGTTGCTGCTGATCACTGGTATTTTATACTGTAGAACCAGTAACATAACTGAGGTTCAAGTAACTAAACCAAAGGAAGGAAAAAAAAAAAAAAAAAAAAAAAAATGCACACAGGACACAATAGGCTTTACGACACCGGACACGAGAGGAATAGACGGTGTAATACACTGGTCATCATTGTGTGGCTAATCCGAGGATTATCCTGAGATACCGGATATCTTATTCCAGTGAAATGCTCAGTAGTTGGATGTGCGGATCTGTTGCATGATGGACACCCACGTCACCCACCTGACTTATACTGAAGTCCGGGCTCTGTTGTGTTGCCTGTCATTTTGATGCAGGGCTGGATATGTCACATCACACAATCCAGGTCAAGGTATATTATGGCAAAGCCATGTATAGAGCCTAAACCTCACCTTCTAATCCATAGCTGGAAATTGATTCCAGGCTCTTATTTGCACCATTTACCAAAACATTATAGAATTTTAATATTTACCTAAAACCTAAGAAAAGCCAATTAATCCACATCCAGGAAAAGATTAAGATGATGAAGGCAATGGGAAAAGAGAATGCAATCCAGGATCCGAAATTTACAAACTGACATCCGGGATATCGCCTGCAGAGAAATACAGAGATATTAGGAAAGAGACAAAGTAATAAATGTGCATGTTCTACGACTGAATGTAACACTCGATACCAGTGTCCTATCGATGTACACATAAGGACTAAAGTCGGGCAAAGAAACAAAGTTTCTCTTTTATTCCATCCCATTCTGATTTTGCTTTCCAGAACATTGAAATTATACCATTTAATATTCTGTACAAAGTACAAACTGTCCCCAAAACATTAAGCTCTCATATGGCTCTGTCTGTGAAATACATGGACACATTAGGTCCACTGAAGAATGACAATTATTGTAGCCATTATTAGCCATATGTAGCCATTCTTTGCTCCATCTCTCTGACAGAGATTCTGAGTAATGGACTTTCCCCGATAAACATAGAATTTCCTCGTATAATAGTTTACAAGGTTTTTTTCTAATCCAAACAACCTTTAATGCGACCATTTTTTTGTGAGGCAACGCCAGCCCTGAAAGCTGGAATAAGCTGTGACATCATCTCATCAATAGGAAAGGTGATTTTACTGTGACTTCAGATACTGTAACTAGTTTTAGGCAATGTCTATAAAGCTGAAATCCGCCATTCTCCGTACACTGTTATTGCTCCCCGTTATTACACGTCCGTACAGTGTAAGTGAACGGACAGCTGGTGACATCACTTATCTACAGCTTGCACCCCTTTAAAAGTAGGAGCATAAAAGAGAGTTCAGAACTGGCTAAAAAAAAAAAAAAACCACAAAAAAAAACCCATCAATACTCGCCTCACCGATCCCCTGCTGTTCTCATTCCCAATGCTGCCCTGCTGGTCTCTACTCCTGTCCCTCTTGACACACAGGAAGTGACTGCTCAGCCAATCACAGGCAGAGGCACATCACTGCTGCAGTCAGCGATTGGCTGAATGATCATATCCTGTGTTTCAAGGGGGACAGGAAGCGGTGACGGAGTGATGGGGATTGCGGAGAAAACTTTGAGAACACAACACACTGCTATTGTGTATATGAAATATGTAAACCATATATAATATTACTCACGTTTCAAACTGTTCAATAAAGATGAGATTTGTGGAGGTCCCTGTAAGTGTGGCCATTCCTCCAATGGTGGAAGAATATGCAATTCCCAGTGAAAAAGCTTTGCACATCATGTGATCACGTTTAGTCCTGTAGAACCGCCCAGACTTGGTCTACAATGACATCATGCAAAAAAAAAAAAAAAAAAAATTATTCAAATGTTCTATGCATTTTTTTTTTACCTTATGCCACCTCTCGTTGGCTTTACTTTGGACCAATATTTTATGTCAAAATTTTGACGCAATGTGGCACATTTTAACCCACTCCCCTTCTTCCTACCCTGTGTCCCCTTTTCTAGGAGGTATTGTCATGGTTAAAGACAGCCTCCTCCTACGGATCCTGGCCCCCACCACTCCTGAGTAATGAAGTCCAGATGCTGGAGAGCGGCAGCGCTTGCAGGGGGAGGTCAGTAATCTGCAGTTGATCCCAGCAGGGGCTGGTAAAGTAATTCACATGGCTACTCACCTCTACCGATCCTTCGCCGCCCTGTCCTGACACTGCTCACTGTTTCCTATGCGCATCCTTAGCCAAACACTGGCTGATCCTGGTGCCAATTCTGGGGTGTCCGAACTGTGCACAGTAGCGGCGAATGGGCAGTGTCCGGATGGAGCAGAAGATCGGTGGAGGAGAGTAGCCATGTTTATTACTTGATCATGCCCTGCCGATCTCAACTGCAGATGATAAATATTCCCCTTACAAGAGTCGCCGCTCTCCAGCATCTGCAGACCTGTAGCCAAACTTACCTTCTAAATATATAAAAGTGGCTTCTGGAATACTTCAGATACCCCTCTTTAATCACAGCTGAATATCGTGCTCATTGAAACACTTCCAAATTGCTCCCAATTCACACACAGCACTCTAGATGGTAGTAGCGGTTTTTTTTTTTGTTTTTTTTGGTATTTTCCTAATCTTTAAAGCGGTGAATAATTAGATAAGCCCGCCTTATATACAATAAACAAAGACTTTTTAATTCACTTTAGGGTGTGTGTTCAGTCAAATTTTATTTCTTATATTATTAAAAGTTATGTTTTATTTATAAAATGTTATGAAAAGAGACCCTCTTAAACTTTCTAGCTGCAATATACGAAATTGAGTCTCATTTATTTCTTCATAGATTTTTGTATACAGAGTTTTCTGTTTATTGACCAACGTCAAAAGACACTTTTTTTGCAAAAACATCCAATAGTATAATATATAATAGTATTGGTATCTGAATGCCACATGGTGCAACATTGTTAAATGACAGCAGATCCTGTGACCATGGTGCGCCCCTCTAATCTCTGAGCTACGACCAGATGCCGACTCCTCGTGGCATTTGTGAAACATCTGTGCTGTAGAGACAAGTATAGGAGATCTCGAAATCTTAGATTCCTCTGGTGACAATGGAAGGATTTTCAGGACACGCAACACAACATGAATTCACTTTACCAGGGGGTTATTGGCGTCCCCGAGGTCAGTCCTCTCAGTGCAACACTTTAGGAAGTGTTAGACAGGGTGTAATCGACACTGGGTGGTCGTACCCACCTGGCAGTACATAAGGGAGGAGAGACTTGTCTATGGAAATATTGACTAGACAGAAACACAGCCCAAGTGCAAACCAATACATTACTACATAAGCGCTGGTGTTGGGAACAAGCAAAATTGTGAACAGAAAGGTCAGGAGTAGTAACAGGGCTCCACGACCATACAAGTTACCTGTTTGGAATATCTCCGACTTTCAAAGGCTGCCTCCTCCTGCAAAGAAAAGGATCCATTTATTATTTCAATGTACATAGATTGATTATCCTCAGATACCAGAAGCAATTTAGCCATGCATTTCCAGGAGGGATAACAGAGGGATGTCATATGAAAGCTTCAGTAAAAGAAAAAATGTTCTAGAATTGACCTCTTATGGGAAATACAAATATTTACTGAAACATGTCAGGAGAAGTGAGAGGTGCTCTTTAAGGATATGGTCACGTGGTCGATATGCAGCAATTTTTTTTTTTTTTTTTTTTGCAGAAAAGTCAATGCTTTGACTTTTGCTTTTGGCAAATTACTGCAGATTTTACCTCTTGCTATACACAAGGTGAAATCCAGAGGCATAACATGGCGATCCTGAAAAATCCAATGAAAAATCAGTACAAGGCCACCCAACTATAGGGTAAAGTTTATAGTACTGATCTCTTTATAATAGGGAGGGACACCCCTTATGGGCCCCCCATAAGGCTCCGGGGCCCTCTGCACCACTCAAGTTACAATCCTGGTGAAATCCATGGCAGACTCTCTGCAAAATCTGCATGCAACACAATCGGATTGTGCCCTGGATTTACAGTATGTATGGACGAACCTATAAGCCCTATGCCCACAGGCAAATACGGTCTGGAAAAGCTGGACAGTATATATCCCACATTTCTCAGACTGAATCAATGCCACAGACCAGGACCCCTTGCATCATAGTGATTTAGAGTCCCTCTGCCTCCAATGTCCCATACTATATAGAATACGGGACAGCGGAGCCGCGAGGGGGCGGGAACTACCAGCACACAGACGATGCTTGTAGTCCGGGTCTCCCGACTGGGTATGGATTTCCTGACCTCTATTCACCTGTGTGCAAAAGGCCTAAAGGACCACTAAGCTAAAGTTTCAGCATCTAAATTCTGCAGAGGTGACTATTCCAACACAAAAAATAAAAACAACAGCCGAAACCTTTGCACATTTTCAGTAATCTGCAAATTCTGGAAAATAGCAACAGCTTATAATATTAGATGCAAAAGAACAAATAATAGTCCATGGAACCTGAAAAACTCATCAGGTCGGGCCTGTATTTTAAGATCCAAATCGACTGATGAGAAAACTATAAAAGCAGACGGTAACTTCTGCACTGATGAGGTTACAGGACCCTCTCAGGGGAAACACAAGAAATAAATCAGGAGGACCGTGCCGGCTGCAGACATCCTACAAACCTCATTTTCTTCCGTGTTCGCGTTTCCATTATCCAAAATATTATTGCTGAAACAAAAGGAGAAAAAAAAAAAATGGAAACTCAAATGTCAAGATCATTTTCCTAGTGGATGTTCCCGCTCCCCCCTCGCCAGCATAGAATTACAGCTGAAGAAATTACAGGTAAGGAGATACTTGTTCTGCTTCAATTGTATCTGTAGATTTCATGCCGTTCCCACACAAATAAATATGGCAAAAAGTAAAGAAATATTTTCATGATAAAGTATGAATTCTGTCAGAAAACCACTGGGTATTGGTCAGGTCTGAGCGTCTCATGTACTAGCAAATGTGTGCACGGAGCCTGTACAGAATCCTATAGTGTCTCCGCAGCGTTATGCTATAGAGGTGGAGTCATGTGCAGCCATAATGTGCCTCTGTAGGGTGCATAATCCAGAAGACAACAGAGGTCAGAGACTGAATATAGATTTACAAGCACATTATTACTCCATACACTTGTACTGATGAAGGGCCCATGCACACGACCGAGTGTGCATCCCAGTTGGGGGCAGAGTTTATCACGGAATGCAGTCGGATAACACTCGGAGTGGATTCCATTAGGCATTCACGTCTATGGGGCTTCCGGATTTCATCTGATTGTATTCTGTGATAAACTCGGCCTCCAACGCAGATGCACACTCGGTCATGTGCATGGGCCCTTAAGAAGGTGATGTATTACGCTACAGCTGCCCATATACAGTCTGCAGAAATTGGAAATTCGGGCCTACGGCAGACTTCTACAACTTGATCTATCAGGTTGTAAAATTTTTTGCTGTGTGGTCATCTGAATGTACAACTGAGTGGCATAACAGGCCGAATTTGGCCGACTGCTATTTTGTGCAAGCCCACGTTGTTGTGCCCCCTTAGGGTTTGTTCACACAGCTCAATTTGGAGCAGAATTTGAAGCAGACTGAAAATCAGCTCCAAATTCCACCTGAAACCAACCAGCCTCCATTGAGTCCAATTTTTCTTCCTTTAGTTGAATTTTCAGGTAGCAAAAAAATACACAAGTGTAATGCTCGATCTTCAGGCGGATTCCGCCTGATACCTCCCATTCACTTTAATGGGAGGCAGAAAAGTTCTGTCTGCCTGGTGCGGAATTTGCAAATTCCACCACAGAATTTGGTCAAGTGGAAAAATACAGCTTCAATGAAGCTGAATTTTTCACTTCAACCTGGCACTAAAGATCTGATGGACGACTGATTACCTTATATGTAGGGCCAGCTTAGGGTATGTTCACACAACAGAACAGAAATTCCATCAGTTACATATGATTACAGCACCATGCAAATGTTTTAGGCAGGTGTGGAAATATGCTGCTGCACTAAGAATGCTTTCAGAAATAGAAGGGTTAATAGTTTATTTTTAATTTTTATTTATAAACAAAATGAAGTGAATGAAGAAAAGAGAAATGTAAATCCCATCAATAATCGGTGTGACCTTTGCCCTTTGCCTTCCATCAGTTCTTCTCGGTACTTGCAGACCGTTTTTGGCAGAACTGGGCAGGGAGGTTGTTCCCGCCGCCATCTTGGAGAACTAAGCACAGATCTTCTGTGGATGTTGCTTGCCCCAATCCGTCTGTCTCTTCATGTCATCCCAGACAGACTGGATGATGATGAGATCTGTGGGGGCCGGATCATCACTTCCAAGACTCCTCCTCCGAAGGGCAAAGGTCACACCAAATATTGATGGGATTTAAATTTCTCTTTTCTTTATTCACTTCATTATGCAAATGGACCAAAATAAACTATTAACCCTTCTATTTCTGAAAGCATTCTTACGGTGCAGCATATTTTCCACACCTGCCTAAAGTTCTTGCACAGCACTTTATCTTAGATAATGACATGTCAGACGATTCCTTGAGCTAGACTCTTTCAGAGAACAGAGCAGCATGCTTACCTTTCAGGAAAAGATGCCAGATCAATCTTTGTATTGTCTGTACATAAGAAAATGACAAACAAGAACCCATTAAGCAAATAAATATATTTCATGAGATAGATACAGATGTATTACTGGCAATAGAACTCAAGTCAGGAGACTTGAGGGAGGAGCCAAAGAAAAATATTGCTCTAGGCCACACCCCTGCTTAAAAATGCAAACTAAGAATTTACAGTAGAATTCCTTCTGGCGTGATCTGCTGACTTTGGTGGATCATTTTCCACTATGGACAAGCCAACTGTGCCGTTTTCCCTTCTGACACTTCGATATTCCATGTTGCATGAATGATCCAATAGACAATTGATCAGTTACACGGCTTTGACAAGTTACAATGATGTATCCAGTGTTGGCGTTTTAGATTGTTTGGTCAGTCACCGGGTTCTTTCCTCTTTCTTATATATATATATAAAAAAAAAAAAAAACACACACACCTTTCTATAATCATGCAATAACCCAGAATATATATCTGAAAATCTGGAACCTACCAGGCCCCTCTGAGGCTGGATTAAGGGGGACTGAACCATATATAGGTTTTATTAAATTGCTACACACAGAGCACTGGCTTGACTGCCATTTAATGGACAACCTGTAAGGTATTCACATATAAAGCGGACTGTTATACACACCTTCATTGTTAGGTGGCGGGCTTGGACTAGTATTGGTTAAGGCTTTCTCCTCTGGGGCGGCGCTGTTGAGCTGGCACAGAACAGCATCCACAATGGGCATCACCATGGCGGCTGTAGATGTATTGCTTAGCCACATGGACAACAGGGAGGTGCAGCTCATGAATCCCAGTAAAAGCCTGAGATACAAACAAGAATTGGGAACTTTATTTGGAGAAAATACACTAAATACAGTAAATCCTGATTAAATTAAAAAATTAAGAGAAGTTGTCCTGGATTAGAAGAGTAAACTGTTTACTTTTTCCCCCCCAGAAACAGCGCCACTCTTGACAATGGGATGTGACCGGTACTGCAACTCATTCCCATTCAAATGAATAGAACTAACCTGCAATACCGGAAATCACCAATGGACAAGAGTGGTGCTATATCTGGGGAAAAAATGCCAATGAACCTGATATGGACTGTCACTTTAAGCTTTGATACATAACACAATCTTTATTCTACGCTCACCAAGTAGATCTCTGCACAGTCTGTGGCATCTTCTTGCAAAAACGTATAATTGGCTAGAATCCCATGTACAATATAGGAAGAGGACGTGACAGCTCTTTACTGCAGCGAGACCTGCGGCGCTGCGTTCTGACATTAATTGTAAGCTACGAATATGTGGCGAGAGACGCTGCTCCTGTACGTGAGTGATGAAAGCGCCTGGAGGCCTACAGCTAATGCTAGTCACTGCATCCCCGGCCTGGAGTCTGGAGCTGCGCACAATGTACATAGCATCAATATTTAATGCTGTATATATAGTGCGGCATCTGCATACGCCATATACAGGACGTCAACGCTGGTCTCGTCATATCATGTTAATTTACGAATTGTCACATTATAAGATATAGCCCTGTAAAATGTCATCCCGATGGAAGCCTGCTGCTTGTGGAGGACAGAACGACAACGGCTAACGCTCTGTTCACACTAGGGCCATGGATTATATTGGTGCAATAACCACGTCAGATCCGTTTTTCCAAAGGCAAGTCCCGGCAGACCTTAAAGGGGATGTGCTAATAATGACAATTATCCCTATCCACAAGGTAAATGTCAGATTGCTGGAAGTCCGACCACTGGGATCCCCCAGGGATCAGAAGACGGGGCCCAAAAGTCCCCCCGAAGGCTTCATGTGAATGAAGTGCTTGGGCATGGCCAACGTGGTCTTTAATAATATAGGGCTACTGGGACGGAGATCTCCATCATCTCCATATTAGTGAATGCAGCACTGGCCACGGATTTGCACCAGGGCTCCATTCACACAAAGCATTGAGAGGAACTTTCGGGCCCCGTCTCTTCTGATTGCTGGGGGTCCCAGTGGTCGGACTTTCAGCAATCTGACACTTACTTCATATCCTGTGTATGGGAATAGTCATTAATAGCACAACCCCTTTAAGGACCCTAATAGGACCCCCATTGACCTTATTGATGTTTGAATGCCCCAATAGACCATAACCTCAGACCGGATAATCCTGGCTCTCTCCCCAACGTGCTGCCCCTCCATCAGGTCTAGGGATCCCTTTACCACATGCGTCAGGAGGTTACTTGGTGCATGCAGTAAACAATGCAAAAACATGGTGTGAATAATGCCTAAAAGTAGAGGCATAGATGGGTTAATCTCAGTGTAAGCCAAGATCAGGGCAGCCCCTTATCTCCACACTAGAATCCATGACACTGTACGGCTGCGTGCACACGGTCGCCACATCTGGAACATCACGTCACTGTGTAACATGACACTGGTCCAGGTGACGTCTTTCACAGGGTGAAATCACTTCCCCCTCCCCCGGTTATTGGTAAACACCCACGTGAGGCCCCGGCTTGTATCTCTACAGAAAGGGCCATATGGATCCGCAATTAAATGCCGACAGACACAAAACTCATTGCACGGATTCTAAAAGCTTTTCATTTTCCTCCCTCTTGAGAAATCGTTAAATGGCCATTTCAGGAAAATGCTGCAGATCATCAAAAGCGAGAAGAACCTTCACTATCCTGCGAAACGCTGCACCGGCTCTGCAAAAATCTATATTTCACTGAAGGTTTTGCGGATGCCAGCAACACCGGGTTACCGGTCTGTAAATACCTGGCAGCATTAGCTGAAATTTAAAGGGCTTGTACAGAATTAGAAAGAAACAGCGCTATCATAGGCCATGTAAGGTATTGCAGCTGTGCCCCATGTATGAGAGATACAGCCCGCACACAGGAGTGGAGTCTTCATTTCTAACCCTCAATCTTCACACTAGGCCTTCTGTCCCTGCGCATGAGACCTCGAGCCACGTTGAGGGGGATATTGAGGTTGGCCATAGTCACTTTGAAATCTGGACATCCAGTCCTAAATGGGAGCTGTGAACACACCATTACCAGAGGGTGCTGCGATCAATAGCCAGAGTGTAGGGTCAGCAACCTTCGGCACTCCAGCTGCTGAGAAACTACAACTCCCAACATGCTCCACTTACTTCCATGGGAGTTCCAAGAACAGCAGAGCAAGCATGCATGCATGCTGGGAGTTGTAGTTTTACAACAGCTGGAGTGCCGAAGGTTACCTACCCCTGGTGTAGGTAATAAGTGCCTTATTGGACAGGGGGGTCCCCCAATGTTTAGGAGCGTGATGGGGTTTGGAATCCCAATCTGAATACAGGAGTGGTCGCACATGTGCGCTGTGACACTGTACATCTCTATGGTACTACTAAGGAAAATCTGAAGACAGTGCTTGGTTATCTTGAGCAGTTCCATTCAACCTGGGATCCCCATTCTCATGATTGTTGGCTTGACTACCAGCAATTACAGTTATCCCCTATCCTGTGAATAAGGGATAAGAATTATTCGATGTACAAACCTTTAAACAGAGCAGGGGAGCTCCCTATATTACGCTAATGCTGCCAGTGAGCTGTCGTGGCAGTCACTCTGCCATGTATAGGTGCCAATTAGGTCCTGCATATGGCGGAGCCTATTAACTAAGTCAAAAATTTTTTTTTTCAAAGCTAGTCATCTTGCACCACTCATCTCAGGACATCTCATGCCAAAAAGGAAGGTATGGAAGACATCTGTACATTGAAAGGGTTTACACTTGTCCCCTATACAAATAAGTAAATGGGAGTTAACGAAAATCGTGTAGCCATATGGAAATAGTGTAGCCATAGGAGCTACACTGTGTGTGTCTCACAAGTTACTGAAACAACATAGCTCACTGGGGTACGCTGTTTCTATAGCTCCCATTCACTTCTGTGAGGGTCATGAAAACTCCATAGAAGTGAATGGAGAGCAGGTCAGGCAAGTGCACTAGTGCTTCATTCACATGGAGGATGCACAGGAACTTTAGGGCCCCCGTTCTCCTGAGCACTGGGGGTCCCAGGGCTTGGACCCCCAGCAATCTGACACTTATCCCCTATCCTGTGTTTCTTCTTCTTGTCATTGATATAAAGTTGAAGAATGTAATCATGTTATAGAATGTAACCATTTATCTCTAAGAAGATGTTCACATGGCGGAAAGGGAAGAGAAATTTGAGGCATCTTCAGTCTTGGATTCCTCTCCACTTTCCAGCCCTGTGTGCAGGACACTTCTCTCAGCGACGGAAAAGAAGCGCCCATCACTACCTCCCATTGAGAACAATAGGAGACAGACCCAGGCAAGAATTGGGAGCTGATCTTGAGGCGCAATCCGAATTGCTCCAAATACCAAAAAACAGCTACAAAGATATATAAAGTGATTAGTAATTAGTTTGGTGCTATAAAGGTGGATTTGCGGAAAGTTCTACATCCTCTCCTCGCAGCAGACGTGGCCTCGCAGTGATAAGGCAATGCTGTCACTATCAGATTTCTGTTACATTACTGGTAAGAGCAGATAACAGGTACAAGAACAGGGGATTTCACAAGACGATAACCATCTCCTTTCCGTTATAGATGTCACTGACTAAGTTTTACTGTTAAAGCCGATAACAGTCTCACTTATCTCTGGGGTAGAGAGGAAGACAAAAAAGTCATACAATGGGGGGGGGGGGGGAGGAATGTATCAGATTCGTTTCACTGCTGAGAAGTCAAAATATACAAAAAAAAAATTTCCCCGCTAATGACATTCATTCCCTATTCACAAGACAGGGGATAAATGTCTGACTTGAGGATGGGGACCCGGTGATCAGGCCCCCAGCGATTGGACACTTATTCCCTGTCCTGTGGATAGGGGGATTAATCATCCATAATGGAATCAATCCCTTTAAGTAAAGTTCTAAGCAGTGTCAAAAGAAAGTTAAATGGAGTCAGTCACCAGACCCAACATATCACCCCAGCCCTGCAGATAGATAGGTTAGTGTCACCAGAACCAGCATATCACCCCAGCCCTGCAGATAGATAGGTTAGTGTCACCAGAACCATCATATCACCCCAGCCCTGCAGATAGATAGGTTAGTGTCACCAGATCCAGCATATCACCCCAGCCCTGCAGATAGATAGGTTAGTGTCACCAGAACCAGCATATCACCCCAGCCCTGCAGATAGATAGGTTAGTGTCACCAGAACCATCATATCACCCCAGCCCTGCAGATAGATAGGTTAGTGTCACCAGATCCAGCATATCACCCCAGCCCTGCAGATAGATAGGTTAGTGTCACCAGAACCAGCATATCACCCCAGCCCTGCAGATAGATAGGTTACTGTCACCAGACCCAACATATCACCCCAGCCCTGCAGATAGATAGGTTACTGTCACCAGACCCAACATATCACCCCAGCCCTGCAGATAGATAGGTTAGTGTCACCAGACCCCCCCCCCCCCCCCAAAAAAAAAGGGTAGGGCCCCCAAAACCCCCATACCACCCCAGCCCTGCAGATAGATGGTTGGCACCAGACCCAACATATCACCCCAGCCCTGCAGATAGATAGGTTAGTGTCACCAGAACCAGCATATCACCTCAGCCCTGCAGATAGATAGGTTAGTGTCACCAGAACCAGCATATCACCTCAGCCCTGCAGATAGATAGGTTAGTGTCACCAGAACCAGCATATCACCCCAGCCCTGCAGATAGATAGGTTAGTATCACCAGAACCAGCATATCACCCCAGCCCTGCAGATAGATAGGTTAGTATCACCAGAACCAGCATATCACCCCAGCCCTGCAGATAGATAGGTTAGTGTCACCAGAACCGGCATATCACCCCACCCTGCAGATAGATAGGTTAGTGTCACCAGAACCAGCATATCACCCCAGCCCTGCAGATAGATAGGTTAGTGCCACCAGAACCAGCAAATCACCCCAGCCCTGCAGATAGATAGGTTAGTGTCACCAGAACCAGCATATCACCCCAGCCCTGCAGATAGATAGGTTAGTGTCACCAGAACCAGCATATCACCCCAGTCCTGCAGATAGATAGGTTAGTGTCACCAGACCCAACATATCACCCCAGTCCTGCAGATAGATAGGACCAGCAGACTACGACGGCCCCTTTAATGGTGTGTGTGAATTCTGACCGACTAGACATGCTACAGATATAAGCTACATTGTATCCATCCCAATCACTCTTTACTTTCACTGATATAAAGTAATGAAACCAGCTTGAACTCCACAATAAACCCCCTTTGTCTTTGTATTGCGGTGTATGGCATAAGAGCTGGCACACTATTTCAGTCCCGCAGGTACATCAGATCCATGGGGAGCAGAGTCCCAGTGTGCGGAGGTTAATTGTCATCTAGATATTGACATGTCAGAGCAGGCAGAGAACACTTAAGCTCCAGGAAAATGACAGCGCATTACCAGCCGGGCTGGCTTCCCACCGACAGGACCATCCAAAGTGCTATCCGCTTGTGTAAATTCCACTTCTGGATTGAGGATGCCAGACAGACCACGCCGAAGAGCAGCAGGTGGATGTCTTTGAAGTATTCCGAGGCCACCTGCAGAAACAACAGAGCCAGGATTGTGTAACCTTTAATAAGCAAACACGTCCAAGAAAATCTACAGCAAAATAATAAACTCCAAGAGGAAGAGACCATGTCAGGACGAGACGGGGACACAAGTCTGGGATGCCCTGTACAGACAGTGTTATGGTACAGTTCACACAGCACAAAATACACCTCGGAAAAAAAAAAAAAAAAACTGATGTGTATCATAGCCGTGGGGCCTGCAGTTCACAATGGGGCCAGTGCTTGGCCGCAGTTGGACCACACTTTCCGGGACTGAAACTGGGGCACAACAGGACGGGAAGGTACCTTATAGGCCTTATGCACACAACTGTTAGAAAAGTCAATTAATATCAGATCGGTGAGGGTCCTATTCTTGGCAACCCTGTCAATCTGCCTTTACATTAAAGAGACCAAGCTGCAAGACCATGCACCACCACTAAGATGGTATACAGGCAGACCTATGTAAAGAATAAAGAGGCCGCAGCCCTCAGCCAAGTACTGTGGTCCTTTCATACAGCTGATCAGCAAGGGTGCCAATGTTCTTACCTACAGATCATCATATCCTTTAAATAATAAATTCTGTCCGAGTACAACCACCACTAGAGGGAGCTCTGCAGCACTTAAGATTGCGTTATGTGAACTATGCTCAGCAGCTAGCAAAATGTCTGTCAACAATCTTGTTGACTGATTCTAGTAGCAACCAATAGAAATCACAATACATTTCTAGACCATAAGAGGGTGTTCACACCTAGGAATGTGACACGGAACTTGTCAAGCAGAAAGTTTCTGCTTCTGGAATTTGTAGCAAATTTTTTCTGCTTGACAAAAACTGATGTGGAATTTGAAGACGGGCAGGGCCAACTTCCAAATTCCGCGAGCGGAATTTATCAAATTCCGCGCCAACAGAAAAGGTGCATTTTCCACCTCCACTAGCTATTGCCTCCCATTGATATGAATGGGGGGGGTGGATGCCACCTCAATTTCAGCATCAAACCTTCATGTGAACACGCCCTAAGGGTTATTTTTGAAGCAGATTTTATTGCAGAAATCCATGTTCAGGTCTCCAAACAACTCTATTCAGATTAGTGGAACGGAATTTCAGTTGCAGAAATTTTTGCAACAAAGTCTGCTGTGTGTGAATACGTCCTTAGACATGTTGTATCTCAACGTCAGTACAAGATAAATTAATTGTGTCACATTTTTAGATAACACCTACATATAAAACAGCGCTAATAGGGAATGTAAGCTTTAGTACATCTGTACCCGGCCAAGCTGACATGCAGGATAAGAGCACAATAAGGAATCACTAACCTCACTTGATTTCATGATACCAAACAGGGGAAACATAAAAGCCGGAACCAGCGCTGCGGCACCCAGAGGAATGGCCTCGGAAATCCAGTAGGAAGCGGTGACCAGCAATATGTAAGCACATGCTGCCTCCTGAAAAACATGGAAGTCAGGGTAAAATCTAAGAATACACAACCTACCCATAATGTAGGAGATTTATCAAAAGTTGAGCGGTTCCCCCCATGGCAACCAATGAGATTGTGCCCTCAAATCAGTCATCAGTAGGAGGAGCCTAAAGTGGCAGTCAAGCGCTGCTCGGGGGCAGCAGGGCCCTTGCTTGTTTCCATGACTCCGGTAAAGCAAGATCAGAGCTGCAACGCTCGACCGCCACTCTATGCAAACTTCTCCACGCCATGGCCTTGGGTGAACGAAGGTTCAATTCTTACCAGTCAAGTGGTTGGAGTCCCCAACTACCTATATAAGTGGATAGGTCAGACATGTTATAGCTGGAGTGCCCCTTTAATGTCTCCATTAATGGTCATCATGTACTTTCCCACATCTTATAACAACATGTTCAACATTCTAGTCAACCAAGCAAAAAGGTTGTCATCGCTCCATTCATTGGCAGGAATATGTGAGCAGTGCCAGGGTTTACCAGGCTTGAGAAGGTCGGTGGCCATCCGGGAAGACACCATCGATCCCTGTCAGGTGAAGGAGGCTGTAGGCCTTGGGCCTGCTATAACCCACAGGGACCGCAGACAGGTGAGGCCAGGCCTGTTCACCGCCGCCATGTTCTGAAGAAGCCAAGTAAAGACATGACTATGCTCTACTCTGGTGTCCCAGCTCCTATAATCTAGCCACAGCCCGAATCTGTGCACCGCCATAACGTAAAGACTTGTCCTTTCATCTGTTCTCAGCTAATTGCTAGTCTAAGTTCTGACTTCTTGACCCTTTATTGTCATGTTTTTTTTATCATCATCTTAACTTATTTGACCAAGACACCATGCACATAACACAGTGCAATGTCCAAGGGGGCTTCCGATGTTCCAGCTCTGTGACAACGGAACGAAATACCCCCCATTGAAATCAAAGGTGGACGCAGGACACTCATGTCATCCAGGTGCATTCTAATACAAAGTCGTCCTCCCTTGCCCTGCACACTCGGTCGTATGGATGAGCCCTAAGACTATAGGTTTCTATTTACACCTTGTGCCACACCCGGGCAGGGCAATTTTCTCATGCCAGTTTTAATTTACCCGCAACAAGAGTCCTCTTACAAATCCTTGAGCATGTAGCTGCGCCTGGACCCAAATCTACATCAGTCAGGAGCTGGTGCAGATTTATGGTATAATTCACACTAGTCTTCCCACACTGGCCTGGATAGATTCCTGCCCGGCTGGATCTACAAAGCGGCTGTCAGGGTGCAGGAGAATTTTTGGACACTTCTTACACAGCCTGGTTAGTAAATCTTCGCCAGAGCCTGCAAATGAAGCATCGGTCAGAGATGTGAATACAGCCTTAAAGGGGATGTCCGCCCCAAATAAAAATTTTCGGAGTCAGGATCTGATACTTGGACCCCGCACAGATCAGCAGTTCTAGCAGCCTATGGGTGCTGGAAACTTTTAGTGGACGGGCGGCATATGCAGCACCGCTCCTAGTCAAGAGCAGCTCAGCAGCCCCGCCCAGGGAATAGTGGTGGCTTTGGTGAACTGCAGCACCGCTCCCATTACTCCCATTGCATTGCTCATCCACTAGCAGTTTCCAATACCCGGAGACTGCTAGAACATGTGATCTGTGTGAGGTTCGGGTGTCAGACCCCGACAGATCCCATACTGATGGCTTATCAGTATGAAAATTCGATTTGAGACCAGACAACACCTTTAAGATAAATGTTGTAACATCCCAAGTGGCTGAAGGCCAGTTTTGCCAATTGCTTGCACTGTCCATGCAATAACAATGCAGGAGCATCTTTTTTGCCTTGCGTCGTTCCTCTGTTATTCCTCCTGGAATATTTGAATAAATTAGGTATTCCCATTTCCTTTGTCAGTAGGTTATATTGCTACACATTACGATGCTTACCAATCAGTGCGCACAGTGTCAGAGAAATTCCAACGACAAACACCCAAGTTTTAGACATTTCCAGGAGGAATAACAGAGGGAGTTCTAAGAAAATATGCTCCAGAATACAATACAATACAACAGACGTAACAGGAAATCTGGCAGGTCGTCTTCACGTCATCTGTATATTTACCTTCATTTCAATGAGGATTACATTCAGTGCAATAAAGGAAGCAAAACAGGAAGAGTATGCTAGGCTTTGATCTCTGGTATCGCTATGACTGGCGGTTACCGGAACCTGAAATGTGTCAGATAAGCTCGTGACGTTTACTGGGCTGCCAATACAGATCCATACTACCGCTACCTGGAGTGCTGACTCTTCCCAGAAATAAGGACAGAATTCCTGTCCGTAAAAAGCGCTGGTCAACGATATCCACATCATCAAATATGCAGAGAGAGAAGTGACTGTCCGGACCATCCCTAATCCCCATACAGATTGCACACTGCAGCAGCACATCCCCCTCATACACAGCACACGGATCATCCATGTCGGAGCCTCCGCTGCAGATCCCACCGAAAATCAGCAGAGAGAGAAGTCCTGCGCGGAGTCTATGGGGTCCGTGTGTGTCCGCTGTTTTAGCAGACAAGCTCTCCATCATTCGGATCCCCCGCCGGTCCCGAACGACAGAAAGCCCAGCGCTAGCGTGAACCTTAAATGTACACAAGGCACTGGAGTTAACCCTTTAGTGCAGTTTTAGCCTTAAACATGTAACATTTTATCCCTCGCCGCGTTCCGCTTTTCATAACTTTTTACAATTTATGCCAATGTACCTTGTACTTTGTAGACAAGTCTATTTTTACTTTTTTATCTGTAAACCACTTAGGTGCTGCGGTGAGCACTGACTGCAGCATACAAGAGGTTAAATGGCAAGTATCCGTTCTGATTGATAATGAGGAGAGGGGGTTAGATCGTGGACAAAAGTCGGTGGTGCCCCCTCCCCTGGGGTCATCTGAAGTGACAGGGACAGGAGTGTAAACGTGTTCTCAGGTCACATGGACTGTTTGCAGCTCAGTCCCATTCAAGTGAATGCCTTACTTAAAGGCGTTACCTGGTTTCTAGTAGGGATGGCTATTAATATTAGATTGGGGGGGATCCGACACCCAGGACCACCACAGATCAGCTGTACCGTGACATTGCGGTTCCCGGTATGGTTCACATTTGCAGTACAAACTGTAGTGGTGGGTGTCGGTACTGCAGCACTGTCCCATAGGCTCGGTTCGAGACTCCCCACCTATTAGGTCCGCTCATCTGGACAATTTCACCCACAGGGAAGGAAGAGGAATCGGAGGGGCGACGTCTACTTAAAATTCCTAAATGAGCCCCAAGAGTCAAAGCCAACAATATCAATACCTTTTTTTCCTCCAGAAACAGCGCCCCTCTTGTCTATAGGCAGGTTCTAGTATTGCAGCCAAGTCCGATTCACTTGACAGACTAAGGTGTCATACCAGACACAGCCTGTGGATAAGAATGGCGCTATTTCCGGAGATCTGATGACTTCTACCATGTGCTGTATTCGCCTCTGCGCCCTGCTTTACATACCTTTGCTAAAATTCTAGAAATAATCAGAAAATGGACATCTTCATGGTTCAGCATGACAGGTCTGTGAGTCAGCTGAAGGTGGAAAAGTCGGTTTAATATCTAGAAAGAAACCTCTTACGAGACTCATTTATAAGAGCGAATGAATGATTCAGTGATCACCGAAAGCAAGCGTCGACTAAGTCTCATGCGAGCAGTGAGTAACCACCAGCGAGCAAACTTCCTGGAAGTCAGACCACGGCTTTCTAATGTTTTCCATGTGCTAATTTTAACACAGCTCCATACTGAGGCCGTCCATTGACTGGCATGAACGTAGGCACTTCAGCTGCGAATGTGAACAGTGGGGTCATAGAGCCCGGGACAGAGCGCTCATTGTGCCTGGAGGAGACGCTCCTACTGCATATAAGGTTACTGGACAGACAGGGCGACTGTATACGGTATACGTGCAAGGAGGAAATCAGCTTTACACGTTGCGTCAGACAAGGGCCTGTCTGTATAATGTGACAGAAGGCGATGTATACGGCAATTTACTGCTTCACCCATAGCCTTGCAAGCCAGAAAGGGGTGAAAAAAGTAAAAATTGCCCTATATTTTCAAAACATTCTCCTTCATTTTTTACAATCTAATTCAGAATTTTGGACAAGATGTGACTTTTGTATTTTGAATACTGACTTAAAAGGGGTAACTTCTTAGGATTGGCCAAAAAAACAAAAAACAAACAAACACAATGACCTGTCCCAATTCTCCAGTGTCCGTTTTCTCCTGGACAACCCCTTTAAGGGTCCCACACCCAGGACCTACACAGATCAGCTGGTTGAAGAGGCTGCAGTGCGGTCATTGATTACCAAGCACAGAGCTGTACATTAGAGGCTTTGCTTGGTCTTGCAGTTCAGCCTCATTCGTTTGAATGGGACTGAGCTGTTGCTGTACCATGTGACCAATGAATGTGACGTTATCAGCCTAGGGAAGAGGCTTGTAAGTGCTGCTCTTCAAACAGCTAATCTATGGAGGTCCTGGGTGTCAGACCCTCATTGACCACATTCACACAAATCCTGGAAAACACCTTTAAAAAAAAAATAATGTTAAAAAGGGTCTCATTTTTGGACAATGCCTATATCTCAAAGATAAGCTGCTCGCAGGGTGCCCCACTGCTGGGAACCTCAGTAGGTGCAAGGAAAAAGTACTCAAGAAATGAAAGGGCTTGTCCAGTTTCAGACCAATATTAAGAAACAATGTTATTGTTTGTATAAGGAAAAGTTATACAATTTCTCAATATACTTTCTGTATCAATTCCTCACGGTTTCCTAAATCTCTGCTTGCTTCTAGTGGACATAAAAAAAAAAAAAAAAAAGTCAAGATAAAGACCTGTAGTTGTTGACAACAGGAGCATCGGCCATTACAACTTAACACAGAGGGGTTACTATTGTTTCTGGCCGATATTAAATGCCAACTCCGTAACCAATACACTACGTGTGGACCTGCCCTAAAGCGAGCTATACAGGAGGATCCTAAAACTGGCTATACAAGTGTATGGAGGCCTCCTGGCAGGGAGAGAAGAATTGGGGTTTTGGATTTCACTGATCCTTTCATTCTCTGGCATACAAGTTGCTGCCTGACAGTGGCTCTCCCCGTACAGAACACAAGCACACCTGGCCAAGCCAAGCATGCATGTGTATGGGGAAGTTGAGAGGAGATGGCTGTTGGACAAATGCAATCTAAGGCATATAGTTAGTCTCAAGATGTCGGTCGGACCTGCTGATTTCGGCTGTACCAACAGACATCTAAGGCGTTTGGGAGCCACCCAAGTATCCAGGCGGCAGATGTCCAGAAAGGTAAGGAGTGGGCTGTTGGAAACTCAACATGTCCGATCCTTTTGTTCAGAAGGGAGGTAAGCAGCTGCCAGAAGTATCTGGCCTCGGCTTTCTTCCTGAACATGCATGGTTATGGGCGGTTTGGGAGAGATAGCTGCCTGGCACACATCTAAGGTGCATGCTCAGCCTTAAAGCACAAGTCACATTTGAAGCAATTCCTGTTATTAATGTGAAAACCCCTTAAAGGCTAAGGCCCTACATAAAAGTGCTGCAAGAACCACCACAGAGGCAACATTGCCGTTTTTCCCGCTGCACTTTTCACAGAGCTTTCCTCTGGGGACTTTCTACTTCCATTACACCTATAGGGAAACCACCGGCGTTTCTGTAGGTATAATTGACATGGAAATCACAACAGTTTTGGAAATCGCAGAGTGTCCACTGCATGTATTTTTCCGCAGTGTGGGGATGGGATTCAGTAGAATCAGCTGCAGAATGTGCAGCAAAATTGCACTGCACACTTTTTTCAGCAGGTTACTGTCACAATTTGCCGATGATCTGGGGCAGAAATTGCCTCAAAATCAGCTACAAATTCAGTCGTGTTATTTTAGTATTAAGCTGGAACGTCACATCCAAGAGAAAAAGAGAAGTACAAAGAACAGTTATACATCTCCGGCCGAGGTTCCACTTCTGGTTTAGTTGAAAATGTGCAATTCCAGCCTTAGGCTGGCGGAGATTGAACATATCACCCGTGTGCCGCGGAAGCATGGCCACAAAACCGGACAGGGATAGGACCTGTGCTGAGTTTTGCAGCCTGGACTGTCGGCTCGCACAACGGGACCGTGTAATGGGTCAGAAATGAATGGGCAAGTGCGATAACTGGGAAAAACACAGATAGCAGTGACCCACGCCACGGTCATCTGCAAGGAGCCTTAGGCTAAGGTCACACGTTGAGGTTCAGCGTTTTAGGCCTTTGTCGAAACTCGTGTCAAAAAAGCTGCATGGGTCCAACACTCAGAACCCCCACAGATCAGCAGCCCCGGGACAGCCCCAGTGCCAGGAACTACACTGCTTATGTGCCATATGGATAACATCTGTGTGCCTCCTGTGGCCCCATTGAGTGAGCATAGGCCACAAAACGGACAGTAATAGGACCTGTCCTAAGTATTACCCGGCCTCACGCCCCATACACGTGCCTGTGATAATATAGGATCGTGTGTTGGGCCATAGAAATGAATAGATCAGAGCGCAATTGTGTGCATGTGGCCTAATGTGCACACTATATAGAAAGTCCAGGCTGGGCGGGTCCACTATTAGGTCATTTTGCCTGAGGCAAGAACTTAAAAATGGAAATTCCCAGTAGTGCCTACGGAGGTCACTTACGTTGTTTCTCGACTTGCGTGTTCACCAATCTCTGACGGGTTGTTTTTTTTTTTTTTATTAGGCTATTTGCAGTTCGGCTCCTGCGCCCTGCCCAGACACCCCCTCAAGTTACCCTTGTTGCTTGGAAATTCCAGCGTATAGAGAAAAAACAAAACACACAAGTCTCGCTTGACTGGAAAGATTTGGAAGGGACTTTCAAGCGGAGGACAGCGAGTCTTTGTAGTCTAAAATAAGGCTACACCTAAAGACGATGTCAGGCATGACTGCTTACGGGAAAAATCCCAAATGGAGACCTGCGAGGGTAGATGAGGACTTGGGTTAGGAATCACTGACTTGGTTAACATCACAAGCACCAAATAAGTCACACTGATCAATAACCAAATCAATGTCAGATGTAGACACAAAGGCGCAGATTTGTACGACTGACACACAAAAGATACATACTGTATATAAACATACACACAAAAACATAAAAGATACACATACGCACAAAAAGGAAACAAAAAGATACATATACATATTACACACACATACACAAGAGGACAGCGAGAGTTTTTGTGCTATGTAATATTAGGAGAACGTGTACAAGTCTTGTCTCCTATTACTCCGGTCCTCTCGAGTTTCGGTGCTCGTAACCGCTCTATACAATACAGTTATGCACAATCCCAAATTGTAATGAATGTGCCGGCCATCAGAGGTGACAACCTGACTTTTCTTGTACTTCTTGAACGTTGCTAGGCATCTACAGAAGAACTCCGTGCACACTTGTAAGCTGCAGCCTTATTGCCATGGATAATACCCAAGTCTGACCAATGGGTCTCCCAAACCAAAACGAAGAGGGGTCTGCCTGGAGCGCCGGTTAAGAATATAGAAGTCTGTGACCAGAATAAGAGTCTATGCAAAACTTTATGCTCTATGGAGAGATCCCATACGATGTTACAAGGATGATTTACTATCAGGACAACCACTTTACTGAGGGGGCTCATACACCTCCAATAGGGGTCCACCATTCCGCCTCACGCCCCCATATACACACATATGTTGTCGATGGGGAGAAGGTAGCAAGCTGGGGCGACCTATCTCCTCCTCTTCTTAGGCCGCTGATGGACCTCAGTGGTCACATGCGGTGGGGACTTCTGCCAAAACAAGACCCCGGGAGCAACAGGACCGGACCACGGTGGGAGCCCTCCACCAAGGGGAGAGTCATTGGTCCCCCATACATAAGATCCAGTCCAGACGAAACGGTCAGGTGCTGCCAACTTTACTCTAATATATATGAGGGCCTTAAATAGTGACCACCTGAAGCCGAGGTGTCCACAAATTTTTCCTACATGACATACTTCAATGAATGGGGTGACCCTATAATACATGGTCGCTCTGAGTACCCCAAAGAGGGAGAGACCTTCAATAGTTAATAGAGGGGTCCCCCTATTTATGATGCCCATGGGCTCTCATGGGTCACACGCCAGCCAAGTCCACGATGGGCCACACTTTCTGGTCCTACTAATACTAACCAATTCATGGTGGCAGACAATGGGGGGGGGGATTTATTAACCCATCTATGGCAGGATTCTGGGGTACACGGGTATGACTGTGGCTCATCTTTTGTGTTACATCATTTTGTGCCTCACTGACCACTTTTTTTTTTTTTTTCAAACATGGCCGAAGTGGGGTGAAGACCAGGGGTCAGCCCAACAACTGTATTATATCTGACACCAGCGGTATACCTGACGCTTACGTCAGTTCCGCACTGGCATAGATATCCATTCCGGCACACGGGTGAGACCGGATCCCTTAATAATTCAGGGGCGTCTCCCGCCAGTTGGCACTTTCCTACACCAGTCTTAAGAAATTCCCCCAATTTATAAGACATCAGCCTGCCCAAAAGTTTCCGCACACAGTCCAAACTATCGAAAAACCAGTGACGTAGATATATCCGTACAATTCTACCGCAATACCCAACGCCATATTTATGTAGCTCTCTGTCACTTTACTGACACCACAAGTCAGTAAACAGCAGCGGGGCCTTCTAGTCACACCAAACTTCTCTAAAACTAAGACGCTGCAGGTGGGCACCATGCTGGTGGGGATATACAGGACTATGGGGTACACCAGTCTCTATAATAAATCCCCCCCCAATCCTGAAATAAATAAACACCATAGAATACAAATTGATACATTACTACATAGACACAATAGGCTGACCCCAAGAGCTAGCAGTCTACCCTCCCCCACCACCAGAAGGGAAACTTTCCCCAATATGAGCTGAGGGGGGATATACATTTCCATACATGACCCCCTCCCCCAATAGCCCTTTACCTTGCTCTGTGCTACCAGTGGCAGGGGCAGGAGCAGGAGGGGCAGCACAAAAGTGATGAGGATATCCCTCTGCTGCCAGAGCTGCTGCAAGACAGACATGGCCAGGTGAAGACACAGCAAGCCCGGGATCCAGACGGGCAGGGGATGCTGCAGAGGAGGCAGGGCCGGGGCATGCATGCATCCAGAGGAGTCAGGCCGGGGACCAGAAGGAGGAGGACGGAGCGCTGGCCGGGGCTGCTGCAGCCGCTCTCACCTCAGCATGTCTGGGGCTCTGCAAATCAAGCACAAGGGGGGAAGGATGAGGCCGGCTGCAGACCCTCCCCCATATAATGGGCAGGCATTCAGCGCTGAGGAGAGGGAGGCTGAGGCTGCTCACACAGCCGGCTGTCTGTCACTGACAATGAGCTCCTGCATATCAATGTGGCCACGTCACTGACAGCGCCCCCAGCAGCCCGGGGATCACCCTACAGGCCCGGGGAACCCTCCCTCTCTGTGAGCTGGGGGTCTGGGCTGCTGCTGCTCAAATGCGGCATTGTGCTGCCCAACACCTCAGGCGGGAAACGCAGCTCTGCCTCCTTATGTATTCACACAGTCTTAAAGGGGAGCTTCACCTCTGGTGACTTCTGCCCACACAGTGTATAACCAAACCAACCCTCTTTCAAAGGAGCAAAATGTGTGGCGCACGGTGTGCGTCCGGTGAACTTATCCCTACGCACTTCCAATATGACATCACCCGTTCCCATCCATTTCTCTTTGGGCCCCCACACAGTATAATGTCCCAACAGTCACCCTGGCGTGGTATGCCCCTTCATTATAATGTCCCTGTCTTGGTGTGCCAACAGTATAATGCCCCCCTCCAGCTGCCCCATAGTCTAATGTCCCTACATCCACCCTGACATGGTATGCCCCCACATTATAATGTCCTTCTCCTATTCCCTACACAGTATAATGTCCCCGGCCAGTGCACCCACAGTATAATGTCCCCACAGTCACCCCGAGGTGATATGCTCTCACATTATAATGTCCCCCTCCTATTCCCTACACAGTATAATGTCCCAACAGTCACCCTGACATGGTATGCCCCCGCATTATAATGTCCTCCTCCTATTGCCTACACAGTATAATGCCCCCCTCCAGCTGCCCCATAGTATAATGTCCCTACATCCACCCTGACATGGTATGCCCCCGCATTATAATGTCCCTGTCTTGGTGTGCCAACAGTATAATGCCCCCCTCCAGCTGCCTCATAGTATAATGTCCCTACAGCCACCCTGACATGGTATGCCCCCACATTATAATGTCCTCCTCCTGGTGTGCCTACACAGTATAATGCCCCCCTCCAGCTGCCCCATAGTATAATGTCCCTACATCCACCCTGACATGGTATGCCCCCACATTATAATGTCCTCCTCCTATTGCCTACACAGTATAATGCCCCCCTCCAGCTGCCCCATAGTCTAATGTCCCTACATCCACCCTGACATGGTATGCCCCCACATTATAATGTCCTCCTCCTATTCCCTACACAGTATAATGTCCCCGGCCAGTGCACCCACAGTATAATGTCCCCACAGTCACCCCGAGGTGATATGCTCTCACATTATAATGTCCCCCTCATATTCCCTACACAGTATAATGTCCCAACAGTCACCCTGACATGGTATGGCCCCCGCATTATAATGTCCTCCTCCTATTGCCTACACAGTATAATGCCCCCCTCCAGCTGCCCCATAGTCTAATGTCCCTACATCCACCCAGACATGGTATGCCCCCACATTATAATGTCCTCCTCCTATTGCCTACACAGTATAATGCCCCCCTCCAGCTTACCCATAGTCTAATGTCCCTACATCCACCCTGACATGGTATGCCCCCACATTATAATGTCCTCCTCCTATTCCCTACACAGTATAATGTCCCCGGCCAGTGCACCCACAGTATAATGTCCCCACAGTCACCCCGAGGTGATATGGTCTCACATTATAATGTCCCCCTCATATTCCCTACACAGTATAATGTCCCAACAGTCACCCTGACATGGTATGCCCCCCGCATTATAATGTCCTCCTCCTATTGCCTACACAGTATAATGCCCCCCTCCAGCTGCCCCATAGTATAATGTCCCTACATCCACCCTGACGTGGTATGCTCCCACATTATAATGTCCCCCTCCTATTCCCTACACAGTATAATGTCCCCGGCCAGTGCACCCACAGTATAATGTCCCTACAGTCACCCCGAGGTGATATGCTCTCACAGTATAATGTTCCCCTCCATCTACCCCCACAGTATAAAGCCCCCTCCAGCTGCCCCATAGTATAATGTCCCTACATCCACCCTGACATGGTATGCCCCCACATTATAATGTCCCCCTCCTATTGCCTACACAGTATAATGTCCCCCTCCAGCTACCCACATAGTATAATGTCCCTACAGTCACCATGACTTGATATGCTCCCACATTATAATGTCCCCCTCCAGCTGCCCCATAGTCTAATGTCCCTACATCCACCCTGACATGGTATGCCTCCACATTATAATGTCCTCCTCCTATTCCCTACACAGTATAATGTCCCCGGCCAGTGCACCCACAGTATAATGTCCCCATAGTCACCCCGAGGTGATATGGTCTCACATTATAATGTCCCCCTCATATTCCCTACACAGTATAATGTCCCAACAGTCACCCTGACATGGTATGCCCCCCGCATTATAATGTCCTCCTCCTATTGCCTACACCGTATAATGCCCCCCTCCAGCTGCCCCATAGTCTAATGTCCCTACATCCACCCAGACATGGTATGCCCCCACATTATAATGTCCTCCTCCTATTGCCTACACAGTATAATGTCCCCGGCCAGTGCACCCACAGTATAATGTCCCTACAGTCACCCCGAGGTGATATGCTCTCACATTATAATGTCCCCCTCCTATTCCCTACACAGTATAATGTCCCAACAGTCACCCTGACATGGTATGCCCCCGCATTATAATGTCCTCCTCCTATTGCCTACACAGTATAATGCCGATCACTAGGTCAACATTCAAGTATAAGGTTTGCCGTATCCCAAAGGGAAGGCCCACCAAGAATCCACTGCATGCAGCTGAGTATATGGGATTTGTCATGTTTCACACCTCCAAACCTATCACAGAAGCATAGACTTTGGTGGGAGTAATCCCTAGCTTGCAATTCTCAAAATATTCTGACATGGTATGCCCCCGCATTATAATGTCCTCCTCCTATTGCCTACACAGTATAATGCCCCCCTCCAGCTGCCCCATAGTCTAATGTCCCTACATCCACCCTGACATGGTATGCCCCCACATTATAATGTCCTCCTTCTATTGCCTACACAGTATAATGCCCCCCCTCCAGCTGCCCCATAGTATAATGTCCCTACAGCCACCCTGACATGGTATGCCCCCGCATTATAATGTCCCTGTCTTGGTGTGCCAACAGTATAATGCCCCCTCCAGCTGCCTCATAGTATAATGTCCCTACAGCCACCCTGACATGGTATGCCCCCGCATTATAATGTCCCTGTCTTGGTGTGCCAACAGTATAATGCCCCCCTCCAGCTGCCCCATAGTCTAATGTCCCTACATCTACCCTGACATGGTATGCCTCCACATTATAATGTCCTCCTCCTATTCCCTACACATTATAATGTCCCCGGCCAGTGCACCCACAGTATAATGTCCCTACAGTCACCCCGAGGTGATATGCTCTCACATTATAAGTCCCCCTCCTATTCCCTACACAGTATAATGTCCCCCTCCAGCTACCCACATAGTATAATGTTCCCCTCCATCTACCCCCACAGTATAAAGCCCCCTCCAGCTGCCCCATAGTATAATGTCCCTACATCCACCCAGACATGGTATGCCCCCACATTATAATATCCCCCTCCTATTGCCTACACAGTATAATGTCCCCCTCCAGCTACCCACATAGTATAATGTCCCTACAGTCACCATGACTTGATATGCTCCCACATTATGATGTCCCCCTCCAGCTACCCCATAGTATAATGTCCCTACAGCCACCCTGACGTGATATGCTCCCACATTATAATGTCCCCCTCCAGCTACCCCATAGTATAATGTCCCCCTCCTATTCCCTACACAGTAATAATGTCCCCTTCCAGCTACCCCCATAGCATATTTGCAAAGGATACTGTGTTTATCTATAAGACATGTTCTTTTTTTGTTTTTTAAAGGGGAAGTGAACTTTTTCACATCCTAAAATATATTGTACGCACATTTGTCAGACATCAGATCTGTCTACTATTATAGGAAACACACACTTACAGTATACGTCAGCCTCATAGACCTATAGGAACGTTACCTTATATGCCTCATAGAGACCTATAGGAACGTTACTGTATACCTCTGCCTCATACAGACCTATAGGAACGTTACAGCATACGTCTGCCTCATAGAGACCGACAGGAACGTTGTTCAAACAGCTGATCTGTGGGGGTCCCCAGTGACGGCCTCTGTTGAACTATGAAGGACCTATCCTAAGGAAGGGTCATCAAGATTTTATCGGGAGAAAGGTCCTACAGACGTCACTTCGTGGGACATCCCCTTTAGCTGAGTATTATTCAGTTTGCTACTTTATAGCATTCGAAATATTTAGTAAAAATGTCAAGGGGCTGGATGAGCCCTTTAAGACCTGGTGCTGAAGGGGTCACTCGAGGACATTTGCAGTTTTTCTCCATCAGGGGCACAGATGGACATCATAGAGAGACCCATCTTTGTGCCGGAGCCAAGAGCCACTCTGGCTATTTATGACATCTGAATGGCCGCCATCTAATTAACCCAAAGACAGTGTCAGGCTGAAGTTTCTTGGGCCCAGCAGATGAAATGATTCTGGGGGCCCGCCCTCCAACAGTCTATAGGAAATAAACCATAGCACACTTCACATTTGGGTGACTTCTGCTGGACCATTATTGTGTTAGAGCCTGGACCCACCGCAGGATCCTCTGCTACTCTGGTGGGTCAATCTGATACCACCCAATTACTCAAAAACAATTATATTAAAGGTCTGTCTTTGATGAGACAATCCCTTTAAGACACTTAAAGTCTGATGAAATCCTCAAGGCCGTTTCACAATGTAACAGCTCACACCTGAAACTATTTACATGAATGAAGTTCTACCGAGCAGATGTTCAACGAAGAGGTAAAAATGAATCATATTCTCAAGATATAGTTACTGGCATCTTGGGAGGGGGCTGTGAGCATTGACGATCGTTCCGTTCTTCAGCTTTCTTTGATGTTTTAGTTACCTAATGATTTACTAAAGTTACATGCTCTGTCCTCGGAGAAGTACAGGAGATTGTCTCTGGGTTTGGGCCTTTAATCCTCCTGGAAGGGTCATCTACACTAGAAGAGTCCCATCCCCCTAGACCAGGAAACTTCCTGACCTTGGCTAGACGGGCTGGATTGCCTAAGGCCAACATACTCCTTCCCAAGGAAAGAATACTTCTTCCTACGATCCTTCTGATACCTTCTTAACCACTGACGCTTTCATTGACTCAGGAGCTACAGAGAACTTCTTGCTTTGGCCTACAAGTTGCAGACCTCTTTGTGACCTCCAGACCGACCACTTTGTCTAACATATGTGAAGGGCTACCCCATTCAAGAAGGTCTCTTACAGTGCCACATGTGATCTAAAGTAAACACCTTATCTGCTGGGGATTCTTCTGCTTCCAGAGATGCCTCCAAGTTGTTGCTCCTCCTGTTTCTTTTCTCCCTAGAGTCTTCTCCTGGACTTCTTCCACAGGACTCCAATTATGGTGACGTGCTCTCTAAAAAGGATGAGTTCTTGAGACCCTTCATAAACTATAGGGGGCAACAAGATCTTGATGAAGGATCATCGATATGCTCTCCTTGTCACCTCTAAGGTGTTTGACTAGTTATTGGGAGCTACTGTGGAGTGTATAATGTGGTCAGTATCAAGGACCAGGGATAGGTAGAAGATGGCCAGGACATTATGAATACCTGGTCATGCCCTTCAACCTTTGCAATGCTCCAACTATCTTCCAACATTTTGTCAATGAGGTGTTCCATAACTTTCTCATTCATAGGTGGAATTCATCAAACCCTCTACACAAGGCCCTTTCCTGCGCCAAATCTGTACCATGAGCCCCAATCCGTGACCTTGCCTACCACATTGTGCGAATGTGAGTGGGCTGGGGTGGAGACACCCGGTACTCTGGTGGGCCATTCTGACGTTAGTATCTGTTATTGAATCCATAACAAAGAAGGCTCCAGCTCAGGTTGACCTCATCTCCTTCTCAATTGTGAGTCTTGCTTTATACATACAGTAGGTTCAGTGGACCACTCTGATTCTGCTCTGCATGCTTTAAACTATGGACCTATGCTTGTCCTCGATGTTGGAATGGCCCACCAAAGAACCAGAGGATCTGGTGGTAACACAATAAATATCCAGCAGAAGACACCTAAATTTGAAGGTCTATTTCCTAGGAGTTGTTGGATGGGGGACCCCCCAGAATCATTTTATCTGGTGGGCCCAATGAACCTCAGTCTGAAACGGCCTGTCCTTACCTAGTCAGCTGTTGCAAGAGTAGAATATTTTGAGAATTGCAAGCTAGGGATTAATCCCACCAAAGTCTATGCTTCTGTGATAGGTTTGGAGGTGTGAAACATGACAAATCGCATAGACTGAGCTGCATGCAGTGGATTCTTCATGGGCCTTCCCTTTGGGATATGGCAAACCTTATACTTGAATGTTGACCTGGTGATCGGCCTGGTGCATCTGAACTACTGTTGGGGTCGTAACTCTAATGACTCTCTAACCTGGAATCCCTTGAAATGCTGGATATTGCCTCTTTATACGAGTCTCACAGGAGAGTAAACACAAACCCTTCAGCATATGACGAGGATAGTCATGTGAAATGTCTCTGTTTGCTGCAAATGACTACATAAAGAAACAGTCATGTGCAAATATATAAACTGACTAGATAGGATCACAATCGCACATACACATCGTACATACACATCGTATATATTACTGTGTATATATAAACATGGAGAGAATATGCAAAAGGCGACGATTTGGAAAGTAACAATGCACAATATAGTAATAGGATGACTTATAAAACACGTCTTCTGGTAGGATCAAGAACAAATCAAGATCTTCTAAGAAAACTTTTCAGCCAGAACAGCCTAATACAAGATCTTTCAGGAGAGGTTAGAGAAGGGCTGGAGCAGGAGCTGTCGGGCAGTCTGATGAATTACGCTACGAGTTGGTTCCAGTTCTGTACATGATCCCCTCTCCACTGACATCACTAGTGTTCTCACTCCTTACATTTCGAGCAAACCACCTTTTTTTTTCCCGTTCTATTTTTATTATTTTCACCTCGGGATATTCTTTACGTACATTCAGCGAAACAGTAAGACTGAAAAGCGTCAGTAAGCCAATGGTCTAGCACGAAGGACTCTCATAGACTCTCATTCTGAACGTTTCATGAGATAATGTAATAAGTGCAGGCAGGTAAATACATTGTTTCATCAGTAGAAAGAATATTTTGGTGATATCATATCCAGATAAGGGGAAGTTTACATCACTGATGGACAAATTCAACAGGAAAAATGGATCAGTTTAATGACGGACGTCAATGGATCCCGAGAAACCCTTCAGGTGTCTGTCATTGGGGCCACATAGTAAAACTTGTAATGGGGCCCCTCACTAGCAAGACCATCCCAAGCAGCAAGTTCAGAATCTGAAAGGTGTACGGTTATTTTAGCCTTCTTTACACACAGGGATAATACACACAGTGATGTCACAGTACAGAGATAATATACACAGTGATGTCACAGGGGTACAGGATAATACACACAGTGATGTCACAGTACAGGGATAATACACACAGTGATGTCACAGTACAGAGATAATACACACAGTGATGTCACAGTACAGAGATAATACACACAGTGATGTCACAGTACAGAGATAATACACACAGTGATGTCACAGTACAGGGATAATACACACAGTGATGTCACAGTACAGGGGGGGGGGCCGTGGGATAATATACACAGTGATGTCACAGTACAGGATAATACACACAGTGATGTCACAGTACAGGGATAATACACACAGTGATGTCACAGTACAGGGATAATATACACAGTGATGTCACAGTACAGGGATAATACACACAGTGATGTCACAGTACAGAGATAATACACACAGTGATGTCACAGTACAGAAATAATACACACAGTGATGTCACAGTACAGAGATAATACACACAGTGATGTCACAATACAGGGATAATATACACAGTGATGTCACAATACAGGATAATACACACAGTGATGTCACAGTACAGGGATAATACACACAGTGATGTCACAGTACAGAGATAATACACACAGTGATGTCACAGTACAGAGATAATACACACAGTGATGTCACAGTACAGAGATAATACACACAGTGATGTCACAGTACAGAGATAATACACACAGTAATGTCACAGTACAGAGATAATACACACAGTGATGTCACAGTACAGAGATAATACACACAGTGATGTCACAGTACAGAGATAATACACACAGTGATGTCACAATACAGGGATAATATACACAGTGATGTCACAGTACAGCGATAATACACACAGTGATGTCACAGTACAGAGATAATACACACATTTTATTATGTTATTATTTATTTATTGATTTTGCTTACTTATATAGCGCCATCATATTCTGCAGCGCTTTACAGACATAGACAGTCACTGTTCCATATAGGGCTCACAATCTACCCAATAGTTAACGGCTGATAATTCTTACTCACCTGTCCATGCTCCTGTCCAGGCTGCTCTCCGCTGCCTCCTCTAGGGGGTGCTGCACTTATGTCACGACACTGAAGAACGCCAGATCACTATGGACAGCATTCTGGTGTTCTTCAGCATCAGTTACAGCGCACCCTGGAGGCGGCCGGGATAGGAGCGTGGACAGGTGAGTAAAAATTATCTGACATTATCTATAATACAATAGGTAGTGGCCTAACATATACTGGGGAGGGTCATATACTCTGTGTAGGGGAAGGAAGGGAAACCTAAACTTAGTGGTGGGGGAGGAGTGTAAAAAAGAGGGTCATATACTGCGTGTGGGCAATAAAAAGGGGTCATAAACTGTGTGTGGGGCAACAAAGGGGGTCATATACTGTGTGGTGGGCTAAAACAGGGGGTCAAATACCAAGTGGTGGGCCAGAAAAAGGGGATTGTATATTGTGTGTGGAGGTGTTGTACTATGGGTCTGCTGGTGTGATGTAATTTGGGTCTCTAAAGACATTTTCCTCTCCATGGTCCACTCTGTGTTCTTTTTACTTCCAATGTTTCTGCTTTGCAGACTTTTTGCACAGCAGTGATCAGATCAATCTTCCTCAGGCTCTGTTCACACCTCCATCTTGTTTAGATATCTAGTTATGGGGTCACACATAGTATACAATGATGCCATAAGTAGTCAGGCTGACCAGTGGCCTCTCGTCCGGTGACTTTGTATCGACAATCCCTGGATTTTTACAGAACCTTCCAAACATTTGTTACCAGTAAGACAGTCTTTTCTCTGCACTATTAAGAAATTTCACAGCAGCCGCGGACGTGACAGGCTGACAGATTGTTGTCCTTTCTGGTAGCGGATGATCATGCTGTTTTGCATTTCCAAGGCAGATATAAGAAGGAGCTCTCAGAAAGTGACTGACTTAAGATGGAATGAAGACATTTATTAGGAGAATATTGTAAAGTGCACCCAAAGGATTATAAATCTCCGGGCATTATTGAAGGAAGTCAGAAGATATTATCTATGTGTGTCAGTGAGCAGGAACCCCACAGATCACTAGAATAAAGGGGTTTAAAGGGATAGAACCATCTTGGGTATATATGACATATCCACAGGGTATGCTATGACTACCTGATGGATGCAGGTCTTGAGAATGCACCCTTGAGTGTTATCGGAATCCTGTACAAGTCAATGAAAAGAGCTGCACACGTGTGACCACCTCTCTCGTCCGTGTAGCAGCGGGATGGAGGTCAGTGGACCCCCGTTCATAGAGGTGGGACCTGAATCTGTTGGGTATTTATGGTATATCCTGTGGATATGCTGTAATACCCATTATGAAATAAAGTAGGTGTCCGCTCGTGATTACCATATTTTTAATCTAAGTAAATCCAAATTCCATTCTGATTTATTTTTAAAGAGGAACTTCTACCTCCAACTCCAACTCCAACGCTTCACATCCTTCAATAGACGCCT
Organism: Leptodactylus fallax; assembly: GCA_947044405.1. Lineage (NCBI taxonomy): Eukaryota > Metazoa > Chordata > Amphibia > Anura > Leptodactylidae > Leptodactylus > Leptodactylus fallax. Next base: position 6,317,133 of record CAMRHE010000068.1, on the reverse strand, counting down.
CTCCACTGATCCCAATATAGTTGGAATTTTTTCTCTGGCCCCCACCACGCCTGAGCAATAGCTGCTGTTAGGTTCAGAGCTGGGGCTGTCCTGACCGTTGGACCCTCGCCGATCTAAAATTGGTGCCCATCAATTTTGTAAAGATTAATAACCCCTTTAAATTATTTCAGACCACAGCCATGGCAGCAACACAAACATAGACCCCAGACCCCTAAATTAAATGAATGCAGACCCCAGAATAAACCCTTTATTATGTATTTCTCTTACTTGTATGGCGCCAACATATTCTGCAGCGCTTTACAGACATATGGGGCTCACAATCTACATTCTCTATCAGGAATAACAAATACAGACCCCAACCCCATAAACTATTACAGTCCCCAGATCAGACCCCCAACCCAGACCACCAAAATAAATACAGATCACCACAAATCAAGGTCCCAGAACACATTCCTGAAATAAAATCCCCAGGTAAATAAATTCAGACCCCAGACCAGTATTCACACTCAGACGCTTACATTCTGCTCCTTTCCCTTCTGGTTTTAGGACCTGAACACAAAGGTCTTGTGACCATATGTGAATGATCCTTCTACAAGACCTGTACACCTATGGACATGTGACTATTTAGTAATAGAACAAGAATACATCACAGCACACCGAAAATTTTGAGCTCCTGAACGTCAGTGACCCCATATATGTGCAATTTTTCACTTTGACACGTTGTATAAGATCTTGCGGTCTCCTGTGCTCGGCATCTCCGAGGTTCCGTAGGTGACTGCTCCAGACCATGTTGCACGTCATTGATTGTGTCCTGCAATATTTTGGATGGCCTCCACCATGAGAAGGGATCGATGATCACATTGTTTCCAGTTTCCATTCCATCTTCTGAATAACACTTTTTGAGGATATGAGCACCGTCTGACATGGCTTGTACGAACTGGTAACCCAATAGGTTTGCGCCATGATGGCGAGCTGCTCAATACCGTACATGGCCATTCTGAGTGAAGGGTACGGGGGCATAGACCCGGGAAGACACAAATGGATGTTAAACGTCACAATGATTGTCCGACAGCAGAGACGTAACTTGAATGCAGAATCTGCAATGGGGCTCCTACCTACCTCGTGCTATTTAGAATATTTTATGTGGGGCCACTGCACCCCCTATCGCTACACCCCTGCCCTGTCAGTGCAATTATCATGTATATATATACTACAAGATGGCGCCGCTGGAGTGGCTGCCTATCACAGTAGCTCTGAGACTCTATATCTTATTTTTCTTTCTATGTCTCGTTTTTTACCTCTCTACTTAAGGACTTTGCACTATGAAGAAACACACACAAAGACTTGGACCCTTGTGATACTTTTTTTTTTTTGTTTTTTATCTGTCTTTTTGTTCTGCTTGAAAATGGGATCTTTTGTGTATGCAGACAATTCCTTTGTCTATACAAGAGAGGAAATTCTGCAGCTCAGAGACACAGCAGGACGGCATACCATCTGGTCACACATCCCCCGCGAGCTTTGGAGAAAGAAAAAGCGGGTGAGGGGATGCAGAGCTGGTACTCTTCAGAGGATTAAAAAGAGGCGTTACCGACCAGCTGTTCCCTCCATCATCATGGGCAATGTGAGATCTCTTGCAAACAAGATGGATGAACTAACAGCGCTCACCAGGCATCATCAGGAGTTTCGGGCGTGCAGCATGATGCTACTTACAGAGACTTGGCTCACTGAAGTTACTCCTGACCCTCTGGTCTCCTTGGATGGTTTTAAACTCCTTCGGGCAGACAGGACAAGGGAGAGCGGTAAGAGGAAAGGAGGAGGGCTGGCAATGTTTGTGAATAATAGATGGTGTAATCCTAGGCACATTGTGATTAAGGAGCAAACTTGCTGTGAGGACATTGAACTATTAGCTGTGAGCATGAGACCTTTCTATCTACCAAGGGAACTATCACATGTCATCGTGATAGCTGCATATGTCCCCCCCTCTGCGAAAGCTGACACTGCCTGCGAGGTCCTACAAGCCACGCTGAGCCTTTTACAGTTAAAACATCCCCAGGCCCTCTTTCTTCTGTCGGGTGATTTCAACCATGCCTCTCCATCATCCACACTGCCCAGTCTCACACAGTATGTAACCTGCCACACAAGAGACAACAAAACACTGGACTTGTTCTTTGCCAACGCGAGGGAGGCATATAACTCATCAGCCCTACCGCCCCTGGGGAGATCGGATCACAACCTAGTGCATCTCCGACCTGTGTACAAGCCACTTGTACGTAGAGAACCAGCTGTCACCCGCACAGTGAGGATATGGTCCGAGGAGAGTGATGAGGCTCTGAGGGATTGTTTTGACACAACCGCATGGGAAGTGCTGCAGGATTCTTATGGAGAAGACATAGAAGGACTCACACACTGCATAACGGACTACATTAATTTTTGTGTGGACAATACAGTACCCACAAAAGTGGTGAGGTGCTTCTCCAATAACAAACCATGGATTAACTCTGATATAAAAACACTACTTAAGGAGAAAAAGATGGCATTCAGGACAAGAGATAAGGAGGGGTTGAGGGAAGTACAAAAGGAGCTGAGGCATCAAATCAGGCAGGGAAAAGCCAGTTCTAAGGAAAAAATGGAAAAGCAAATGGAAAGAAAAGACATAAGGGGGGGTCTGGGAGGGGCTTAAGTCAATTTCGGGTCATAAACAGTCTGTCTGCCAGATTGAGGCAGATGTTAATTGGCTTAATGAACTAAACCTATTCTTCAACAGATTTGATCACACACCAGCTCCTCCCACCCCAGCATGTCCTTCAGCTTCCCCCACCACAATGACTTCTCCCCCATGCGGCCACTTCCCAACAGACCAGTAAATCCAGAAATCCGTCTTTATCTGACCACAGTCTGACCTTCACACGGGCCCAGGTGAGGAAGGAGATGAAAAAGATCAAGGCGAGGAAAGCCGCAGGGCCAGATGACATCAGTGCAAGGCTAATTAAGACTTGCGGGGACCAGCTGTGTGGTATAATTACATATATGTATAATATGAGCCTGAGGCAGGAAATAGTCCCTGAATTATGGAAATCTTCTTGTGTGGTACCAGTTCCAAAGAAACCCCACCCTATGGACCTCAACGACTACAGACCTGTAGCACTGACATCCCACCTGATGAAGATCTTGGAGAGATTGGTTCTCACACATCTCCGCCCTCTAGTGAGCCCCGCTATGGACCCTCTCCAGTTTGCTTATCGACCGGGCATTGGGGTAGATGATGCCATCATCCATCTTCTGCACAGGGCTCTGTCTCACCTGGAAAAACCAGGGAACACAGTGAGAATAATGTTCTTTGACTTCTCCAGTGCTTTTAACACCACACAGCCCAGGTTACTGAGAGACAAGCTGGGCCTTGCTGGAGTGGACCACCACCTCTCCAACTGGATCCTAGACTACCTCACAAATCGACCTCAATACGTGAGAGCCCGAGACTGTGTGTCAGGTACCGTGATCTGTAATACGGGGGGCACCTCAGGGTACGGTTCTCGCCCCTTTCCTCTTCACACTGTACACTGCAGATTTTAGGTGCAACTCATCCAGCTGCTACCTACAGAAGTATTCTGACGACTCTGCAATAGTGGGTCTCATCACAGATGATGATGACAGGGAGTACAGAGAACTGAACCAGGATTTTGTGGACTGGTGCCACCGGAACCACCTGAAGATTAACGCGGGGAAGACCAAGGAGATGGTGGTGGACTTCTGCAAAGGCAGATGCCCTCCAAATCCAGTGGACATCCTGGGGACGGGCATCGAGATTGTGAACACCTATAAGTACCTGGGTCTGCTCCTTAATAATAAGCTGGACTGGGCAGATCATATGGAGGCCCTGTACAGGAAGGGCCACAGCAGGCTCTACCTGCTTAGGAAGCTGAGAGCCTTTGGAATCCGGGGGGCACTTCTTAGGACTTTCTTCAATTCGGTAGTGGCATCAGCCATCTTCTTCGGAGTGGCCTGCTGGCGGAGCAGTATATCAACCAGGGACAGAAATAAACTTGACAAGCTGATTAGAAGGGCCAGCTCTGTCCTGGGGAGCCCACTGGACCCAGTGCAGGTGGTGGGTGACAGAAGGATACTGTCCGTGGTGAGCTCCATGCAGAAGAGGAAGTCCCATCCCATGCATGAGACTGTGATCGCGCTGGGTAGTACTGTCAGTGACCGACTGCTCCACCCTAGGTGTGAGAAGGAGCGCTATCGGAAGTCTTTCCTCCCCACCACGGTTAGGCTGTACAACCAACACCGACCTAAGCGGAGATCATTACACACAGAGAACTGAAATATCTCTCTGCCTGTTATATCCCCCCCCCCCCTCTGCTACGTCCTATCTGTCTGTCTGCTATTAATGTAATGCCTCTCACCTTGGAACATTCCTGTACATGTTGTATTTGTATTTGTATCTGCTTATCTTATCTTATCTTTGCTGCTGTAACACACTGAATTTCCCCATTGTGGGACTATTAAAGGACTATTATTATTATTATTATATTTTGTAACAGCTTTTATATAGTACAAGATATGGGAAAAACATCAGAATAAATGGCCCCAAGGCTAAGAGGATCCAGTGTTACCTAAGTCATGACGGCATGGTATTCGTTTAATCTAGGTTATCCCAGAATTTCCGGGGTCTCATCCTTATAGAAGTGACCAAAGGGTGGAAGAACAAAAGGATGAGTGGGAAGAAAAATGTATGTTCATGGTGAGGTAGCCTGGCGCCCCCTAGTGCTTATGTTAGTAAATGCCAAACTAGTGCAGATAGAACTAGCAGACTAAATGTTACCAGGTGACTCAGGACATTCCTTCAGCCTACTGGGAAGAGGGAACGTAAACTTAATTTTAAGTATTATTTATACGAAAAAAAAATTAAATTTAAATTTTTAAAGATTTGAGTGTAAAACGCTGTGTAATATTTCAGCATGACAGTAATACAGGTTATTATGGTAAGGCTAGGTTCACTCTTGTGCTGGGCTCTCCGACATTCAGGTCTAACAGAGAGCCGGACTGCTAAAACAGAGGTTACCTGTGGACCCCATAGACTATAATGGGGTCCTCTGGGTGTCCGGCAGAGAGAAAACTTGTATAGGGGTTTTCTGGCTTCATAATATTGACGTCCTATTCTTAGTATAGGCTGTTAATATTAGACACGTGGCGTCTAGAATAAAGTAAGGAGCTGTCAGACACCTTCAGCAGCATCTTATATTCCATGAGAACTAAGGATCAGGCATGCTGTAATTCAGTATGTTTTATCTTTTCTTCTACATTATTTGTCGGGGGTCAGCACTTCCCCATTCCAATTAAGATAGTCCACCAGTCCTGCCAACGTTATGCTGAGACTGCCATTGTAAGCCGAGGTATCTTCATGCTTGTTCCTGGGTTTCCCATGGGGTGTCATAAGGTCGCCCATGGTGTATGTAAAGCTGCTCATTCCTGTATTATTAAGGAAGGGTGTTTTATGATCCCCTTATTTTAGAGCCTTCGTGACAAAAACCAGTGCGATCTAATTCCCAGACATCTATAGTGACAAGCCCGGCGAATCATTCATCAAAGAATCACAAATATGTCATCTCAGCAGAGACTGTTCACAGCTTTGTTTTGTTCCTTTGTTCCATGGTTGATTGACAGGAGGCGACATTGTTATTTCTATGGGGTAATTATTATTCATCTAATGTTTATCTAAATTCTTTCCTTATTAAAGTGTCTCTTATAGTGCATCGTGATACGTGGCAAAATGAGAATATATTGGACATTTATCACTATTATTAATACTTTGTTACTATTGTTGATATTATTATTATTACTATTATTAATACTTTTATACTATTGATATTATTATTCATATTTTTTCATTCCGCTATTACTAAGTGCACAGGGTGCAGAAACATGCTATCTGGAAACCATCAACAAGCAGGTCAGGTGTTGCTGACAGATCTTCAGATGTGTGGTTGTCAAAAAAATACTACCTGGAAACCATCAACAAGCAGGCCAGTCACTTCTGACACATCCCACTGATGTGTGAATCTCATGGGACGTCAGCGTTCATGTTCCTCGTTCCATTCTATGATTAAGGGACCGGTAAGGTCTCTGTGTCCCGTCCATGTAGAAGACATCTTATGGTCTCCTGTAATGATCATATGAGCAAAATCCTAGACCGTGATAGAAAGTTTCTATTTAGCTCCAGCATTAGAATGAACCCACGTTCCTGCTTCAATTTCTGCCTGTGCTGACTCTTTTACCTCCCCATAGACTTCTATAGTAGTGTATTGTGAGCATTTTCCTCTGATACAATATATTACTACGTTTCTTACAGTCGTCTGATTTATACAAGGTTTGTTTTACACTCCAGTGTCCATTAGCAGTTGTAATGCCAGAAGTTGATCTCATATATGTAACTCCAGCATATTTGGCGTTAATGATGCTCTTACACTTTGCAACAGAACTGGTCGGCTGCCTCTGTCTAACTGATGGTCTCCTCTCTCTAACGCCAAACTGCTGCTCATTCCTAGCAAACGGTCATAGAGTCTCCCTTTTCCAGATTATTGGGGCCCACAGTCTGTGTTTGATGTACATGCGCTCCCCAGGCACTCCATGTGGTCTCAGCCACACAGTGACCTCTTCCTGCCTGCGGCCTCTCCATATAGCGTGTAGCACTACAGTGCCATCTAGTGGCAGCAAGGAGCATTGCCTGTATATATTCAGTCGATGTAAAGTCCAATACAACACTTAACATTTGTCATGGGGACAAGAGTGCCGATTGCAGTGCACCAACTTACAAGTAATGTATGGTACAGAGGCATAACTATAGGGGTTGCAGAGCTAGAGGTCGCACATGGGTACATGGTAGCCCTGTTCACCATTTTGTATCGGGGTCTAAAGAGCTTATTGTATTGTTATATATACAATGTATTTAAGTTATATCTCTGGCATTTCAGGACCACCATAGTCCGCTTCTTCAAAGCAAACCACAGTCCTGGGTGCTGTAGATAATTATATATATATATATATATATATATATATATATATATATATCAGACACAGGGTCTGTTGATATCCTAAATAGAAATAATATGTGCAGCAATGATACAGGACATGCTATGGTGTATAATTATAAATGTGCAAATTCTATAATTATATCTGTGCAGCTGGCATACGATGAGCATCTTGTATAGATACCGGGGTGAGCCCTGCTAGTATGACATGGGGATTTCGGAGTTAAAGTGAGACAACATAACGCATGTTAGTTTTGGGGATTTTACTAACGGATTAAAGTTATATTATACAGGTAGATTCGGGGCTGGGATCTTGCTTAGGGCCCTATTGGGTCATTATGAACAGTCACATGTAAAGGACACATCAGGACAGGAAACCTGGTCTATGAGTGTGAACATGAGCCAGGACCCTGCCTGTAATATAAGAGTAGAGTGTAGCCATAGAGGGTGAGGAGGTTGCAGTCACCACTGAGACATGGTCGGGAGCCCAAAGGTCCATCTGCCATATCTACATAACTCCCAGCTCTCAGATGACAGAAAGAGGGGTAAAATCTGCTGCGTGTGCATGGTGCTGCTGCACGTGTATCATAAGCCATGGCTCTAACCCCATATTCTTGGACTCAATCCTACCCAGTCTCCCACGCAATATAATGCATCTTTAGTGTGCCCAAATGATATCATGCCCCCTTGTCTCCCCCACACCGTATAATATCCCTCTTGTGGCCCCCACACAATATAATATCCCCCCTTGTGACCCCCACACAGTATAACGTCCGACCTTGTGACCCCCACGCCATATAATGTCCACCTTGTGGCTTCCACACAGTGTAACCTCCCGTTGTGGCCCCCACACAGTCTGATGCCCCCTTTTTGTGGTTCCCACACATTTTAATGCCCCCTTTTGTGGCCCCCACACAGTCTAATGCCTTCTTCTTTTGGCTCCCACCTATGATGATATTCTTTTGTGGCCCCCACAGATTATATTACGGGGACCACAAAATTCAGCCTAGTCCCGTAGCAGCAGATGGGATGTAGTGACATCACTGAATCTGGAGCAGTTGGAAGTTATGGCATGGGAGTTATGATGCTTGGGAGTTATGACATAGGAATTATGATGGTTGGGGTTAAAACACTAATATTGCTAGAATTCCCCATACACATGCACACTTTGTTCAGCTGAGCATGCATGTAAATGGGGAGAGTAGAGACCACCCCTGCCAGATACCTCTAGTTATAGCTTATCTATACCGATAAGGTTTTTGGAATATGCCCAGGACCAGATTATAGGGAGAGCAAGAGGCGCAATTGTCCCTCTGTTCATTCACTGACTTAGGGTAAGGACACAAAATTCTCTTTCTGATTTGGTTTCTGAAGCCAAAACCAGAAGTGAATCATAAAGGTAGAGAAGAAAGAAAAGACAAATGAGGCGTCTTATCTTTTTTTAATCCACTCCTGGATTTGCCTACAAAAACTGCAACAAAAAATCTGATCATGAGTCTAAGTTGGGCCTTAGTCTACCTTGACCCACATTACCGGAAGTAGTTGAATGACATTAGATAAAACGGATCATTATTCACAGAAACAATGCCACCCTTGTGCACAGGCGGCATCAGGTATTGCATCCCCATTGAATTGCACTACCAGATACCAAAAAGGCCAAATCGGCCCTGTGTCCAGTATGGAGATTTAGGAACATTCTGCAAGGAGACCAATCTCTATCTGTATAGTATTACATGTAGCAGGTGAATATTCCATCATCACTGACAATGACAAACTCTAAATGGGAATGTCAAATTGTAACCAGCCATATAGAGAATCCCCGTGTCGTGCCCCATCAGGCCCTTATAAAACAGAATACATTGTATCAGTCAGGTAAGGAAATAGCCTGTTCTGTTCCATAGTCCTCAATATGTGACTGCACTAGATTTAGCCAGCAGATTTATCACCCCCCATGTGCACACGCGCCCTCCTCTTACACAATCCCCTTCACCCTGCAGCTATTACACAATACACAGCGTCATATAATATACAATGGGTAAGTAAAGTATTAATAGCTTCCTGTGCAAAACCTGATGTATCTAAGTAGGGTTGTGAAAATGATGCAGATTTCATTGCCTGTTGTATTCACAGATATCTGTAGGTTTGGGACAAGTGCTATAAATTGGTATAAGATATAGGGCTGGATATAGGGCTGGATATAGGGCTAGAAATAGGATTACAATAAACAGCAGCAGTAATAATAATAATAATAGTCCTTTAATAGTCCCACAGTGGGGAAATTCAGTAATGCAGATTTGGTGACTTGTCCCACACACTTTCAATAGCTGTTGCCCAAACAATGCCTGCAGCTCAAGTCCCTCTCTCCATTCACGGCATATCCATGCTTAGCTGAGCCGAGTGTGCATGTGTATGGGAGGAATTTGAGAGATAGTAAATGAGTGTTCGGTCAATGCTATTCCTCCCCCACGTCCAATCACATGCAAGGTACAGTAAAATTCTGTTAGGATCACATCTAGTGATCGGGTCATGTTGGAGGATTGTCCTGAATGTAAGAAGGTCGTATTATGTCTTGTGTTAGATAACATTGTCCTGTGTGTACAGGGTGTGATAGAAATCCATCTGCTTCATTATAAATTGTGCAATAATAAAACATGCAAAAAAAATCCTCTAAAGTTTTAGTAGTAACAATACAGGACAAGGAAGTATATACAGATACATACATATATATATATATATATATATATAGTTTATATATAGGTCAGTGAGTCATATTAAAATGTATTTTCCTCTGCCTTGAAATCTTATTTATGTCTCTTACTTGTATGGCGCCAACATATTCCGCAGCGCTTTACATTCTCAGTCCCATATAGGGCTCACAATCTATATTCCTTATCAGGATGTCTATCAGAAAACTCCCACTGCGACCCCAATAGGCACCAGTGCTCAGAGACCTGGGGAACCTGGCAAAAGACCCAGGGCCTGTGCCCTTAGTGCCAAATAACATTCTCCTAGAGTTGTCACACTGTGTCCTAGTCTACCCGTTACCAGTTTAAAGGGACGGCAGGTTGCACATGATATCCATATATACCCTATAGGGCATACAGAAGGTTATCCTAATAGGACCTGTCTCCTCTCCTTGTATTCCCCAAATTATAACCACTCTGGAGCATCTTTTCATGTATTGGGTGTTACTATTCTCTTAGTCATGGTCAGCACTGATTGGATGGAATCAGAGTGTGGTAACTGGTAACACCAAGTTGTCATTTTATTTAACCAATTCATGACTGGGCTATTCTCTGGTTCATGACCGGACACATTTTTAGGGGTTTTGGTACATGCGGGTTTGAAGACTGTAACATTTTTCCATAAACGAATTTCCAGGAGGAATAAATAAAAAACAACACAATATAGAGAGTTCTGAGAATTGTTACATTATAAGTATTATTATAAATATTATAACATTATAAGTATTTACTAAAGCAGACAAGTCTGGGGAGGCGACAGGTTCTCTGTAACCAGTTCTGGACCGCCCATAGACTAAATACTGTAGGTCCGGACGTACCTGTAAGTCCTTGAAGTGTTAAGCAGCTGCAAAACTGGGGAATCGTCTGTAACTATAGACGGAGCTCCCCTAGAGAAGGCAGGGACGGTTTATTACTATAGTGGGTGCCACAATAATGCTACCCCCCTCTGACCCGGCGGTGATGTCATCCACCGGGGACCAGAGGCTGTAAGTGCTGCTGGGTCCTAGAGGACCCAGATCAGCTCTGCGGTTATGGGCCGGAGGCGGCATTCCTCCTGTATCTAATGTATCAGCCCCAGTACTGTTAAGATGCCCCCAAAGGTCTATTATGGGGGGGCAGAATGTCAAAAAATAATAATAATAAAAAAAAAAGTTAAAACCACTCCCACATCACAGGTTCTAGCCCCGCCTCCGGACGCACAATGCTACATACCAATTACCGTTACAGAGAGGGAAAATTGTTTTAGGACGGGGTCCCATGGAAAAAACCGTGGTGTCTCACAGTCACAGCAAAGTGGATGGGATTCTAGCGAATCCTATCCCCACTTTGCAGGAAAATATGCGGTGCGGACATGCAGTGATTTCCAAAACCATCACGGTTTTGGAAATCGCAGAATGTCAACTATATCTATGGAAACGCCGGCGGTTTCCCTATAGATATAATGGAAGCAGAAAGTCCGTAGAGAAAACCTCTGAGAACTTTCTGTGCAAAGCGCTGCGGGAAGAACCAAGATGCGTTGCCGCCGCGGCTTTTCCTGCTGCACTTTTTTACTGCAGGACGCCACGCAGGGCCTTAGCCTTAAAAAGTTTTTTAGCAGCACTTTATGCAATTAAAAAAAATGCAAAAACTGTGAAAAAGAGACATTTTTCCTGTATATGTAAAAAAAAATGCAAAAATAAAAAAATGATTTTAAAATAATAGAATAAATTAATTAAAAACGCAAAAATTATTTGAATAACCTGAGCAAAAAAAAAAAAAAAATGTTTTAGCTCTCAAAACCACATACAGGAAAAAACACGAAAAAGGTGTCCGGTCCTGATCCAGAGAACATATCCCAGTACTGAAGTGGTTAAGGAGGGTATAGCACAGCCAAACTATTGATTTGCCATTCAGGAGCCTGGAAAAGCTGATCTGTTACATGTTACAGGTTGCAGCTTTGTATCTTGTTGGTTTTGGCCTTTGTGATTTGCTTTTCTCTCCCGATATGATTTTATATTCGCATTATGTAAGTTCTTACTCCTAATAGAGTCATAATAGGAATAATAAGGAACCAGAAGTGCCAGTCGTGATCCCATTAGCCAGATACCTTTGCAGTGACACAGGCGTCTCACAAGACAAGGCAGGTACCTGAGGAGGAGTCGCCTGACTCTTGACTTCCTGGTGTAAGACTAGAAGGGACATTGTCTAGCCCTGGCTACATAGGCTGACACAGATTCCCATGGGCTGGTCCTGGCCGGGTCTGCGGCCCCTTAGACATATTCCTGCTCTGGAGTTGTGACTGCTTGGACTTTGGTTTCTGGTCTGTAGAGAAGTTGTAAAGTTGGAGAGAAGACGTGTGTTCACCCCTCCCTAAGCCCGCAGGACTCCAGGTACTGATGAATCTATTCGACAATGTGTACGGGGCTCCTGCATTGAGGTAAGTCAGTGTCAGTGATACGTCTTCTGAGCTGCTATTCTTATCACTTAGACCGTATTCACACATGGCAGATTTGATCAGTATTTTGCATAAGTATTTTGAAGTCAAATTAGGTCTGGATGCAAAGAAGAAGTCTAAATCCTTCTGTTATAATTGCTCACAATCTTGGGCTTCAAAATCCTGATGCAAAACACTGAACGGATCTGCAATGTGTGAACAAGGTCTAATGGGTTGTGCAGTTATTGTAGTAATATGTAATCATTAAAGGGGTTGTGCCGTTAAGTCCATAGGACAAGGGATAAGCGTCCAATCATTGGGGGTCTGACCGCCGGGTCCCCCAGAGATCAGGAGAACAGAGGACATAATAAAGCATCAGTGCACTTGTGTGACCAGCGCTCCATACACGTCTATGTGTAATCTCAGCCCCATAGAAGTGAATGGAGCATCGGTCTCACAAGTGCACGAGGCGGCTTTAGGGTCAGTTTTGGACCTCCGTTCTCCTGATCGCTGCGGGACCCGGTGGTCGGATCCCCAGTGATTGGACACTTATCCTCTGTCCTGTGTCCTTAAAAGCACAATCCCTTTAAGTCTTTAGAAAAGTTACTTTGGAGACAATGAATGAGACAGCCAATGATTTCAATGGACACCTTTACTGTATAATTGCACTTTGGCAATATTGACGGGTACACAGCTGGTTTTAGGGGCAAACTGGGCAATTGTCCCTTATAGGTGTTGTCTCGCTATATTCACTTAATCCCTATTCACAGGATATGAGGATAACTGATCGCTGGGGAACAGGGGTCCTGGGGGTGTCCCACATGAATGAGGTTGTGACGTGCATACTTGGCCAGCACTCCATTCATTTCAATGGGACTTCTGGGATGGCGATCTCTGCAGTCCCATAGAATCGAATGGAGCAACATCTAAAATGACTGGGGGTCCGGCATTGCTTGTTTCCCAGGGTATCTAACGCCTATTCTCACAGATATCCCAGGATACATATATACACATGATCTGTAACTCCAATAATCCTCCAGGTATCTAGAAAAGTGGAATATACAGTGATGTGCAAAAGTTTTAGGCAGGTGTGAGAAAAATGCTGCGCAGGAAAAATGGTTTCAGAAATAGAGGGGTTAATAGTTTATTGTTGTCAATTAACAAAATGAAGTGAACGAAGAAAAGAGAAATGTAAACCCATCAATATTTGGTGTGATCTTTGCCCTTTGGAGGAGGAGTCCTGGAAGTGATGATCCGGCCCCCACAGATATAGCCCTGATCTCATCATCATCCAGTCTGTCTGGGATGACATGAAGAGACAGACGGATTGGAGCAAGCAACATCCACAGAAGATCTGTGCTTAGTTCTCCAAGATGGCGGCGGGAACAACCTCCCTGCCCAGTTCTGCCAAAAACTGTCTGCAAGTACCGAGAAGAACTGATGGAAAGGGCAAAGGTCACACCGAATATTGACGGGATGAGGTGCAGTAAAACATGACCCTAGGTAATGACTGTGATCATTTGCTGCTAGAATCTGTCATGTTTAGGCCTCATGCACACGACCATGTGCATGCGCCGGGTCTATGGTTGAACAGCAGGCACATGGATGATGTTGATGCCCCCCATGTCTGTATGGACCCATTAACGCCAAAGAGTCCAGGCCATAAAACAGACAGGAATAGGATCTGTCCTGAGTTTAACCCCAGGCTCACAGCCCCATACATGTGTACATAGTCGTGTATATAGGGCCATAGAAATGAATCAGTCAGTGTGCTAGCGGTGACAACACATGAGGCCTTAGGGGTCAATTCACATCTGACCTATTACAGAGACATAGCCTGTACAGCAGCAGCACTCTACAATGTGAATAAGGATAGAGTTATACGGCGACGCACATCGCACAACAAAAACTTCAATTGTCTCTATTGCAATGTGCGATATTTGACTGTGACACGACAGTCGCAGAATATCCAAACCTGCTGGATTTTGGTTGCAGGTCACAAGCCATATGCAACTTTTTTATCATACACTTCAATGGAACCTGCCTGTGACTGCGACTCACATGCTAAATGTACTGCACCCCGGCAATGTATTTACAGCCTTAGAGGGGATTCTTGGCTTTAATACCTAATTAGCGAACTGTCCTTAGGATAGGTCAAAAATTGCAGATCAGCGGGTGTCCGAAACCTGGGATCCTCACAGATCAGCCTTTTCAAATGGTAATGGTACTCCCATATCGTCGCTTCCGATTCACAGGCCATGTGATGTCACGTTCATCGATCACATGTCCTGTTTGCAGCTCGGTTCCATTCAAGTGGTATAAAGCACAGCCCATATACATTGTATAACACGGTGCCTGATTCTCTCTGTGCTCACCCGAACGCTGCAGTCTCTTCAAGCAGCTGAACAGACGGAGTCCTGGGTGTTGGACCCCCGCCGATCTTCAGCTAATGAGCTATCCTAAGGGTATGTTCACACGGCAGAATCTGCTGATTTTGGGATAGAGTCCGCCCTTGAAAACAATGGGAGGCAGAGATCGGAGAAGGATGCTGAAAAAATAAGCGTCCTGATCAATCTTGCCGTGGAATTCCGATTCCGCGGGGAGTCGGAAAATGAAGAGGAATCCAAAGCAGATGTCTGCCTTTAACTCCACTTCATTTTTATATACCCTAAAAAATACCTTCAGTTAATAAGCCCAGAAAACCCCTTTAGGCTACGGCCCCACGATGCGAAAACGCAGCTTTTTATATTGCAGATTTTGCTGCGTTTTTTGAGCCAAAGTCAGGAGTGGAATGACCAGAAGGGAGAAGTATAAGAACTTCCTATATATTTCCCATTTCTTTTGTAGTCATTCTTGGCTTTGGCTCAAAAAACCGCAGCAAAATCTGCAACAAAAAAAAGCTGCGGAACCGCAACGTGGGGCCTCAGCCTTAGGCTGCAGAAATGCAGGGTTTTGTTGTTGCAGATTTTCCTTTTCAATCCACTCCAAAGTCAGAAGTGGATTGAAAAGGAATGGAAAATATAAAGAAAGTTCTTTATATATTATTTCCCTTCTGTTAATTCCACTCCTGACTTTGGCTCAAAAAACGCAGTAAAATCTGCAACAAAAAAAACTCTGCGTTTGCACAATGTGGGGCCTCAGCCTAAAGTGGCACTGCCCTATAGACGTTATTTTGGTGGCTTTTACATATACTGTATATGTTATTTCTGTTAGACATAAAAGGCCATACAATAATATAATAAAAATATATAAAATATATAAAAATAATCGGTTCTTTTGGCTCCAGATCTCTGCCAAAAAGTGACATCTGAGCGACCACCAAGAAATCACACACAAGACGTCTCTTACTCTTCACCAGTGAGTCTGTAAACCAGCTCCAGGTTATATGGACAATTTGTCTATGCTGCCTAATTCATGGAGCCTCTGGAAAGGAAGGGTTAAGGGTATACACCATATACATGTAACTGAGACCAAGGAGTAAAAGACAATATACACAATTGAATCTAACATAACTGAGTAATACATGGACTTGGACTTTGCCACATTCATTGTTTTGTTGCCGCTCCTTCATCTTATGCAATGGGCCAGTCTTGTGACCTCCTGGTATTCACAATGGTAACAGGAAACCGCGTGTATCCAGCTAGATAGCAATAACGTGCAATAAATGCCTGGGGCACAGGGCATGGTGAGAGTAGTAGTTACACAACTTCAATGGGGACCATTCGCAATGACTTCCTCCTTGGTGGCTAGGCTGGAATGTTCTGGTGGCACAGGGCCAAGGACAGCGCCCATAATCCCAACATATCATAAAGCAGCAGTCTAAGAAGTCATAAAGCTCCATACAGGTGAAAAGTCACTTTGGAGAAGATTCCTTTCCATAGTGGCGAGCCGGAGGATACTCCTTACTATGGATTGTAACGTTCTGGCTGGTGGGGATCGGGGTGTGGTGCAATCCTTGGTTCCTTTCCAGCATTTGTAGATTATCTGTATTTTCCCGTCACTACCCAGAATGCTTTGTTACAAGGTGTGTAGCATGAATAAAACATGAATAAATTATTCCATTAATGACTACTGTAGTTATGTTTACCCGACTGCTTGGGTTCCGATAGGACATGCCTGGCTTCACATGTGTAAGATACTAGTAATACCGAGAAGTGAATCACCCACAAAAACAAAATACTTACGTAATTCTGTCCGTCAAAAATATTCCCACAATGCACTTCTACGTGTGTCATGTGAGTACGCCAGCTTACTAGTTATCCTCATAGGAACAATGATCAGATGAGCCTCATATATATGGATTACATCACAGCGGAACTTTCCCTATTTTGTCATCTGTAGTTACTTTTTTGGCTTCGGTTTTGTTGCTTTTTTATGTGGAATTTTAGGATCACCTGAACACTGTTCATCCTGAGCCTCCTGGTCCATAAAGAGAATGATGTAGACTGTACATCTTATGAACTGAGGAGTGTCAGGAGAGAAGTAGTGTATGTAAATGCGTGCAAGATATTGGATTTAGGTTAGGGCTACAGAACGACTTTGTGATGGTAGCAAAAAATTCTTCAGGTTTGGATTTTGCAACCATTATGTAGTGGCCACTTTAGTTGCAATGTAACCACGTTCACTTTCATTGCAATCGTTGGACACGATGAGTGGCGCAGCCATGTAGCCCAAACCTGATAGGACATTCAGAGTCTGTGGAAAGCTGGATTATGGGCCCTATGGATCACGTAGTAGCAGACGTTAGTGGTTGTCTTCTAGCATCTGTTTCACCTCTCCCTAGACATCTGCTGTTGGGAGAACGTCTAGGATCCCGTACACATTAGATGTTTGGCTGAATCTGTCGCTATTGGTGGATTTGGCCGATACATGTCTAATGTGTATATCCAGATTAACTCTCTAGAGTCTGAGTGATAACATCATTCTTGGAAACAAATCTTGAAAGGGAGTGGTATAGCTATAGAGGGTGCCAAGCTATTGTCTAACCTGGGCCCTCAGGGGCCCAATATGCTATTAAGGATACCCCAGTATCCCCCAATCCCCATGGTCTGGCTTTGTCACATTGAGGCAATCCCTTTCATTATTTTGCCCCTAGGCACCACCCATTGCCATCTGCCCACATGCCCCCTGGTCTCGCTAGTCTCTGCACATTTTTTACAATGTTTCCAAAATAAGACAAGAATGTCATGTAACATTTTCAGAATAAAGTAACCTACATGTAGTGCCGAAATCTGGATACAACCCCCCATAACCTGAACAGGTAGAGCCCTCGGCTGTCCACCCCTGAATATCTTGTCTGCTAAACCTCCAAGATTATCACAAGTGCGGTGGAGGCAGAAGGAGGAAGCTCTGATACTCCAGGGATGCAAGAAGTAACATTAATGCCTAGGAAATCTGTTTGCAGATATCACAGCTTCATTCCGCATTTGCTCCTGATCTTCCATCTTATCAGTGAAGTTTTTGGA
Organism: Leptodactylus fallax; assembly: GCA_947044405.1. Lineage (NCBI taxonomy): Eukaryota > Metazoa > Chordata > Amphibia > Anura > Leptodactylidae > Leptodactylus > Leptodactylus fallax. The sequence goes on along the minus strand of CAMRHE010000068.1, from coordinate 6,299,483 downwards.
TTTCCACCTTGTGCAAGAAAGTTGCTGGGATCCGGGAATCAAGGAGGTATGAACAGAGACTTACTTTACAGCAGGGTTGTGACTATGTGGGGTGTAGAGATGGCAGCTGTGCCAGAGCCCTGGTGCCCTAGGGAGCCCAAAGGAGCTTCTGCCACTGACAAAGGCACCAGCCTTATATATGGCACATGGTTAGTGGGAAGCTCTATTGCAAAGTTTATACCCCCAGGAGCTCAAAGTTACATCTTTATGCAAGGCTTTATAACACCTTATCATATTACTGCACTTAAAGGAAACCTTTCACCACCTTCATCAACTCCAACTCTTTGCATCCTACAATAGCCGCCACTCCACGGATTCTGGCGCAGTTGGAATTTTTCTCTAGCCCCCACCATTCCTGAGAAATTGGTGCTGTTAGTTTCAGCCCCCAGTGGCCTAATTAGGCTCTCTACTGTCAGGTGGGCAGTCCAGAGTAGGTAGTCAAGGACCACCCACCTGACAATAGGGAGCCTAATTAGCATATTGGGTGCTGAAACTAATTGCATTGATTGCTCAGGGATGGTAGGGGCTAGAGAAAAAATTCCAACTGCGTCAGAATCAGTGAAGCAGCGGTTATTAAAGGATGCATGAGTTAGAATTGTTGAAGCACCCACTGACTAAACCTCCGATTTTGCATTGGGGACTGGAGCTTCAATTTACGCCCCTGATTAATACATCTCTATAAGATTAGGGCCACACACGGCAAACACTGCGGGTATTTTTTTATATGCCACAGATCTCCCACAGCTTTCAACCTTTGCACTGACATCCTGGCGATCTTGTGCCTATATACAGAAGCCATACTAAAAGGGGGGGGCTGGAGTGTAAAGTATGGGGCAGAGCAGAAGCCCAAACATCAGATCTAAACTGTCCAGTTTTCACTTAGCATTTATTAAGGAGATGATTCTGTCCGTTTTAGTGTTTAGAAATGGGGAGGACGCCAGCAGCTTCTTGGGTCGCAGACCGCTCTTCAACCAGTTTGACTTTGAGATGTTCGTCATGGGAAATCTGGAGAGAGAATGCTATGAGGAGCAATGTAACTATGAGGAAGCCCGGGAGATATTTGAAAACGACGATTCGGTGGTAATTTAATGAACCTTTTTATAAGATATTGTCTATTATTAAAGGGGTTGTACAAGATTTGGAAAATATAGCTGCCTTAGGAAAACACTGCCCCTCTTGGCTACAGGTTGTGTGAGGTATTGCAGCCCAGCTTGATTCACTTTAATAGAACAGATTTCCAATATCAGACACAAAGAATGGATATGTTTTTCTAAATCTGCTAACAGAGGGGGAAAACAAACTGGGTTGGAACAGGGGGCTGGGGGACCTAGTGATGTGACACTAACCTATCTATCTGCAGGGCTGGGGTGATATGCTGGGTCTGGTGACACTAACCTATCTATCTGCAGGGCTGGGGTGATATGCTGGGTCTGGTGACACTAACCTATCTATCTGCAGGGCTGGGGTGATATGCTGGTTCTGGTGACACTAACCTATCTATCTGCAGGGCTGGGGTGATATGCTGGTTCTGGTGACACTAACCTATCTATCTGCAGGACTGGGTGATATGCTGGTTCTGGTGACACTAACCTATCTATCTGCAGGGCTGGGGTGATATGCTGGTTCTGGTGACACTAACCTATCTATCTGCAGGGCTGGGGTGATATGCTGGTTCTGGTGACACTAACCTATCTATCTGCAGGGCTGGGTGATATGCTGGCTCTGGTCACACTAACCTATCTATCTGCAGGGCTGGGGTGATATGCTGGTCCTGGTGACACTAACCTATCTATCTGCAGGGCTGGGGTGATATGCTGGTTCTGGTGACACTAACCTATCTATTTGCAGGGCTGGGGTGATATGCTGGTTCTGGTGACACTAACCTATCTATCTGCAGGGCTGGGGTGATATGCTGGTTCTGGTGACTATGGGGGGTGGTGTTGTTTTTTTTTTTTGCTTCTTCTGCGGGGCTGGGGTGATATGCTGGTTCTGGTGACACTAACCTATCTATCTGCAGGGCTGGGGTGATATGCTGGTTCTGGTGACACTAACCTATCTATCTGCAGGGCTGGGGTGATATGCTGGGTCTGGTGACACTAACCTATCTATCTGCAGGACTGGGGTGATATGCTGGTTCTGGTGACACTAACCTATCTATCTGCAGGGCTGGGGTGATATGCTGGTTCTGGTGACACTAACCTATCTATCTGCAGGGCTGGGGTGATATACTGGTTCTGGTGACACTAACCTATCTGCAGGGCTGGCGTGATATGCTGGTTCTGGTGACACTAACCTATCTATCTGCAGGGCTGGGGTGATATGCTGGTTCTGGTGACACTAACCTATCTATCTGCAGGGCTGGGGTGATATGCTGGTTCTGGTGACACTAACCTATCTATCTGCATGGCTGGGGTGATATGCTGGTTCTGGTGACACTAACCTATCTATCTGCATGGCTGGGGTGATATGCTGGTTCTGGTGACACTAACCTATCTATCTGCAGGGCTGGGGTGATATGCTGGTTCTGGTGACACTAACCTATCTATCTGCAGGGCTGGGGTGATATACTGGTTCTGGTGACACTAACCTATCTGCAGGGCTGGCGTGATATGCTGGTTCTGGTGACACTAACCTATCTATCTGCAGGGCTGGGATGATATGCTGGGTCTGGTGACACTAACCTATCTATCTGCAGGGCTGGGGTGATATGCTGGTTCTGGTGACAGTAACCTATCTATCTGCAGGGCTGGGGTGATATGCTAGGGTCTGGAGTGTTTTAGTAAGTGTACTTGCCCTTGCAACCCTTATCATTATTTATTTTCTGTTTTTGCTAAGGCGGCGTTCTGGAAGGATTACTCACAGAGAATGTCGAAGGAAGGTAAAGATAATTTTTGATACATATGAACTAATAACTCTACAGAGTTATTATGGATGATGCCAGGATATACTGCTCAGGGCATTGGGCACATTAGCAGTTTCCAATGTCTATAGGCCTACAATCTGTTCCTAGATCTGGCTACAGCAGTGTAAGGGGTTCTGTGCTGTATCTTGTGTGAAGCTTCACATTTAGAATTTCCTCAAAATGGAAACCTAAGAAGAAAGTCAGTGGTATAGACTGTACAGTGCCCTGTGAGTGGCCTGAATGCTGAGCAATGCCGGATATGCTGTTGAATTAGAAAGAAACATGGCTACTGTCCTCTAGAAACAGCGCCTCACCTGTTAACAGGTTCTTTGTGGTATTGCAGCTCAGGTCCATTCACATTAATGCAACAGAGGTGCAATACCAGACATCACTTGTGGACAAATGTGGCGCTGTTTCTAAAAGAACATCTGTCTACACTTCTCTAATCCTGGACATAATCAGTAAACTAAAAACTAAGGGAGTTGGAAATGTTCAATCAAGAATATGCTATCTATCTATCTATCTATCTATCTATCTATCATCCTATCTATCTATCTATCTATCTCATACTATCTATCTATCTATCTATATCTATCTACTATCATCTATCTATCTATCTATCTATCTCATATCTATCTATCTATCTATCTCCACCCATACTATCTATCTCATATCTATCTATCTATCTATCTCATATCTATCTATCTATCTATCTATCTCATATCTATCTATCTATCTATCTATCTATCTACTATCTATCTATCTATCTATCTACTATATCTATCTATCTATCTATCTATCTATCTATCTATCTATCTATCTATCTATCTATCTATCTATCTATCTATCTATCTATCTATCTATCTATCTATCTATCTATCTATCTATCTATCTCATATCTATCTATCTATCTATCTATCTATCTATCTATCTCATATCTATATATCTATCTATCTCATATCTATCTATCTATCTATCTCATATCTATCTATCTACTATCTATCTCATATCTATCTATCTATCTATCTATCTCATCTCTATATATCTATCTATCTCATATCTATCTATCTATCTATCTATCTCATATCTATCTATCTATCTATCTATCTATCTATCTCATATCTATCTATCTATCTATCTCATATCTATCTATCTATCTATCTCATATCTATCTATCTATCTATCTATCTATCTATCTCTCCCCCTCTCTCCCATCTCTCTCTCTCTCCTCTCTCTCTCTCTCATATCTATCTATCTATCTATCTCATATCTATCTATCTATCTATCTATCTATCTATCTCAACTATCTATCTATATATCTATCTCATATCTATATATCTATCTATCTATCTTTTCTTCATATCTATCTATCTACTATCTATCTAATCTATCTATCTATCTATCTATCTCATATCTATCTATCTATCTCATATCTATCTATCTATCTATCTATCTATCTATCTATCTATCTATCTATCTATCTATCTATCTATCTATCTATCTATCTATCTATCCCTATCTATCTATCTCAATCTATCTATCTCATATCTATCTATCTATCTTATCTCATATCTATCTATCTATCTATCTCTCACATTCTCTATCACTATATGTAACTTTTATTTCTATATCTATCCCCACTATCTATCTCTCACTCTCATCACTTGTCTTTTTTTCTAGCTCTTCCCCACTTAGGTACACATGTAAAGCTGGATGTTATTGGGCTACTCACCGGTCTGATCTGTGCTGGGACCTTCCTGGTCATATTTGGGCTTCTTGGCTATTATTGGTACACCCTCTATTGTGACCCAAGAAGACACAGCCAGATGTAAGTGACAACATGGAGTCTTCCCTTGTACCTCCCAGTGGTCCTAACCAAGGCTGAGATTAGAAACCTTTTCTTAGAATACGTGATTTGTTTCCAAAGTGTCTATACTTTATTGCTGTCTGCCAGTTCCTTAGCGTGAGCCAATCCTCCCAAGATCTATGTATAAATGCTACTGTACTATTCCATCCAATAGAATATAAGTAGAGGCAGACAAGGGCTTCTTAAAGGGATATGTATATAGACATGTTTCAGTACACAAGGGGTTACATTATAAGGAAAGTGTTAACAAATCCATGAAATCTCTTCTTATATCTATTCTATTCGCACAATTACACAATGAGAACCACAGGTGTGACAGTAAAGTTTCTCTACTGAGAGATCTTGAGCTCCTCTAGTGGCCAAACTGTGGTACAGTCTTTTCTTCTTCCCATAAAACAAAGAAAAGTTGTCGGGCCAGTTTATTGTGGGACATATGATCTGGATACAAATGCAAGGGAGCGTGAAATGTGTGCAGCAGTGAGTTCCTTTTTTTAGGTTCACCAGAGAGATAACATCCCAGATCTCTGCAGTTTACCAAAGAAATTCCTGGTGTCTTAAAGCTCCTGCAGTAAGACAATTCAGGACCGTGTAATTACAGCAAAATAATAGCTTAGCCTGCCTGAGAAAACACATATAGCGTGCAATTATCCCCCTGTAATTACACAGCCGGGGACATCGCACCGAATATCTAATATTTTCCTCCACTCTTTTACTTGCTAACTTAGGGACAACTGTTAGCAGTAAAGACAAAGAAAAAAAATTACATGCTGGATGCGGCCATCTTCTGTGCCGAGCATGCTCCATATATGCTGGGTAAATGTCCGACATATGGCGACTACATAGCTCTATGTGCCACACGGTTACATTTGTTACCCATCAGGCCCCACTGTGAACCCAACATTTGTCAGGCTGGGACAAGCTGAATTTGCAGCAATTGTTTCTGGAAATTTGAGACAAGTTTTAGACAGTCGACAAATATGTATATAGGGGTTCATTTATTATAGCTTGTGCACCATAAAACTACCCTACAAGCCATGAAAAATGTTGCAATTTTTTCACAAGTCTGAATTTTTGCACAAAAATTGTGACTTTTTTAGTCTTGCGCCCTCCACACTGCTTTACTGAAAGTTATTATCATTTATGCTACCAAATATCTACACCATCAAGGAGTGGCATAGATTTTTGTTTAGGTGCACAGACCTCAGAGGATGCGCCTAATTTATGGCATGCCCAAACCGTGGCAGAGCAGGGATTATCAAGACTGTCATGGAAAATGCCAGTCTTGAAAAGTATATTCGTCAAGATCAGAAGTGGATTATTAGACCCTAGGATCTCTGCAGACCCCATAGTATAGTAAGCAGAGGCCCAAGGGAGGTGCAGAGACATAAACTGTTATACTTCTATCCAAACAAGTTTGGTCTAAATGAACCGGAGGACCGAATCTCACGAATATTCGTCAAAACAAATCTCGCAAGATTTGTTGAGTGTATTTGGACACAGCCTAATTTTTTAAGGATGACCCATTCTATCCTGATCTTCTAGAATCCCCAGGAGATCCCTGTAATAAGGTTAGACTCCTTGTGCAGGCTAAGAATTGTCAGTCCCTTCAGGAGGACAAATAACCTTCTGTAGAGATCAGTACGAGAAGGAACGTAACATGTTAATTATGGGGATCTTCGGGGAATTGTTCCTGCCACAAGCCTCTTGGCGTATGACATGTTCTATTTGTGCTGTATTTTGGCTGCTTTATCTCACTACAGTAACCAGATTTTACAAATGTCATAAATCCCATTCACATAATTCGAGACTGAACCATTCAGGCTTTGCTAGGTGAAAGAACGAAGTGGCTTTCCTTTAACCAAAAACACCAGGCAGCTTCTTCTGAGGCCCCACATCACACCTCCTGGCCTACATCCCACCATCAACACTTCAGTGGGCAGACCATTCCAGCCTCCAGCCCACCATTACTACTCTTGATGACCAAGCCTTCACTGGCTTCCAGCTTCTTCTACTGTCCTGGTGGACAGGCCTCAGGACTAACTGTCTTAATGGCCACTAGTCACCACACTCTCTATTGGAACCAAACGTTTGACTTTTTTCACCTCCTAACTGCTTCTCCTAAATGTGGCCATACATATTAATTTTTAGTTGGCCCAAATGGGCAATTTTGGCCATTTTGACCAATGATCATTTAAAAATATACAGTGAACGACTACTAACAATGGCCAACAGCCAAAAAAAATTAAGTCGCCAGTAATGATCGCCCATATTTGGATGATCATTTGCCAAATTGCACAAACTCAGCAATTTTTTTCTCTAAACTGTCCCCTTGATCGGACAGCTTAGACTTTTACGTTGATGGCGGGATCCTTCACACGAGTAATCCCATCACTGATCAATGTGCCGCATCATGGCCGCTTTTTATCATATGTATGGTTAGCCTAAGAGCGTGGTGGTGGCCCAGCATAATGGCGTCACCATGTAGCCATACCTCCCACTCAGCATTAGGCCTTTACTAAGGTACCTACCTCTTCCTGTAGCTGACAGCCAAGAAGACTGTCATTGCCACCCCCACCAAGTATGATGAATGACTGTATAGATGGCCAGCTCCGAGCTCGCTTAGATTTCAGTGGCATGGCGCAGGCCCACAGTTATGAAGAGACATAGGCCCCCTTGTGTTTTTCCTTGTCACACCACTTATTATTTTTACATTCCTCGATAATTTTTACAAATTTTATTTGTAGACTAATTTATCGTAATAGTCTTGAAAACTTGACAAAAACTTCCATGCGCTTGACAATGACATGTGATTTATTTTTCGTTATAGTCCAGAAGAAGACCACGACTGTAGAACGACGTCCGTCAGATCCCGGACACAAGAGATGGTTCCACTACAGACTGCTATATCTTCTCCAACACAAAATGCACCACCATCCTACGCGCAAGCTGTGGCAATGGATACCGCTTTGGATGCCCCACCACCGCCTTATCCCGGAACCGAGATAGACGCAAAAATCTACAGAAAGTCCTTCTCGATTCCTGCTTCACATGGTTTCTGATTGTGTAGAGGACATGGTGGAGATACAACTATAACTGCAGAAGACATAGGGTGGTGGGAAGTCCCATTCACCAGTCTAGAAGAAGGAGAAAAGGGTCTTCGTGGAGAGGAGCATGTTCAACCATGGTGGATTTATGGAAAAGTCCATATTTACGTCTTATCTCCTGATGGTATTCTGAGGGAATTCTTGGAAACATGGACTGAACATGGAATGGAATTTTGATGGATTTTGCATCTTATTTTATGGACTGAGATGATGAAAAGGTTCCATGGACATAAACAAGAACCTAAACACATACAAGGTGTAGGAGGCTTTTCTTGGAGGATGCGCTCTATGCCGGGAGCTATTTTATGAATAGTTGGCTATGGACATGTTGTGTATCTTCTGAGGGAATTCTTGGAAACATGGCCTGACATGGATGGAATTTTCCTGGATTTTGCATCTTATTTTTGGACTGAGATGTTGAAAGGTTCCTGGACATAAACAAGAACCTAAACACATACAAGGCTTGGGGGCTTTTCTTGGAGGATGCGCTCTATGCCGGGAGCTTTTTTATGAATTAATTGGCTCTGCTCATGTTGGACCTGTATTCAGTTGTTGCATAACTTGGCGATTTTTTAGAATTAATTTCTCTCTCCAACAAATGTCCTGTGAATTATTACTGCACAGTAAAATCATTACACAAGATTAATAAATGACTATATTGCAGATATTGCTGAATACTGCTGTCCTGCTTATGGAATACAAATTGGGTAGTATTTAGTATTCTCTCTACTGGCGTAGATGGGAATTGTTGTGTCTCACCTTTTTTATTTGCACTAAAGATGAGCCACTTCCCTCCTTCTGAACAGAGCAGCAAGATGGAGACCAAGTGGGTCAGGACGGGGACGCCTCGGCCCAATCAAATAGTAACTGTAACTCACGCATAAGTTATATTGGAAATCCAAACCAGTTCTTGACTGGCATAGATTTCAAATATGGCGCATGGGTGTGCACCTGAATTATTCAGGTCCAGAGCCTCAGGCACGGTTAGGGCCAGGCAGGGACTTTGTTAAGACTGGTGTACAGAATGCCACTCTTAATAAATTTCCCCCAGGATAGCACAGTGTCTTCTCCTATATCCCTACTTTACTCCCGATCTGGGGCAGTCCTTGTTTTGCCCACAGCTATTCCTAATGAACTATATATACACATGCACACTCAGTTCAGCCCAGTGAGCATGTGTTCACAGTGGGAAGAGGGGAATAAGAACAACATCAATCAGGGTTGCGGGAAGTCGGGAGACCCCATACGCATTGAATGGTTGGCTGGTTGCGCCATAATTGGGGGGTTCAGCTGCCATTAATCTAATATATATATATACTGTATATATATAGGCACCTTTAATGTTTACTCCCAATTATAAAACCACTTCTCATAAATAAATAGTGCAGGTGAATATAAGAAACTTTGTAATATATCTTATTAAAGAAATCTGTTTCCTTCTCCACTTATCAGGCTGCTCTCCTCCTCCTCCTTATCTTCACTCAGACTGTTTGTTTATATAGAGTCCGCCTGTTTCTGCGCAGTCTTATCTTGAAGATATATGAGTGTCAGAAGAGTTCCTTCACTCACAGTGTAACACACCTTAGCAGCAGCTTCAGTTATTTGTGTCTTTTCCAGCAGGCTCCTCCTCCCCTCTACCCTTTCAATAGACTTCTATGTAAAAAGTAACTCAGCCTGATAAGTGGAGAAGGAAACAGATTTCTTTAATAAGATCTATTACAAAGTTTCTTATAGTCACCTGTACTATTCATGTAGAAAACAATGTTTTATAACTGAAAGGACATTTTAAGGGCATGTTCAGACTGTTGATTTTTCATGCAGATTTTGGTATGTTTTGTGTGAAAACTGTATATATTCTGTATTCCATGTTTTCAATGGGAATTTGCCAAGCGCAGATATTTCCAAGCACAAATTTGGAAACAAATCCACATCAGTAACCCATAAGGGTCAGCCTGGATTTCTGCCATACATTTTATTTCAGATGTGCAACTAATGTTCAGCCTGAAAACTCAGCAGTCTGAACACGCTCTTAGACAGTTTTTATAAATTGAATTCTGGCCTGACTCTCATTACATGTCATCTAGTGACCTATATTCAGATTTCCTTCATGAGAAGGTTCTGTTTGTGGAGCATGTATTACTTGCTGACACTTTGTGATCTGTATGTGACCTATATTCCATGTTATGTAGCTCGTGGTGACAAATTATTTACCTAAAAAGATGACAAATCAGCAGATTGTGTTTTTTTTGTTGAGCATTTTATTTCTCGCCATTTGCTGATTATATCTTCTAATATTGACAAGTGTCTGGTCAGGTGAAGGAGAGCTCAGCCAAATGCTTGTATGGCCGACTTCTATCTTGCTCTATCCCCAATGCACATGCACACTTGGCTCAGCTGAGCAGTACTGGATAAGTGAGGGTAGAAAGCCTCACTGTTACCCAAAGTATAGGGCAATTGCAATCCAACTGCCTGATCCTTATCTCCTCTGACATCTGCAGTCAAGTAGAGTCATCTGGCGGCATCTGTGTAGCGCCACCTGCTGCAGCTGCCGGTGTGTGCTCTCTCTGGCCATACTCCTATCCCACAATATGGGTCCTGTTCTTTAGTCCCTGCCCATGTGCTGGCCCTTTAAAAAGCTGTTAAATCCAGTAATCTGATCCCAGCCACCTGTGGGCTATTTAAGGCACCTTCAAGATGTCTGAGCAACAAGGTTCCTACCTTGCTACTTCCTTTGAAGATGTTTTCTACTGTTATTCTGGTTACCTGTGTTTTGACCTTCACCTGGTTACCCAAAATTGAACCTATTCCACCTGCCCTGACCTCTGCCTGATTTCTGTTTTGACCCTGTGCCACCTGCCCTGACCTCTGCCTGATTTCTGTTTTGAGCCTGTGCCACCTGCCCTGACCTCTGCCTGATTTCTGTTTTGACCCTGTGCCACCTGCTCTGACCTCTGCCTGATTTCTGTTTTGACCCTGTGCCACCTGCCCTGACCTCTGCCTGATTTCCGTTTTGACTCTGTGCCACCTGCCCTGACCTCTGCCTGATTTCTGTTTTGAGCCTGTGCCACCTGCCCTGACCTCTGCCTGATTTCTGTTTTGACCCTGTGCCACCTGCCCTGACCTCTGCCTGATTTCTGTTTTGACTCTGTGCCACCTGCCCTGACCTCTGCCTGATTTCTGTTTTGAGCCTGTGCCACCTGCCCTGACCTCTGCCTGATTTCTGTTTTGACCCTGTGCCACCTGCCCTGACCTCTGCTTGATTTTCGTTTTGACTCTGTGCCACCTGCCCTGACCTCTGCCTGATTTCTGTTTTGACCCTGTGCCACCTGCCCTGACCTCTGCCTGATTTCTGTTTTGACCCTGTACCACCTGCCCTGACCCCTGCCTGATTTCTGTTTTGACCCTGTGCCACCTGCCTTGACCTTTGGCCTGTTTACTGTGATGAACAAACTCTGCCTGCCCTGACCTCAGCTCATCCACTTGCCACGTCTCTGCATGTTACCTTTGGTACCAGGTGTTTTTTGACCCACCAGGGTCAGCTGTCACTGAACAGAGACTATTCCTAGAGAAAGAGACCTGGTGGTTTTCCGCTGCAAAGTTCAGATCCTCATACAAGGGTTAAAGTGGAATAGCCACAATCCAGATCCATTTAGTGGCACAGTGGGTCCGCACCTGCTGCTTCAGAGTCAGAGCAGATAAGACATTATAGAGGGTGTTCACTTGCTTGGGACCCCCTTCTATAAGCCAGAACAGGGAGCCCCTGAGATCGTAGAACTATGTTGTCACTTATAGGGTCTATAGTTGGATTCAATTAAAGTTGCATAAAAAATGCAGACATTTTTGCCATAGTTTTTGATTTGGGTGTAGTATGATGAAAAACCGCACCAAAAATACAGCAAACCCGTATGCATTTTTACCTATGCAATTTTGAAGCACCGTCTGAATACACCCATATAGTTATCTTGCATTTATCTGGCTCGCACACAGAATTGGATTACCTTACGCTACTTTGCCAATTCTTACTTCTTATCTTTATCTTCATCTGCCTTGGGCCATGTTTGTTCTTTCGTTTTATCATTGTAATGTTCTGCTTTCTATGTGTCTGGTCTGGGGTCTGTATTTATTTAGGGGTCTTGTTTTGAGGGGTCTGTACTCAGGGAGCCTTTGTTTTTTTTGGGGGGGCATATTTGTTAGATGTCTGTTTATACAGTGCTGTGCAAAAGTCTTAGGCCGATGTGGGAAAAAATGCTACACAGTAAAAATGATTTCGGAAATGGAGGGGTTAATAATGTATTTTTGTCAATTAACAAATTGAAATGAATGAAGAAGAGAGAAATATAAATTCCGTCAATATTTGGTGTGACCTTTGCCCTTTGGAGGAGGAGTCCTGGAAGTGATGATCCGGCCCCCAGGGATATAGCCCAGATCTCATCATCATCCAGTCTGTCTAGGATGACATGAAGAGACAGACGGATTGGAACAAGCAACATCCACAGAAGATCTGTGCTTAGTTCTCCAAGATGGTGGCGGGAACAACCTCCCTGCCCAGCGCTGCCAAAAACTGTCTGCAAGTACCGAGAAGAACTGATGGAAGGCAAAGGGCAGAGGTCACACCAAATATCGATGGGATTTACATTCCTCTTTTCTTCATTCACATCATTTCGTTATCTGACAAAAATAAACTATTAACCCTTCTGTTTCTGAAGGCATTCTTACTTTGCAGCATGCCTAAAACTTTTGCACATTACTGTACATTGTATAGACTGAAAAGTGTAAAGTTCTCCTTCCCTGGCGGGCGGTATTAGTAAGTCTCTTTCCCAGTTTACATTGTATATTGTACTATGTCAGCTCCCGGCTCGGTATTTGTCAGCCCTCTATTGAAAAAGCAGAAACTGCTTAATGATCTGGAATGTTTTTGTTCTTAAACAAATAGCAGGCACAGACTTGCCACACAACCCGCTCTGCAAGAACACTCCGTGATTTTTTTTTTCTTTTCCTTTCAGCATATATTGTTGCTAAAGGGGGAAAAACATATGTGAATGATTTCACCCATTATTTGTAAATTAACCCTGTATGCTAATGTGTACGGCTGGAGCCGAACCAGATGTGGCTGGATACATTGTTTTTTTTTAATTCGATACATTATAATAATAATCATTAATAATATAGATATATATATTTATTTGTGTACATTAAATTTAGTAGTTTTTATTGGAAATTAAGATTCCCATGGAGGAAAATAAAGAGGAATTTCAGGTGGACGTCTTCCTTTTCATATTCCCCCCTTTGTCTCCCAGAGCTTCGGAATTCTGCTGCGGTTTTTCTGCCGCTGATTAGGCCCAGAGGAATCTGCGGTAAGATCAGGCCGGGCGCTTTTTTTTCAGTGTTCTGCTCCAATCTCTTCCTCCCATTGAATACAATGAGAAGCAAAATCGGGGTGGAATCTGTCCTAGATTCTGGGGCAGATTTGGCCCGTGACGGCCCTAAAGGGGTTGTCTCATGAAGACAGTCCTTGTCCATATACCCTATTAGTGCACATGGATGTTATAGAGAAAGGTTCCCCACCCATGACCCTTCTCTATAATCTAGCAGGGAGATCTGCTCTGTAAGGCTGGGTTCACACCTGTGTTCAATTTCCATTCGGGGATTCCGACCCCCAAATCCGCTTGAAAAATCTGTATTTTTGGGGGGTAAACCAGGCGGACCCCATTATAGTCTATGGGGTCCGTGGGTAACCGCTTTTTAAGTGGATTGGGTTTCCGTTTTTCAGGTCCCCAAGCGGACCCAAAGAACGGAAACCCAAATGCAGGTGTGAACCTAGTGTAAGGCCCCATGCACACCCCCAGATTTATCTTCTGTATACTCTCTGTTGTTACTGTATTATTCATCACTATCCATGTGGGGGCTGTAGGCCGTACCCCAAAAAACAGAGCAGGTCCTATTCCTGGCCAATTTTGTAGCTCAGTCTCGTCTACTCTATTGATGGATCTGTGAAAGGCGCACAGATTTTTATGGACCCTATAAGTGTATACCAGCGGCCTAAGAGTCTATTCAGGTGACTGAATGTTGTCCGTGATTTCTGAAAAAAATTGATCCATTAAAGACACGGCCCAGTCTTGGTCACGGGATTAGAGCGTAAGAGCGTTTTGTGTCCGGGCACACATGGACAGCTAGTCATCTGAATTATATATATATAAAAAAAATCCCATCATACCTGCATTCCCATATAGACACCTGCCAAATTGTAAAAATCCCAGCAGCACTTTACAATCACCGGAGCCTTCATGCAATTTGGAATCAAATATAACATTATGTAAAAAATGCATAAAAATTCATATCTGTGTCTTGAAGTCTGACTCAAGCAGAACCTGAGAAGCAGCTCCTAAAAATAAAAGTTTAAGATGTGCAGAGACCTTATAACATCTTCCCGAAATGATCAAAAAGTCATTACATGATACTTTGTAACAACTCTTCACTCTGGTCAAACGGGCCGTCTCATCTTAACAACTTAATGCCTACCCACAGGATAGCTGATGTGTTGGAACACCGGGGCGCTATGACTCCCACTACGTATGAGAACGGGGAAACATTGGCCGCTGTTTCAATGTTTTTTCAGGGTTTTTTTTTTTACTCATTATTTTTTCTGAAAGTCCCTTCCCTCAGTCTGCCTGCAGATACTATTAAGAGTCCCAACCCCTGCTCTTCTGCCATAAATCTCCTGTCAAAATGCCTCCTCTGCCTCTCACACAATCTGCCCCCTATAACCCCCTCTCTCACATAATCTGCCCCCTATAGCCTGTCTATCTCACATACTGCTCCTAGTCCCCCTCTCTCACAGTCAGATCACCATGCACCCATTACCTTCCATACTGTTAGCAGCAGCAGTTGGTGCAGCTTCCCAGACCTTTGGTGACATCATCCTCACCATCTCTGGAAGGTCTATTTTAGTTTTAGCTCTGCAGTATTTTGCAGAGACAGGAAACAGACATGAGTAATGGCACTAGACATGGGTACAGGTACTAGACATAGGTACAGGTACTAGACATAGGTACAGGTATGAGACACAGGTACAGCTACTAGACATAGGTACAGGTGCAAGACATGAGTAAAGGTACTAAAAAATGGTTACGGGTATGGAGTCAGAAGCCGACAGCTGCAATGTGTAGTGGTCATGCTGCACTATTGCAGATTGTCTCTCATTCACTTGTGCAGATCTAGTGGCCACGACAGCTGATCGTGGGGGTGCTGGGTGTCAGACCACCACCTATATGACACGGATGACCTATCCTAAGGATAAGCCATGAATATTAACTCTGGGCCAACCCCTTTAACTAATGTACAGTGAAACCTCTCCAAAAGATCTCCCCTTTGAGCAGACCATCCCTTACCCAGACCTGATTCTTAGTTCCACCATACATTATCTTCATTGAGAGGACCACCACCCTAGAGGACCACCACCCTAGAGGAACACTTTCTGATGCAATTTTTGGTCATCTGTTGTTTGTAGAATACAAGCGGTAAAATGTGATTTTTGCAGACAACTCATGTGACATCAGAAATAACCAGAAAGCTAAATATGGAAAGTGAGAGATGGCGATAATCCCATTATGAGGACACGTCTGCGTAAGAGCTGTTAGCGGGGAATATTGATCCTGCGGGGTGATGCGCTCCTCAGGTGGAGGGACGAGTGTTGACTGTCAGATCACAGATAACTGCAGAACCTGACATACTGCGAGAGGCGAGCTCATTGTGCCTCCGGGCTCCAGAATTAGATCACAAGCTCTCGGGAGCGCTGACTAATTGCATCTTTATGATCCTCGCACCAAATGTTTTTTAGTCTCTCTGCTCTTCGGTGTATCTGTAAATTGCTGCTGTGCAGACCACCCGGAGGAACAGATTGGGCCCAGCAAGACACATGGTTAACCTGCCATCCTATTGTGCAGGAGACATTATTCACATGGCTGATACCTTATCTGACTTCAATGCAGAAAAAGACTAGCAGATTGTTCCCTTAACTGACCCCCTCACATGGTATACTGCCCCTTTATTGGCCCATAAAGTATACTGTCCCTCTTACAGACCCCCAAACAGAGAGCACTCCCATTACATGCCCCCAAGCAGTAAGTGCTCCCATTATATTAAGTGGGTCTGTTAGAGACCCCATAAAGTCCCCCCATTTACAGACTTCCACACAAATTACCGCAGTCCCATGGGTTTGTTGCTTTGGGATAACCTTGGACTCTGACCTACCATCGCCCCAAAACCAAACCCTCAACACCTCCTGCCGCCTCCAACCAAGAACATCCATTGACCCGCTCCTTCCTCACCCCTGAACACAGTGCTGTCGCACACCCTCCAAACCCCTCCGTCTGTAACACCACTCCTGGCCCCCCAGCTACCTCTTGCCCCCCTCCAGTCCCCTCTGGCTGCTCGCAACTCAAGACACCTCCATCCCCCCCCCCCCCCCCCCCCCCCCCCCCCCCAACCCCTCCACTGCCCACCCACCCCCCAGCGAATAGAGTTCAAACTCTAACGCTGACATACGCCATCCACAACCTGTCCCCTCCATATCCTCCGACCCCTCGATACCCTCCAAAGACCTGCTAGTCCTCTTCTTTCCGCTCCTCACACATCGTCCCCAAGACTTCTCCCGTGCTCCCCCATAACACTGGAGCTGTCACCAAGCACGGGTGCGCCAGTCTGGAAGGCCTACAACCCCCAATAACGCTACTGTCACCACACCGCCATCTGTACAACCCCCAATAACACTACTGTCACCACACCACCACCTGTACAGCCTCTACCCCCACCTTCTGTCTCTATCCCTCTTCCCTCCTAGACTGTAAGCCCTTGCGGGCAGGGCCCTCTATCCCACTGTGCCAATTGGACACTGTTAGTATTATACTTGTCTTACATGCGATACATTCCCTTTAAGGGGGTTAATCTAGGGATTTGTGAGCAGAAAGACAAAGCTCTGCTTGGGTTTTCCTCTGCGGATTCCATAGGGCCAGAATTTGGAGAAGAATTTGAGGCACTGCCAAATCCTCTCCAAATTCTGCTGTGTGAACTTGGCCGAACATTGTAACAAGCCATCAGGAAATTGCCCTCAAGGTTGGTTTCACATAAGTCTTTATTTGGCTAAAGCCCCATGTGGCGTCCTGCAGCAAAAAAGCGCTGTGGGTATAGCCGTGGTGTCAAGGCATCGTCGCAGCACTTTGCACAGAAAGTTCACAAAACTTTCGTCTGCGGACTTTCTGCTTCCATTATATCTATAGGAAAACTGCCGGCGTTTCTGAGGATATAATTGACATGCTGCGATTTCCAAAACGTGACAGTTTTGGAAATCGCAGCATGTCTGCAACACGTATTTTACCGCAAAGTGGGCATGAGAATCGCTAGAATCCCATCCACTTTGCTGTGACTGTAAAACGCCGCGTTGTTTTCCACCACGCGGGGCTTCGGCCTTTCAGTGTTTTTGGCCATTTCTACCACTTCATACACACTGATAAATGCCCCGGCCAGAGGTTACAGGTCAGTCCGTAGTAATTTATTCTAGGTTTTTTCCATCTCTTTTGCATTTCATGATAATAAAAAAAAATGAAAGAAACACTGGAAATGCTGCGAGCCCAAAAACGCCAAGATACAGCCAGAAAAATACTGAGTAACACCGGCGGATTTCTAGGGGGTTTTTGTTATTGTTTTTTTTAAAGAAAAAAGTGAAGGAAAAATTTAGTGTAAAAGAAACCAAATATTATTCTCATGTAGACAGAAATGCTGAATGTTCAGCCTGGTGTGATGGAAATCCATGTAATAATCCCCGAGCGAGTCAGTAATGATTCAGTAATGACTGCCGTATCCTCTGCCTGTCTCTATCCTTCCCCTACAGGGGTTATATATTGTATGTGTATATAAATATATGTGATGTGTATGTATCATGCTGGGTATACATGTATTATATGCATCTATCTATATGTAGATATATATGTGATGTATGTATAGATGTATAGCATATGTATATAATATGTATGTATAGTATACAGGTATAAATGTCCAGCTGTGTCTGCCCTGTCTCATGTATATATAATGTGTATGTGATATGCTCTGTATATACGTACTGTATGCATATATGTATAATATGCAGGTCTGTATGTCCAGCTGTGTCTGCCCTGTCTCATGTATATATGATATGTATGTACTGTATAGTATATAAGATCTGTATCAGCCCTGTCTGATATATAGTATGTATAATGTGTATTTTATATGCTCTGTATATATGTATTATATGTATGTACTGTACAGTATACAGGTCTGTATCTCTAGCCCTGTCTCATGTATATATAATGTGTATGTTATGTTGTGTATGTATAATATGTATGTATTGTATGGTATATGATATATATGTATGTACAGTATCGTGCCCCCCCCCCCGCCCCCCCCCCTGTCTCATGTATATAATGTGTGTGTTTGTTGTGTTGTATGTTGTTGTATGTTTGGTTGTGTGTTGTATGTGTATATGATATATATGTATACATAGTATACAGTTCGGCCTCTCCAGCCCAGTCTCATGTATATATAATATGTATGTATATGATATGTATGTATTGTATGTATATGATATGTATGTATATGATATGTATGTGTATATGATATATATGTATACATAGTATACAGTTCGGCCCCTCCAGCCCAGTCTCATGTATATATAATATGTATGTATTGATTGTTGTATTGTATGTTATGATTGTATGTGTATGATATATATGTATACATAGTATACAGTTCGGCCTCTCCAGCCCAGTCTCCCCCTCGCAGATGATGAGGGATGGGGATGGGGATGGGGATGACGTCCCTCCAGATGTTGCTCTCATGGAGGGGCTGGAGTGAGTGAGGCCTGCACTAGGCCGCTGCTACCAGAAGGGGGAGAGGGAGAGGGAGGAGGCGCCATGACCGGTGCATCCTGGGAAATAAACCAACATGGGGAGCAGCTCCGGGCTCACCATGCACTTCAATCCCACGAAGTGAGAGCCTGACGTGACCCCCCCACCCGCCTGCCGCCGCCATAACACGGCCCACTGCGTCACCGCCTCCCGGGGACGATGTGAGGGGGCTGCAAGCGAAGAACCGCAGCCTCTCCCGGATGATGGACAGGAACTACCCGACTCCCACCTTCACCGACCCGCTGGCCCCAGCCTCCCCCGCCGCCTGGGCCTACGAGCGGAGCGCGGCCGGGATTAAACCCAGGTGAGCACCGCGAGCCGGGCGGGGAAATGGCTTAGGAAAGTCCGGGGATGCGAGGCCTACTCCTCCAGGCCGGGATCGGAGGGAGGGGCTCCCGCGGCACTGTGATCTGTGCGGGGGAGGACAGACACCATAGCCCGGGGATCCACCCCAGCAGCAGGGCCTGACCCGATCCGGGCGTCCGAGCAGGCTGTGGCCCGGCACTAACACATGTCCTCTCAGCCCTCCTCTTGTCACCTTCACCTAGCTCTGCCTACAACCTGTGGCGAAACTACAACTCCCAGCATGCACTGACACAGCCTGGGACACTCTGGACCTGCTGAGAGTTGTAGTTCCACCACACCTGGCGAGCTGCAGGTTGCAGAGTTATTGTTTCCCTTCCCTCGCCCCATCACCGCCTGGTGTGCCCGGTGACAGCTGGCATGGCAGGTACAACACCTGGCGTTACCGGTCCTAAAACATCCTGCAAAATGTTCGTTTTACATGTGGTCTTGATTTTTGGGAGGGGGTAGGGGGTCCTGCAGCTTCTGGACAGTACATGCATTGCTACAGGACAACATGGCGGCCGCTTCTACTGCCACAGCACTTAGGCTGTATTCACACATACAGTTTTTGATCAGGTTTTTTTAATACCTTTTTTTTAAGCCAAAACCAGGAGTGGATTTATAAACTAGAGCTTGGGTTCTCCTAGGACACACTTACACGGGGTTTTTGATATTTGTTTTGGTGCATTTTCCATCCCGAAATCCAGATAAACCAAAAACCTTTACACTAAATGACCTTATTTTCCAGCGCACATCGCGCCGCGTACTTGTAAAGCCTCCTGTCCATTCTTGGCTTAGTTTCCCTGCCATATGTTTATAAACTGCAGGTACGAAAGTTGTGCCCTAAAACGGGACAAAATCCACTGTGTGAACGTGGCCTTAGGGTTATGTGCATACATCTAAAGCGCGGGTCAGTAAAATCTGAGGTCCTGCAATCTGATTTGTGCCGTGTTTTTCTGCAGTTTGGGTGTATGGGTACCCACCGCGGTTTCGATGGAGTTTTTGCAACACCATGTTGCTACGTTTTTTTCCCCTTCTTGATACAGATTTAAAACCCACGTCGGAAAATTCATTGGCGTTACGGGCAATGACTGATTTCCATACAAAGTAATGGCAGGCAGGATTATTCCCCGTGAGCTCTCACTCTCCCTCCTGAAAATTGCATTAAAAACCCGTAATAAAACCTGCATGTCTGAACACATCCTTATTGTATCCCGGGTGAACAATCCTTGGTTCCTCGTGGTCCTGGCAGTGCTGGTGTCATGAAGGCCACTGGTGCGCCCGTTCTTTGGCATAGGTGGGGGTTAATTTGGCGGATGTCTGACGCATGGCCCTTCCTTGCACCGAAGATGCGTCACATCCCCTGTTCTGGCTGGGGGTGCACGTCCCGCACCATAGAGGACGCCAGCCTCGATACATTCCTTGCTACGGTGTAGTCATCGGAGCAATGTATTATTCTTTCTCTTGTATGGCGCCAACATATTCCGCAGCGCTTTATAGACCTTATCGGTCACTGTCCCGTATATAGGGCTCACACTATATGTTCCCTATCAGTATGGACTGTCCAGAGGGGTCGCCGAATGTTACTGATCTCCTTCTAATCCAGCATTGAGAGCCGTCTTGTCATAAATGGAGGAAATCCTGTCCTGAAGTTCTTCTCCCCTCTAGTTCCACTTCCAGCCGCTGAGGTCAGGCCTAGAAGATGATGATGATGATGATCGCCCTTATGTTTGCAGCGATCCTTGGGTTACAGAAGATTTGTACATAGGCTGATGCACCGCCACAATAAGTTTTGCAGCCCTCCATTGCAATGCAATTTATTTATGGGATTTATTTGTTTTATTGTGTTTAATTCCTACATTTTTTTGGGGATCTCCCGAGCAAATTGAATGCTCATCGGTCGTACAGAATTTCCTTTGCTGTTTCCACTGAATTGTAATTGTAGCCGTGAAGCGTGAATGATGTGACGCGTGTCTTCCGGACGTCTCGCATTCTCTAGGACTTAAAGGGGTTTTGCCATTAAGGACACTTATTTCCTATCCATAAAACAGGGGCTAAGTGTCCGATCGCTGGGGACCTGAGCGGTGCTCCTTGTGAATGGGGCATCAATGTAGCTTCATGACCGGCGCTCCGTTCTCCTCTGAGACTGCGGGATCTGCTGGGGATGACAGTCCTGACAGCCGCATAGAGGTGAATGGACATGCACCCCACTGCTGCTCCAGTCACAAGGAGGATTCTCCCTATTCGCTGGGGACTCATTGGTCATGCCACAAGCGATGGGACACGCACCCCCCTATCCCTTGTCCACTTAATGGAACATCCCCTTTAAAGGGATTGTCCAGCCCCTTGAATCTGAGCGATACTTTATCGGTCCCCTCTGGTCTCTGTAGCCCGGACTTTAGTGATGACATTCTGACACGGTCATGTTGTTCCTGCAGCGGTCACATGTCTGCATCGAAACGTCAGGATACAGAGACTAGTGGGGGACTCGGAAAGCTGTGGAACAGGAGTGGATAAGATATTACTCAGTTTGCAGTTTTACAACATTTTAAGAGCTTAAAGGGGTTTTCCAGTTCATTTCTATTGATGACCTATCAGTATGAGATCTGTAGGGGTTCTGACATGCGAGATCCCTGCTGATCAGCTGTTGAAGGGGCTGCAGCGCTCACCTGTGCTATGACCTCTTCGCTGTTTACATTGCACGCCACTTGTGTCATAGTGGTCATGTGATGTAATTACAGGCTTGTCACGTTATAAGGGACCAGACTGTAATGACATCACATGACCACTATAGAATGGATGGCGTGCGATGTGGACAGTTCCTTTAACCCTTTCCTGACATCTGCTGTACTGTTAGGGCCGATGTAAGGTATTTAAACATGGCAGCGATGCCCGCACTGATCACAGGCCCCTGGGGGGGTCCTACGAAAAAAAAGTTATGGGGAGTCCACAACGAAAATCGAAAAATTGCTGCGGCGGGATTTGTGACCTATGGCCAGAATTTGGGTGGTTCTGTATTGTTTCTGTGGGGTCGGGGATGTGACATGTCACGTGTTTCCGATCGGTAGACGTGATGTTGTGTGACCAAAGCTCCTGCCTAATATAGATGCTTATACCAGGCTCCAGTTTACAGGGGTCGTCCCATCTCAGCCACTTCTGCTTCACAGGCCACTGATGTCATGTTCTTCAGTCACATGGCCTTATCACAGCTCAGTCCCATTCAAGTGAATGAGGCTGAGCTGCAACACCAAGCACAGCCACTATACAATGTACGGCGCTGGGCTTGGTAAGGCTCTCATGCGCCTCTTCAACAGCTGATCTGACACCCGGGCCCGGCAGATCTTTAAGTGGTGTCTTGTCCATCATTTAAGTCCTGCAAATCCTTTTTTAAGACTCCGAGATTGGAGACTCCATCATGTCTGACGGGAAGAATAGCGAGGCACGAAATGATGACTGACCGAAGCCAGAGGACCCCTTTATAAGTCGGTGGAGTCTGTCTGACACTGTTGGTGTCCATCATATGTTGTTAGAAGTGTGAACAGAGCCTAAGATTAACATTGACGTAGCTTCTTATAGCGTCCCGCTGTGCTGGTGACCCTTCTGCAGCCATCTTGCTAAACCTCTCACATTGTGCGGTCAGGAGGGTCTAGTCTATAGAAGATAATGGACGTCACTCCCGGCATCCCCACTTGTGCCATATTTGCATTTATGGAGCAGAATAAAGTAGCGGCCACCTATGTCTGCAGGTGGTGGGGCTGCCATATTGATGTCCTTTTTGGTGCTTTTTGTAAGATTCCCCGTGACTCACACTCACAGGACGCGGCGTTCATCTCTCCCCGTTGTGCTTGTCTATTTCCATTGTCTTCCATGAAGTGACATTTAGGGATTACTCACAGTGTAAGTCATGACTTGTCACCGCTATAAGGCTTACCGGGCTCCAGAGTGTGGCCTGTGCATGTACCCTACATCAATGTGTCAGGCCAAGTCAGTCCCGGCTGGGCTCTCTGGTGTCCATTACGTGACAGATCCTGCCCTCGGTCTCAAGGGGGGAATCTGAGCATGTGCTAAATCTGCCATAGCAGTGGTTCTCAGCCATGGCGACTGCGCGCTGTACCCCCCCCTGGGCCTGTGCGCCGTACCCCCCCCCTCCCTGGGCCTGCGCGCCGTACCTCCCCCTGGGCCTGCGCGCCGTACCCCCCCTCCCTGGGCGCGCGCCGTCCGCCGCGCGCCGTACCCCCCCTCCCTGGGCCTGCGCGCCGTACCTCCCCCTGGGCCTGCGCGCCGTACCCCCCCTCCCTGGGCCTGTGCGCCGCCCCCCCCTCCCTGGGCCTGCGCGCCCCCCCCCCCCCCCCCCCCTGCGCGCCGCCCCCCTCCCTGGCCGCGCGCCGTACCCCCCTCCCCCTGGGCCTGCGCGCCGTACCCCCCCCCCCCTGGGCCTGCGCGCCGTACCCCCCCTGGGCCTGCGCGCTGTCGCCCCCTCCCTGGGCCTGTGCGCCGACCCCCCCCCCCGGGCCTGCGCGCCGTACCCCCCCCCTGGGCCGCGCGCCGGGCCCCCTGCGCGCCGCGCGCCCCCCTCCCTGGGCCTGCGCGCCGTACCCCCCCTCCCCTGGGCCTGCGCGCCGTACCCCCCCTCCCGGCCTGGGCCCGCGCGCCGTACCCCCCCTCCCCCTGGGCCTGCGCGCCGTACCCCCTGGGATACACATACTGCAGGTTGACCACATCATGGCTGCTGCAGAGGTTGTCGTTGCACGCTGGCACCTAAGAAGGTCAAAATGACTTGCAACGGCGACTGATTTTCTTTCTTGCGCCCGCACTCTACGCTCGCTTTCTGTTGCTGCGTTCCGCACTAACCCTTGTGTGCAGTTTTCTGGAATTGTTTGCCCCTAGCGCCCCTGTGACATCGTCTTTTACCACGGTCGTGTGAATTTAGGCTTAGTAAGTCCGCAGAGCGCCACGTCACAAGCTGTGGGTAAAGTTTGATCTCCACACGTAGTGTTGCGCTGGCACCATAGCGATGACAAGTATCACCCGTAATTCCTCGCTACATTTGGGATCAAAAAGAGTAAATTGGTCACCAAAAGACAATCCGTTTTTTTTGTTTTTTTTTCTTAGCTGGTGCTAAAAATAGTCGAGATCTTGGCAGGACTTCTCCGCGGCTCAGCAGTTCAGGGTCGCTCCGCAGGAGTTCATAAAGACAGATCTGTTCCTTCCGGAAGGCAGCCTTCCCCTTCATCCTATAACGTGAGCGAGTCGCCCCAGAGGCGTGCGCGGTGCGTGTAGGAGCCGCCAGTGCCCGGTGTAGGGGGATGCATCCATGTGTATTCGCCAAGTGATGCGTGCTGTATGGAGCTGCGTGTCTTGACCTCCACGGAAATGAGTCTTAAGAAACTCGTTTGGGATCTTATTTCTCATTGAAGAATGTTTGGAATTTTCTATATTTGCTTTTTGAGGGTTATTCTTGAATACATTTAGATCAAATCTTCAGAGCTGTCTGTCCTAATATTACTGACTGATGTATACAATGACAGAGGTGCAGTATACACTGACACCAACATTGACCGAAAAGTAGGAAAACGAAGACTTTATATACAAGATCGTGTCCGTTTCTCAGCAGGATCTGAAGATATTTGATACTGATGATCTATTCACAGGCTAGGTCATCAGTGTCAGGTCAGTTGGGGTCCAACACCCGAACAATCAGCTGATGCGGCCACCGGAAGCCATATACTAACCGTACGTCCGGAAGCTTCCCTGCTCCTAAATAAGTGCATGGGAGCGGCTTGTTGTTCCGGACGCCATCGCTAAAGTGTACAGAGCCGGAAGCCGTATACAGTGTGCGGAGCTCCGTATACTCTAGTGGTGGCGCCAGGGTACTGCAGCCCCACACCCGTTCACTTGAATAGGATCAGGGCTGCTTCCTGCCTTATACCTATTATATGGCTTCCAGCGGTCACGTCAGCTGATCAGTTCGGGTGTCAGACCCCAACCTATTGGATACTAATGACCTATCCTGTGTATACCAAGCACCAGTCCTGACTACCCCACCATTGTTTTTAACATGGCCTTATGTCTTCTGTTCACAAAACTGACGCACACAGACACTTTTCACTGTGTGAACAAGCCCTAACTCCACATAACACAGACCTACATACCATGTGAAAGCTTAATGGCTGGTGTCACCCGTTATGTCTGGTCTGCAGGCGACACGTCCTAGAGGAGCAGATGGATGTAGAGGCTTTTGGGAACAGATTTAGTACAGCTTGTAATGTATTGCTTGGTTGCTCTGGGCTTGGGAGTCCAGTGGGCGGAGCTACTCAGTGACGGCAGTCTCTGTACACTTGTCAGACCGCCCACTGGACTCCTAAGCCCAGAGCGAGCAGGAATTTAGAGAAGTTCTACTGCATTTGTTCCCATAAATCTGTAGATCAGTCCGCTCTGCTCCTCCTGCTCTATAACATGCCGCCATTGTCTGCCATCTGTCATGATACTGCATGCTGGGATTTGTAGTATGTTTGTTTCACCACTGCTATAACCTACGATAGTTCTATTTAGATAGTATATAATATCGTCTCTACAGCGCCACCTGTGGTACGTCTGAGTCTAAGCATGCCGTGTGTTCATTTGTACCCATAAGATGTCGTCGCCATCATTTGTATTCGCGGATGGGACGCGGCTCCGTTGTCGCCGGCCTGATGTCTGGATCGGTGGTTTCCTCCAGTCGTCCTTGTGTTTTACGTTTTGGCATAAATCTATTTCTCGGTGTATTTTATGGGATGGATTATATTCGGCTCCTATAGGGGATTTATAGGGTCCTCCTGCAGGCGGTGCACAAAGACTTCAGTGAAGGCCTCTGTTCACATTCGAGCCAAGTCTGCAGGTTCCACAAACCATCCTATGTGACCCTCCCCTGACCGATCATGTCGGGGGGGGATGGAAGGATCCGCCATGTTGAGTTTCAGCACCCAATCTCAAGGGCGGGTATTTACTCCCCTCTTACTACTCAGAAGTCTTACACACTCAGCCGAGCTATGCATGCATGTGTATAGGAGGAATAGCTGACAGCCCAGTGAGCGGTGCGTGGGCACATTAGCTGCGGTATAACATCTGACGCCTTTGGCGGACTAAACTAGCCATACAGGTTGGACCAGTGTCCACCAAGCCCTGGGGCCCCGCAGGACAGAGGATTGTCCCCCGATGTACAGTATGGCGCTGTGCTGCCCTACAATAGTATACAGGGCCCAGGGATGGGGAAAACAAAAATTATAGTAAAAATATTGGAAAATAAAATCACAGTGCGGACCCCTCAAGACTGCTGATGGCGGTCTATATAGGATGGGCAGAGCTGTGTACACGTACCCTGGGTGGTGGTCTTACAGGCTGGAGGACCAAGAAGGCTGAGGGCCTACACTGGCTGGTGAAGCGGCTCAGGTGGACTACCCCTTTAATGTCCCCGGTGGCGCGAGGACCAGTGCCCCAGAGATTGCCCCTTCATGTGCGGTGGCCAGGGCTCTCCCCCGCTGGAGTAGTCGCGTCAGAGGGGAGGGGCTGTGGAGCTTGTAGTGCAGAGAGCTTTGGGCGTGGCCTCCTGGCCACTCCCACTACCGGTGCCAGGGGCATTAAACGTGTATCTCGGTCACACTTGACCCTCTCCCCAGACATGTTTATCCTGCTCTCCCCGTCTTCCGTACAGCAGGGAGCAGAACTGACAGACTCCTAAGGCATTGCTGTGTGTGACACCCCATGTTTATCACGGTGCAGCTTTGTATGTGTTTAGAGACGTGTGGCTTATAGATCAGTGTGATGGTCACTGATCTCGATCGCTGAGAGGTGAGTAATCCGCCAAGTGCTGTGAGCATGATGTCATACCCGGCACGTCCGGAGGAACCTTCTAGGGATTCGCCTGCTTATGTACATGCACCTTGTGCCGTTCTGTTTACCTCCAGGTTATACATCTCATAGACCTTGCGATGGGCGGAGCTTGGCAGTCAGGAGGGGCGGGGGTTATTTCTATAACGCTCCTTCTGTCCCCGTCACGGTCCTATCTGGTAAGATCCGAGCCTCGTATGTCCTGTAGACGCAGAGCAGTCTCTGATGGCTGATAGAGATCTTCCCGTGACTATTAAATGTGAGTGCGCTGCTCCTACCCCCTCCCCCGCATCATTTCTCTAAAATTGGTTAATGGCCGACAGCGATGACGTGATGATAATTCATAAGCAGACGCTTTAATGTAATCCAGGAAGAGAAAAAAAAAGAAAATAAATCCTCCATTTGCTGTTGGCTTGTTAGCTCGAGGCCCGGCTCGCTCCTGGATATTTAGGATTATTAGATGGACGCGCCGTGTGCTCATAGGATAGGCCGTCAATACCTGATCTGTGGGGTGGGGGTCTGACAGCTGACACCCCCACCAGACAGAGACTGGAGCAGGAAGCAGACAGCGCTGATCGGTGCGGGTGTCAGACCCCAAACAGATGACATAATGATGTCCTATCCCGTGGATAAGGTGCAGTGCCTCGCTTCCGCCACCACACAGAGAACGGCACTGTTTGCTTCCTGCTCCATTCATATATATATATATATATCGTATAGCAGTATATATGTTGGTGTTTGCATTGTATAGGCGGATTCTGGTTGCCTTCTAAAGGCCTGTTCATACTATGGAAAATTAAGAGGAATTTGAGCCTTGGACCTTGGCCTAAGGCTCTTGTATCCTCCGCCGGATCAGAACAACGGATAGGCCGACGCTAGTGCGAACCTAGTGCAAGAGGCCGGATCCTATCTAGTCCAGTGACGCTGACACGGGATCCACTCCCTGTATGTACGTGGCCAGCAGGGTGACGGTCCGCCGACTCTAGGGTTATTAGTCCGCCATGTTTGTGGTGACGGAGCCCCGGCTGTCATTACAGTCTATACGCCGCGGAGTATTAGGATTTATTAGAGTCGCAGCTGATGGTTTAGTGACAGACCCACATAGAAGGAATGTTCTGCGGCGTCCTGTCGGCCTTATAAGGGAATATACGGGCCGCTCGCTGGCGATATATACAGATTTCATACTAATCCTTATTGCTTAGTACTGCAGGCACGACTTGGTGGGTTTCCCATGAACAGCCGCATCTTAACATGTGAATGCAGATAACTTTAATATCTATCTATTTGGTGATGCAAAATAACAGAAGGCTGAGATATGGGAGGAAAATGGGCAAAAAGTGTGGAAAAAAAAAAAAAGTAAAAATCACAGCGGCCTCTGCAGGGGACAAGTGGTATTACATGGTGATCTCAGATGAATGGCTTTCATGTAAATGCAAGAATTTCTGTGGTCTGCCATAACAGAAGCGGCTGTCGCTCTGGCTCTTGGGTGGCCTCAGGCAGTGGACCCATCCCCCCTTCTGTTATCTCTGTATGGTGTCCATAGGGCATATGAACATTAACACTGAGCAGGGCCCCTCTCTAAGAGCCGGATCCAAGACAAACCCTTTAAAGTTGTTCTATTGAGCTCCACTTCTCAGACCACTGACATCTTGACTATTGGTGACATCGCCATTAGACTCAGTCCCATTGAAGTTACTGCAATACCGAGCGCAGCGATGGGGTGTGATTGCCGCTGTGATTTGACACTGAGTCACACCCCCTTGTCAGCTCCTGTTTCGAGCTGGTTCCCACCCCGGGTCACTTGATCAGAACCAGTGCCGCGCCCCTGAGTTGCTCTGCGGCCTCCCTTCTCTCCTCTATTCACAGGTAGTTACCTTGTACTATGGGGGCAGCTTCTACTATTCTAATAATCTAGTCTGCCAGTCCATCATGTGCCGTATATATCATCACTATATTCTGCGCGCCTAGAGGAAAATAGAACCTCGTTTGGAAAGAAGTGTTTGCAATATTGTGCACAGGTTTCCACCTCACACTTTTGCAAAAGTCTAAATTTTCAGGGTTTTTTTTTTTCCGGGCATAAGAGATAAGCAACAACAACCTCATTGTTCCAAAGAGCTCATTTGCATATTGCCCAAAATAATACCCACAATATCTCAGCAACAGAGGCAGCGATTCCCAAGGGGATAACACCCGATGGTTAAGGTGACACTAACCTATCTATCTGCAGGGCTGGGGTGATATGCTGGCTCTGGTGACACTAACCTATCTATCTGCAGGGCTGGGGTGATATGCTGGCTCTGGTGACACTAACCTATCTATCTGCAGGGCTGGGGTGATATGCTGGTTCTGGTGACACTAACCTATCTATCTGCAGGGCTGGGGTGATATGCTGGGGTCTGGTGACACTAACCTATCTATCTATAGGGCTGGGGTGATATGCTGGGCTCTGGTGACACTAACCTATCTATCTTCAGGGCTGGGGTGATATGCTGGTTCTGGTGACACTAACCTATCTATCTGCAGGGCTGGGGTGATATGCTGGTTCTGGTGACACTAACCTATTTATCTGCAGGACTGGGGTGATATGCTGGTTCTGGTGACACTAACCTATCTATCTGCAGGGCTGGGGTGATATGCTGGTTCTGGTGACACTAACCTATCTATCTGCAGGGCTGGGGTGATATGCTGGTTCTGGTGACACTAACCTATCTATCTGCAGGGCTGGGGTGATATGCTGGTTCTGGTGACACTAACCTATCTATCTGCAGGGCTGGGGTGATATGCTGGTTCTGGTGACAGTAACCTATCTATCTGCAGGGCTGGGGTGATATGCTGGGTCTGGTGACACTAACCTATCTATCTGCAGGGCTGGGGTGATATGCTGGTTCTGGTGACACTAACCTATCTATCTGCAGGGCTGGGGTGATATGCTGGTTCTGGTGACACTAACCTATCTATCTGCAGGGCCGGGGTGATATACTGGTTCTGGTGACACTAACATATCTATCTGCAGGGCTGGGGTGATATGCTGGTTCTGGTGACACTAACCTATTTATCTGCGGGGCTGGGGTGATACGCCGGTTCTTTTGACACTCCCTTTAAAAGAAATCATTGTGGCCTACCCATAGGATCTGATATAATGCGCGACCTATAAGAATAAACCCCTATATCCCGCTATCACAGCAGACCACACGCACTTTCCCCTGTTTCTGCTCCTGACATATCACCAGCTTAGGTTTCCTATTATATAAATTTTGCCTGGCCACAAGTTTTATACATAACCTATAAAAGCTTTTTGTACAAATATATAACCTCTCCGGACACGTAATATAAGAGCGCCCCTCATTCTGAGTATGTTTTATAGGGCTGAGTAATAAATATTTTAGACCTTTTATCTCTCTATGAGCGTCCTAGGTTTAGGATCCTTCTGGCCTCATACCCGACATGCGGTGACTTGGATTATCCTTTTGCTACAAGGCCTGGAAGTTGTATAAATGTAAGGCAGTGTTCACACAGGATGGAAATGGCTTGGGTGAATTTTTCAGAAAATCAGTGGCAGAGATATAAAGCTGAAACTCTTATCTCTGCCACAGATGGGCCAGCGGCTCTGCACACGGGTTAGCCCTACTTTAAAGTGGACCTCCAGCTATAAAACAACTTCTCATAAATGGATAGTGCAGGTGAATATAAGAAACTTTGTAATAGATCTTATTAAAGAAATCTGTTTCCTTCTCCACTTATCCAACGTACCCCCTAACAGTATTCACTTTGGGCCACACTCAAGGGCGTAGTTTAAGTAACCTCCCCCGGCGTTCACCCTTTAACCCCTGTACAGGGATATGGACCTCGATGCTAGGAGACTACTAGGTCGCCAACTTTCAGAATGGTCCCAGGGTAGGTGGCAGCGGGTCAAGGCTAGAGAGACACCAGGGGTTAGGAAGAAGAGTAGTCAAATACAGGTCGAGGTTATGGGCAGGCGGAGTAGGTTCAGAGTCGTAGACAGGCAGAAGGTCTGGGACATTTAGGTTCGGTAGTCAGAAGCAATTTGGAGTCAGACATGAGATCAGATCTTGGTCGGGAAACCGACCGTGGTCAAAATATGGAGAGGCAGTATCAGGATCTAGTAAGGTAGGAACCTATACTGCTCAGGCATTGAGTGGCCTATAGGCATAGACATTAGGGATTGGCGTGGGGAATGGTTTGGGTGCACACACTGTATGGGAGAAGCAGCCCAAGGAGGAACACAGTGGGGACAAGAGAGGAAAGTTACGTTGGCGCCTGTGCCCATCAAGAGAGACAGGGTTCCGGAGAGAACATAAAGCTGGTTTACATGTCGGGCGGGTGGCGCTAAGACATAGCCCAGCAGGGGGGCTGCATACTCCTGACTGACCTGAGACTAATGCACTAATAGGCCATTGACATTCGGTAGACTCCTCCGTTTTGGACGTCTTATTCTCATCGGTTCCAGGTCAGATAGAGTGGAAAAAGTTCTGAAAGTTCATTTGCAAAAATTTCTATTGTGTGCGCCAAAGTCTGTGCTCTGACTTTACACGATGTGACTAGCTCGATCTATGAACCGGATAGTGAGATGTGCCAGGCCGCTCATGGCTCTGCGCTCCAGATGTTGCTCATGGAAAATGTTAATTCTGTCCAGCTGAGCCATTTTCCAGCATTTTCTTTGCTGCTGGGACTTCGTGCGTGTATTGTAGGCAGAAGAGACGGACTGGAAGCAGGTGAGGCCGGGATTAGCGACTCCGCAGCGCCATCGCCTCCGTGCTCAACGCAGGAAATACAGATTTTTAAGCAGCTTTTTCACTATAAATGCCTGATTTTCTTCTCCGATTTCTAATTGGGCGCTGATAGTAATAACCAGACTACAAAGCAAGAATATCCAGAATATCCGTGGGAAGGCGATCGGTTGTGTGATGGGGTGTGCGGAAAAAGTTATGTTAAAGAAGCACCCCAGCAATTTTTGGTATTTGTTGCCTTATGCAGTCATTAAAAATAATACAGATGATCTTCCATATAACCCTTTTTTATTTCATGTGCCATTTATGGGATCGTCCTCCATTTATGGGATCGTCCGCCATCTTGGCCAATTCTTCCTCTTCCTATTTCTCCTAATGCACTTCCTATTAAGCCCTTAGTATTCCAGAGTCTCAATACAAAGCACTTGCTCAGCTCTTATCTCTATCTATGAGCAGCAAACAATGGATCAGCAACATTAAAATGCTGTCCCCCTAACTCACACTGCTTGCCTATGTGATGCCG
Source organism: Leptodactylus fallax (assembly GCA_947044405.1). Lineage (NCBI taxonomy): Eukaryota > Metazoa > Chordata > Amphibia > Anura > Leptodactylidae > Leptodactylus > Leptodactylus fallax. The sequence continues at coordinate 6,267,152 of CAMRHE010000068.1, read as the reverse complement.
CTTCAGCCGGTCTCCCCCTGCCTCCTGCTTGGAAACCTATTCAGAAGCAGGAGGCAGGGAAAGTCAATGGAAGGCCAGGATTTTCATTTATCTGTCCTGATTTACTTCCTTTCTCTATCTGTCGGTGCTGTGTGCACAGTTTCGGTGTATCCTCTGTGATGCAGCTTCACTCTGCTCTCCCTTGCCTCCTGCTTTTGATAAGTTCCTACCTGTCTGTACCTACTAGCAGAAGGGGACAGATCAGTTTGAAGATACATCTTATAGAATATACTCAAGATTATGCGCACACAGGAAATGTGAGTCGGGGGAGGTTTATAAGTCATTGTATGGACTTACCTCTTATACTGTTTTCCTGCTCCCTTATATAAGGCAGAAATGATATTCAGCAGCACTTTGTGGGGGAGGAACAAGGATGGTGGCGCTTGGTAAGGAGGATACGGATCTGAGCGCTGCCAGGAGGGATGTGATAGATACTGATGTCATCCTGTAGTCCACAGGAAGTTCTGCACACAGGAGAGACTGTCATCCTGTCTGCACAGGAAGCAAACTCTATACTGGTAGTCAGACTGGGATGACATGACACCGTAATGAAAGGGTTTATAATGTATGGATGAAACAAATGACAGCGGTGGAGTATTACTATGGAGGGAGTATTACTATGGAGGGCGCATTGTGTGTCCTAAGAAAGCCCCTTTATGGACTGCTCATGTGCTAGACTTTTTCAGTCTTGACTGCTTTTTCTTGCACAGCAGTGGCTGAAGCTTTGGTGCATTGTGTTGGATGTTGAATGAACCTCCTGTTATCTGCAGCTCTATCGTGCCATGCTTTACACTGCAGCTCTGCTTGTACAGATATGAAGTTAAAGGGGCAGTGCCATGAAAAGTATTTATCCTCAACCAATATGATGGAACGTTATCTATGGATCGGTCTGACCGCTGAGACCCCCGCCAGTCCTGAGAATGGGGTCCCCCATCAATTTTTAACCCCTTTAATGTACCCATTGGAAACACAAGGGGCTCGTCCCGTCACCAGTTAAATACCATGTTGGTGTTGTGCGGCGACTCCCGCTCAGTTAGATTGTTAGCTCTTCTAGGCTGAGATCTTTGTCTCCTCATTGGTCACGTGTTTCGGTTATATATCACTTTTATTGCTCGCCACTTCCCCAAACCTGCGGCACTATTTATAATGTGGGTTATGGCAAAAAGACTTTGATTATTTGCATGTTTGGAGGCGACAGGCTAGCAATCTGTTCTTATCCAAACATTAGGAGCGTCTGCTCTAGTCGTGACATTTGCATGAAGGACGGCAGAAAGCACTGGTGTGGGGATAGGATTTATGATAATATATTTTATAAATTAAATTTGACAATAAAAATAGGATAAACATTTATAAAAAAAATATAAAAAAATTAATACTTATTGTTTTAATCATATTTTAATTAATTTAGGAACCCGTCAGTAGGTTTGGGGCCCTTAAGCCACCAGCACACAAACCATGCAGTCTCTGCAAACATTCGGACCCCACCGATCTGATATTGACCTAAGTATAGCTCATCAATATTTGTTCCCAGGAAACCCTTTTAATAACTTTGAACATTTTCTGGCCCAAACCTGTCTGGAGACCTGAAGTCCAAGAATCGTGGTCACCTATGAGGCCAGGAGTCCCTTTATGAATACAGTAGGGGGCAGTGATCCCGTAGGGGGTAAACGCTGGGGGTCCTTCTTCTAGGACCACCACCAGTTGCTAGAACGGGTCCCTCTCTATCCTTTTGACTAGGCAGAGTTTGCTTGTCATGGTCGGTCACGTTTCCCGCTACTCCATTTAGAGTCAATGACAGAAACGGCCAAGTACAAGTTTTACTTATACCTCGCTTATACCCTCGTACAGTCTCACAGGTGATAGCTCCGTGTACGTGGGACAGCCTGCCGCTTTCATATCAAGCCGGCCATGGTTGGTGTTGACAGTCTGGGGACAATTAATGGCTCGCCCCTTGGCACGTCGGCTTGAGAGCAGGCCGCGCTGCCGGTGTGTGTGATCTGCTGGCCGCCTTCCAGGCCCCTTTCGTGATAATGTCCTATACTCCCCACCAGGGAACGTTTTAGACTATTCAATTATCCCACCATTTGTCGTAAGAAGGTGTTTGTCCGGGGTGAGCCCTGCAGAGAGTCGCAGCCTTAGAGGGTTTTTTTTTCCTTATATAAAGCAGGTGGTTTATGTCACAGATGTGAACTGTTGTTTAGTTGGAATCTTTAATATTTTTTGCCTTTTGATTTATGCCTTAGAAATACCTATTAAAAGCAGCCTGTCATCCCTAAACCCTTAACATGTCTGTATGCTGCTCAGATGTAGGGCCCCAAACCTGATAAACCTCAGTTCTGTTGACACGTTGAGTTCGTTTTAGGCTGAAGCCCCACATTGCAGAGACTCAGCATTTTTTTGGTTGCAGATTTTGCTGCGGTTTTTTGAGCTGGAAAACCATGGTGGGACCACTTTGGCCAATCAAGGACCTCCATGGCCAAATGTTGGACTCCACAGCCCTGCACCAGCGAGGTTTAGCTTGACCTATAGAATACTGGTATTCCCACCATAATCCACCACTGGTATGTTCAGGTGCCCGGACACCTTCGATAGCTGTTCTTGCCTTGTCAATAGGGAGAGTTTGGTAAGTTACCCGACGCATCTGGTGGCCGCTCATCTTCCGTCACAACAAAGGGATCGGGCGTTTAAATTCAACATGTCCAATCCTTCCCCCAAGTAACATTGGTATAGTCATCAGGACCCCGTATATATTGGTGTATTTGTCTGGCCATGGTAGACCCGGGTCACTTCATTGTTCTTCTGTATGATTTTGGGTTTTGCATTTGTTTTCCGGTAGAAATTAGAACTTGTTGACCAGGACGTTTCCGCAACGCACATCGAGATTTAGTTCACTGCAGATGACTTTCCGTTCCTTATGGATTTACTTAAACCAGTCTGATCCAGTTACTATAATTATCCCGCCATACCTAGTCATTTTCTTGTAATTCTACATGTGGTACTGAAAGATACAACCGGAAAATGAGCCCTATTTTATCTTTCCATATAGTTATAAAGAATATTTCATTTCTGCGCCACTCGGGGAGTGTCGTAAGGTTGGAAAAATATTTGATTGTCGCGTTTCATCATCTCCAACCTCTCCATGTGCCAAAAACTAGACTAGACCCCTTTAATAATGTACTGTCGCCCTTGGCCATATTATCTGATCCATTACAATGTATACGTGGTCCCTTTCCTACCTCACGACCACCCCCGTTATCCAGTCCTAGAGGTGGATCCCATAGTCTTCCCTTGCGTTGAACTTTTGGTGACTGTATAGATTTTTTTTTTTTTTTTCCAGAATATCTTGTCTGTTTTTGTCTTTAAGGGTTTTTAGTGTTTCCTTCTCAATTTCTTGGCCGCTGTCCTTGCATCTTGTTCCTGGTGATTGAACCTATTAGGAGTGGGAAAAATTATTAAGGGTTTAAAGGATAAACCATTCCTTTGGTTGACCTATCAGACCTGCTTTATTCACTGATAACTCTAGCCTCATGACCTCCATGTATAACCGAGTCACGACCATGGTCACAGTTCGGTTTCCATTGGCTTTAAAGTGGTTTTTCCATAATAATCTCTTCTCACCTATCCGCAGGATGGATTGGTGGAGTCTCACTACTGGGACCCTCACCGTCATGAGAACAGGGGTTTCCCTGCCCAGTATGAATGGAGTGGTGGTCAACCATAGTCAAATTCTGTGGACTTCCCAGTATGTTGAGTGCTCTTCGTTGGTGGTGTCCATGCTTGACCACCCCTTCATTCAAACAGGAGGACACAGGACCCCCCTTGTCTTCATTAACAGTGCGGGTCCGAGCCGTCAGACCACTGATATCAGACGCTCTTGATTGTGGGAAAATCCCTTTAAGGCCTGCCCGCACTTGTTTTTCGGCCCAAACAGACCCGGTGTGGTGAATCCTTGCTGCAGTCTTGTTGGCACAGTTGCGGTGGTAACCATACCATGCCTTTGGGAATGTTGTGAATAAGGTCCAAATTATTAAAACTGGACCCATGCACGATAATCTCCAGGCATGGTCGGAGTAGGAGATCAAAAGTATAGACGGGCATTAATGGAGTCTGTTATGGTCTATGGCAAGTCTATGGACTTTTTGGATAGGTCTCCCCACACCGGGGCCCTGCTTAGATCATCTGTTTTGGCTGCGGTGGCTGGAGCGCACTTGTAGCGCTTGTTCTGGGGAACTGCAGCACTGCTCCTTACCCACTACTTTACCTGCCAGTCCCGGAGGCTTCTGGAACAGCTGATCTGTGTGGGGTCCAGGTGTCGGAATCCTACAGATCACATACTGAGGATAGGTCATCAGTATGAAACATCCATATATATCTGAACAACCCCTTTTAATGTGTGTGATCCACTTGTATGTGATCTATGGGGATCAGACACCTGCACCAGTCTTGTGGATCAGGATACCAGAAGGTTTGGTGGTCCTTGTGTACAGTCAGCCATGGCATTTTCTTGTTTTATTAAGTGCTATGAATTGCTCCGCACGTTGGTATGAAGGATAATTTTTCCATCGCACCACGATCCCCCTCCCTCCCCTTCAGACTACATAATGCATGAGCTCACACTTGCAGATTTTGCGTTCCCTTCCTTTGACACGGTAACCTATCTGTCTAGGATCCCGATCATTTCTCAAGGTCTTATTTTCCACGTTGTCCATTATAAAGTAACGGCCCTGGTTAAGTCCGTGCAGACAATTCAATCTATAGATTCGCCATCTCCGAGCGCCTCGCTGCCTTTGTGAATCGCTGAAAAGCTCCGGCCTGTGAAGGCTTCCTGCGAGAACGTCTGTCTGTATTTTATAAGCCTTGGCCGTCTGCCACCCAGTATGAGCTCATGAACATCCACATTCACTGTCATAAGCAGTCAGGGATTTTTTTTTTTTATTGACTATAATGAGCTATACTTTACTGTTTTATTGTGCAGCGCATTTCATGCCGGGCCGGGATTGTGCGCGCCGCTGCTATTTTCAGTGTTTATGCCTCATCTCTTCCAGATGGAGATCTTCAGAAAGCAGTTATGTCTTCTAGTCAGCAATTCACACAACCATCTCGGAAACTATTGTCTGCGCTGTGCACGGCCCTGAGGCGGGATGTCTCCGGCGTCGTACGCTAGCGTAGTCACGCTATCACTACTGCGCTCACTATTTTTGTGCAAGAAAGGAAATGATCCCGCCAATGTCACCGACTTGTTTGGGCAGTACAATCGTTGATGGATTTCACGTGTATTCTGGGATCTTTAAGGGGTTATCCAGGAAAGGCCCCACCCCTGGTGCTCCGTTGTACAATTACAGCCCCTTTTCCCTCCCATGCTACGATGGGCCAGAAGCAGAGACACTCACGTGACTGCGCAGACCAATCGCTGGTGAGGGATCGGTGCGGTGACATCACTCAGATAAGTTATTGGTTCCTTACGGGCGATCGCTGAGGTCACTGATTTGTTCTCAGCAGTCATGTGACCCTTTCTGCTCCTGGCCACCACATATGGATGGGGTTCACATCTCGGCCCCGAATAAATAAGATGGGGATGCCCCTTTAACTTTACTGGATGTTTGAGCAGTTCTAGGCCCAGATTCTGACAACTATTCTCTTTGTGTTTCTACAGTCTGAGCTATGGAGCGGGACACCCTTCTCATTCAGAAACGGAGCTCCTCCACCGGCAGACCTATGCAGCCACCCATCAGCTCCCAGGATACGCCACCACGCACCATCCTACAGGTACTACATGTCATACCTTTAGTGAATCCAATTATATCCCAGTGTCCCCCTTATAGGAGGCCTCACAAATCTGCTTGAGATGTAAAAATGTCCACGGCCCAGTCATTTGCATCAGTGAGACCTGTCCTAAGTTTTTTCACGGGCTCACAGACCCATACATGCATGTGTATAGGGCCACAGAAAATAGGACCGTGTGCTAGCTGTGAAAAACATGGCTAGCACACGGACTATGCACACGGTTGTAGCCTTAGTCTGTAAAATGTGTGCCATACTTTCCCGTTATCTTGTGTTTTGGCTTTATATTGAGGACTCAGCCTCAGGGTATCCCATAGGAATAGTATTATAATGTCTTACAATGAACCTCTCTTTTTGTTTGCAGGTCTATCTGGCATATTTGACACCAGCCTGCACGTGGCCGGTGGTAACACTACAGAAACATCCGTGATGAACTTTCTTTCTGCAATAGAGTCTCGGACAGCTCAGGCAGCGTCTTCAGGCACTACCCTCCTGCCACAGTTCAGGGCTCCATCATGGCAAACTGGTAATAGCAACTCAGAACTAGATCACCTCTGGACATTTGGTTGTACGCGGACTTTCAACACTCATGGTCTTTAATAGCTATATCTATAACTTTTATAAGGTGTACAGTCCTGATAGAGAACAAGTTATGTACTTCTAGGGGCCTGTCTCCTCTCCTGACATGTCTGCTTTAGCAAATAATTGCATTCCCCATTGTATACCAAATCTGGAGCATCTGTCCTTAGAGCTCTGTGTTGTGCTGTTCCTCTGTTGTTCCTCCTGGAACTTCACTGCAGACTCTTACGCTGTCCACTTGGTGGTGTACTGTGTATGGGACACATCCATTTGACAAAGGGAATGTTTACACCCAATATCCAATTTATTTATACATTACTAGGAGAAATAACAGAAGAACAGCATCGCACAGAGCGGTATAAAGATTCTCCAGAATTATTTTATGGGGAGTATAGGGAACGGGGTCCTGGTGCATGTCAGGAAAGGGGACAGGGTCCTGGTGCATGTCAGGATAGGGGGACAGGGCCCTGGTGCATGTCAGGATAGGGGGACGGGCCCCTGGTGCATGTCAGGATAGGGGGGACGGGCCCCTGGTGCATGTCAGGGGGGGGGGCGGGCCCCTGGTGCATGTCAGGATAGGGGGACGGGCCCCTGGTGCATGTCAGGATAGGGGGACGGGCCCCTGGTGCATGTCAGGATAGGGGGGGCCCGGGCACGGGGCCCCTGGTGCATGTCAGGATAGGGGGACGGGCCCCTGGTGCATGTCAGGATAGGGGGACGGGCCCCTGGTGCATGTCAGGATAGGGGGACGGGCCCCTGGTGCATGTCAGGATAGGGGACGGGCCCCTGGTGCATGTCAGGATAGGGGGACGGGCCCCTGGTGCATGTCAGGATAGGGGGACGGGCCCCTGGTGCATGTCAGGATAGGGGGACGCATTCTCTTTAAGCAGATGAAGGTATGCTATGGTCATATCTTCCTATTTGTATAGGACCAGGAGTATTCCCAAACTAGTCTGTAGACAACCCCCCCCCCCCCATATGCTAGACTGATGTGTTGGTGTAATCCCCCCTGTATATTAAAGTATGATCTACGACACTCTTGCATGCAGGAGGACACAATATACTGTAGTATATGTTTTATTACAGTGGGAATCTGAGTATATACATCCCAGTGTGTTCCAGAACAGCGAGAAACAAAACCGCGTTCCATCAAGTCTTATGTCTAGTGATCGCCCTACATAGACCTCCAACAATAACCAAAGAACCAGCGTGTAGTCCTAAATGTTTGGGAATCTGATAAGCCACTTGTTTATAGCCCCCGTATCTTTGATGCCATTTTTGTATGTTTTACCTCTTCCCAGGGCGTATAGTTGTAGATGACATATCAAGCCTATAGCTATTGTGTTGCAGTGTATAAAGTGTTTGCATCTATTTTTCTGTTACTATGTCCATTCAGTGGTAAGGGGATTGTCGGACTGACTCTTGTGTCTTGTTCCCAGGCATGCATTCCTCGACAGCGACAGAACTGTTTGTTACTGGAGCTTTGCAAACCTCTGGAACATTTCCAACATCTGCGCTCTCCGCCTATCAACACCCAAATACATTCAGCTCTAGAAACTTTGCCACAACTCCATCTTTAACCCTGCAAGATGGGACTTTCAGCGCTACGACAAACGGTCTGCTTTCTCCTCACGACCCTTTGCTGCAGATCAAGACGTCACAGACTCCTACCGCCTTGACATTCGAACGTCTTGGCAGCGCCGTGCTGAGTACCGGCATACCCCAATCCTCAACATATCGGTCTGCCCAGGAATCTGCGCCACATCTCTTGCAACCCCAGTTCAGTTTGTTGCCGTCAGCACTCGGTGGGACCCAGCAGACCGCTCAGCCATACAGTACATCAGTGTTCACTGGCTCTACCGCCTCCATCGAAAGAGCACTTCAGAGGGAATGTAGTGTTATAAAACACCATCAGAGGCCTTCTAGTACGCAGTCTGTACAGGCGCAGCTATCTGGTACTCAGCATTCCTTGTCGAATTATTTGACAAGTGCAACCGGGGCTGCCTTGCAGGACACGTCGAGACAGTCCGCTCTGTTATGTGCTCCTCTCGGAGCTCTTACTCAGGTGAGCAATGGCGGACCGGTACAGAAAACCCCTCAAGTTTCTGTGGAATTATCTCAATCTTACCCATCTGTCATACCATCTCCTGGTTTCCCTCCCTCTTCTACAAAAGCGAAAAACTGTCCCACAAAGGCACCCCCAAGGTCATCAAAGACCCCCAAATCTCAGAGTGTAGCGTCTCCTGGGCAGACCCAAAGTTACATAAAGTCTTCTCAGAACCAGAGTTCTGTCATTTCAAGCCAAGCACAAGCCTTCTCCACAGCACAGCTCAGTAGCCTTTTACCTGTAAGTCAGTCCCCCAGCTATGTTTCCACCCAGTCCCCCAACCTGCCATCTGCTAGTCAATCGCAAGTCTTTTCAACAATCAAATCTGAAAAGCTGCCGCCTCTGTACAAACCACTGACTGCTTTCTCTAGCCAATCCCAAACCATAACCTCCGGCAGCCAGACACTAAGTTATTCGACGGATCAGCCGCTTACGCTGCCTTCAGTTTCCAGCGAGAACTACTCCGATCAAACGAGAGATTTGTCTTCAGCTAACCAGACTCAAAGTTATTCTTCCAGTAACACTCAGGGCCTAACTCCGGTCAGTCAATCACAAGTGAGCTATTCATCTCAGTCGCAGGTGATGTCACCAGTAAGTCCTTCAGACAGTTATAATTCAGGACAGAACCTACCACTATCCTCCCCATCACTTCCATTTTCTTCTTCCTCTCGCGGACAGACTTTGCCTGCCTCGAGTCCTACTCAAAACTACATTTCTTTGCATTCATCCCAGGCTACTCAAGACTCCACTTCTCCACAGTCTCAGAAGTTTTTGCCAACTGTCCCCTCATCCTCATTTTCTTCCCCTCCTCATTCACAAGCCTTGCAAAACAGTAGGTCCACCACAGACTCCAAATCCTACGTAAAGAGGAAGTCCGAAACCAACCTGTATGCAAGCGTGAAACAAGAGGAGAAGTTTCAGATGCCGGATTTGCAGGCGTTACAACAGCAAACCAATATCGAATCTTCTACTCAAGGACTCAACGATGCGGAGATGAGCACACCGGAGGCGGCTTACAGTGTTTCCAAGGCTGACGACCGATATTCTCAAAGTGTTATCAAAAGCAATTCTCGTCTGGAAGACCAAGTTCTTGGCCTTCAAGGGCCCAAAAAAGACGAGCGAATGATGAGCCCTGTTGGCCATATGTCTCAGCATGTTGGTCATATGAACAGTTCCGCTGGCCATGATGCTAAAAATTCGACAGACTTAATACAACCCACACAAGTTAGTGCGAAAGACTTGAGTCAGCATAACATGTTACACAAGGTGCACGAAACAAAGCTTCCGGAGCAGCCAAGCACGTCCCCCCAGCTCCAAGCAGTTTTGAGGCACCCTCAACATCTTCAGCTACAAGGCACGCAGGTACTTCTCGATTCGGATTTGCAAATGTTTCAGCAGTCGATTTTACAATCCAACTTGGGACAAGCAAAGGCGCCGGCATCGATGCAGCGTATTCAGAGTCCTCAACAAGTAGCGCCGCAGTTCCTTCAGATGGATGGACACATTATCCAGAGCAATGGAGGACAACCTCAACAGTCTCTCCACTCTCAAAACTCCGACGTGATTAAAATGGACACCTCTGACGGAAAGCATTTGCAACAACACTTACAGCCTAAAGATTTTGGCCAAAGGCCACGGCTAGACTCAAAGAATCAGTTTGAGTCTTTGAACCCAATGTGTTTTACAGAGTCCATATTGCTCAGCGATGAAAGGAACTTTTTGTCTCATGTTGATGACATTTTAGCAGCTACAGCAGCCCAAGAGTTTGCCAAGTCTTCTGGTGAGGAAAATTTGTCCGTCAAACCAGACGACTCCAAGTCCCGTTTCCAGTCTCTGAATATAAGGAATTCACCCGCAAACTTTACACCCCCAAAGCAGCAGCAAAATCTAAACACTCTTTCATTAAATGGTGGCCAAACAGCAATAAACCTCTCTACTGTTTCTACGACTCATTCCAAAAACTCAAGTCTTGATCAAAACCAGATTCAGCCTTTAGAGCAAGACTTGCCAAGCGGTATGGGTTCACCGGTGCTAGGGACCAGTCAGGATGATCACGAGAAGAATTCTGAAATGGGTAAGAAGAACGAATCTAAGGACACTAATGATGTAGCAGGAGATATGGGAGATACAGAATTCTTGGCCAGTACGAAAAACCTCAATGAGGAGAACGCTGCGTCCGATGGCGACTTTATTATGAACACAGATGAAAGCGCGGGGCAGGTTCAGGTCCAGCACATGGCAAAGAGTGATGTTCAAGCGGGCAGCAGCTCTAGTGGCCAAATGGAGGAAGACTGCCAAGATCTAGCCCAAGATGGCCTTCAAAAGATCAAGGGAAAAGATAAAATGCCAATGAAACCATTTCCCGAAGACGAAAACTCAAACGTCAAGCAAGCTAAACGGAACGTGCAAATGAAACGGCCTTTGTCGAAAGGGCCAGATGTGGGCATGACGTATTCTACCCATGTTTCTGAGGGTTACTACGATAGTTACCAACACCAAGAAAGGATGAGGCAGAAGATAAAGGAAGTGGAGGAGAAGCAACCAGAAGTTAAGACTGGCTTCATTGCGTCATTCTTGGACTTTTTAAAGACTGGACCAAAACAGCAGTTTTCGGCTCCTGCTGTACGGGTACCTAATCGAATCCGGAGGCCGTGTACCCCAGTCATAAAGACCCCTTGCCCTGGCCCGCTTCCTCAGCCTCAGACGGCAACCTCTGAGATGGGGAGCTCTCCTAAAAAGACTGAGGAGGAGTTCAAGAAAAACCTGGAGGCTTTGCCTTCCTTCTCTTCTGATGATGATGATTCTGTCGGCGGCAATAATGATCTTCAGAAGAGCATCACCACCGCGCTGTCTGCCCTGGACGAGAACGGCGACAAAAAGGTTAAAGCAGGTGAGTGGTCCTGAAGAGCTGGATGTGCCATGGATCCCAAATACTGCAGGAGAATCAGAAGTTTAGGTACGAGTTACAGGTCTGTGCTATATAGAGGATGGGGAGAGCAGTGTAAGCCTATGTGGGGTGGTGGTCATCCAGGTCGCTTGGTCAAGAATCGATATGGTGGTGGGCCATTCACGTGCAGTGTCGAGCGCTGGAGGCTCCGCAGCCTCTGTAGTCAGGGGACCAAGTGAGCCGACGTGGTATAGGGGAGGTGCTGGGGAGCGTTCAGGGCACATGATAGGGCCACCAGTTGGGCACGTGTGATTTCGGCACTGGGGCCATTAAAATGTGGATTTCTTCGTCATGAAACCTACATGGCCGTCATCCCAGGTATGTTTGCACGTCCTCTATATAGTGCTGTCTGCAGTTATTAGGGGATACAACTGTTGAAAGGCTCCCCCTAAAAGGATCATTCCCATTCCCATAGTTACAGGATAGGTGTGGGTCCACCCTATGGCATCCGCTCCTATTTAGAGAATGGGGTTCTTATAACCCCCTCTCGAGGACGTTGGGATTGGAGAGGCCTTTGTGTGTACGTGGCTTTCTCCATCCACTTATATGGGAGTTCCTAGATGAGCTGAGCAGACAGACTTGGCTATTCTCAGAACCCCCATTGAAGTGAATAGAGAGCACTGTGTATACACTACCTTAATAACAGATGGAATTCATGTCCGTTGCTCTCATCCTGTGACTGATGAGAGCAACGGACATTAAATAATGTTATTGTGAACCTTCCCTTGCCAACATTTTATCCTTTTTGTACTAATAATGCCTCTGGGGTAGTTTACAGTCAGACCTGTCCTCGTCCACTTTCTGAGCTCTGGGTGCATTTATAGGGTGCAGTAAAAAGTGCGTGCAGTTTTGGTGCAGTTTTTTATTTTTCAAGTGCAACATGTTAAATCTGTTTCACCTGTAAAATTAAGAACCTACACCAAAAAATGCTTAAGATCTGCAGTTTTATTGGCACCTTGTGAATAATCCTTTATACTGCAGCTCTGCATGCTTAGAGTGACTACTGAGCAATAGCACAAGCTCACCTGAATATTCAGAGAATATAGAGCACTAAATCACTATCCTGCCTATAACATATATCCTTCTGGGTATTTATATTCATTTTGCACATCCACTTTGAATCATAAAGAGATTTTATTAGGATTTTAACATTAACCAAAAAAATCAAACCCTAAGGGTTAGTTCACACAATGGAAATTGTTGGAGCAGAATTTTTCCGTCATCGAAATGCTTCTGTTTTCTAGACCTTGTGAGTGTATGGAGACTCTTTAGGTGATGCCCCATGGCAGAAAGAATAGGCAGATAAGCTCATGTCAGCCAAACCAGACACACCATCTAAGGCTGAAGTCACACATTGCTGATTTTACTGTGGTTTTTGAGCCCAAGTCAGGAGTCAATTTAGCAGAAAGTAGTCTGTATTTCTTAAACCGTACTAAATCCTGCAATTTTTCACTCTGGCCACTAAGCCTAATAATAGAGCATGTCTAGAAAACTCTCCCATAGACCTCAGAGTCAGCTCCAGACTATTGCCACCTATGGCCATGCCTATGCTGTAAAGTATATCAGTAAATGCTGTTAAGCTGAGAAGCTCAGGTCCTCCTGTGTCTTGACAGTCGGTCGGAGAGGATTCCTTTACCCCGGTCATGATTTATAGCAGCGATACATTATGGAGAATGTTTTTGCTCTCTTGTTTATCACGTTCTGACAGCCTGGGTTGGCGGCATTGTATAATACCGCCGCGGCGTTAGACTAATACTGGTAATAACTCCTCTCACTTGTCACTGCCTTCCATAAATTAAGGGTAAGCTACGAGGTTAATCCCTCCAGGGAACAGAGCCAAGAAAATATTAGCAGGAGGTTGATCTGTAACCTCAAAGAAGTTCCTGCCGCTCTACATGTGGGAATTTGAGTGATTTTTACGCTTTTTTTTTTTCCCCCTTAGGAGGTGGTGAAAAGACAGCAGCGGCTTCAGCGAAGCAGGATTCCCCTCCAGTCTCTTCCCCGAGAACCACACAGGAGAAGCCGAAAGTGGTGGAGGCGCAGAAGAGCACTCAGAGCGAGCTCACACAGACCGACCCGCAGGCCAAGCCACAAGAAACCATCGCGCTCGAAGGTTTCACAGACGAAGAGGGCACCGAAAGCGGCGGAGAGGGGATTTACCGGGAGCGGGACGAGTTTGTAGTCAAGATCGAAGACATAGACGTGCTAAAAGTAAGATTACAAACCTACATTAAGGCGATGGTCACACTGCTGTGATTCCAGTCCGTTGCTCTCATCTGTCATAGGATGACTGCAGCGGACATTAACAGTAGTAGAGTGACTGATGCAGATAAGCCCTCTCCGTCTGTGTCCATTCCCATTGGCACTGATGAACAAACATGGTGGACGCTTTCTTCTGTCATGCTTTGTAAGTTCTGCATGCAGGAAGAAAGCTCTGATCATGGTTTATACCATCTCTTGTTTAATGTCCGTTGCTCTCATCCTGTGACTGATAAGAGCAATGGACATTAAATAATGGAAGTGTGAACCCAGCCTTAGCCGACCAGAGACAAGGTGGGATGAAGCTTTCCTGAGCACTTAGTTCTGATGCACATATCCTAGTGATATGTTCAGTGCTTAGTCTGGCCCAGTGTGGGAGGTGAGAGGAAAGTTTTGGACCCTTTCAAGGGTTGTCCAGGATTTACATTAAGGATAGACCATAAATAACTGGTGGGGCAGACATATCAGCTGTACAGGGTCGGAAGCAGATGGCTCCTGTACCTGTGTAGTGGCCGGAGCTTGTGGGAGATGAGCTGCAGTACTAGCGCCTGGCTCCTATATGGCACATGGAGTCATCTACTGCCAGCCCCATGTATATAGTATGAGTGTGCCCTGTACAGCCACTTGGTGCGAGGCTAGCCCTCAGCCCCCACCATGAGGTATTCCCTTAGGATAGGTCATAGAAATGTATATCCTGCAAAACCTCTTTCACCTGAGACCATTGGGTGAACACTTCTTAATCTGCCATTACTTATTTTCTCTCCTTCCAGGATGCGTTGCGTACTGGCAAGGAACCTCCAGCCATTTGGAAAGTCCAGAAGGCCTTGCTTCAGAAATTTATCCCTGAGATCCGAGAAGGTCAGAGGTCATTTGCTGCCACAAACAGTGTAAGTTCTGTGATCATAATATAATTGGAGATATCTATGTATCTATCTCATATGTATCTATCTCGTATGTATCTATCTCGTATGTATCTATCTCGTATGTATCTATCTCGTATGTATCTATCTCGTATGTATCTATCTCGTATGTATCTATCTCGTATGTATCTATCTCGTATGTATCTATCTCGTATGTATCTATCTCGTATGTATCTATCTCGTATGTATCTATCTCGTATGTATCTATCTCGTATGTATCTATCTCGTATGTATCTATCTCGTATGTATCTATCTCGTATGTATCTATCTCGTATGTATCTATCTCGTATGTATCTATCTCGTATGTATCTATCTCGTATGTATCTATCTCGTATGTATCTATCTCGTATGTATCTATCTCGTATGTATCTATCTCGTATGTATCTATCTCGTATGTATCTATCTCGTATGTATCTATCTCGTATGTATCTATCTCGTATGTATCTATCTCGTATGTATCTATCTCGTATGTATCTATCTCGTATGTATCTATCTCGTATGTATCTATCCTCGTATGTATCTATCTCGTATGTATCTATCTCGTATGTATCTATCTCGTATGTATCTATCTCGTATGTATCTATCTCGTATGTATCTATCCTCATATGTATCTATCTCGTATGTATATCTATCTCGTATGTATATCTATCTCGTATGTATCTATCTCATATGTATCTATCTCATATGTATCTATCTATCTCATATGTATCTATCTATCTCATATGTATCTATCTATCTCATATGTATCTATCTCATATGTATCTTATCTATCCATCCATGTATCTAGATAAAGGATAGCTTCAGCCCTGTTGACGTTATCCTGTATCTAATTTTCATTGTGTGATCGATGAGTCTCGCACTTCCGGAATCACTACTGAATAAATACACCTCCTTGTATCTTCTGTATCTGTCTTAGTTGAAGCTTAGTTGATTCTCGTTCACGCTTACACTTCTGTGGTCTCTTGCGCAGTATCTCGGTTACTTTGGAGATGCCAAAACAAAATACAAGCGAGTATATGTCAAATTCGTGGAGAACGCAAACAAAAAGGAGTACGTGAGGGTGTGCTCGAAAAAACCCAAGAGCAAGGCTGCTCCCGCTCCCAGGTAACTAGCCTGCCCTGTGATATCGGTCATGCATCTCCTGATATTTTGTGGTATATTATGAATGTTGTATTGTTGGAATAGTTGCGGACATATAAGGAAATGTGCTTAAAGGGGTAGCGACACGTTTTTCATTTTTGAATTGAATATTTTGCAAAACAAATATAAATGGTTAAAAATAAGATAACACAGCAGAGTTCTAGCAGTACAGCGCACTGATACTGAGGCTTCTGAGCGCTGCTGCTTCTACCTTGCATGATACTTTGGTGACAACCCTCCTGCAACAATTGTAATGTCCGCCATCGTGGTGCAGCATCTCGGTCTGTCTGTCTGTCTGCTCTCCATTGTCTTAGTAGCGCCAGTGCAGGATATTGCAGCTACATCTGATTCACAAGATTGGGAGGAAACTTCAAGACCCAGCGCTGGTGTCACTGAGTACAGGGCATGCAGGTAGACTGCAGAGGCTGCAACATTTGGTCCAGTGCTATGATCAGCAGGGTTGCTGAGGGTTAGACCCTCACAGATCAGATATTGGGCTGATCAGTATTGTGACCCCATGTAACCCCTTCTCACCTGTAGTGATGTCCATTGGTGCTGACCTGTCCTCTAATCCTTCTCATTTTAGTAGAAACACTCATGCAAAGGTCAATGCAAGTAACAAGACATCCACCGAACCTCCCGCACAGAAAAACCCACCACCAAAAGTCGTGGCTGCAAAACCAAAAGCCAAACAGCCAAAGACAAAGGCTGAACCTCCACCAAAGAAGAGGAAACAGTGGAAAGAGGAGTTCTCGTCGTCCCAGTCAGACTCCTCGCCGGACATGCAGAGTGATGAGGAAGGTGAGAACAGGCGGCCGTCCAATCCAACAACATGTACAACTAGATTAGCACATGGCTCAATGTCTGTCTACTTATTTAAACGGGTTGTGCAGGACTTCAAAAACATGGCTGCCTTTTCTCAGGAAGTTACATCATGTCTGTCGATCGCATGGCCATGCTGCAGCTCAGTCCCATTCATTTTAATGGGATAGAGCTGTGGCATTGCCTTGTGACCAAGGGATATGTGGTCACTTCCTGAGAAGACAGTCCTGCACAACCCCTTTAACTGCATTAAAAAGAAAATTGGGAAACGGTCAGCATGCAGGTTAGCTGCTGTTGCTTTATCCTCTTATGCCAGCTTAGCTCATTAAACGGGTTGTACAGGATTAGATAAACCAGAAACAGCGCCACAGCTGACCTGAGATTGTGTGTGGTATTGCAGCTTCACTGGAGCTAAGAGAAAATCCACATACAACCCATGGACAAGTGCGGTGGTGTTTCTGGAAGAAGTAATCCATATGTTTCTAATACTCGACATCCCCTTTAACATGCCAGTCTGTCCCAAACAGAGGCAGCCTTCAATAATCTCTCTAGTTTCGTTATATGGCTGATGGACACCATTGACTTATATTAGGATTCTGGTGAAATTTTTGGGTTTACCTCTGTTCCTACCATGTGATCTTAGTTTTACCTTATTTTGTGTCGTCCTTGCAGAGTTCGAGCCTCCTCCACCTCCCATTGTTACTCGCTTCTTGAACACCAGAGCCATGAAAGAGACGTTCAAGGGATATATCGAGCTGCTGGTAGGGATTGCATTGGATGCTGATGTGATGCAAAACCTGGAGAAAAATAATGGTAAATTTTGCACATATATACATTATTTTTATTATTATTATTATTATTATTATTAATATACATTATTTTTATTTTATTTTTTTTTTTACTCATCCAAATAATGGTTAGGCATCGTATACACGATCTGTATTACGACTCCATAACCTGCTGTGGTCCTGGATTGTTCCCCTTTGTGCTTCTGATTTTGTCATTGCTACTGTACTCCCAAAATCAGTAGACGGAGCGCGGCCATTATACACAGCCTGGCTCTGGCTCCGGCTGCCTGGATTGGAGAGAATTCTCTTCCCAGCAGTCTGGAATCGGTAAAAGTCTACTTGGCCCTGTATAGTACTTGGTATCACAGTCACATTCACTTGCATGGGACTGACCTTTGGACAGACCGTGTGTCCAGTGAACATGACGTTACATGGCCGGTAAGGCCGTGCTCATTCAATGGCGCTGCAGCTGAGCCTTGCGCTCCCCAGTTTCCGACCCTTGCTAGTCGTCTTCAATTGATAGCATATCCTAAGAATAGGTCATCCGTTGATAAAGCACTGAAAACCTCTTTAGGCCGAGGCCACACGTAGCGAAAAAACACAGAAATGCTGCAAAAATTCTATTTGCACAGGTAAAATTAACCTGCAATGATTTTTGCCGAATTTTTTGCTGCTGGGACTGTAAAACTTTTCTCTTTTCTGTCTTTTTTGCAACATCCAAAAATGCTGCAGTTTTACAACTTGTGACCTTGAGGCTGAGGCCGCACGTTGCAGAAAAGCAGCTTCTTTGTTGCAGATTTTGCTGCGTTTTTTGAGCCAAAGCCGAGAACGGCTACAAAAGGAATGGGAAATATCTAGGAAGTTCTTAGACTTCTCCCTTCTGCTCAGTCCACTATTGACTTTGGCTGAAAAAAACGCAACAAAATCTGCAAAAAAAACAAAACCAAACATGGGTTCTCAGCCTTAAAGGGTTGTCTCGGTCTTATTTTTTTTTATCCTGAGGATAGGCCACAAATACCTGATTTTGGTAGGGGGTAAACAACTGCCCCCCTGGACTGATCAGCTATATGGAGCCGCTGAAGGTGCCCAGCCGCTATACAGTGGTCGGAGCTTTCTGCTTCCAGTCCTATGTTGTGTACATGCCGGGCACTGGATGCCTCTCATACATCTAATCGGTCCAGAGGTCGGGTGTTGCCCCCTTACCGATCAGATGTATATGGCCTGTCCTTAGGATAGGGCATTCAAAAATGTAATCCCAAACAACCAAAAATAGCATAACCCCTTTAAGCATGGGAGGTTTAGAAGAAGTCGTGTTGTGTCGTATTGCTTGCATATTATTGGGTAGACTTATAGCAGTGACTGGCGGAGGCGCACTGTGGACCCTCAGGACTGTACACGGCCCATGCATGTGACATTGCCATGCGTATGTAGCTGTGTGTGCTAGTCCATGTCCATAGACTGTTATCTTCTGCTTTGCCTTTGCTTCTTATTCCTGACATTTCTTGCTTCTTAGATGATGTTCTTCTGCCAAACATGAGGAAGATCGAAGGGATGTTGAATGAGAACAGGAGGCGACTGCTCGCAAAACTACAGATGGATCAGCCATTGAAGGTAGATTTCACTTATAACTCATGTTTTCTATTTTTTTTTTTTTTTTTTTTTGTTATCCCTGGGGATCTGCTATTAGACTCGGCCGACCTATGTAATGGGGGCCAAACCAGTCTCCTATTTCCCAAAACCGCACAAAAATTATTGAGCAATTTACCTAATAGTGATTAGATGATGAGTCGGTATAAGAGCAGCGCTCGCCCACCTCCGTCCCCCCGCCTCTCCATCTCAGCAGGGATTGACAGCTGGCGCCGGCCTTTCCGCATACACAGCAGCCATCACTCACTATAAACAATTCACTGGAACAACAGGACGGTTATTATGGAGCCGTAGTGCGGAGAAGTCATGAAATATTAACACGCTGGAATTTTGGATCTTATTTTGATCTTGATGATTTTTTTTTTTTTTTCTTAGAATGCCTTGGAAAATTATCCAGATATAACCACAATTAATCGTGACGCAAAAGGAAAATCGGGCGGAGCAGCGGTGTGTAAAATAAAAGTACACGGCAAGTGGTACAACAAGAAAACGATGCGGCCCACTAAAACCGCGTCTAAGCAATCACAGGTATGTAAGTAATGGGGTCACCTCTGGGGAATACAGTGGTCTCACCCCCCCATAAGGAATACAGTGGTATCAATCCTGAGGAATACAGTGAATACCCCTAGTGATTGGGGTCACCTCTGGGGAATACAGTGGTATCACCCCCCCCCCCCCCCATAAGGAGTACAGTGGTATCACCCCCCCATAAGGAGTACAGTGGTATCAATCCTGATAAATGGGGTCACCTCTGGGGAATGCAGTGGTCTCACCCCCCCAATAAGGAATACAGTGGTATCACCCCCCATAAGGAATACAGTGGTATCACCCCCCATAAGGAATACAGTGGTCTCACCCCCCCATAAGGAATACAGTGGTCTCACCCCCCCAATAAGGAATACAGTGGTCTCACCCCCCCCCATAAGGAATACAGTGGTATCACCCCCCCTCCAATAAGGAATACAGTGGTGTCAATCCTGATAAATGGGGTCACCTCTGGGGAATGCAGTGGTCTCACCCCCCCAATAAGGAATACAGTGGTATCACCCCCCATAAGGAATACAGTGGTATCACCCCCCATAAGGAATACAGTGGTCTCACCCCCCCATAAGGAATACAGTGGTCTCACCCCCCCAATAAGGAATACAGTGGTCTCACCCCCCCCCATAAGGAATACAGTGGTATCACCCCCCTCCAATAAGGAATACAGTGGTGTCAATCCTGATAAATGGGGTCACCTCTGGGGAATGCAGTGGTCTCACCCCCCCAATAAGGAATACAGTGGTATCACCCCCCATAAGGAATACAGTGGTATCACCCCCCATAAGGAATACAGTGGTCTCACCCCCCCATAAGGAATACAGTGGTCTCACCCCCCCCAATAAGGAATACAGTGGTCTCACCCCCCCAATAAGGAATACAGTGGTCTCACCCCCCCCCATAAGGAATACAGTGGTATCACCCCCCCCCCCCAATAAGGAATACTGTGGTATCAATCCTGATAAATGGGGTCACCTCTGGGGAATACAGTGGTATCACCCCCCCATAAGGAATACAGTGGTCTCACCCCCCCATAAGGAATACAGTGGTCTCACCCCCCCATAAGGAATACAGCGGTATCAATCCTGATAAATGGGGTCACCTCTGGGGTATACAGTTGTGTTCTGCGCCACTACTGCTTGTCCTCAGCCAGTCCTGGGCCTGAGTTTGTCTGCACCCTCTTATGTTACGCCGCTGCTTCTGAGTACTCTCTAGCTTTATATAGATACAGCTTTGGTAACCTATCCCCTGTGGTGCTCTGTTGCATGTGTTTGAGTCCATGTCGTTTGCAGCCTGTTTGTTCTTTTGCATTGACTTTTCGTGACCTGTTTTGTTTGACTCTTTTTCCTCTTCTGTTTTCCAGGAGTTCGCTGTAGATCCAGAGAAATCTCAGCTGTGCTCTCTCTATCATGCACTCCACCATTACAAGTACCACATATACCTTATATGCAAAGATGAGGTAAGTCTTCACTTCTTGTTTATAAGCCACTTATTTCCTTTAACCAATGCCGCTACTATCCTACGCCTTATTGTGAGCATTAGATGGCTGGCGACTCTCTCAGCCGACCCCACCATACAAGACGAGGGGAGTAATCCCCGCCAGACCCCATGGCACTTTATCTTCCTCAGAACACATTGATTGGGCATGGCCAAGACACGGCAGATGGATTTATCTCCTTTGGCACGTTGTGGTAGAGCTAAGAGGCCCCATACACATGAGATGGTTCTACCTATTGGGTATGGTCAGCTTCTCACTTCTGGATTTGTCATGCATTGTTGCGATCCCCGTACATACAGGAATGTAGACATTTGGGGGAATTTATGAAAACCGACCCATCTTGTGTCAGCCTTTAATATTGTAAGGAGTTGGACGGTCACTGATCTGATTAGGGTAGACCATCAACATCTTAGGCCTCATGCACATGGGGCAATCTGGACCAGGAAATCAAGTCCATACATTGGCTGGATTTCCCACTCCAGTCCTAGTCAGGAGCAGGTCTCCTTGCGTCATAGTGATTTATACTCCTGGTGTCCCATACAGTAGGGACCGTAGAGTTGCACGGTGGGGACTCCCATCACCATGGATCACTATGACGCAAGGAGTCCTGACTAGCTCCAGGAAATTCACTTGATGTATGTCCTGGATTTTCCGGGCCTCAATGTATAAATGCAGTTTTCACTTGGCACATTAGGGGGCAGTGTTGAGCTGATTTCACGTTTACCTCCTCCTTACCGTACAAGTTACATTTTGTCTGTTTTGCAAATTTTTTTTTTTTTTTTTTTTTTTTTTTTTCCTCCCGTTTCAGGTTACCTCTGTTCAGAAATCGAATCGGGACCTACAGCAAGCAGACCTTGTTAACCACTGTCTGAAAAACATGAAGTGGGTGGAGGATCTTTTTGAAAAATTTGGTGAACTTTTGAGCCGGGTGCAACAGACATGCTCTTAAAAGCCAGGCTTATTATTTTTTTGTTAAAGTTCTGGACACCCCCAACACCTTATGTACATCTCTCACCGCTCTCCTAATATATCCCACCCCCCTCAGACAGCACTAACCTACCGAAAAGAGAGACAAGAGACTCTGACGTCACATCGACCTGACCGGCCCATCCCTGCGGGTCGCTGGTGAATAGAACGCAGCTTTGTCTCGCCTCTATGGAGTGTACGCCGGAAATGAATAGACACCCCGGAACGCCTGGGAGAGTCGAGCAGGACGTTCCTGCCCCCCCCCTCCCCATTCATTTTGTAAAACTGTTGCCTATTGCAATTTTTTATTTTTTTTTTTTTTTCCCCAGGCAAACTGATACAGCATGCACTAAAGTATAGAATGAATTACTTTATTACCTATAGCGTTAACACTTTAACCGCTTTACTACATTTTTTTTTTCCCCTCTCCTTCATCTGTAAAAATTAAAAAAAAAATTGAAAAAAAAAAAATCCCTCTTCCCCTGCTAAATCGACAAGAGGCGGAGGTAACAGGAACGATATCTGCATTTATAATTTCCAGGCCACCGCATTTAGACTATTGTACATTTTGTAAAACAGAGTTTTGCGATACATCACTTTATGATAGCCGCCGTGATTAAAAAAAAAAAAAAAAAAAAAAATGGTAGAAAAAAAAAAAATCGTTCTGCTTTACGGACTCCTTTTACAAGTTTCTTTTTGGTTCAGGAGACTGAACGCGGAGTTGGTGCAATCCTTTGACTGCTTTTTGTGTCAAATTATATTATAATGGATAAAAAAAAATGACATTAACTATTTTCCCTGTTTTGAAGAAAACTATTTTCCTTTATACTGTGTTTTTTCTTTAAGAAAAAAAAAATCAATTGTACATTTTATCTCACGAATAGTTGTATTTTTCACAGAGAAAATATTGTGGTTATAATTCTGTTTCCTGGGTCTTTGTAATAATACTCCTCCCCGTTGTGTGTTTGTTTTTTGTTTTTTTTTGTTTTTTTTTATTTTATTTTTTTTCCTTTTCAGTAAATCCCCTTCATTTACATGTTGATTTCACATTGTATGCAATATATCTTAAGCAATGCTTCTCTCCCCTCCTTGCCCTTCCCTCTCCTTCTTCCTCCCACCTAGATGTTAGCTGCAGTTTTAACCGGCAAAATGTATAGCGGGTTATTATAGTTTTTACAATGTAGACAATGCAACCGATTTTCTGATCCTTGGAAATAAATGACTTAACATGTATTTCATGAATGGAGCCTTGATTGACGCAAGTTTTATCGCATGTTTTCATGTTTTTACCTTCAGGTCGTTGCGCTGTGTGGCGAATGTAGGAGGCTACAAACATGGCTGATTCAGTGTCTGAAGGAGAGCAAGAAGCTGAGATATATAGGGTTAATTGAGTAAGGCCAGGGACACGTGGGGTGCACTCACAGCATAGATTGAGTAAGGCCAGGGACACGCGGGGTGCACTCACAGCATAGATTGAGTAAGGCCAGGGACACGCGGGGTGCACTCACAGCATAGATTGAGAGAGGCCAGGGACACGTGGGGTGCACTCACAGCATAGATTGAGTAAGGCCAGGGACACGCGGGGTGCACTCACAGCATAGATTGAGTAAGGCCAGGGACACGCGGGGTGCACTCACAGCATAGATTGAGTAAGGCCAGGGACACGCGGGGTGCACTCACAGCATCGACTGAGTAAGGCCAGGGACACGCGGGGTGCACTCACAGCATTGACTAAGTAAGGCCAGGGACACGCGGGGGTGCACTCACAGCATAGATTGAGTAAGGCCAGGGACACGCGGGGTGCACTCACAGCATAGATTGAGTAAGGCCAGGGACACGCGGGGTGCACTCACAGCATAGATTGAGTAAGGCCAGGGACACGCGGGGTGCACTCACAGCATCGACTGAGTAAGGCCAGGGACACGTGGGGTGCACTCACAGCATAGATTGAGTAAGGCCAGGGACACGCGGGGTGCACTCACAGCATAGATTGAGTAAGGCCAGGGACACGCGGGGTGCACTCACAGCATAGATTGAGTAAGGCCAGGGACACGTGGGGTGCACTCACAGCATCAACTAAGGCCAGGGACATGCGGAGTGCACTCACAGCATAGATTGAGAGAGGCCAGGGACACGCGGGGTGCACTCACAGCATCGACTGAGTAAGGCCAGGGACACGCGGGGTGCACTCACAGCATAGATTGAGTAAGGCCAGGGACACACGGGGTGCACTCACAGCATCAACTAAGGCCAGGGACATGCGGGGTGCACTCACAGCATAGATTGAGAGAGGCCAGGGACACGCGGGGTGCACTCACAGCATCGACTGAGTAAGGCCAGGGACACGCGGGGTGCACTCACAGCATAGATTGAGTAAGGCCAGGGACACGCGGGGTGCACTCACAGCATAGATTGAGTAAGGCCAGGGACACACGGGGTGCGCTCACAGCATCGACTGAGTAAGGCCAGGGACACGCGGGGTGCACTCACAGCATAGATTGAGTAAGGCCAGGGACACGCGGGGTGCACTCACAGCATCGACTAAGGCCAGGGACGCATGGGGTGTATTCGCAGTGCGACTGAGTAAGGCCTGGGACACGTGGGGTGTATTCGCAGTGCGACTGAGTAAGGCCAGGGACACACAGGGTGCGCTCACAGCGTTGACTAAGGCCAGGGACATGCAGGGTGCGCTCTCAGCGGGTTAGACGTTGCAGAGGTATCGGTGGCTATCCTGCTATGATGTACAGTACCAGGCTAGAGAACGAGAATCAAAGGGGTTATTGAGGGACTTTTCCCTGGGGATAGGTCATCAATTGGAGATCAGCGTGGGTCCAACACCCTGGACCCCTGCGGATCAGCTGATTGAAGCGGCCATGTGACGTCACATTCATCAGTTACATGGCCTAATCATGGCTCAGGCCCATTTAGGTGGATAGGTTAAAGGGGTTGTCCAGGATAATCTAGTGTTTTGTTTTTTGCAAAGGGGGACAGGGAAGGTGGAAAAAAAAGTAAAATACTCACCTGTCTGCTCTGGGAACTTGTGACGTCTCTTTTCCTTATTCCTTAGTAGTGACGTGCGGCGGGGGCTTCCTCTGGAAGAAGACCCCAGAAGCAGCAGGACCGGCCCCCTTGCAAAAAAGTGATTGTTCTGGACAAACCCCTTTAAGTTGTGATACCAAGCACAGCCGCTATACAAGTGTACAATCCTGTGCTTGGTAAGTAGTGAAGTGGCCGCAGCCATTATTGCTGGGGGCTCGGCCATGACTTTTAACCTTTCCACTGCAAAGGTTAACCCTAGTATGCATAACCCTTTTAGGCCCGGTTTGCTATTACTTGTATGTGTAGATTTCTAACGTCATACTAGGGTTAAATATCAGAGCAGCCGCATGACATCTCACGTCACCAGGCACAGGTCTGTTGGATCCCTGGTTTCTGATGGCCTCTGTGCTGGGCAGACACCGGGTGCAGATGTGAACATAGCCCAATGTTTGTGCCAAAATTCACCCGCAATATAGGTAGACGTGGTCACAGATTCCCGGCTGTGCCTGGAGGGCGCTGTAAGGTTAGAGGTCGCCCCATCATTGCTTTCCTGTAGATTCTATTACTTTGGGGCTCGGCTGTTACATACATTGCTTTTCATTTCCATTTATTCAATGTGGTCTGTAAATGATCAGATATTGAATCTGGAGAAGCTATACTCGGAGCGTGCCATGCCAAAGTGGGCACTGGGAGTGTTTATGGGAAAAAATACTAAAAGTATCATCACTAGAGATGTTGCCCATCGTAACCAGAAGTTTCCACTAATTAATATGGATAAGAAACAAATCTGGTTGCTATGGGCACGCCAAGTCCTCTTCCAGGCTAGTGAGCTCCATTGCCGCTCCAGATCAGCCATATTGAGGCTTGTCTTGTCCTATACATAGACTGTTCAAAGAGTGTCTTCTATCTTGTATTTTTCTTGGCTGCTTTTTAGCTCGATTAGACTACAAGGCCTACAGGTAGTCTGAGACACGCCCCCTCTTGTCATGGCTCTGCCTCAGTTTGAACCAATTGATGAAAAAGGATGAGGCGTGTCTCAGACTACCTTACACTCCCTATAGGTTCTATAGCATAAATGTAGTCACAGATCACTTCTCCGCCCTAATGGAACTGAGGACACCAAATGGCAAATAATCCTCCTGACTTGCATATCGTTTTTTGACAGTCACTTTTTGTTTTAATTTTTTTCCATTATGTTTTAAAGGGGATCTTTCACCCCCTCCGCCAACTCAAACTCTGTGCATCTTTTAATAGTTGCTCCTCCACTGATTCCAGCACAGTTGGAATTTTCTCTCTAGCCCCCACCGTTCCTGAGCAATCATTTCTGTTCGTTGCAGTACAATTCTGCTGTAAGCCATCAGGTGGGCGGTCCTTGAATTTCTGCTGCTGCTAAGGAACCGCCCACCTAATGGCAGAGAGCATAATTGTGCTAAAACTAACAGTAATGATAACTTAGGAACGGTGGAGGCTAGAGAGAAAATTCCAACTGTGCTGGAATCAGTGGAGCAGCGACTATTGAAGGATGTAATAAGTTAGGGTTGGTGAAGTTAGTGAAAGATCCCCTTTAAGTCCGGTTTCTGACTTGACCCTTATGGAAATGCCATCTGTTTTCAGTGTGTGCATTGGGCTTTATAATGTGTTTTATTTTTCCTTTAGTTTATCATCCAATTTTTGTTTTTTAAATCTACTTTTTGGTTGTGAATGTTCAGGTCCGATGCTTCGACTGAGACGGCCTGTTTAGAATTTTTTTTATTTTATTTTATATTAACCAATGATCCTTGAACGTACAAACAGTAAGTGTATATGTCACTGGTATAAAGTGCTAAAATACCCAAAATGTGCAAATATCTCGGTGGTAGATATTAGAATGTACTGTATTACTTTGTTTTTATTTTCTCATGGTCCAGACGTGTGTTTTTTGTTTTTAAAATTTCACAGAATTCTCAGGAAGGGCCCAGATTAAAACCCAAATATCAGATACATATTTTATATGGTAACTAGCAGCAAGGCAAAAATTTTACAAAATTTTTATTTTTTTTGTATTGTACATGGGAAGTGCGCCAGATCTTATATACTGTACAGGGTTGACTTTTTTTTGCTTTGCAATTTTGATGCGGTATTAGGAGTGTCTGTGTCAGGGATGGTTGTTAGTGTCTGATCGGTGGCGGTCCCGTGTCCCCTTGTTTGCGCTCCGCCACCCTATGCGGCTGCCAGTGATAGTCGAGCGCTCTACTTCTCCTATATGGTATGGCCAGGTATAGGGGACTCTCCAGTTTTGGTGTCTCCTTCAGATATTCCTACACACGGCTTCCTCGTATGTCTAGGGGATATAATATAATTCTGATCTCTCTATATATAATGTATGTACATGTGTAATAGGGGCGACAACCAAAGGTACATAATAGGGTTAGATTGTGCTGCTTGCAGTACCTATAGATGTATGGGATAGATGTGGCTTTGAGAGATTCTGTCATTTCCTACCTAATTTGATTCAATGTTTCAATATAGCAGACTCTTTGGTGTACAGATATTATCTAATGGCCATATATGTGGATGTTGTGGGATAACCGTAGATGTCTGATCGATGTGGGGGCTGCACCTATCTCCGACCCCTGCCAGGTGACTCGACCTCTGGCAGCAGATTCACATTCACTTCTATGGGGTTCCAAAAACAGATGCAAAGGCCATTGCAATGAATGGGAGGTGGATAAAGAAATGCTAGCGTGTTTTTGCAAAAATTATGGCCAAAAGCTAGCGTCTTTCCTCCTACTGACTCCCATTGAAATGGATGGGAGAGTTGAGAGAGGTTTTTTTGAGGTGCTTCAAAAATCTGCCTGCAAAAAAACTCAGTGTGATCATAGCCTTAGCTAGACAAGCGTCTTCCCCCGAACATCCCCTTCCTATTTTCAACAAACTGGTGGGCTGGTGTATAAATGTAATTGACCATTTAGGCGACTGCCGTCAAATGGCCTCACGGCGGAGCTTATAGTATAGTATATCAATGTTAGATCGGCGGAGGTCCATCTGCCAGACCCCACAGATCAGCCGTTTTATGAGAGCTGTAATACCCACTACAGTACTGCAGAGGTTGTCCCATGTAAGTCTATGGGAACCGCTGCGGTCATCATGACCACCATTAAAGGGACGGTACGCAGACACTGAAAGGGATACAGCTTATCTGCAGACATCCCAGCAGAAAATAATATGTTGTCGTATGGATCGGACATCAATTTTCAAAAGCCGGATAACCCCTTTTAAGGGTTTATTCACATGGTGCAGTAAAAACTGCATGCAGTTTCTTAATTTTCCAGATGTAACACATAAAGTCATCATGTTCCACCCAAAAACCACATTAATACAGCTGCGTTTTTTTGTGATGCATTATTAAAGGGGTTGTCGGGGGAGTAGTAATTTACTTACCTGGACCTGGGGGTTCCAGTTACGTCACGACCCTCGGGTCATGTGATGCAAAGCAATCACTTCGCCCTTTCCTCCTGTGAGATTTGGGGAGGGGGGTATGGGATGGAACGCTGCTTCGGATCACAGGGTTGTGACGTCACCGAAGCCCCCAGATCCAGCTAAGTAAATTACTTACACAACCCCTTTAACTGCGCCCAGCTGCACAGTGTGAATGCTCCCTTACTGCGTCCCCTCATTCGCTCCCATACTGTAGTCTTATTTCACAATATCCCTCGTTGCACATCTGTGAGGGTTTCCAGTTCGGTCAATCCAGCCTTTGTCTTGCGATGTGTTTGCCTGGATCTCGTCTTATCCCCGGTCTTTCCTTTTCTGGTCTTTTCGGTGCCACAATTCCTTCTGTGCTGCAGAAGACAACAATACGTTACTGTAGACTTCAGCATTTGGCTCATTTAGCCTCAGATTTACTACAGCAACAAAGCCGTGCCAAACCTGCCGCAATGCCGATGCCGTAATTACCCCGCATAAATCTCTGGCTTCTTGAGTAAGACGTCCGACATCTCATTCATCACTTATTTACTTGGTAACGTGAAATACGGGGAGACAAAGGATTCCTTGTCGGAAGAATCGGGCCAAAAATGCACGACCTGTGGCCATCGCTGTACCTGGCCCGAGCTGGTTTTGCTTTTGTTGCCGCCTTTGTCTTGTACACAGGTAGAGCAGCCTTTATTGCACACGTGAGGGCTCAGCGTAGACCGTGGGGTTAAAACTGCTGACCGGAGTCGTGAATATGATATGGCGCGGAAACGGCAAAAACGTCCTCCTTTGTTGGTGCCAGAAATGAAATTTTAGTAGGTTGATTTAATGGATTTTCTTCCCTCGGTTAAAGCTTCTTAAGCTGTTTTCTTATCTGCTGGAAACCGTATGACTTGCCTACACTTAAAGGGGTTGTCCATGATTTCTTAAAGGGAGTCCAGCCTATCGACCCAACCTCGTAGATAGATAGGGCGGGGTCACCTAAATCAGTGTCGTCCCCTTGTGAATCGCTTCTTCCGTTGCTGAGATATGGAATATGCAAATGAGCTGTTTGGAGCAATGCTTAACTCTATGGAGCAACCACCATGCCCTCTGTGCTCCTCAGAACTCATGCGATATCTCGGCGATGGAGGAACCGATTCACAAGGAGACAACCCAGGTTAGGATCACCTGACTCAAACAATCTGCAGGGCTGGGTTGATATGCTGGTGACAGACTCCCTCTAAATCACGGATGACCCCTTTAAGTGTGGGACAAGGGTCTACCTAGTAAATTCCAAACTGTTCCAACACCACCACTTTTTGGAATTGGGCCTGAAGTAATGACGTGCCAACCATGTGCACATGACCCCTACAGCCAATCGATGGCCTCTGCCTTCTCGTTACATTGAAACATATCGGCCATTTTTAAAAAAAATATTTTTGAAAAAAAGTCTGATTAGAAATATTCAAAAAATTGGCAGAAAACCACACAAATATTTTACAATTTTATTTTTTTTTTTTTTTGAAGAAATTAAATTTAAGCTGCTCACAAAAACTGTATCTTATTCGGGTTAGTATGAGATTATTGCGCCATCTTTCTCCATGGGCTGTGTCTGGTATTGCAGCTCAACCCCATATCCTTAACCCTCGTCCGGCTGAGTAGGTACAATTGTACCTATTCCTATGGAGCCTGTAATGTAAAATTATGCAGCCTGACGAGGGTTAAATGGAGATGGGCTGCAATACCAGATACAGCCTGTGGACATGGGTGGCGCTCTTTCTGGAAAAAAAATCAGCCATTATTATATTATACAACTCCTTAAATACTACATGAGGCCCAGTCTCACCCCTTTATTTTTCGCTCTCAGGCATTAAGTAAGGGAACCTTATTTATTATCGCATCGCCCTCGTCCACGTGTAGGTTTTGCCTTGGCGTATCAGAGGTTGCAGCTGTCCTATGTAGATATAGATCTGCATTATTTTGCATTATTCATATCAATTGTATGCAAATGTAAATATAACTGTTTTTGTATTATAATTTGCTGTTACTGAACACATTAAAAAGAATCCGCTTTTTATTGAAAATTTGCAAAAATGTGGATTATTGTTAAGTTTTATTTTGGCTTTTATTTATTTAATTTTTTTGCCTTTGTTTTCTAAAGAGGCTTCCAAAATATTTTTGGCCAGATTCACTAATTCTGTCCAAATTTTAGAAAATGCAAACCCAGACTAGAGTCCTAAACTGCGCCAGATTTATTAAAGTGTCTGCTGCCGGCAGATAAATCTGGAGAATAGTGACTGTCTAGTCTAACCTTACACCACTTATTAGTTGGCTTCATTTTGGTAAAGAAAATCCGCCAAAATTCTGGCACTTTTTTGGCTCACCGTAAACCCTGCCCCTTTTAAGATGAGCGATGCCCCGCTTTCCTAAAAGTCGCGAAAGTGTCTAAAACACCAGATAAATTAGGTGCATGTTAAGAGAAGGCCCCAAAAACATCAGGTTTTGTTTTTTTTCTGCAATGTTTTTGTTGCATTTTTCTTCCCCTATTAAATATATAGGAAAACCGCACACAATTCCACAGCTAAAATTAAAGGGGTTGTCCAGGATAAAGCGTTTTTGCCAAGGAAGGGGAGTAAAAAAAACACAAAAACATACACTCCTGTCTCCGTACTCCAGTGACTCCCACCGCAGTCCGCTCCTGCTACTCCCGTTGTCTTGTTCGGGTGGAAGTCCCTGCCGCACGTGACTGCTGACAAACAAACCCTTTGTCGTCTGCCTTTGTAACCATGCTCTCTTCCACCTGTTCCCCACATTGTGCTAAACTATTCAGTGTAAGTTGGTCAAAAGTTGATGGAAGAAGGTAGGATTGCAGGATCTGACTACACCTGGTCTGTCTGTAGTCTCTTACCAAGATCGCACATGATTCTGCATAGGAGCTGTAGACTCAAAATGAAAGGATTTTTTTTATGAGGGTTGCTACACGACTATCAAAGTACTGGAGGCTTCTTATTCTACATATCTCCGAGTACTAGAGAGCAGTGGTTTGTACCTACCAAAATGGTGGATGGGTATGGAAGACAAGGAGTCATGTCGTGCGGCCGCTCATATTAGAGCGACTAACCTGATGCACAAACACCCTGAAACCAGGATGTATAAATCCTTTCCCCTGCACACTGACGTCTGTATATTGTAGTGTGACCACCACCGGACAAGAAATAGTTTGCTATGAATAGTCTCCTCTTCCTACGGTGAATCCTTTAGAGTAACAGGATTATACGAGCGAGCTCCACGATCTTTACCTAGCCGAGTTTATCCGTCTCTGTTCAGTTTATTCAATGAAGCCAGAAATATCCAGGCTACAAATAATAGCAAGGCTCACCTTATTAAAGGGGTCCTCCAGGACTATGATATTAATCGGTTGTCCTTAGGAATAGGTCATTAATATCAGATCGCTGGGGGTCTGACACCCGGAACCCCCACAGATCAGGGGATTTATGGGGCTGCAGTGTTTTGACAAGTTCTGTGGTGTCTTCTCCAAATACGAAATACAGCGCCATACATTGGCTAGTGGTTGCACTTGGTATTGCAATGGGACCGAGTGGACATCATGACATTGCGCCTGCAGCTCCTGGGGCAGAGAGGAGCTCAATGGGGAAGCAGGCAGTAGAAGCCGGTGCGTACCTCCAGCCGACTGGGACAGGTTGTGGAATCCAGGACTTTCCTGCTGGTTGGAGGTATGCATTACAGCGAATTTATTGTAGGCGGCCATATTTTGGAATTGATGCAGTTTTGCCGATTCTCAGAAATTTCCATTGTGTAAGGTCACACTGAGAGGATCTGGTACAAACATGAAAATATCTACCTGACTGTAATACTGGTTTGACCACATAAAACCTCATAAAAAACTGTAGTCTTGGAGCATCACAAGCAAATAAATAGAAACTGCTCAAGTTCAGTGACCCACAGCGGAAACATTCCTCAACAGGCGAATATCCATGCAAGAAAACAATCATATTCTGAATCACAACTCCATTTATCTCAAATCTGCCATCTGAGAGCAGGATGTGATATAGGAGAGAAGCTGAGCTGTGTGATATATAGGGATATAGGAGAGAAGCTGAGCTGTGTGATATATAGGGTTATATGATAGAGGAGAGAAGCTGAGCTGTGTGATATATAGGGGTATAGGATAGAGGAGAGAAGCTGAGCTGTGTGATATATAGGGTTATATGATAGAGGAGAGAAGCTGAGTTGTGTGATATATAGGGTTATAGGATAGAGGAGAGAAGCTGAGCTGTGTGATATATAGGGTTATATGATAGGAGAGAAGCTGAGCTCTGTGATATATAGGGTTATATGATAGAGGAGAGAAGCTGAGCTGTGTGATATATAGGGGTATAGGATAGAGGAGAGAAGCTGAGCTGTGTGATATATAGGGTTATATGATAGAGGAGAGAAGCTGAGTTGTGTGATATATAGGTTATAGGATAGAGGAGAGAAGCTGAGTTGTGTGATATATAGGGTTATATGATAGGAGAGAAGCTGAGCTCTGTGATATATAGGGTTATATGATAGAGGAGAGAAGCTGAGCTCTGTGATATATAGGGTTATATGATAGAGGAGAGAAGCTGAGCTCTGTGATATATAGGGGTATATGATAGAGGAGAGAAGCTGAGCTGTGTGATATATAGGGTTATATGATAGAGGAGAGAAGCTGTGCTGTGTGATATATAGGGGTATATGTTAGAGGAGAGAAGCTGAGCTGTGTGATATATAGGGTTATATAATAGAGAAGCTGAGCTGTGTGATATATAGGGATAGAGGAGAGAAGCTGAGCTGTGTGATATATAAGGATATAGGATAGAGGAGAGAAGCTGAGCTGTGTGATATATAGGGTTATAGGATAGAGGAGAGAAGCTGAGCTGTGTGATATATAGGGTTATAGGATAGAGGAGAGAAGCTGAGCTGTGTGATATATAGGGTTATATGATAGAGGAGAGAAGCTGAGCTGTGTGATATATAGGATAGAGGAGAGAAGCTGAGCTGTGTGATATATAAGGATATAGGAGAGAAGCTGATCTGTGTGATATATAGGGAAAGGGGTATAGGATAGAGGAGAGAAGCTGAGCTGTGTGATATATAGGGTTATATGATAGAGGAGAGAAGCTGAGCTGTGTGATATATAGGGTTATATGATAGAGGCGAGAAGCTGAGCTGTGTGATATATAGGGTTATATGATACAGGAGAGAAGCTGAGCTGTGTGATATATAGGGTTATAGGATAGAGGAGAGAAGCTGAGCTGTGTGATATATAGGGTTATATGATAGAGGAGAGAAGCTGAGCTGTGTGATATATAGGGTTATAGGATAGAGGAGAGAAGCTGAGCTGTGTGATATATAGGGTTATAGGATAGAGGAGAGAAGCTGAGCTGTGTGATATATAGGGTTATATGATAGAGGAGAGAAGCTGAGCTGTGTGATATATAGGGTTATATGATAGAGGAGAGAAGCTGAGCTCTGTGATATATAGGGTTATATGATAGAGGAGAGAAGCTGAGTGTGATATATAGGGTTATATGATAGAGGAGAGAAGCTGAGCTCTGTGATATATAGGGTTATATGATCGAGGAGAGAAGCTGAGCTCTGTGATATATAGGGTTATAGGATAGAGGAGAGAAGCTGAGCTGTGTGATATATAGGGTTATATGTTAGAGGAGAGAAGCTGAGCTGTGTGATATATAGGGATAGAGGAGAGAAGCTGAGCTGTGTGATATATGGGGATACATGAGAGGAGGAGGAGAAGCTGAGCTGTGTGATATATAGGGTTATAGGATAGAGGAGAGAAGCTGAGCTGTGTGATATATAGGGTTATATGATAGAGAGAAGCTGAGCTCTGTGATATATAGGGTTATATGATAGAGGAGAGAAGCTGAGCTGTGCGATATATAGGGTTATAGGATAGAGGAGAGAAGCTGAGCTGTGTGATATATAGGGTTATATGATAGAGAGAAGCTGAGC
The DNA here is from genome assembly GCA_947044405.1 of Leptodactylus fallax. Classification (NCBI taxonomy): domain Eukaryota; kingdom Metazoa; phylum Chordata; class Amphibia; order Anura; family Leptodactylidae; genus Leptodactylus; species Leptodactylus fallax. Next base: position 6,232,627 of record CAMRHE010000068.1, on the reverse strand, counting down.
TGTGTGATATATAGGGGTATATGATAGAGGAGAGAAGCTGAGCCATATGATATATAGGGTTATATGATAGAGAGAAGCTGAGCTCTGTGATATATAGGGTTATATGATAGAGGAGAGAAGCTGAGCTGTGCGATATATAGGGTTATAGGATAGAGGAGAGAAGCTGAGCTGTGTGATATATAGGGTTATAGGATAGAGGAGAGAAGCTGAGCTGTGTGATATATAGGGTTATATGTTAGAGGAGAGAAGCTGAGCTCTGTGATATATGGGGATACATGAGAGGAGGAGGAGAAGCTGAATTCTGGGATATATAGGGTTATACAATTTGGAGCATCCTGAGAGGACTCCTAGAGACAGTGAGAGTCCTGCTGACCCCGCCCACACAAAGTGATTGACAGCTCTCCCTGTATCAGTGTGTGTATACAGAAGGCTGTTAATCACACCAATAGACACCATGTGACCACAGCAGCCAATCACATGCCTTACTTATTATTGGCATCCTGACTATCATCAGTGAGGTACAATGTCCGGTATGGGGCACGTAATAGTCTGTATGTAGGCAGAGCCTGGAGGGGCAGAGCTGGATTAGCGGATACCAGGATCAATCTCTTCTTTCGGGTTCATGAACAGCGTTGGCCGATTCCAGTATTAAAGGGAGTCGATCCCCACACAAGTAGTTACAGCGTTGTGTAGGACACAATAATAGGCTTCCAAATATAACCTCGATTGTAGCAAGACCATGTTGGCCTTTGTCAAAAATAGCACTTTTACTCCATATGCAAATTGGCTTCTTGGTGCATTGGGGGTGTGGTCACTTCTCCTAGTGCACCCCGTTACTGCCGGTGACCCTGCTCTTTGCCCTCCCACCCAATCTAACATATTGACATCCCCTTGCTGGCTCAAATCTCATACATGCACCGATGAGACGATGACATGCGCATGCATAGCTCTGTAGTGGACAACACAGTCATGGCCGTAGACAGTAATAGTCTAGGGAAAGAGAGGGGCTGTGACATCATCTATTATCAGTAGTGGATGTAATAGTGGTGTTCTCTATAGAGGTGTTATCTTCTATTGCAATCCTATCTGTGATGTAAATGAAGGGACTGCTGCAAAGAAAACCCCTTCAAAATTAACAAGTGTCAGTCTATTATTAGGCTTAGTAGCCAAAGTTAAAATGATTGAATTTAGTACTTTCATTAAACTATAAATAGTGACATGGAAAATTCTTTAAAATATCATCAAAAATTGTTATATTTTAAATACAAAAATATGGTTTTAAAAAGATTTGTACATTCCCTTTAAGAGCCCCGAGTTTTCACCATCTTGTAAGATGATGCTATGCGACAGTTCGCACATCTGTATTATATTTTTGTGTTTACATCAATGCACAGATGGTTTTATTGTGATCTGGACATTGGGGCAACATTTTGTGTAACATTTTGCACCAATGGAGTCCTTTGTTGTGTAAAGTGTAACCTTCATAAATATTCATATAAGACACATAACTGTTAGTGTGGGCCGCGACAAATCCTCCATCCCGTGTGTGCGGTCCCTGCATTGTAGGTATACAAAGGGCAGAGTGTTCTGTGTGATATATGGATTAATATTATATCACAACATGTAACAATCCGCCGCGCCGTGTGCGGGTCTCAGTCCCAGGATCTACATCACACTGTGCTAAGCCAAGTGCCCCATTTATGATAGGTTGGAAACAACAAGGCGATGTCTGTCTAAAGATGTGTGTACGGCAGGGATCACGTCAGCGACAGTGTCTGTAATCTGCAGCAGCGCCTACAGCGTCGATCAAGCGAGGCTTTAGGGGGACTTTGGGATTTATCCCGTCCTGTGAATAGGGCATACCTGTCCATAATGACACAACCCTCTCAATCCCGAGGGACCCCATTACTAGAACAGAGTCCACAGATCTGTCCTTGCTTGCAGGACTTTCCCACCTGGCGATTTCTAATGGATCTTCCCCGGAGGCCTATGTATATTTCCATGTCCTTGGGAGAGCGAGCGGTGGGTGTGATAAATTGCTTGCTAAGATTAGCTGTAGGTGTGAAGCGGAGCCTTCTAGATCATTCCAATAGAGGAGTACGCTGTGTTTGATCCGGTTTCTGGCGCCGGTCTCCTTGACATGAAGTCACCAGGGCTCTTATCTCCTGGGACACTTTGCATCTCTGGATATTTGCTTGCAGATCAGATTAGACACAAGTGTCACCAAATTCTGATAATTATGGGGTCCAGACAACTACAAAGGTGTAGTAACCACCCCTCATGTCAGGTGAGAGTCCCGAGGGTGTACTTATGTGGGGATGGCGTGCTCTGCGATATATTATCACTATATACATGTCATACAAACTACGGCTGCCCATACACATCATATGGATATTTGCCTGACAGCTGTCTCTCCCCATTCCCTCACACACATGCATGCTCAGCTTGATGCAATTGGGGGTGGGGGGGTTGTTTGCTGATGGCCGGGTTTTTTTTTTTTTTTTTTTTTTGCATGGGACCCTATGGGCAACATATGTCGCTGCAAATAGAATGTGAATAGGCCCTAACTGGATACCGACATATTCGTTGCCCCTGATCTCACCAGCATGCCGCGCTTTTCATCTCCTGAGTAATAAGAATAATTTCCATCTGAACTGAATGAGTTTTCTTGTCTAAACTGACCAGGGTCACGTCATGTTCGTGAGGCATTCATTTCTTAGTATACACTGCAAAAAAAAAAAAAATGACGTGTCTGGATATAGCCCGGCTGACAGGTATTCCTCCTCCCAATCCCCCATGTACATGCACACTTGTATGTGTTGTCAGTGGGGCAGGAGGAATAAGGCAATAATAAAATTCTAGATTACAGTTCATCGCGCCTGTTCCATATTTGTCATATTTGGGGAAGATTCGGGAGGCCCCGTCCACATGCGATGCCGATCCAGCCACAACCCCCAGGTTTGGCTGTTATTTCTCTCCTGTCGCTCACGCTCCGTGTAACAAAGGCCGTGATGTTTCTTGCATACCTCTCTGCATTCATAATTGTTTTGCAATAATTTCTCTATGATGTGATATTAGAATGTGCGGTGGGAGCCAAAAACAACAGCAAGGTTGGAAACTTTCACCGCAGAACACATACACTACCGTTCAAAAGTTTAGGGTCACTTAGAAATTTCCTTATTTTTGAAAGTAAAGCACAGTTTTTTTCTTTGAAGATAACATTAAATGGATCAGAAATACACTCTATACATTGTTAATGTGGTAAATGACTATTCTAGCTGCAAACGTTTGGTTTTTAATGCAATATCTACATAGGTGTATAGAGGCCATTTCCAGCAACCATCACTCCAGTGCTCTAATGGTACATTGTGTTTGCTAACTGTGTAAGAAGGCTAATGGATGGTTAGAAAACCCTTGTGCAAGTATGTTAGCACAGCTGAAAACAGTTTTGCTGGTTAGAGAAGCTATAAAACTGACCTTCCTTTGAGCTAGTTGAGAATCTGGAGCATTACATTTATTGGTTCAATTAAACTCTCAAAATGGCCAGAAAAAAGAGAACTTTTATGTGAAACTCGACAGTCTATTCTTGTTCTTAGAAATGAAGGCTATTCCATGTGAGAAACTGCCAAGAAACTGAAGATTTCCTACAACGGTGTGTACTACTCCCTTCAGAGGACAGCACAAACAGGCTCTAACCAGAGTAGAAAGAGAAGTGGGAGGCCGCGCTGCACAACTGAGCAACAAGACAAGTCCATTAGAGTCTCTAGTGTGAGAAATCGACGCCTCACAGGTCCTCAACTGGCAGCTTCATTACATAGTACCCGCTAAACGCCAGTGTCAACGTCTACAGTGAAGAGGCGACTCAGGGATGCTGGCCTTCAGGGCAGAGTGGCCAAGAAAAAGCCATATCTGAGACTGGCTAATAAAAGGAAAAGATTCATATGGGCGAAAGAACACAGACATTGGACAGAGGAAGATTGGAAAAAAGTGTTATGGACAGACGAATGGAAGTTTGAGGTGTTTGGATCACACAGAAGAACATTTGTGAGACGCAGAACAACTGAAAAGATGCTGGAAGACGCCTGACGCCATCTGTCAGCATGGTGGAGGGAATGTGATGGTCTGGGGTTGCTTTGGTGCTGGTAAAGTGGAAGATTTGTACAAGGTAAAAGGGATTGTGAATAAGGAAGGCTATCACTCCATGCAACACCATGCCATACCCTGTGGACAGCGCTTGATTGGAGCCAATTTCATCCTACAACAGGACAATGACCCAAAGCACCTCCAAATTATACAAGAACTATTTAGGGAAGAAGCCGGCAGCCGGTATTCTATCTGTAATGGAGAGGCCGGCGCAGTCACCACATCTCAACCCCATAGAGCTGTTGTGGGAGCAGCTTGACCGTACGGTACGCAAAAAGTGCCCATCAAGCCAATCCAACTTGTGGGAGGGGCTTCTGGAAGCATGGCGGGAAATGTCTCCAGATGACCTCAGCAAATTAACCGCTAGAATGCCAAAGGTCTGCAATGCTGGAATTGCTGCAAAGGGTTTTTGACGAAAGCAAAGTTTGAAGGAGAAAATTATTATTTCAAATAAAAATCATTATTTCTAACCTTGTCAATGTCTTGACTATATTTTCTATTCATTTTGCAACTCATTTGGTAAATCAAAGTGTGAGTTTTCATGGAAAACACAAAATTGTCTCGTGACCCCAAACTTTTGAACAGTCGTGTAATGCTCAGTCTTCTCATAGGAGGAGGAAAGGTTTAAAGGGTCGTCTGGTGAGGAAAAAGCAGAAAACACAATGGGTTAAAAAATAAAAGAAGTGATAGTCATTTCCCCAGTTTCCAGCTGGTCCCACCTGAGTTCTCTGTGTTGAGAAAGGACCTGGCAGCAGTGTCACAGTCATCAAAGTGTAAACCTAGGGCCCCACGCTGCAAAAACTCTGTGCTTTACAGCACTTGTAAAGTGGATGGAAAAAAAACACGTGGAAAAGCAAGAATGCGTTTTTCCCACAGAGCTTTATGGCTGCGGCTTGCAATGGGGGGCCTTAGCCTTTAAGTGGGTTTTGTCAGTAAAGACACCTCTCCGTGCTGACTTACCAGTTCGACCCTCTTTGGCTCCCCTGGACGTCCTTTAGGGCAGGTGACGTCCATTGCCTCCTGCCTGTGACATTCTGGAGGGGCCCTGCTGGGGTGACAGATACGGCCAAGTTCGGGCACCCTCTACTAGTGCCGCCTTCTTCCTTTCTCTGGAGATGTGTGTACTTGGATGTCACCCTTAGAGATGACCTTTATGGGACCTGGGCCCCGAGCGCCCCCATTCCACCTTTCCCCCTCTCCCTTGTTTTCCCCTGACCCCCCATGTCTACCCTATATATCCCCTTCCTTTCTTATCTTTTACGTGTCCCGTGCGCTGTCTATAAGGTTCGCCATAGGACGAGTGGCGCGGGTTGGTTTATCTCTTTGCTGGATTTACATGTGATCTTCTACATATGCACAATAATAATTATCCACATTAAAGGGGCACCTGAGCGGGGGCGATTGGTATCGGGATACACCTCCCTGTTTATGGCCAAATGTATTCATACAATGGAAGGTAATGGGTAAAAATGTCACAATACAATGGGTGCAGAGATGAAACCGCTGCGGGCAGGGAGGCGGCCCCTTCATTTACATTGTCTGTATGTGGCTCATTGTAACGTAAGCTTTCATTTGCATTGAACTTATCCTATATATACAATACAGATACAATAACAACACTGGAAACAATAGGGAAAAAAACACAAAACCATTGAGAGTCAGCTGAAAATAATCCCTAATGGATCCCGTATGTAGATGTAACTGAAGAAACTGGGCAAGAACCATATGAAGGTTGGACTGGCCCTGGTTACCCGTCTGACTGGAGGGGCAGGTTGAGCCTGCATGACAAGGGGGGGGTCGACTTTATAGTGGAATATACTTGGATGACATCTGAATACCTTCTGATCTCCATTGACTTCAATGGGAAGTTCTGTTCTGGAGCATCGGACCCCCCATAGCGAGAGCCTCGGCCTGCACCTTTGTCTTGTGCATGAGGCCCTAGACATAGCCAAGCGCTGCACTCCACTATCCCTGGCATAAAAGTGAATGGACACACATGTGCAACCAACCGCTCCATTCATATGAGGGACCCCCATTCCCATGATCAGTGGGGTCCCCAGCAGTCAGATGACCACCAATTGGACAGTTATCCGCTGTCTAGTAGATTAGGGGATTATCTCAAATTACTGGAATATCCCTTTAAAGATGACTTTTCACTACCAACTCTGCCTCCTTCAATGGCTGGGAGCGCTGCTAAATCATCACAGCCCCTTCATTCTTGGGGTCCCAGAGGTCCAACCCACCACTGGTCCTAAAGTCATAGCATATCCTAGAGTAATGGGCAACATTTCGTACCTGGAGAGCCATATTTAGCACAGATAGGTGGCCATGAGCCATATTCAGTGCGACCATTGTTCACATCATGGCCCTCATTGCTAGAACCTGCGCCTGATACTTGTTGGGCATTGGACATCTAGTATCGCGGGCCCCGTCCTCAGCAACTGCACCACTCAGCATTGATAGGTCATTAGTATGAAGGATGATTTGGGCCCAGAAACCCCCTTGAAGGCCTGCTTTACACAGATGGATCATGTCTGCTGAATTTCCTGGACCAAACACGTGCTGGGACTCCGAGTCCTAGCATCACAGGCATCTACAATGCTAGGAGTCCCTGCGGGTCTACAGGCCCATTCTGTAATTGAGTTTTTGGTACAGGACAGTAGAGCTGCGGGGAAGGACTGTGATGCTGGGAGTCGGGGTTCGGTCTAGGAAATGTTTTTGACATCCAGTCCATATATACTGGACCAAATCTGTGTATATGAAGCCGCCTAGGAGTAGGAGTTCCAAATGGGTACTAAAAAAGTTTCACTAGGATGAGAAATCTGAACCCATTTTTTATCAGTCTCCATTGACTGTGCAGAAATAGTGACAAAAATTTCCCTGGGATTCCATTAGCGCCGGATTATGGCGCCATATCACAAGGAAGCGCCTGGATTAGCAATACCGCAGTGTGCAATATACAATCTAATATACATGACACCTAACAGTAACCAAGGTGTTAATGACCCGGTAATAAGACGTAAACACGAGACAATGGGTGAAGTATGTAATAATTGTCACAGGACGTTCTTGTCAAGAGTTAAAGTCCTCGCAGGTAAATTCGCAGGCAGTACAATGTTTGCTTTATTACTTAATCAGGACAGAAGTGATTAAACACAATTAAGCCCGGCTGTCAGTGGGCAGGCGCTCGCCAGCACAAACACTGCACACACACCGAGCCCAGAGACGTCCTTGACTCCATTGATTTTCTCACTTCTGCACATTTCTATTTTCAAAAGAAATTTTTATTAAAAATTCAGACTCAGAAAAACTATTCCGAAGCAACAGAATCGCACAGCGTCGTTCCTGCGGTGGAGACGCTGAGGATTAATAACTTTTTTCCTACCCAAACAGGAAATTTATTTTTTTTTTCAAAATTAAACAAAAACTCCGCACAAAGGCATCGTGCAATACAAAAAGTATCCAAGGAACGTCCACGGAAGACGGAATGTGTCACAGAAATGATACGTGGCACGTTCGCTGTGGAGTTTTACAAAGGGATGTTGTTAAGGACGAAAATCTGCAATAAAAAGATTTAAAAATACAAACAAAAAACATGGCATGTTAAAGGGGTTGTCCAGGAATTGGAGCAACCTTAGGGGTGAGTGTAAAAGAAAACCAAAGGCATACTCACTTGTCCCCGACACATTGTTCCTCTCACGCACTGGGGCTTGCAGAGCTGGAAGCCATGAGGCTCACATGACCAATCCGTGGCCTCAGCGGTCGCAGGTAAGGAATCGGTGATGTATGTGAGTGACATCATCTGACCCATAAGTATGCAGTGGATACATCCTGTGTGGACATCCCCTTAAAGGGGTTCTTTACTTTGGACATTCCCTTTTTGTTAGGCTTGATTCACACAGCTGTCATTCTATCCATTTTACTGATCCATCATAGGATTAGACCAAAGGACTGACATTGATAGTATAACGGATACGGATGGAGCACCCTCCGTTTTCATATTATTATTATTATTATTATTCTGTACCATTTACTCTAGAAAGCTTCCATCTTTGTTTTAACATTTGAGTGAATGGTGATGCATACAAACAGAAAGTGTTCATCTTCACCCATGCTATGTTGGATCAGAACAACGGGCTGAAAAACGGCAGTATGAACATAGCCTTAGATGCATTCCCTGATGTCAAGCTGATCAAAGATCTGCTTAAACTTCCATGAATCTTCAGTTATGTAATGTAGAACCTATCTGAAAGTGCAAGAGCACCTCCGCAGGCGAATTAGGGCATTACACTGTGCTCAATAAATCAATATACTGTCATGGTTCTTCGAGGACATGCTAGGTCCTCCAGAACAAGAGACACTCTTTGCAGTGGTTCTGCTCTAACTAAAGGATGAGGAAGCCCCTCTAACTCAGAATTGTCTAATAGGGTACCTGAAAATGGCCTCCAAAACCCCTTTAAATAACCTAATGCACTTCAGGGATCAGGGACATGTTGTGGACTGGTCACGCTTTGATTTTTACAACATTGCAGCACAACAATTTGGCCATGTCCACCGAGGGAACCCCCCACCCCACCCACCAGGAACGTGGCCTCAGGGTTCATGAACACAGAGAAGCCATGGGACTCTAAAATGGGTCTCCGAAAGATGTTATTTCATTGATGAGTTGGAAGACAGACTCCCCTAGTGCCCGACAGTCCCAAGACATCTACTAGACATTGTGCGATGCAGCAGATTTGGGGCGTCTTATGATGATGACATTTGGTAGACCCCAGAGGGTTGATCAACACCCAGGGGTCAATGGTGACCTATGCACCGGATAGGTATCACAATCCATTACCCATGAGTCTCGGACAACCCCTTTAAGCTCCAATATCTTTATATGATCTGTAGGAATTTCAAAGCTAACATATCTCTGTACAACGCTGTGGAATATGTTGTCGCTATATAAGCCACATAAATAGGTAAATAAATTGAGTTAAAAAAAAAAAAAGTTGCCATTTTCTGGTGAGTCCGTCGAGTGCAGGAGCTGAGCCTGGATAATGACAAAATGATGTGGATAATCGCCAGTCATTAGAGATTTCTACAACGTCTAAAACACTGTTCACACCACTAGGAACTTACAGGTTACAGGTACAAAGATCCCGAGCCTGCTGTTACTTGTGGCAACCAAACAAATGGCAGCCTAAATTATTACTTGTCTCCCAGTATACTCAGTAGCCAACTGGTTGCCACGATATACACCTCACTGCTCGGTACAGTCCTATTGTTTATCCTACACATCAACAGCCCTAAAATATGACTGCAGATTGGCTGTATGCGGTCTTGGTCAGATGACGTCGGTGTAATGGAGGGGGGTCCAGTGGTGCCCGGGGCAGGCAGTCAATATAGTGCTCAATATTTCGGCGCCGCTCCTCCCGTCATGTTTAGCTGGCCGAGTCTCCTCCATCCAGCCATTGCAAAGCCACCACCAGGATGCTGCACCCCCTGCAGGCAACCAGAGCTCCAGAAGCAAAGAATGGACACCTGGTTCACACCAGGTGTATGGAGATGGTGAAGTACAATAGGTCTGGGACATCAGGGACAAGTTTCCGCCATCCAATGCAGGTCTCAGACAACGGCTCACCAGGTGCTCCAGAAGTTACACCACCTTGAGGAACCGGCTGATGTCCTAGCGTAGGTGACTTCATCTCTCCTAACTACGAGCAAGTTAATGGCGCTCCCAACTCACCAGGCCTTGGTGGCTGCTGCATCCACTACGTGACCCTCCAAAAGCGAGTTGGCCTTCGCTCCTGCAAGCTGTCTCCCCATCTTGGGCTGTCTTCTCCTCCATTGAATGCCATGTGAAGGCCTCAGACCTCTGATCTTATTCACAAGGGTGTCAATGCCTAGAAGAGGAAGAACCCTCCATCCAAAACCTTTTAGGTTCTGCCATCAATAGTGACTGCAGCATCTAAAAGGTTCTGGAGGTAGAGGGCTTCCTCCTCTAGGCTTCGGCACCCTTGTGAACAAAATCATATCGCTCTAATGAAGGCCCCCAGGGCTGCCTTCTGTAGAGTCCCACACCCAAAGATCCCCGGGTGGCCCTTCAACTCCAAACTTAGTGAACGACCTCTCATTGTGACCCCTAGTGTATGGAGAGCGCAACTTCTAAAATGGTTGAGCAGCGTCGGATTAGAAGTTGGGGCCTCCGTGCTCTCGGGGTCACAATGTGAGTCTATTCACTAACATTAGTGATGAGGTGGAAGCGTAACCTGTTGTTCTTTTTTCGTGCAACAGCAGTAGCCACAAAAGCGGTCGTGTAGCCATAGATTTAAAGGGACAGCAGACACAACGTGTTAGGGCCATACACGCTGGGGCAATAGTAAGGGCAGGAATGGGGCAATTACAAATACCCAAACATGCCATAAGAGAAAGGACAAGGCTACTTGGCCCCCCAATAAATTAATTTTAATTATTTATGGGCAGGGTTAAAAGTAATACAGCGTTAATTTTTGGCTATAGCAGCCATGATGCGGCATCAGACATCATCATGTGCGGTCAATCTGAGCCCAGCTGTCAATTACCGCACGGTATGCACACACACACAGCACGTGGCCCGTACACAGCGCGAGCTTCTATTGACATGATGACGTTACAGGCCCCGCCCCTCTTGTAGTAGAAGACTATCTGACGCTCCGCCTCCCCGCTCAGACAGGCTGCAGGAGGTCGGGATGGCCGCGGTCAGGGAGAAAGCGCTGGCTCTCAACCTAAACACGGCTTATAGCCCGGCACAGAGACCGCCAGGTACGACCAGAGCTGGGGGCTGGGCTCCGGGGGTACAGTATATATGTCCTGTGTGGTTACTGCTTGTGTGAGGAGATGACATTTAACTTCTATATATTGGTCTGGCTGGGAGTTTGTGTAGGGTATAAGTCGCCTATAGTATGTTGCATGCTTTTAGGTGGTATATGGCTGTGTGTGTGTATATAGATATATGTGTGTGTGTATATATATATATATATATATATATATATATATATATATATATACTGGTTAGATGTATCTATTTAGATATGTATGTTGGTGATATGTAATAATACTGCTGCTTGTATATAGTGAGAAATTTTCAACTCTTGTGTGTACATCCTATTTGCTAAAATATTGTGCTGTCAGATTTATCTGTACTAGTGAGCTGTGTGTGTGTATATAAAATAAATGTGTGTGTGTGTGTGTATATATATATATATATATTTTTATAATTTTTTTTTTACACTCATATCCGTACAGATAAAGGAAATTTTATATATAGTATATACTCAACTGCATCTAAAATGTATGTGTTATTTTTTGCATTTATCAATAAAATTACAAACCTACATCTGTCATGTATTTTGAGCGCTGGACTTGCTTTAGCCTTTATTTTATTTATTTTTTTAGCAACTTTGCCCCGCGGGGTCCTGTCTAATGTCTTATTTCAGTATAATGTGCTGCCCACTGACGCATGAGAAATCTATTCCACATAGCTAATGGCCTTCTTGAATCCAAATGATCCAAACCCCATTATGTTGTAGTAGTTACATTGTCGGTTCTTGAATTCTTCCATGACTGGCGGTTTTCCTTATGTTAATGTTACAGGGATGGAAACAGAACTCAGTTTGTTACTTTATCTTGTGGGTAGATTTGTAATATAAAAACTTCTAATATAGTTTTATTTTGTAATATTTTTATTCCAAGGTTATTATGTAACAATATATTTTATTATAATTATTTTTCCATTGCACATCTTATTCTTTCTCTATATATTGTTACTTTTTTTCATTGCATGTTCTATATGTATATCTTCTTTGTGTATCCAGAGCTCCTTGTACTGTACTTGTTTGTCTCTTATTGATTTTTACAGCCTTAGTCAGTGTTTGAGTAGTTTATGCTTTCGTAGAATAGGTGCCTGTAATAATCCGCTCACATATGGAGGTGACTCTGCCGCCCTCGCTATCCCTGCTGGTTACATGCTCTAGGTATGCGATGCCTCAGCTGCCGGAATGTGACTGGGGCGGCTTTTGAATTGAATGTGCTCATTTCCTCTGTGCTGCTTGTGCCTTCCTGTCAGTCTGAGGAGTGCGCTCACATAGTTAAACAGTAAATTCTTTGGATGCGTTTGTGTAAACCATCCGGCACCAGGAATTGTCTCTCCATATGGCACACACAGCTGGTCGGCCGCCATCAGATTAGAGGCTTCCCTTCCATGTATCAGATCTCTTTAGACTCTTCCATTGTATCCATAAGTTTCATGTTTGCTTCACATACCAATGTAGTCAGAAGGGATACAGTAAAATGTTAGAAAAAAAGTAACCAGTCAGTAATCGGGCACTAAATGACCCCAAATTTCTTAAAAAATATCCAGCACAGAACTGCCTGATATCCTGGAGGTAGCCGAGCAAGGTGATAGATTTTGTCCTTCTACTCTTCTATAGCCCGGTATATTTGATCTGGCACCTATTGGATATGTTGGTGGTTGCCGTAGAAGGGTTAAGGCTTGTACTTGTGGCCGTGGGAATGACTTTGAGGCCACATTAAAAGGTTCCAGTGGTACAATGAAGTGTCATGTCCTATAGAAACCTGGCAGGAGACCACCTGGTCCATCTAGTCTGCCCTTGTAGGATTCCTGTGGATATGCCGTACATGTTTGAGATGGGAGTGCCCCTTTAATAGTTTCAGTAATTGCCCCCGTCCCTTCAGGTTATGGTGAGAATGATGATAACCAACTCTCAATGGGCTCAGTTGCTTCTGATTTTACCCTGAAATGTCAATTTCCAGTGTGCTCCATTATAGGCTTCTGTTGGCCGAATCTCATCTGATCCTTTATCTGCCAGTGATCTGCAGATAAATATTTCTAGTGTATGGCCAGCCTTACTCCCTGCCTTTGATCTGTCTCTTGCCATTTGTTAATGTTTGCTGTTTTGTGTCTCCTTGATTAGGCTACAAACAAACCCTGTCGTCTGATTCTGCTGCCCTATTAAGCTGGACCTGTTTGTTGTTGTCAACTGAATGTTGTGATTTTGGAGGGAGCAGCCGACCCTCTAATGTGCATAGGGCTGTTGGGGAGTCCTGCTTTTATCCTTACAGTAGGTGTTGGAGATAGGTCCAGGGTAAAGGTTTGTACTTGCGGCCCTGGGACATTGAGCGTTTAAGTGCCTTGTTGTGTAGAAACCAAGACGACTAACGGCAGAAGACCTCCAGGTCTTTTAACATGCACCTTTTTTCCAGAGGTGTCTAAAAGTGGCTTATTTCCTTCTCCCCATTTAGAACACACGCATGCTCGGCCAATATGTTTGCATATAAGGGGTTGGGTGGAATATCCATGTTTTGTCCGCCTTCTCTTTGCTAACATGCATACAACAGCTTAGCAGGGACTGTGGGGAATGGAGGGCGGTGCGGCTTAATGTTTCTTGAGTTATAAACAATTGTTTACTCTTTTGGGGTACGGGCTCATGTATTATCACCCATGTGCCCAACTATGGCAGCCAATGGCAACTTGATTGTATTATAAAACCTTCACTGTCTGCAGTTGCTGGATCTTAGACTCCTGGGGGGGTATGATAGAGGAAATTGTTGCTACAGAACTAAGACTCCAAAAAGAAGGGATTTTATGGTGGTCTGTAGCAAACAGCCTAACTTCCTTTTTATAGAAACCCAATGTGTTCCATGGAATGGAAATGGCTGCAGTATCTGGATGAGAGATTTGACAATATTGTAACAATCTGAGGAATGTCCCAATATAGGTTAACGGCTCTGGCGGGACATAGATAAGACATGGGCAAACCACAGGTATTTATTGCATGATCTGAATGTGACCTTGCGTTCTGCGGAAGTCCAGAGTCCGTCACCTTATGATTTACCTGCTGTTTACTGTTCTGATTAGTTTTGCAGCGCAGATGTAAAATGTGCCGTTCTTAAAGGGGCAGACACTAAATAAAGAAAAATTCTCTCTGCTGGATAGAGAGAATATTCAACTCACTGTATCCTAAGGAACCAGATGGAGCTGAAATCAGGACCTGCCGTCTGGAGCAATGGGACAGCACACAAAATGTGGCATTGTCCTGCTGAATGTGGGATGGCTGAAAGGGGCCCCCTAGGGCCCAGTGCACCTTTTGCCCTATAGATAAGGTGTCCCTGAATATGGGCTTAGTGTCTAGTCCTTTGTTCCTCCTTGAGCGATGCCAGCAGTGTCTGCTCCATGTCTTTATCCTCTGCTCAATGGGAATAACCTGTATTCACACACCTTGTATGCTGCGTCTTAATCTGAGTCAAGTCCGAGCAGGAGAAATCTTTTTAGCAGAATACAATGGCGCATGTAGTGTCTGTTTGTGAAGAGGACTTGGCTGATGATACTAAAGGAAGAAAGTGAATGTGAGATCTGTAGAAGTGTCCCTATAGACCTGCATGTAGTAATGGTGACGTACACCCTACAGGAATATCCCGAAAACAACCTGTCGCCTCCCCTGGCACGTCTGTCTTAGTAAATACTTCCCTCCATTAAAGGTGCAAATGTAGCAGAGTTAACCCGACGTTCTGCAGTGGGATAACTTGGTACAGCGTTATGTCTTATCAGACCACAAAAGCCAATGAAAAGTCACTGAAAGACGACTATTCCGATGACTTTCCATTGACTTCTGTTGTCTTGTGTGATATTACACTGCAGCAGTTTATCCCAGTGTAGAAAGTTGGGTTAATGCTGCCATACAGGAGTGACATGCTGCAGATTTTGTGTAGTGGAAAAGCTGCTGCAGCCAAAACCACATCAAATGCTGCAGATCTTAATGCAAAATTTTTATTGCCGTTGCTGCAGATTTCGCCTTGTGCACCGCAAAAAAGTGAACTCCTCGTGTAAATTGCCATCCTGCAGAAATTATTAGGTGGTTGAGACTTTGTAAACGCCACTTTGGTCTGTAATACACAGCGGATTGTCCACAGTGGAAAGTCTGTAGAGTGTCAGTGTGAACGTTGCCCTAGTCAGGTTCCACATGGCTGTATCGGAGCAGAATTTTGGGGCCCGTAGTGTGATCTGTTTCTGTAATGGAGTCCCAAGGAATCCCAATACGGACCTTAAAGTGGGTGTGAAATAGTTGTGTGACGTCTTTGTAAGCTGTGTCCGGATGTTGTACAGAGTTGTAGCTAAACTTCTTCTCCCAGGGCAAAGCCTCAACTCCGCACCCCAACAAGACCTAAAAATGGTTTACTGGCACCGCCATGACAACCACCACCCGGGGCACATGGCTTGGTTGCCCCCCCCAGCTACATCCCTGTGTTCTAGATCACTAGTTATAGCTCTCTGTAACTTTTTGCGTGCGGCCTTGTCTTCTATCCTTCGTGTTCTCCTCTAATATCCTCCTCTGGGTATTCTTGTGTTTAGTAACCAGTTGCTCCATTGGGACAGTAAATGTTTACATGCTTATACCTCTGGCTATATAGGTGTGCAAAGCTGAGTATTCCCTTTAACCCCTGCATCACCAGTGGCCTTCCCCTTTACATAAACCTGCAATGCCAGGCACAGCCCACAGGACTGGAGGAGCGATTAGTATTTTATTTTTCTGCCATAGTTTTGTAACTTTTTGCAATCCCTTTCCATCTGTTCCCTGCACTTTCTCGCGGTGGTCTCGGCACTCGTACAGATTCTGCTCTCTCCGGGCTCTCTAATACCTCTGTAATGGCTCTGAGATTTACGGCTGTCTGTGAATTCACTTCTGTTCTCTGCAGAACAAGGAACTCGACTGTTATTTCTACCTGTAAAAATGTCAACTGGTAAAATATAGCGGAGAGCAGAAGTAAATCTGTCATAATCCATGTCTGTGGGGCAAGGGAAGAGTTCTGGGTATGGTTATTGCGCCGTCATGGAGATCCTGTCCTGTATTTTCTCCCTATATTGTTAGACGGCGGGGACTTCGTAGAACACCGTACGGTCTTTATGTATAAGTCCTATTATATAGGAACTTCATCCACTAGGGGCCCCATTATAGATTTTGCACTGGGGCCCAGAAGATTTAAGTTACGCCTCTGCTCCTGACCCCTTACACGCTGCATATGCATGTTCGGTCAAGACCAAACGATTGAGCATGTCGAAATCCAAAAGCCCGATCCTTCTTGCCTTGCTGTTGGGAGGTCTCCATATACATTTGGTGGGTCGTCTACTACTACAAAATCTGCAGGTTTGGTAGGAATTAATCTAATGTGTATGGCCATTCTTGTCTCTCCCAAGTTAGGCCAAGAGCGCCTTACCCAGCACCTATAAGGCTAACTTGGCGGCTTCCTGGATCCATACGTGGCACCTCCGTGGTTCCAGTAGACCAGTCAACCTTCTCCATATTGTATTCTGTGCCTTTAATCTGTGTCTCTTTCCTTCCCCCAGGTCCAAACTTGAGCAACAAGCCTTTCAGAGCCACGTACATCTGGAGCAGCATCATCCACGCGCTCCACACCCAGGTAGAAGTGAAGAAGAGGAGGCACCACCTGAAGTCTCACCCCGACTGCTTCATTGGATCGGATGCTGTGGACGTTATATTCGCCCATCTGGTGCAGCATAAGTATTTTGGGGATGCCGAGATCTCGCGCTCCAAAGTGGTGCGTGTGTGCCAGGCTCTCATGGACTGTAAAGTGTTTGAGTCGGTGCTGACCACGTGTATGTTTGGGAAGGATAAGAAGCGCTCGGTGTTCGAGGACAGCAGCTGCAGCCTGTACAGATTTCTCAATGTGCCCAGTCACCCCGCAGGACTGATCGAAAAGGGCAATGGGCACTGTACACCACAGAGATATACCGGAAGGTAAGGGGGCGCTCGCTTTATGATGGAGGGGGTCTGTCTCGGACAAGAGTGGTCTAAGTGTCCCCACTCTGTATTAAAGGGATTGTCCAGAGAGTCTTTTTAGATGCTGTACCAAGGAGTTCCAACCCCCAGATCACGTGATCGGAGGAGTCAGGTGCTGGTTCTGATCATGTGATCGAGTCAGGGCGAGCCCATAACCCCAGGTTACAGCATTAAAAAAAAAAAATTTAACCCCTCCCTGGACAATCATTTTGAGGCCGATCTCTACAGTAGAATATGCCTACCCAAAAGGGATTATACAGGATTAAAATCTTCAATAAACCCTGCACCCCTGTCCATGGATTGTGTGTAGTATCGATGTCGGCTAAGTAAATGGGGCTGAGCTGTAATGTCCGATCCTGTGGACAGGGGTGCCGCTGTTTTTGGAAGTTACCAGCCATGTTCTTTCCTTCTGTATAATGTCTTGTACATGTCGCTCCCTCTGGTTGACCTGATAACCCGTCTAGGAATCCTAATGACGGTGCCGACAGATCTAACAAATAACATGCCTTGTGGACTCCTTGACCCATCTTCAGGGGAAGCCAAAAATCCAACAAAGATGCTCATTTTAAGAAAATACTAACTGCAGGAATCGCAGATCTGTTGGTCCTTACCTGAGAACCTCCTAGTCCAGGTTAGATCAGGTGAGGACCTGGCATCGGGCGGTTTCTGAGATTCCATCATGGCGCTACGCCAGGAGCGAGAGCCGCACTCCATAATTTGGATATTTTTAGGAGTCATCGAACGTGTTCTCAGTCCTAAATGTTATGAAATTTTGCTGCACTGAAATAACTTTCTAAGGTTGATGGATGATTTAGGGATTTAGACGTCTTCTAGGAGGTTTACCAAGAACTGGCGTTACTGGGTTGGGACACATGAGAATTGTATTTGCTCCTTAGTATTGCAGCTTTTTTTTTATTTTTATTTTCCCCCTATTCCCTACAGGACTTTAGCTAAGGAGATTGTCCTGGGTTTGAGTTTTTATAGCTTACTCTTAGGACAACGTAAAATTCCAAAAATTCTAATAATAATAACAAATAATAATTTTATTATAAATAATAATTTTTCTTTTTATATTGTGCAATTTTCACCCTGGAAGTCTGACACTTGATGATTCTGTAGGTGTTTCTTTGGAGTAGTCACTTCATTTACATTAGACAGACTTACAATAAAAGATAAGCTATGGTGCTATCTATAGAGGTCTTATCTCTTCCCCCTCCCTGCACTGTGAATGCCTAGAAAACTCCCCCATAGACCTCAGTCGGCTCCAGAGCTTAATCTTGCCTACTTTTGGAGTCATGAGTTCTCACCCAGTTGCTAATACTTGGTTTGTGTCCTTTTAGTATTTTTGACTTTTCATGACCTCCTTGTCTACGATCTCTTATCTAGTCCGGCTTTGTGTGAATTATCCAGTTCAGGCGGTTTTTCTGGTCTTTGCAGCAGAGGTTTGTTGGTGTTCGGCTACACACTGGATAATTCTGCACAATTCTCTATTTTATGCAGCGACGTCTTCCAGACCTGAACTATTGTCAACAGCTTAGTCTTAAGAAGACAAAGTGCTTGTAGTAATGAAGTCTTGTCTTACCCGTGCTTAGTAAATAAGGGCTACGGCAATAGCCAATAATGTGCATGTAAATGCCAAGTAATTGAGCATTATTGCTAGGAAAAGTTGTCGCCCAGATCGCCCTCGGAAGTAATCTTATAAATATTGGGTGCACTTGTGGCTGACACTAGAATCCAGGTAGATAGGTTATGGTCACCTGAATCTGTTTTCCCCTTGTGAATCATTGCCTCTATTGCCGAGAGATCACTGTTAGTCAATATGTAAATTAGCTCTTTGGTGCAACAAGGGCATTGTGAGTGCTCCAAAGACCTCATTTGCATATTGACAAAAAACTGTAACATCTCAGCAACTGTTGCAGCGATTCACAAGGGGAAAACGCGGTTAAGGTCACCTGCTGGTTCTGGGGAAGAGAAAAGTAGTCTTAGCAGCTCCCTCCATAGCCTTAGGTATTCTTGTGGAATCCAACAAGCTCCCCCTTTCTTTTTGCTGCTCAGACTTTGCTTTGGGGCTTCACACCCATTCAGATGGCCAAGCTTGATTTATTACTCCAGAGATCTTGTATTCACCATTCCCGTGCCTGCGTATACTAGTGTACCAGGTGCGAGATGAGCAGATGTGATGCCATGTGAACGTCTTGCTGGAGATGGGAACCCTGTCTATTTATCTTTGACAAATTTTTGTAATGTGACCATCTTGGGCAAACTGGTATGTTAGAGTGTTGCAACCAAGGACAATCGATGGGCATATATTAGAGCCAGACCATGCATTGCTCTGGGGCCCCTGGGAGAGGGCCTGCAGCCTTAGATGGTCCCAACTGTTGAACTCCATGTTTGGTGAACATGCTGAGAAATTGCCCCAAGACTCTTGGAAATGGCATCTAGTGGGAGAACAAACACTAAACCCCATTGTCCTGGGTGGAATAACCTGGTGGCCATTTTTGATCTATGCTCTGGAGCCCCCCCATCCACTGTATATCGACTTCTAGGCTTGGCTTTCGGGAATGCTGGAGACCAGCCTGACCTTTTCTCAGGGTTCCCAGCATAGTCGTCCAGCATTGTGCGCTCTACAGTAGACTGCCCCCGTCCTGTAATGTACACGTAGTCTGACCTTGCTGCATTGTTTGTACAATAACATGTAATATATCACCGGCAGGCATGAACAGCCCGGCTTCCAGTCCTCTCCCCTCCAGTCACAGAACCTGGAAGATCTTTGGGATAACCTCAGCTTGACTCCTGCCGACCCAGCGCAGATGAATCTCCCGATAGACCTACCTCCCAAAGGTGAGTTTGAGTTAATGCAAAACGTCAGACCTATAGATGACTGTATATTTCCAAGGAGGTCTTGTGGTTCCCAAGAAATCTCATGCACAGGTTGTATTGAAAGAACCCGGCCAGACAATGTAAATTTGCCTCATTGACTGCACATCCCGGGGTGTTTGCACCTACACATGGTCGCATCACGTCCGCAGGTCGTCTCCGAGCAGTGTTTGGCTACACCGATGTGATGTCATCATTGCAGCCGCTCTGAAAGTATAAATGCATTTTTATTACATCCCCCTCCCCTCCTGACTACATTATCCAATACTGCACAACACCTTTAACACCGTAGCGATCTTTCTTTAATCTAGGAATTGAACACTTGCTACATTTTATCCACCAATATTCCATATTCTAGGGGTGAATATATCCAAAATTCACTAATGCCACCACCAATAAAGCTCTAGTACAAGTAGCAGCCACCACTCGGTGTACAGCTCTGGATGATCACAATGCCACTGAAGAGTTAATACTTGTACCCATTTAATAAAGAATTTAAAGATCCTTAAATATTTGCCCCTAAGGCGAATCTGTTGCCAGCCTGGTAACAAACACGTCTATTGAAGGCCGCACAGCTTCAAGCATTGTTCACTTGTGGTTGTCACATTCATTATAAAGTATAATGACAACCTCAGTGGCCATGAATGGCTTTCTTATATGTAATCTCATCCCATTTCATTTACTGACGGACGCTTCTGGCTTTACCATTGAAAAAGGAAATCTGGTCGTAACAATGGGGTTAATTGTTGTCTGTACATTGACTATAAATGGACTTGGGATTCTCTGCTAAAATTCTGCAAGTATTCCCGGATTGCTCCGTTCTTCTATCTAGTCTGTTCTTTACATTTGGATTTGTATGGTTGCCATTGGGGGGGTTTGACCATCCATAAGCATTAATGGATGTGTTCTCCATGGGGATAGGGAAATAAGTGGCTGGCAATGGTTTATATCGCCTGAGAGCAGAAGGATCAGGCGATCAAAAACTAACCTGCCTGATCCTTCTTTCTCCCAAGCTATCTGATGGAGGAACAGTCAGTTTGTCCCACTGAAATCGTTAATGTCTACGGGCACCTTAAAGCGCCAGGCACACGGGGCAGTCCAGACCAGAAATTGTAGTCCTGACTGCGTTTAATGCAGCCAATGTACAGAGACCAGGACTCCTTGTATCATAGTGATCCATGCTGGGAGTCCTGCTCTCCCGACTTGGTTTGGACCGGGAATTCGGGCTGGTTTTGGATTCTCTTGTATGCCTGGGGACCTATAGGTTAGGTTTGTTGGGTTTGGAGGCTTTAGAAACTCCAAAAAGTGAATTTTGTCTTGTCCATGTGCAATCTTGTCTATAACCTGCTTGATGTTGGAGGGGATGCAAAGGGCATGTGAATATGGAACTCTGTTTTCTTGTTTTAATTTTTATGCAATATTTTGTATTCTCTTTATAATTTATATAACTTACATTATATTGTATTTAATGTTCATATATTACATATTTTTATTTCACTTTATATTATGTTTATATTTAATATTTTGTTACATTGTATTTGTTTCCATCGGACAATACACGTTGCCCTGTATTATTGAGTACTATGTGCGCTTCAGGTGATGTTGACTCTCTTTCTCGTTCCACCCCTCTAGTTCTCAGCGAAGTCTGGCAGGAACAGACAATTCGGCGACTTCTTCAGCTGGTAGATTTGCCGGTGTTGGATTCTTTGTTGGAGAGCACCCCTGTATCGCAGAAGCCGCAGTCATCGAAGAGCAAGGAGCTGATCATAACCAGCCAGTACCTGGACAGGGAGATCCTCAAGGCGTTCAGTGACTCTCAGTAAGTCAAATAACGTCTACATGTCACTTACTACAGTTGCTTGTGCTGCAATACTGGATCCTGGCCACAGATGAAGGTGGCGCCATTGCTGAAAGACAAAATCCTTTACATCTTATATTGTTTTCTAAATATGTTTTGCATTGATATGAGAACACCCATAAGATGTCCCGCTCCTTCACGCTTTTTGCCTGACTTGTTGTTGTAGGGCAGATGAATGGGTTTCTTCCGCGGTGGATTGCTTGGAGTTCCTCCCTGACCACATAGTGGTGGATTTGAGCAGAAACCTTCCCGAGCATCAAGACAAGGATGGATCTTGGAAACTACTTCTGTTTGAGACTTTAAGCAAGTACTACAGCCAGAATCGGGTCCCCTTGGTTACTAACCCGTTCTTCGACATTCACACGGGTATTGCTGAGCTCTTAGGTGAGGTTTTTATCTTTAGCTATAAAACTCTGCAAATTAATGGTTCTCCTTGGGTCTCCAACTTCTGTGTATTGGTTAGTGGGGGCAAATGGTCCCTTTTGTTGGGGTTAGATCAAAATGTGAGTAGGTGTCCAAAAGTGTCAGCGCCCATGCATGACCATCAGATCTTGGTCTCTGGTACCAGATAAGCCTACCCAATTGTAAGGACCAACCCAACTAATGTCTATTGCGGATTGCTCCGTATGAATAAAGCTAATGCATAGACATTAGATGTAGATCAGCTGGACCTGCCAATGTCTGATATGCATCTCCCCAATGGTGGAGGGTGTTGGGTCTTATTCACATGTCAGTGCCAGAACCTGGAATGGGTCAACAATCCAGAACCGGTGCAAATCTTTACACGACATTGCACATTCTCTCTAGTCTCCACTCCTGGATTTGGCCTACCCTCTTGTGTGAATAAGGCCTTAGATTTCAGCTTGCCTGATTCTTTTGTTCCTCAAGATAATTTACCCTCAGAGGAGTTCGGAAGTGGCTTCATGCACACTTGGCTGAGCCAAGTATGTAAGTGAATGGGCAGTGGGTTAGGAGGGTTAAGAGCTGTTGGCTGAGCAAGTGTTACGTTGATGGCCATCAATGTTTATGACCATCCTAACTTGGACTGTATTCACACAACCATGCAAAAAAGGCCAAACAGATGAAATGCTGCTTTTCTTGCACTCATTTTCACACTTCCTCCATGGACTGGAGTCTGAGGGATCTGTGAAAAACTACCAGACATAGGAAACTTCCTATTCTTTTTGCAGCTCCTGGGTTCCCTTGAGCGCCCCGCTGCAAGTATCATGTGTGTACCCCATTGGTTGGTTCACATGTGGTCACCAGTGAATAGTTTGGTCATCTTGGAAGTTGTGCAAGGAGGTCACTGCAAAGTCTTCTGGCAGCTGGTGACTTGAGTGGTCAGACAACTTGTGTATGAGTATTTTCTGTGTAGTAGAGGTGTCAGGTTTGCCATATATTAGGAGTTGTATTACAGTGAAAAACTCCAATCTGTGTAAATAAGCTGCAGTAGATAAGCAAAGTGCATGGCGGTAGAGATCTGTAGTGGTGACCGCTACGTCACTACGTCTACTACGTGTCTTAAAGTGAACCTTTACACTTCCGGTGATACTAGTGTATGACATTGTGAGGTGGCCTACCCCAGATACGCCTGTGGTGCGTCGTTCCCCAGGGCTCTCCTGCCAAATGTTGGCAAGTGTGATATAAACTTTGCTTTTATTGTAAATGCAAAAAAAAGGAAAACCAACCACAACATCGGGGGCATCGTTACATGTTAAGTGTTTCAGACATGTGTGCGCTACGTTATTCTGCTATATGGTTTGCATCCAAACTACATACATATGTTCCCCCTTGCTCGGACTCTCACAGGACCCCTCGCTGTGCCCATCTGCTTCATTGAGCCACCAGACTGCAAGTTGAGCACCGATGGGTGAAACTATTTGGACTGTGGTTAAGTGTCTGCCCGTAAATGCAACTTATCCCCGATCATGGGCCAAGGCATTGATCCTAAAGTGGACTCTGCATTGCTCGAGACAAGTGTGGATTTGTGATCACTGACTAGGCACATGGAGGTTTTCTGTTAACATCTGTCACTTCGAGCTCTACATGATCAGACCTGTTGGGCGTTGCTATATTCTCAATAGTCATAATACATTGTAGTCACTGCCGATGATGGACTTTGTTGCTCACGCCCCATCCCGATGTAATAAATGTGCATTGTAATGTTTGTTTGTAGTGAATGGGAAGACCGAGCCAGCCCTGGAAGCCACACAGCTGTGCCTGAAGCTCTTGGATTCCCAAAATCGTGAAGAATTCCGGCGACTTCTTTATTTCATGGCGGTCGCTGCAGAACCCTCAGAGTTTCGACTTAATGAAGAGGTAACGCAGGGAGTCTGGGAATTGCAACTTATGAGTAAATCTCCTTTCTTGAGGGTTTCATAAGCCATGACCGCTGTATTGCTACCTCTAGCAGTAGCTGCACCACTACAGATGGACGATAATCGGAAAGGTGAATGGGGACAGAGAACAGTCAGGTTTCTGAGCGGATTCATAGGGGTTTCCTATCTTGGCATCCATAGGATTGGGGATACCTTAACAATCAGTGGATTCCACCTGCTCAGACCCGCACTGATCAGAAGACCTATTCTAAATGTAGCAGTGGCCAGGCAGCGAGTGCACTCTCTTATTGGGAGTGCCGGAGATGGTCTGAGTGCTCAGCTATCTCTGGCACTGAATGGTGCGGTGCACACACTGCCTGACTACCGCTCTCCTGATCAGTGGGGGGATTCAGTGGTCGGACCCCCTGTGATCTGTTGGGGTTTTTGGTGATCTCATTGTACGGTGCTATGCAGTAGCCTCCTCAGCTCCCTCTGGTGGTGGCTGTTGGAGGTTAGAATATGGCATTTTTATTGGGGAGCCGTCATTGCATAGGAAGCCCTTAAACTGCCACCATAGACTTGTACAGAATAGTAATAGGTTTGCAGAATGACACCTCAGCATGAAAAGGAAAAATGGTTAAAAAATAGCATATACCAATAGGAATAGTCATGGGGGCGGTCCCAGACTCTGCAATAGTCTTGCAATCCTGGCTTGCAAACCAGTTCCTGGTGCATGCACGGTGACATGAGATGTACGGTCTCTGTGTGTTGTGTATGGGTCAGATACCCCTGGAGCTAACGTGCAAACCAGGACTGTGACTACTCCTGATATTGGGCCCACCCACATGACTATTCATAGGTAGCATGTGCCGTTTTATAGCCACTTTTTTCCTTTATGCTGAAAGCGACCCTTCATATGTGTTGACGGGTTCCTGTAAATCTGTCTGTGGAGAAGTTTATCTCTCTGCATTACGGGTTTACAGAATGGGCCGATCAGCCGGATGTGTCAGTTCTTCTCCCACCTGTACATAGTTGATGCGGTGACTAATAAACGGCTCTTTAGCTTACACTGTATATCTGGAATGTGACGTTGCGGTGACAGGTTGACTTGCTTGGTTGTGGAAATATGTAAGAAATGTTCCTGCGGGGTGTCGGGCCCGGAGGGCGGCGAGGCTGCCGGTCCTAACAACTTGTGTGTTTATATTTGAATTCTAGAGCGATAACAGAATGACCGTGAAGAGGAAATTCTCCAAAGCCATCGTGAATAACAAGAACCTGTCCAAAGGGAAGTGCGACCTGCTGGTGCTCTTCCTCCTCGACCACCATAAGGATGTGTTCAAGGTATCACAAAAATTAAAAAAACCTTTTTTTTAATGGACAGGCATCAGTTTTCCTTAACCCCTTGCTAGCCACCTCATACATCTGGGTGGTCAGCAGTTAACGGTCCAAGGAGGTGCCTGTATGTCCTTGCAGAGCTGGCATGAGATCTTGCAGACACGGGAGCGCTGCGTGAGTATAATGTGGCCTCCTCCCGTTCCAGCAGTCATGTGATCTGCCATATGGCGGGGCCCAGATCAGCTCTGAAGCATCGACCATGAGGCTATATACCTCCTGTAACGTGGGCTAATGTATAACCCTCAGTTGCAGGGGATTGGCCAAAAGGTAATGTCAAAATACCCTCCAAAGGTCTATTAAGACCTTCTGCACCCCCCACCGACCAAAAAAAACCCACCCTATTATACCCATATGACCGGCTCTAGCCGCACCCCAGCGACACAAAACTGTCACCTACATGAAAATCTGTAATTGATAGGAAAACTATTATTAATAATAATAAATAATATAAAAAAATATGTATATATATATATTTTTTTTTTTTCTAAATTTATCCAGATATTAAATAAACCAGAAAAATAATTGATATAAAAATAGAAAAAAAAGACACTTGAATGTAGGAGCAAAAAAAAAAATTTTTATAGCCTTCAAAACCACATATACCATAAGTGTCCGGTCACAAACCAGGGAAAATGTCCAGGTCATGAAGTGGTTAATAATGTTGCGTGACCTCTCCTATATGTACGTTCTTTCCAGTACGGCCCTAGACTATGTAACTACTTTGTTTCCCTCTTTCTTAGATTCCTGGGTCCTTGCACAAGATGGTCAGTGATAAAATTGTAGCCATACAACAAGGAAAAGACCCCGACAAAGACACAGGTAGTAATGTGAATGTGAATGGCGCCAAGCGCACTCTTAAAGGGATACTACACCTGTGTGCTATTGTGTGATGAAGGGGACAGCAGGTTGCCGCCTCCATCATGTCCACTTATCTCGTGTATATCTCCAGTTAGGATATTTGCAGTGTTAACATGCAGAAATGGAGTCTAGAGTGGGCAATGTCTTTGTGAGGTCGGGGGTCCACCTGCTATTGTACTTATGGGATTGTATTAGATCACAGTACAAAAACTATTTAGAATGTATTCCTATGTTACATGGGTTGCAAAAAAATGAATTGTGCTGTTTTTTTTGTTTTTTTTTGTTTTGTTTTTTCACCTCCAAAAAAAAATTTTAATTAAAAAAAAAAAATATATATATAAATATATATATATATATATATATATATATATATATATATATATATAATATTATAATTTTCTTTAAAAAAATATTTCTATTCATTTTTTTTTTTTTGTGGAACTTTTATTGATATTTTTGGGAATGTCTATTTTGATCCTTTTTTTTTTTCAAATGATTTTTTTGTTGTTTTTTTTTTAGGAGGTGAAATGGTGAAAAAACTGCGAATTGGTCATTTTAATTTTTTTGCCTGCTACAGAGTTCATCGTATGGGATAAATATTTTTAATATTTTTCATTTTCGTAGTTGGGGCATTTTCAGACACGGGGATACCTGGGGGTGTGTGTGTGTGTGTGTGTGTGTGTGATAATGAATGAAATTAAAATAAGTTATATTTTTTTTGTATGTGTGATATAGGGATATTTAAATATTTTGTAAATATGTACAATAAAAATAAATTTATTTTTTTTGCCTGAATCTGTTCAGCCATTCCAATGATATAAGCCCTTTTTAATGATGATGCAACTAGTCAGGTGGGTGGTAACACTGCGGTTTCTTTGGCGTTGTCTGTCATGCAAAGTTACCACCTACTCGGCTGGTAGACTCTAATCTGCATCAATACTAGAAGGGCTTATATCTGTGGAATAGCTGAATAGATTTGGATAAACAGAATGCTCAGGGTGCCGGCGCTGATCAGATGATGGCTGTCACTGGTGCTGATCAGTTTCTATGATAGCCCAGAGCCTATAATGTATGTCATGTAAAACCAGTCCTACAAGATTGGTGCTTGCCCTACCAGGACACCTGGAATATTCTCCTACATTGCTGTAGTACTTTTCTATATGTAATACATGTTTTCCGTTGTTCTTCTCCCAGGTTACAGTTTCTGCCAGAGAGTGGACAAAAGTGAGTTTGATAGAACGGCCCAGAAGACAACCCGGACCGAGCTGTGGACTTTACTGAAAACCATCTATGAGAACACCAAGCTCTCCCCCAAAGAGAAGAAGCGGCTGCTGGGTCAGTTCTACAAGAGTCACCCGGACATCTTCATCCAGTTCTTTGGTGACAAAGTGAGCACGGTATATACGTAAAAAAAAACCAGGGCGAATGTTGTAAATAGTGAATATGATGTAAATGTAGTGTTAATATTGTACATGGTCCTAACAGTCTATTTTGCATGTTAATAAAAAGGTTCACTTTTTCTAAGTGTTGGGCGATGTCTTGGCTTGGGTGCAGTATTGACATGGGAGCCGTGAATGGTAAATGTGTAAGAGCCGTCTCCATAGGATAGGGGAGAAGTGTCAGATGGCTGGGGGTCTCTCTTGAGAGGGAACGGGGGCCTTAAAGATCCCCCACATGCTCCCTGTAAATGACGAGTGCTGCATTCACTTCTATGGGGCTTCTGGAGACTTTGGCCCTGGATGTCCATAGATGTAAATGGAGGACTGGTTATACAAGGGCACTTGTTTCACTCATAGGGGGACTTTTGGGCCCCGTTCTCTTGACTCCCAATGGTCTGATACTTACAACCCCTTTAAAGGATAGGGGATAAGAATTTCAGATCAGTGGACACCTGATAGATGGGACCCGCACCAGTCATGAGAATGGGGAGTCCTGTATGAAGAGTGATGGCCGTTCCATTCCTCTCTATAGGAATAGACTCAGAGCACACCCCTCGGCCATCTTTGGCAGTGCCGCAGAGATGAACAGAGCAGTAGTGTGACCGCCTCAAGTCAAAAAGAGATTAAGGTCCCCCCATTTTCTTGCTCAGTGGGACGCCAAACAATCACACTTATTGCCCAACCAGTTGATGATCTTTGACTTGAGTCCATTCTAGGTGCTAAATCATTCAGATCTGCAGCAGAACAGCTTAGTCTCTATTCACACTGGTATACTGGCTCTGACCGCCATGCTGGATGGGTCTGGTTGGTTTTTGACAGCCAGATTTGCTCTGCAGATACGAGGTTTTACATTTGCTGACTAGTCTTTCTGCTGATACATTCCTGCATAGTCACCTGTCAGACGTGATCACTTACAGGACACAATTCTCCAGACATGTCCTGACTTACATTGTGGATTTCTTCATTATTTTCTCCTGTTTACTCTTCTTCTGCTCCTGGCTCGAGCCCTCCCCCTCTGACTGCATCCAGACTCAATGTAAATCCCGGGAGGTATTAGAGAAGGGAGTGAAAACTTGTTAATCCCTCAGGCTTCATCTTAAACAGTACAAACTGGTTCCCTCTCTCCAGCCCGACGGCTTCACATGTAAAACCAGGATGTGGATAGTCGTCAAGTTCTCCTGAAGGTGGATGGACACTCTAATAGCGATCGCCATTGTATCTATACGCTTCATGTAATGCTGCATTATGGGTATAAGACGACATGTACAGTGTTGTGCAAAAGTATTAGGCAGGTGCATAAAGAATGCAGTGCTGTGATCCTGTCCGGTCTCATTCCTTGAAATGTAAGGATCCGGAGAGGGCACGGGCTGCTTACAGACAGATACCATCCATGTGCTGTTTACTCCTTAGTCTAATACTGCAACAAACCGGTCTCATTCAGTGGATGTCACCCTTTGCATAAGTTGATTTCAGTGACTTGTAGTACGTCGAGGATTTGCTTCTATCTAGCTCTGTCTATCCTCCATGGGAAATGTGCGATGTAGCAGCAGATCACACACAACCATAGCCCTGGCTGGAATGTTGTCACACAACGCCATGACCTTTCATCTTCCTAAACAAACATGTCTGAGGAATGTCCAGTCAATGACAGTGTGTACTGAAGGTGGAGAATCCTCATTACCGGGGCTGGAGGTGCCATCATTATCTCCTATAAGACACCATTGTCCCTGAGTAATGATGATGTACTAGAGGAGAATGGCGGAACAGACCGTAAGAGAACGAGGCTGGACTGGTCAGTGTGAGGTGTCGCGTTAGGGCCCTATTCACACAACAGTGCCTGTTTTTCAGCCAGTAAACCTTATAATGGGCTGACGCTTCCTGTTCTGTAGAGATCACTTCACAGCAGATCACGCAAGATCCAGCATTCACAATAGGTGATGATTTCCAGAGCTGTGGTCAATAGGCCAAACCACTGACGACTCTTATTTTTCCCACAGCCCAACTTCATAAATGGCTGATGGCCGTGGACAGGCAAAAGCCATAAAGAGCCTCTAATTTATTAAAAAAAAAAAGTGATTGATTCCTATGAAAATAAATATGTAACAAATTCTGCACCTGAAAATTATACAATATCAATAATTCTATAATAGAATTAAAAATAATTTAGTTTGAAGCCAGAATTGGTAACTTTTTTTGCTTTTTTTTCTGGCCTCATCACCTCCTTGTACAGTGAGGTCACAGAGCATGCCCACAACACTCTTCCATAGAAGTCAATGAGCCATCTGTAGGCTCCAGGTTCCTGTGGTCCATGTGGCTGCTATAAGGTAGATCTCTGCTAATGGCCACTTGGGCCACAAGCCTGCCCCATAATCATGTACAAAAAAAAAAAAAAAAAATTACAATTAGAAAATAAAAATGGAAAAAAATTATATATTTAACTATCTGATTTTATTTACTAAAATAAAGTTAGACAATACATTGGTGACGAAAACGTCTACCCCCAAGTCTATCATAGCCGGGGGTACACCTAGCCTTTCTGCTGCCCGGGGCGAAAAGTGAAAAGTCCCAGGACTCGTTCCATACATTAGAATAGGATTAACATTCTATATATTCTATACATTCTCTGTAGTCTCTGTATTCTATACATTCTCTGTATTCTATATATTCTATACATTCTCTGTATTCTATACATTCTCTGTATTCTATATATTCTATACATTCTCTGTATTCTCTACATCTCTGTATTCTATACTTCTTTTCTGTTTCTTCATTCTATTTTCATGCCCTGGAGATAAATATCTTCTATGTATTGTAGAATTTGTGGTTAAATTCAGCAAAAATTCTGAAGGTATCACCTTCGGATTTCCTGTTCAGATTTAGGGTTCATGCTCAGCAGAAAACTTCTATTTCATGTAATATTATGTTTTCCTGTTACTGTTAGTGATGGGATATACGACTGATTGAGTCCAATGAATTACTCCCCTCCTCCATCTGGGGCCCCAATCACTGGTCTGTGACTACTGGCAGGAGCTCAGTGCATGGATCCTACCAAACGAATGACCAGGAACAGAACAGTTAGGAACACCCATATCCGGTATATACACATACATCATACTAGTTATATCTGGGAGTGCATGTACTTTAACATATGCTACAATTTTAGGCCATGTATGTCAACCACTGCTACAACTAGACAGTTCTATGTGCCCTCCGCTGTAGTATATCTCACTGTGCCAAATCAAAGATATAGAAATAGACATAATGGGTCTGGTCTGCCCCCTAGTGTCGGGGTCTCAGAAATGAGCATGACCTGAAAGAACAAAACACCAGAAGCCGCTTCCAGGGTTGGATTTTTGGAAACCTTCAGTCTATCCTATCCAGGGGTACACTTACTCTTTCTGCTGCCCGGGGCGAAAAGTGAAATATCCAAGGACTCGATCCATACATTAGAATAGGATTAACATTCTACCTACATGATAGGTCATCATTATCAGATCAGTGGGGTTCGTCACCCGGACCCTACACCGATCAGTAGCCCTATACAAGCAGCTCTGTTCCTATTCCAAGTGAACGAGAGCTGCAGTTCCCCCGCACCACCACTAGTGTACGGAGCTGGCTGTATATAGTGTACGGGGTGTAGGGGTGGCATCGGGGATCGACAGCTCTGCTTCCATTCATTCAGCTACTTCTGGCCACCGTATACCTTATATACAGCTTCAGGCAGCTGAATCAGCTGATCGGTGCAGGGACTGGCTGTTGAACCCCCACTGATCTGATAATGATGACCTATCATGTACATATTGTAGAATGTTAATCCTATTCAATTGCATGGAATGAGTCTTGGGATGAGGGTGGCTTTCACTTTTCGCCCCGGGCAGCGGAAAGGCTTAGCGCACCCCTGGATATCATAGATTTTTATTTTTTTTTAAACAAATGTTTTTGATGTTTTTTTATGTTAGAGGTGTCTGGCAGCCGTTTACTCCCCTCTTCCCCACTTAGAACACATGCACACCCAGCTCAGCAAGAGTCAATGTGTATGGGGGGGTTGGACAGAATAGCTATTATTGAAGGTATAAGCCCCCCTTTGGATTGGTGGGGAGGGTCAGACTACTAGGAATTACTAAGTGGGGCCCCATCCTCTAATCCTCCACATGTGGCTGTCGCAGTGGATAGAAGTTGTATGAAGATGAATTTATAATATAGGCAATCACTCTGCTGTACCTTTGCACTTGTGTTGTGCCTCTGTTATTCCTCCTGGAAATTTAAAAAAAAAATTTTTTTAGGCTTAAAAACTGAAGATCAATCGACACCCAGGACTAGACGGCAAACCTTTTCGGCACAAACTGGGTTCGACCCGAATATCCCAAATTGTTCGGTTTTAACAAAACCGAAAAATATGGGATTCGTCTCGGACAAACTAAAATGGCCACTGCGGCGTGTATTGTGGTACATTATTATAATCTCTTAGGTCATGGCACTCGGTGTGCCCATGTGACTGGGTGCATGACATCACAGGAGAGCGCCAGATGTCACCGAGGAGGCAGAGAGAGATCGCCGGACACTGAGAGGAGGCCAAAAGACGTAACGGAAGGTGAGTAGGAATGTTTGTTACTTTCTGCACCTCCCCTCGGCCTCCACCTATAGAGACCCCAGACTATAATGATGTCACTTCTGGTTCTATCCAAACTTGTCCGACTCAAAACAAATCAAAGACCCCGAACAACCCGAAATGAATGTTGGGAGATTCGCCCATCTCTAATCTAGACTAAAGATCGGTCCTGGAAATGCCCTTCAATAAATTGACAGCTGGTGGGGGGTCCCGTCAGTGCTGATGTGTAGGGCCCCCCCCTTCAACAAGGCCAATGGTAACACTCAAAAATTTCCAGGAGGAATAAGAGAGGAACAACACAACTAAGAGAGATGGCCAATGAACGGTCCTCATTAACACTAACAAAAAACGCTTCTAAACACTGGGACAAATTTACGGAAAAAGCGTCTAAAAGTAAAGTCTGTCCTTGTTGCCAGTAGCAACCAATTATAGCGCTATTTTGGTTTCCAAGAGCAGAATATCATAGGAAAGGGCAGATTTTCTATTGGACAGTCTGATAGATCTTCCCAGGTGTGAACTCAGTCCAATCCAGGCGTTTTTAGCACTTTATGAGGCCCACCAGGATCTGTGATGGCTTCCTTTGCACCTCACAATGGGCTTCACCCTGGGGCTGACAGAGCATGCTGGGAGCTGTAGTTCTGAGCACATCACTGCCACATGACAGACAAGCACAGGCTATGGTATATAAGAGGTCGGTCTGACACACACAAAGCCGAGCGTGCACCAGCCACTCCGGAGCAGGAGGACACGCCCCTACGCCTTCTACTCTAGCTCCGGCCCCGCCTCCATGCTGCACAATCCGCCAATCATTCTATCAAACCCCGCCCCGTATCACTCCAGACCCCGCCCACTCCTGTCATGTGCTCTTGCTCTTCCCGGGCCCCCGGACTACATCTCCCATCAGCCCCCGCGGCAGCAGCTTCCGTAAATACGAGCTGTAGCAGCCTGAATGGGCTGCTCCCTAACGGCTGTGACTTGCAGCATTGTGGCCGGGGCAGTACAGGCCGTGCCCTCGGGTAGGTAAGCGGCCCCAATAGTATGAAGAGCCGGGCACAGAGCTGAGGGTGACGTGTGGGGCTGACCCGGCTCTCCTCCTCCTCCTCCTGCAGCTGCCCCCCGGCTGTACCCACTGCAGGTAAGTCATTCCTATCTGTACCTGCCATCCCAGCATCTTGTATCTGGCCAATCTTACACTGGGAAAGCTGGGTGACCCCCAATATGGCCTCTCTTACACCTCCCACTGGTGTGGTCACCCAGCTTTCCCAGTATCCTGAATGGCACTAATAGCCTAGATCCTTCCTTTTTCCTGTCACCTGCTTAAAATGGGCAGAATTGTTAATAGGAAGGCTGGATAAGCTGGGGGACCCACAATATGGCCACTATTACACCTCCCATAGGTGTGGTCACCCAGCTTTCTCAGTATCCTGAGTGGATGTCCTAACCTAGACACACTTTGCACCGTGTCATCAAGACCATAACCCTGGCCCGCCCCGAGGTTTCCATGGCTGTAAATAAAGTGAGCAGTGGTGATATTTTTGGTGAGTACGCCCCATGGTCACCACAACGCCATCACTTACGTTATTTGTGATGTTTCCGGCCATCTTTGGTTGTGTAAAATTGTCATGTAGCTTCAAAATACTCATTAAAGTCCAAACTCCTCATCTACATGTATGCTCTGTTTGGTTGAGCGTGCATGTGCAATCCATGGGGAGAGGGGAATAAACTATTGTCAGATACCTGGCAAAAGGATTGGGTATTGAATTTCAACACACACCCCTTCTTGTCCCCTGACCTATAGTGTCAGGGACCCCATACACATTAGTTGGGCAGCCATTCCTGCTAAAATCGGTGACCTTAAGGCTAAGGTCCCGCAGGAAAAACCGCAGCGGCAACGCATGGCGTGTTTTGTTTTGATTTTTTTTTTTTTGTTTTTCCAGCAGCGATTTTCACAGAAAGTTCAGAGGTTTCCTATTATACTTATATGGAAACCGCCGGCGTTTCCATAGGTATAATTGACATGTTATGATGTCCTAAACTGCAACGGAAATCGCAGCATGCCTGCTGCGCATATTTTTCCGCAATGTGTTGATGGAATTTGCTAAAATCAAATCGCGCCATTTATGCCTCATGGGGCCCCGGCCTAAATGGGTTTTCCGGGCTCATCAATTGACTATCAGCAGGGGTCCGACACCCAGGACCCTTGCAAA
Organism: Leptodactylus fallax; assembly: GCA_947044405.1. Lineage (NCBI taxonomy): Eukaryota > Metazoa > Chordata > Amphibia > Anura > Leptodactylidae > Leptodactylus > Leptodactylus fallax. The sequence goes on along the minus strand of CAMRHE010000068.1, from coordinate 6,198,084 downwards.
TCAGCTGTTTGAAGCAGCAGTGGCGCCACAATGCCATGTGACGTCACAAGCCTGTTTTCAGCTCAGGCCCGTTCAAGTGAATGGGCCTGAGCTGCAATACCAAGCACAGCCACTATACTTGATTTGGCTTGAGGTGTCTGTTGTGCTCTTCTGAATGCTTTGTTCTCTTGAAACAGCTGATCAGCGGGGTCCCGGGTGTCGGACAGCTGAAGATCAACAACTGATGACGTACATTATGTGATCAATCAAGATATAAAACAGATTAGAAAATAAGTGATCAATATCTGCTTTTAAAGGGATCCTGTCAGGGAAACTTGGGACACTAAACCACCCACAGGCCCTTATAGCTCGGGGGTTTAGTAACCCAAATCGCCCAGACAGGCACGCCAACATCCAACATGGCTGTGGTCAGGTTGAATACACAGAAAAGCCCAACTCGTCCTCAGGATTGGTGGTGGGGGTCTGGCCACTGAGACCCCCAATCAGACATGTTATACTCGCTTTGTGGCATAATCCCTTTAATAAATTAAAAAAAAAAAAAAAAAAAAAAGACAGTACATTCCCTTTAAGTATCTTGGCCTGACTAAGCATCATGGTAAGGAGATGGCGAAGACGGAGACATGATGATATTTATATGCAGTGAGTGCGCTTCTGGGAAGACGTCTTAGAGTAGGAATATTCTATAATGAAGTCTCTTCAGCGTGGCGTCTATTCCCGCTGCCGCCCTGTAATGTGGCGCTGGCGGCTTCAGACTGTCTGGGGCTTGAGCTGACCTCGCACTTACGGGACATAATTCTGCGCCATCGTGTCTGCCCTGATAGTCTTAATGATAGATTCAGTAGCCTCATTGATCAGAACCGGCGAACACAAAAATGAGCCTTGTTGCCCTTAGCAACCAATCACGGCGCAGCTTTAATTTTTCCAGAGCAGTTTATGAAATGAAACCTGAGCTCTGATTGGTTGCTAGGGCTTTTTTTTTTCAAATTTTTATCCGTTCCGTATATTTTATACATTTGTGACCAATTGGAAAGCGAAGATTTATCAAAACTCCCCTGCAGACGTGGAGTAGTTGCCCATAGCAACCAGTTTGATTTTCATTTTCCCATAATCCATTGGTTGCTATGGGCAGCTGCTTGACGTTTGCTTTGTACCAGTTTTGATCTCCCCCTTTTATGTCTATTTTGTACTTCAATTCCATACTTGGGGCCTGTTCACACAGTGGACTCTGACACTGATCTAGAGGTGGATTCTGCCCCATTATCGGCATCAGATTGGGGGGCCGAGATCGCAGCAGATTGCAGGAAAAATATGTGGTTTTGCTCAATCTTGCGACTAATTCATCGGCCAAGTCCGCAGCCTGAGACTCCGCGCTGATTAGGCCTAATAAATGGCGGAAAGTGAAGGGGATGTCCACCTCCAAATCCTCTTCATTTTCCATAGGATCAAAGAACCCTTAGGGTAAGTTCACACGGCGGAAAATGAGGAATTCCTCTCCGTCTTCCGTACACGGCTACTCCCGATAGTATGCCAATGCTGGGTTATCGGTATTCCGGTAATTTAGGGGCAGAATCCGCCCCCAAATACGCGGCAAATTCCTCATCTGAACTTGCCCTTAAAGGGATTTTCCAGGATTTGCATATCGATGACCTGTCTTTAGGATAGGTTTTCAATATGTGATTGGTGGGGGTCTGACACCTGGAACCCCTGCAGATCAGCTGGTTGAAGAGGACACAGTGTCTGGGTGAAAGCTGCAGCCTCTTCACTGAATACCAAGCACAGCGCCACACACATCATAGAGGCTGTGCTTGGTATTGCAGCTCAGCCCCATTCACTTCAGTGAGATAGAGTTGCTGCTGTACCATGTGACCGATGAAAGTGATATCATCAGGCAGCACTCATGAACGCCGCGGCCTCGCCAAACATCTTGTCTGTTGTTGATTTATGGGAAAAAGATTCTCGATAAGTAATCCAAGAATTTTTTTATTTTTCTAGTTGAAAATTAAGCATTCGTCTACCATTGAAATGGGGTGGGTTTTTTGCAGTGGTTTCCACCATGAAAATTCCCCCCTCTGAATGTAGCCTAAAGCCCCACCAGGGGTGCCTCAATACGGGCACAAAAACCTCGACCCGATTTCCATTAATAACACTGGGTCGCAGATTGCACAGCGATTGTGACATGGAAAACTCTCTGAAGTTCAGTCGTGGTCACATGACCTCTCACCGTTACGTCATATTGGATGAAATGTTTACTTGATAACTGACCCCTAGTAATGGCGGCGTACGTCACGCTATACACCGCCTTGTTCAGGGTTTGGCCCGGACACACCGTACATTACCTGCCGCTCACGTGTAACTGCGAGGATCTATTTGGCAGGATGGAATTCGGAATCACCTGTTGCCAGAGTGAGACAATGCGCGTCTGTGTCACATGCCATAGGGTTAATCCCTCGGCTTCTGCAATGACACTACACACAAGGCCTTAAAGGGGTTGTCCCATAGAATATAGGGGATAAGTGCCCGATTGGGGGTCTGTGGGCTGAGACCTCTACCGATCACAAGAACGAGGAGGTCACCTGATGCCGACATGCCTGACCACCGCTCTTGTCTCTTCTGTGGTCAGTCCTATGTAAGTGAATGGAGCGGAGGGCTACCACAGAGGGGCAGCGGGCCGTTCATGTGTGTGTGTGTTGGGGTCAGAGGTCAGACTCTTATTCCAACTAATATGGAGGTATATTAAGAGATGAATCCTAAAAATATGTAGGTAGGCTAGGGGCGCTGTGGCTTATAAGAAGATGATCAGTCACTGTGACTAGTCGTCTGCTCTGGGCTTCGGCTTACGTTGGCATTTTTTGATCCCCAGGGGCTACGTAAATTATGTAGATGGTCATAGACCCTTTTGCATTTCATTCATCTTCTAGACGCCACCAGAAAAAAAGGGTTCTCCATTTGTATTACATTAAAGGGGTTTCCAGGGTTTTTAATTTATGGACTAGCTTTAGACCACATGCACATGACCGAGTGTGCATCTAATGTGGGGCTGAGTGTGCAGCAGAATGCACTTGGATGACCCGTCTATGGGGCTTCTGATCTATTCTGTTCTGATGACGCAGCAGGATCGGACCTGCCCTATAATCATCCGAGTCATCGTAACACAATAGATCAGAAGCCCCGTAGATGTGTCATTCAAGAGCATTCTGCTGCACACTCGGCCCCACATTGGATGCACACTCGGTTATTCTCTCACCTGCCTTCACTTGATATTACAGGATCATGCCTTTTGAACCTGATAAATCACAACCTGCAGAGGAATCATCGGATGAACCCAGCAGAGCCGGCCGCAGCGACAGCGCCGATGTCTCGGTGGAATCAGTGCAGAAGAGAATTCGGCAAAGTACCACAAGTCCGCACAGGGGGAACACCCCACAGGGTGAGCGTGACTTTACTCTGAGCTTGGGCCATCTTTAAAATCAATGGATGGGTCTGCTCTACTGACTAATCTCCTTTTTTGGAAACAGTTTTGTGCTGTTACTTTGTTATTCCTCCTGGAAATGTGTGCATAACTTGACAGTTTGGTGTTACTATTCCTCTTGTCAGTGGGGTTTGTCCCAAATACTCAGACACTGTTCAGTCAGTAATAAGTGTCAGAATGTGCAGGAGCTACTCCTTATTAAGTGGTCCTCTACTGTCAAATTTGTCATGCACTTGCAGGAGGAACAACAGAGGGATGGGATGGAAAATTTACACTTCACATAATCACTAAAAATTCTCTCTAATCCCTCAGTTGTTCCGCGTGCCGAGCAGTAGAATGTCAGCCAGGTAAATCTTTTGTACTGACTTTCTCCTGTGTCTTGCAGCCAGCCCGCCTCGCTTTGTGTCAGTGGAAGAACTCATGGACACGGCTAAAGGGGTCACCAACATGGCTCTGGCCCATGAGATCGTGGTCAATGGAGGTTTTCAGCTCAAACCCGTGGAGTTGCCTCAGGGCAGGTACGATGTGACGTCTTTAGATCATGCTGTCATATACTCCTTCTGAGGACCGGAGATGCAACTTAGGCTCAACGTATTCAAAAGGAGCTCCCAAATATTATGTGCCATTTCTAGTATATTGTGTGACGGGGAGGGGCCCCTGCGGAGCGGTATATTGGGTGACAGAGGGGCCCCTGCGGAGCGGTATATTGTGTGACAGAGGGGCCCCTGCGGAGCGGTATATTGTGTGACATGGAGGGGCCCCTGCGGAGCGGTATATTGTGTGACATGGAGGGGCCCCTGCGGAGCGGTATATTGTGTGACATGGAGGGGCCCCTGCGGAGCGGTATATTGTGTGACATGGAGGGGCCCCTGCGGAGCGGTATATTGTGTGACATGGAGGGGCCCCTGCGGAGCGGTATATTGTGTGACATGGAGGGGCCCCTGCGGAGCGGTATATTGTGTGACATGGAGGGGCCCCTGCGGAGCGGTATATTGTGTGACATGGAGGGGCCCCTGCGGAGCGGTATATTGTGTGACATGGAGGGGCCCCTGGGGAGCGGTATATTGTGTGACAGGGGGCCCCTGCGGAGCGGTATATTGTGTGACATGGAGGGGCCCCTGGGGAGCGGTATATTGTGTGACGGAGGGGCCCCTGGGGAGCGGTATATTGTGTGACAGGGGCCCCTGGGGAGCGGTATATTGTGTGACAGAGGGGCCCCTGGGGAGCGGTATATTGTGTGATGGGGGCCCCTGGGGAGCGGTATATTGGGTGACAGAGGGGCCCCTGGGGAGCGGTATATTGTGTGACAGGGGCCCCTGGGGAGCGGTATATTGGGTGACAGAGGGGCCCCTGGAGAGCAGTATATTGTGTGACAGGGGCCCCTGGGGAGCGGTATATTGTGTGACAGAGGGGCCCCTGGGGAGCGGTATATTGTGTGACGGGCCCCTGGGGAGCGGTATATTGTGTGACAGGGGCCCCTGGGGAGCGGTATATTGGGTGACAGAGGGGCCCCTGGGGGAGCGGTATATTGTGTGACAGAGGAGCCCCTGCGGAGCGGTATATTGTGTGACAGAGGGGCCCCTGGGAGCGGTATATTGTGTGACAGAGGAGCCCCTGGGAGCGGTATATTGTGTGACAGAGGGGCCCCTGGGGAGCGGTATATTGTGTGATGGGGAGGGGCCCCTGGGGAGCGGTATATTGTGTGATGGGGAGGGGCCCCTGGGGAGCGGTATATTGTGTGACAGAGGGGCCCCTGGGGAGCGGTATATTGTGTGACAGGGGCCCCTGGGGAGCGGTATATTGTGTGACATGGAGGGGCCCCTGGGGAGCGGTATATTGTGTGACATGGAGGGGCCCCTGGGGAGCGGTATATTGTGTGACAGGGGCCCCTGGGGAGCGGTATATTGTGTGACAGGGGCCCCTGGGGAGCGGTATATTGTGTGACATGGAGGGGCCCCTGGGGAGCGGTATATTGTGTGACATGGAGGGGCCCCTGGGGAGCGGTATATTGTGTGACAGGGGCCCCTGGGGAGCGGTATATTGTGTGACATGGAGGGGCCCCTGGGGAGCGGTATATTGTGTGACATGGAGGGGCCCCTGGGGAGCGGTATATTGTGTGACAGAGGGGCCCCTGGGGAGCGGTATATTGTGTGACAGAGGGGCCCCTGGGGAGCGGTATATTGTGTGACAGAGGGGCCCCTGGGGAGCGGTATATTGTGTGACAGAGGGGCCCCTGGGGAGCGGTATATTGTGTGACAGAGGGGCCCCTGGGGAGCGGTATATTGTGTGATGGGGAGGGGCCCCAGGGGAGCGGTATATTGTGTTATGGGGAGGGGCCCCTGGGGAGGGGCCCCTGGGGAGCGGTATATTGTGTGACGGAGGGGCCCCTGGGGAGCGGTATATTGTGTGACATGGAGGGGCCCCTGGGGAGCGGTATATTGTGTGACAGAGGGGCCCCTGGGGAGCGGTATATTGTGTGACGGAGGGGCCCCTGGGGAGCGGTATATTGTGTGACGGAGGGGCCCCTGGGGAGCGGTATATTGTGTGACGGAGGGGCCCCTGGGGAGCAGTGTGTAGGGTCATTAGGGAGCATTATACTGTTGGAGCATTCACATTCCCACATCTTTCAGTTTAGTAGACAAGAGCTTCAGGTATATTTATATTTGTTTTGGAAAATTGTCAAATGTCCTTGTCCCTTGTTACTGTAAATCCTTACACAGTATACGCCGTATGACAGCGAGCTGGACGAGGCAGGATACTGAAGGTAGCAAATGTCACCTCCGTACAGTACATGTGACGTTCAGAAAGACTCGAACATGGCGGTTCCTACTGAGTGAGCCGATCCACGTGCCCGGCCCTGGCACTTACTGTATAATGCATGGCTGTAGTTCTCGCACTCCCAGTGCCAGGCAGGAGGACACATCAGCACATGGTAAACGTCATTGTCACCGATCACTGAAGACGTCTTTGTTTATATGTAAGGAAATGCTTCAGAAGGGGACAAGACACATTATATAAGGGGTTATGTGGAGCGCGAGGCTTCTGGTTTCCATATCCTGCTTATATGGTTTCCCTTATTATGTAATCTGTTCTGCTCAGAGAGAGCCAGCTGAGAGTTGTAGTTCACACTAGTGGGAGGGTCTGGGTTGCAAATCACTCGTTTACCTTAAACAGATTTCCCAGGACTTTGATATGAATGGCCTATTCTTAGTATAGGTAATCAATATGGGACTGGTGGGGGCCTGACACCCAGCACCCTCACTGATCAGCCATAGTTTACATCTCCATACACTTGGTAGAGGCTGTGCTTAGTATTACAAGTCACTTCTGCTCAGTGCTAAGCTTCTATGCTGCTAATGAGCCATCATTAGGATATATATAATTTTCTATATAAATTATTGTACTTTTTTTTTTTTTTTTTTTTCTTCCCCTCTGCAGCCTAGAAAAAACAGTCCTGGACATTGTACACAAAGCATTCTGGGATTGCCTGGAGGCTCAGTTTAGTGAGGACCCGCCAGTATACGATCATGCCATTATATTACTGGGAGAGATTAAAGAGGTAATAGTCACATGACTAGACTGGTATAACCTGCCGTGTTATATCTGCAAAATGTAAAGCTGCAATGCTGTGGAAATAGAAGGGTTAATAGATTATTTTTGTCTGCCGCCTCCATACCACAGGCTGCCATAAATTCAGCATATACATGATCCTGCATACGTGTAACCAGACATGGCTGGGGTCAGGAGATCTGATAGGCTTCTTTACTGCCAGCATTAGTCCAAAATAACGACATCAGACATGCAGAGCCTTCATCGCCCTCTTCCTGTGTCTTTAAGGCGCTCTTCTCTTTCCTGTTACCCGGTCATGCACGGCTGAGGAATCAGATCAACGAAGTCCTGGACCTGGAGCTCATCAAACAGGAAGCCGAAAACCGAGCCCTGGACATCCCAAAACTGGCTGACTTTACCATAGGGATGATGGGAACACTGTGCGCCCCAGCTCGAGATGAGGCGGTCAGGAAGCTGCGGGAGATTAAGGAGCCAGCACCCTTGTTCAAGTAAGTGAATGGCCATATTTGATGACATTGGTTATAATGGTGGCAATAACAAAAGCATCGGGAGAATCTTCTGAGCCTTGACTAGAGGAGTCACACCTTAGACACTTATGGCATGTCTACAGGATCTGACAAACACCAGAAGTCTATCCTGAGTGTAGGCCATAAATGGCTTAAGCCCAGACAACCCCTTTAAGGGATTAGATACCTATAGTGGATCAGACCTAAAATATGTTTTATCACCATTGACTTTCTCAGTTGCTAAAAAATCTTTCGACACCAGTGAAGTTTAGAGATTCTGGACATGGGTAATAACATTGTGCGGAGTGATGAATGGCCGTCTCTTCTGGACACAGATCAGAGGTTTTACTTCTTGGCGTCGCTGTATTTACAGTCACCACTCGTCTATTACCGACCTTGGTACCTTCTTGAGTTGACGGCTTCAAAGCTTGTGCTCAGGGTCAGGAATATTTCAGTGCAGACAATCCGTCTTTCCGTTTTCTTTGGGAGGGGATAGTTAAAGAGACTGTCACAAGTCTGTAGATATCCTATCTGTTGCCCCTGATATTGTGGAGTCTTAAAGGGGTTGTCCGAAGAACCGAAGACCTGAACTGTAATACTTGTATTCCCTATGAAGTGACCGGTCCTGAGCATGGTTCCTCTGCCTTCCAGGCTGACTCTTGATCATATGACCGACTCTGCGCTACTCTATGGACCGGTGGCATGAGTAGAGGAAAGGCGTCAAGAGTCAGTGTCTGCTTAGGAATGAGAGTTCTGGCCCCCTTACAGGTAATATACAGAGCCCAGTATATTAGTAATAAAGCTTATCCAGTGCAGGGATATCCTGGTAAGTCTTGTTGTTCCCCACACAACCCCTTTAAGGTGTTTCCTTACACTATACTGCTGCATAGTGATGGGTCCTGCTTTATAGAACTAGGTGTAGGTCGGACATGTCGCGGCCTCACATTGTACGACACTGATGTCGGGTGTTTGGCGCATTGTATGCAGAAGTCATTGCTGAGTGTGACTGAGCCCGGACTTACTGCAGGCCGGCTATAACGTGTATTCTACATCCAGACTTGCTTTACTCTCAGGACAAAACGCTCATAAATCTCCGCAGATTAAAGGATTTTTTTCTGTTTAATGTCAAATCTTTGGCATCGAAATCCAAAACAGCGGCCAGGACTGAAGAACAATCCTAAGTCAGGATCAGAGGAGTCGCCAATGACCGGCGTAAGGTTCTTAGACATTTACAGGGTTCCTGTAAAAAGGGAAAGTTGAGTCTGGAAGTGGAGAACAGTTTAAGTACATGAAATAAGATATTTTTTTTTTTTTATACTATTGTCCTAATGTGTGTGTAATATAATTATATCTATATATCTATATCACACACCATCTGATTCTCATTCGCTCCCATTCATTCTTATCCCACAGAGCAATCTTCAATGTCTTGGATCTGATGAAAATAGATATGGCCAACTTTGCCATCAGCAGTATTCGCCCACATCTAATGCAACAGTCCGTGGAGTACGAGAGGAAGAAATTCCAGGACTTTGTTGAAAAGCAACCAGGTACGGTGACCTTTGATGTGTCCACTAGCACATCAGTCATGCTTTTATTTGGCTGCTTGAAGAGACTGCAGGTGCCATACATGTCGTAGTGGCTGTGCTTGGTACTGCAGCTCAGCCCCTTTCACTTGAATGGGACTGAGCTGCTGCTATACCATGTGACTGATGAACATGACGTCATCAAAAAGTTGAACAGCGAGGTTCCAGGTGCCTGACAAATATCCAGCATTGCAGGATATATTCAAAATTCAGAAACCACAACCTGCAAATATATCCCTAAATAGTAAGACACCATAAAACCAATCCAAAAAAATATACTTTATTTTAATACTTTACTTTTATATGGATTAAGCTCCACCACTGTAATGTAGGGGTGTCTGTCATCACATGACTTCTGTACTATTTCTTGTAAGGATTCCTGTTTACCAAGTGTGTATAGTTGAGACTAGAATGGAGCGGTGTAACTCAGGTGCATTGTGGATCCAGTAGGTGGCGCTGCCTCAGCTCTGGACGTGTTAGGTCTGGCAGGCTTTGCCCCCCCCCTGCCTGTCAGAGCTCGCACACCCTGAGCCTTGGCATTTTCGGATGTTGATTGGTGCCTCTCCTATATACAACCCTAACCTGCTAGGATTGATGTGGATGCAGGAGACAGCGCCACCTACTGGATCTATGACATACCAGACAGCAGCTGGTTTTACTGACTTCTAGCCATCTCCATATGCCCTATAGGTCAATATGGAGGGACGTCCTCAGCTAGAAAACATGGCTGTCTTTATACTGCAATCCTATGACTGGCTTCCATGTAATACTACGTGACTGCCTGGCTGACAGCGCCCCCTCCCAGCGATAAAAGAATGCAGGGGTCTCTGAAGCTAGAAGCTAAGCCCATGGGGATCAGTAACATTAGCAAGAGTTGTCTCTGCTGACGTGTCAATATCAGTTTACTTCTCCCACGAAACATGTGTTTTGTTTTTTGTTTTTTGTTTTTTTTTTTTTTGAGCTCTGTTGTGCTGTTCCTCTGTTATTCCTCTTAGAATTGTATGTATAAATTGACAACTGGGTGTTACCTGGTGGGGATGTATCCCTACACAGTCTAATAATGGCAGTGTCACACTGTTTAGGGACAAAGGGAATGGTAACTGTTACATTTCCAGGAGGAATAACAGAGGAACTATAGAAGGCCTAGTTATCCTCTATCCATAGGCTATGAGAACCTCCAGATCAGTGGAGGTCCGACTGCTCAGACCCCTGTTCTGAATTGAGCAGTGGTCGGGCAGCATGCGCACCCTTCGTGAAATTCAGTGGGAGTGCTGGAGTACAGTACGGCAGAGGAGACCGCTGCCCCTCAAGGTGTAATATAATGTAAGATACAGCAGAGTCGGACGTGTCACTAGTGACGGGGTGTAGTGGGAGGGACACCTTTGTATCTATCGGCAGTGTCGGTGTCCATAGATTTTGGGGATTGTCCTACATCAGGATCTTCATTGAGTGTCTTTTCCATCTTGTTCAGACTCTTTAGAGTTCGTCACCAGTTGGCTTCAGGATTCGGCTGATGACCTGGCGAAGGACTCTGCGGCGGCTTCTTCCGGTTCTCTGTCTCCCATCTCCGTATTGAATCATGCCTACATTAAACTTCTGACGTGGGACCATGAAAGTAAACTCTTCCCAGAGGTATGGAATGGGACGACATAGCAAATGTCCCACACATGGTCATGGAGTATACTATTGAAATACGTCTTGGGTTTATGTCTCGCCAAGATCATGTCTTATCCATATAGACCTCATAATGGATGGGACATTATTAAAGGGATTGCCCGATCAGGGAAGAATATTCAGGCAACCTCAGAATGGGTTAAAAACCTAAACAAAGTCGTACATGCCTCCTTGTTTACCGGGTCCTTGTTGGTCTCGTCTCACTACAAAGGACATGCCTGCTCGGCCGATCAATGGCTGCCGCTAGTGTTTGGTTGAGCGGGCGTTTCCTAGGAAGTAGAGACCAGCGGGACACCAGACTCTGCCCTGATGGACAATCCCTTTTGATGCTTTCCTAAGAATAGATCCTTTAGATTAGACTGGTGCTGGTCCAACATCTGGCACCACCACCGATCAGCAATTCTCAGCACCTGATAGACAAAGAATGGAGCAGGAAGCAGACAGTGCTGTTCTCTGTGTAGTGGTCAGAGCAGGTACTGCACATCAGCCCCCATCCCTTGAATAGGACGTAAGCTGCAGTGACTCCTTTCTACCACTATAGAGAGAACAGCGCTGCTCTATTCTTTGTGTGATTGATGGAGGCTCCAGGTATTCGATCGTTCAGCTGGCCACTGTTCCCACCCCCCGCCCCTCTTTATAATGTGTGTGACCAGCTTTAGTATTATTGATCTTTTTCTCCTCTTATTGATCTGTTTGCTCTCTCCAGACCGTGGTCATGGACCAGATCCGCTTCCAGGAGATGAAGCGGGAGGTGACACAGCTGACATTACTGGGGACTTTGCTCCTGATCATACAGAACTCCGTCCCCCCCTCTGTCACCAGTCATACGGCGTTCATGGACAGAATGAAGAGTCTCACCAGACTGTTGTTGGAGGGAGTGGGAACGCCGTAAGTAACCTGACAAAATCCTCGTATGAGTAGATAGCCGTCTTATACATCTGTGCAGATCCTGCCTGCTATAAGCCAGATCTGCCCTTGGCTTGGGCAGTTCTCCTGACCATTGGCGACCATACTAACCCTCTTGGCCTTCAACTTGTAACTTGTAGTTAATAATGGCGATCACTATTTTGCATTTTTTCCCCTTTTCCGGTCAGTTCTGTCAGTACGGAGGACGCTCTGGTCACAGTCAGCGAGAAGGTCTGTGTAGAATTGGGCAGCTACCTCGGACAGTGCGGAGCCACCTCCTTCACCCCAGAGAGAGAAGAATCCCTTAAAGGGCAGATCCGGACTGCGTCCTCTCCATCCAACCAGATTTACCGATTAATAGGTAACTTTGTGTTTGCTTATATCATTGACCACCATGAAAAGTAACCTCATTTATCACGCCTGTGTCATAAGGGATATGTGGCTGATCTAGTTAACGTATACGAGATCTTTCTGGCTTTTAAGAAGGTGCATATGAGTAGAAAAGGGATCACCCTTCCCGAAACAGCGCCACTTTGGTCCACAGGCCATGCCTGGTATTGCAGCTTATGATTGAACTGAATGGGATAGACAAGAGCGGCACTTTATCTGTGGTGGAAAAAGCAGAAACTTTCTTTTCTCCTTTCGTACAACCTCTTTTTTTGCGAATTTATTGCCCCCCCCACCAGTTATTCAAGTTGTTCTTGATGGCTCTTCGTCTCTAAGTATGTGGCACATGGTCCCCCCACCAATCAGGGTACAGCATTCATTTGAGCACTGTGCCCTGTTCACTGAATCCTAAGCACAGCGCCATCCTATTGTAGTGGCTCTACTTGGTATTGCAGCTCGGCCCTCTTCACTTGAATGGGGCTGAGCTGCTGTACCATGTGATGGATGAACTAGATGTCATTGGTACAGGGAAGGAGTTGCAGTATCTATGGAGAGACACAAGTCCGCAAAGTATCTGTAGACACAAATCTTCGGGATATTGTAGTAATATTTCTAATTCTTACTATTTAAGCATCAGCGCACATCTAGTGACATCATAGGGTCAGTCCCCAAAATCAACATTTGGGGATAATGTTCAACCCAGGACCCCTCCCCCTTCAATAACTTTCCTAATTCATCTCCCCTAGCCTCCAGGATCCAGACCTTTCTATTGGGCTACCTGTCTGCGGCTAACCAGAGATCTGCCCCTGTACTGCCCAGTGGGCTAACCCAAATCCAAAAAGAACTGGAGGAGATGGCGGTGAAGTTTGTGCGTCTGGTCAACTACAACAAAATGGTGTTTAGTCCATACTATGACTCCGTCCTGAGCAAGATCCTGAACAAGCAAGAGGTGCAGCCTTGAGCAGTCAGTATATAGCCATTGGGATGAACAGGTAGGAGATGGCGCCCCCTCTGCTGTCCAGTAAACCTCCTGCTACTGGCAGCCATTGTCTCGAACACTATATATGAATCCTCTACCGACCTAGAGGATTGGTGTGTGCATTCACCTAGAGCTATTATACGAAGACTCTACCGACCCAGAGAGTGGTGTGTGTGTTCAGCTCAAGCTATTATACAAAGACTCTACCGACCTGGAGGATTGGCGTGTGCATTCACCTAGATGTATTATATGAAGACTCTACCGACCTGGAGGATTGGAGCGTGCATTCACCTAGACGTATTATATGAAGACTCTACCGACCTGGAGTATTGGCTTGTGCATTCACCTAGATGTATTATATGAAGACTCTACCGACCTGGAGGATTGGCGTGTGCATTCACCTAGACGTATTATATGAAGACTCTACCGACCTGGAGGATTGATATTCACCTAGCGATATTATACGAAGACTATACCGACCTAAGGGACTCCGTGTGTATTCAGCTAGAGATATTATAGATCGTATGATATATTGGCAGTATGCTCAGTCTTCAGATCCTACACAGATTCCTACTTACTGCGTATTTTTGGTTTCCATGGTTATGGTGTTTTTGCATGCTTCCGTAAGCTTTCTACACACTGGTTGCTATGCAGTTGTCCCCATAGCAACCCCTATAAAAGGAAGCCTTATTTTAGACACTATATAACATACAAATAAAAGTCAGTTTTAATAGACCAAATGAAGATTTGACGATTGGCTCTATAACTTGTATGGAGGATTTCCCAGGTAGAAGAGAGAATATAGAGAAGTTTTCATAAAAGTACATTTTGGTAGAGAATCCCTTTAAAGAGGCCCCATCAGCACTCCTGATAGGTCATTATAGTAAATTATGTTCCCTATGAAATAATTCTAGCTTTTATTAGTTATACTGTTCCTCTGTTGTTCCTCCTGGTCAAAGTGTTACCATTCTTCTTGTCAAAGGGAACTGACAGCTCTGATTGGACAATGTCAGACACTGTAGAGACATGCCCCCTATAAGTATAGCAGAATTTTATGGGTAAAATAAGTCAGCAGAGTCTCCAGTGTGTAAAACAGTTACACAATGGGGGAGGAGGGGGATGGGGCTGCAGTTTCTCCATCTTTGTTTCAGTGAAGAGGAGTGGCAGATTAGAGGCATGTGATTGGCTCAGATCACACTCATGGCATGACCCCGCCCTCTCCACAGACATAGCATAGGTTACACCCAACATTCTTGGCTGTGCTACAGCTGCTAAGGATGATGGGATTTTTTTTTTTTTTTTTTGTATGGCTATACTCTTAATATCAAAAACTGTTGAATGTTTTCCATCCCCATAAAGTGATTTTTATTGGTGTCTTCTGAGATTCTAAGAACCTTTCCAAAGAAAAGAGACATTCATGACTGTGACGTGATGGATTATTTTACAATAGGAGCCAAAGATTTATATTAGAAGTGCGAATGTCCAGAACTAAAAAACTTCCAGTATTTGGGTGATGTCCCGATTTCCCCTCAGTATCTACTTTATTAACCCCTTGCTGACATCCGCTGGACATGTATGGGGAAATATGATGTGAGCTGGGGGTGTCGCTCAATCACTCCAGTCAGACCTCATACGGTCAATGTTATACCCCGCAGTGGTCGGTATCGACCGCAGCACTTGAGGGAGGCGGCAGGCTCCGACAAGGTCACAGGATGACGAACAATTGGCGTATCATCATTGTAGAAGGTTTGTAGTCCTAGCGTAGGAAGATTCCTATGAAGCCTTGAATAAAGGGCTGTGTAGTCGTAGTCAGGGGGGAGGAGGGAGTGCTGACTTATGCTTCAAAATGAAATGATGATTTTTAATTGTATTATAGAATTAATATTTAATTAGATGTATAGTTTGTTACAGATTTACTTTATAGGAGTCGATCACTGACTTTTTGTGAATTCGAGGGTCTTTACTGTTTGTCTGACCATGGCTGTCGGGAGTGATTTAGTCAACGACTCCACAGCCCTGGCTGCGCGCGCAGCACACCTCCGTATTCAAGGATTGCAGTAAGTGTTCTAAACAATCAAATGCATTTTTTAAAAAATTAAATATTCTTTAAAAAAAATCCAAAATATTCAAAGAACCTACAAAATGTACATAATTGGACATTTTTGAATGTGGCAACTTATTAATGTATTAATTCATACAATGAATTGCAAATGTTGTGTTCTTTTTTTGTTTTTTTTTATATCACCGCCCCTCTGCATTCCTGTCCCCCCCCCCCCCCCCAAAAAAAAAAAAAAATAATTAAATAAAATAAGTGATCAAAAACTTGTATGTACCTCATACAATAGTACCAATAAAAACCGCTCTGTATACATTGTTTTTTTTTTTTTTTTTTTTTTTTTACTTTTGTTTTACAAACATTAACATTACAGTGGACATAAAAAAATCACACAGAAAAAGTAAATAAATAAATATCTGTGACTTAAAGGGGTTGTCCAGGAATTACAGATCTGGGGGAAGGTGGTGGGGGAAGCACCAATAGTCACCTGTTCCCAGTGACGTTTCGTGTCACTTCCTGTGACCGCTGAGGCCAGTTACGTTAGGTGCGGCGAGGACTTCTGTTGGAACAAGCCCTTGGGCGCCTCTGGCCCGGCCAGCGGTGTTGGACGCCAGAGCGCCAGGGACAGGTGAGAATGTTTTTATTTATTTTTTTTTCTCACTTTTCACCTTCTCCAGCTCTCCTGGCAGAGATCCATAATGCCTGGACAACCCCTTTAAGACCTCATGTCAAAGCTTACACTAAGTTTATACTTGTGTTGTCCTGGTTTGTCATCGGATAGGCGGACCGCTACCACAGTGGCCACATATGGAGCCCGATGGACCTCATTAACTATAATGGGATCGGTCGGGTGTCCATTCTTAAACTGAAACCCTGCAGCGCTTTTTCACCCAATGATTTTTGATACACGCCATTTGGAGTCTCCAATGCAGGTGTGAACATCGCCTTAGGGCAAGACCAACCGAGGAGCTTTCTGTGCACAGCCTCACCAGCAGAACTCTGAATAACCCTGGAAGCCTTTACGGTTCTAACGGGAGCGATCTATCATCTCGTCTGAAATCTAGGTAAGGACACTAAGTGGTTAATACAGTAGATGCATTTAGTGGACCAATGGAAAGCGAGATCATTGCAGAGTTGTGTATCTAACTCTGACTCCCAACACGCACCCGAATGTAACAAATTGTTTAGTTACAAAAAATTCAGAATAAAGATTTGCAGACCTGCCTTTTATTTTTGGGTGTCTGTTTTCCTGACAGATTTGCATATTGTGGTAATCAAATTTGTATATTTAAATTTTTTTTTTTTTTATACAGCAGTTGTAAAGTTGCATATAAAAACCAGCCGGAGGGTAAAAATGGCTGATTTTCCACAATCTGCACCAATGTTACCTCCCTCCATGCATGCCAGGATAAAAGATTTAAAGGTAATGGGTCGCCAGAAATTTATTTTATTTATTTATTATTATTATTATTTATTATTTATATATATTTTTTATTTTTTTTTAAACAAATTTAATGTTCAATATAGTTTAAATAATTTTTGGTAAGGTTTTAGAATCTTTTTTAAAAAATAAAAATCCTGCAGTTCTGACACATTCCGCTAGTCCGTATTATAGGCTTAAACTTTGTTTTCTGTAGGTGATTTTTCTTTTCAGCAGTCACCTCACTTACAGCACACTGATGGTCAAAGCTATCCTGTATATGTAGATAATAAATAATCCACCAGTCACAATAGAAGATATCACAGTTTATCTACAGATCCTCTATATCCTACACCACACAGGAGAGAGAGGACAGATCCTCTATATACTACACCGCACAGGACAGATCCTCTATATACTACACCGCACAGGAGAGAGGACAGATCCTCTATATACTACACCGCATAGGAGAGATCCTCTATATACTACACCACACAGGAGAGATCCTCTATATACTACACCACACAGGAGAGAGGACAGATCCTCTATATACTACACCGCACAGGACAGATCCTCTATATACTACACCGCACAGGACAGATCCTCTATATACTACACCACACAGGAGAGATCCTCTATATACTACACCACACAGGAGAGATCCTCTATATACTACACCACACAGGAGAGATCCTCTATATACTACACCGCACAGGAGAGAGGACAGATCCTCTATATACTACACCACACAGGACAGATCCTCTATATACTACACCACACAGGACAGATCCTCTATATACTACATCACACAGGAGAGAGAGGACAGATCCTCTATATACTACACCGCACAGGACAGATCCTCTATATACTACACCGTACAGGAGAGATCCTCTATATACTACACCGCACAGGACAGATCCTCTATATACTACACCGCACAGGAGAGATCCTCTATATACTACACCGCACAGGACAGATCCTCTATATACTACACCACACAGGACAGATCCTCTATATACTACACCGCACAGGAGAGAGGACAGATCCTCTATATACTACACCACACAGGAGAGGACAGATCCTCTATATACTACACCACACAGGAGAGATCCTCTATATACTACACCACACAGGAGGGAGGACAGATCCTCTATATACTACACCGCACAGGAGAGAGGACAGATCCTCTATATACTACACCACACAGGAGAGATCCTCTATATACTACACCACACAGGAGAGAGGACAGATCCTCTATATACTACACCACACAGGACAGATCCTCTATATACTACACCACACAGGAGAGAGGACAGATCCTCTATATACTACACCACACAGGACAGATCCTCTATATACTACACCACACAGGACAGATCCTCTATATACTACACCGCACAGGACAGATCCTCTATATACTACACCGCACAGGAGAGAGGACAGATCCTCTATATACTACACCGCACAGGAGAGAGGACAGATCCTCTATATACTACACCGCACAGGAGAGAGGACAGATCCTCTATATACTACACCGCACAGGAGAGAGGACAGATCCTCTATATACTACACCGCACAGGACAGATCCTCTATATACTACACCACACAGGACAGATCCTCTATATACTACACCGCACAGGAGAGAGGACAGATCCTCTCTATACTACACCACACAGGAGAGATCCTCTATATACTACACCACACAGGACAGATCCTCTATATACTACACCGCACAGGACAGATCCTCTATATACTACACCACACAGGAGAGAGGACAGATCCTCTCTATACTACACCGCACAGGAGAGAGGACAGATCCTCTATATACTACACCACACAGGACAGATCCTCTATATACTACACCGCACAGGAGAGAGCACAGATCCTCTATATACTACACCGCACAGGACAGATCCTCTATATACTACACCACACAGGAGAGAGGACAGATCCTCTATATACTACACCGCACAGGAGAGAGGACAGATCCTCTATATACTACACCGCACAGGAGAGAGGACAGATCCTCTATATACTACCCCACACAGGAGAGATCCTCTATATACTACACCGCACAGGACAGATCCTCTATATACTACACCACACAGGACAGATCCTCTATATACTACACCGCACAGGAGAGATCCTCTATATACTACACCGCACAGGACAGATCCTCTATATACTACACCGCACAGGACAGATCCTCTATATACTACACCGCACAGGAGAGAGGACAGATCCTCTATATACTACACCGCACAGGAGAGAGGACAGATCCTCTATATACTACACCGCACAGGAGAGAGGACAGATCCTCTATATACTACACCACACAGGACAGATCCTCTATATACTACACCACACAGGACAGATCCTCTATATACTACACCGCACAGGAGAGAGGACAGATCCTCTATATACTACACCACCCAGGAGAGATCCTCTATATACTACACCACACAGGACAGATCCTCTATATACTACACCACACAGGAGAGAGGACAGATCCTCTATATACTACACCGCACAGGACAGATCCTCTAAAAAAAAAAAAACAAAAAAAAAAACCCACAAAAAACAAACCCCACAACAAAAAACCCCCAAAAAAAAAAACACCACACAAAACACCCCCTATATAAAACACCACACACAACACACCCCCTCTATACACCACCCCACAGGAGAGAGGACAGATCCCCCTATATACTACACCACACGGGAGAGAGGACAGATCCCCTATATACTACACCGCACAGGAGAGAGGACAGATCCTCTATATACTACACCACACAGGAGAGCGGACAGATCCTCTATATACTACACCACACAGGACAGATCCTCTATATACTACACCGCACAGGACAGATCCTCTATATACTACACCACACAGGATAGATCCTCTATATACTACACCACACAGGAGAGAGGACAGATCCTCTATATACTACACCACACAGGACAGATCCTCTATATACTACACCACACGGGAGAGAGGACAGATCCTCTATATACTACACCGCACAGGAGAGAGGACAGATCCTCTATATACTACACCACACAGGAGAGAGGACAGATCCTCTATATACTACACCACACAGGACAGATCCTCTATATACTACACCGCACAGGACAGATCCTCTATATACTACACCACACGGGAGAGAGGACAGATCCTCTATATACTACACCACACAGGACAGATCCTCTATATACTACACCACACAGGACAGATCCTCTATATACTACACCGCACAGGAGAGAGGACAGATCCTCTATATACTACATCACACAGGAGAGAGAGGACAGATCCTCTATATACTACACCGCACAGGACAGATCCTCTATATACTACACCGCACAGGAGAGATCCTCTATATACTACACCGCACAGGAGAGAGGACAGATCCTCTATATACTACACCACACAGGAGAGAGGACAGATCCTCTATATACTACACCACACAGGACAGATCCTCTATATACTACACCGCACAGGACAGATCCTCTATATACTACACCACACGGGAGAGAGGACAGATCCTCTATATACTACACCGCACAGGAGAGAGGACAGATCCTCTATATACTACACCACACAGGACAGATCCTCTATATACTACACCACACAGGACAGATCCTCTATATACTACACCACACAGGAGAGATCCTCTATATACTACACCACACAGGAGAGAGGACAGATCCTCTATATACTACACCACACAGGACAGATCCTATATATACTACACCGCACAGGAGAGAGGACAGATCCTCTATATACTACACCACACAGGAGAGAGGACAGATCCTCTATATACTACACCACACAGGAGAGAGGACAGATCCTCTATATACTACACCGCACAGGACAGAGGACAGATCCTCTATATACTACACCGCACAGGACAGATCCTCTATATACTACACCGCACAGGACAGATCCTCTATATACTACACCACACAGGAGAGAGAGGACAGATCCTCTATATACTACACCGCACAGGACAGATCCTCTATATACTACACCGCACAGGACAGATCCTCTATATACTACACCACACAGGACAGATCCTCTATATACTACACCACACAGGAGAGATCCTCTATATACTACACCGCACGGGAGAGAGGACAGATCCTCTATATACTACACCACACGGGAGAGAGGACAGATCCTCTATATACTACACCGCACAGGAGAGATCCTCTATATACTACACCGCACAGGAGAGAGGACAGATCCTCTATATACTACACCACACAGGACAGATCCTCTATATACTACACCACACAGGACAGATCCTCTATATACTACACCACACAGGAGAGAGGACAGATCCTCTGTATACTACACCACACAGGAGAGAGGACAGATCCTCTATATACTACACCACACGGGAGAGAGGACAGATCCTCTATATACTACACCACACGGGAGAGAGGACAGATCCTCTATATACTACACCACACAGGACAGATCCTCTATATACTACACCACACAGGACAGATCCTCTATATACTACACCACACAGGACAGATCCTCTATATACTACACCACACAGGACAGATCCTCTATATACTACACCACACAGGACAGATCCTCTATATACTACACCACACAGGAGAGATCCTCTATATACTACACCACACAGGAGAGAGGACAGATCCTCTATATACTACACCACACAGGAGAGAGGACAGATCCTCTATATACTACACCGCACAGGAGAGAGGACAGATCCTCTATATACTACACCACACAGGACAGATCCTCTATATACTACACCGCACAGGAGAGAGTACAGATCCTCTATATACTACACCGCACAGGAGAGAGGACAGATCCTCTATATACTACACCGCACAGGAGAGAGGACAGATCCTCTATATACTACACCACACAGGAGAGAGGACAGATCCTCTATATACTACACCACACAGGAGAGAGGACAGATCCTCTATATACTACACCACACGGGAGAGAGGACAGATCCTCTATATACTACACCACACGGGAGAGAGGACAGATCCTCTATATACTACACCACACAGGACAGATCCTCTATATACTACACCACACAGGACAGATCCTCTATATACTACACCACACAGGACAGATCCTCTATATACTACACCACACAGGACAGATCCTCTATATATTACACCACACAGGAGAGAGGACAGATCCTCTATATACTACACCACACAGGAGAGATCCTCTATATACTACACCACACAGGACAGATCCTCTATATACTACACCACACAGGATAGATCCTCTATATACTACACCACACAGGACAGATCCTCTATATACTACACTGCACAGGAGAGAGGACAGATCCTCTATATACTACACCACACAGGACAGATCCTCTATATACTACACCACACAGGAGAGAGGACAGATCCTCTATATACTACACCACACAGGAGAGAGGACAGATCCTCTATATACTACACCACACAGGATAGATCCTCTATATACTACACCACACAGGATAGATCCTCTATATACTACACCGCACAGGACAGATCCTCTATATACTACACCGCACAGGAGAGAGGACAGATCCTCTATATACTACACCACACAGGACAGATCCTCTATATACTACACCACACAGGAGAGAGGACAGATCCTCTATATACTACACCACACAGGACAGATCCTCTATATACTACACCACACAGGAGAGAGCCTATATATACTACACCACACAGGAGAGATCCTCTATATACTACACCACACAGGAGAGAGCCTATATATACTACACCATACAGGAGAGATCCTCTATATACTACACCACACAGGAGAGAGGACAGATCCTCTATATACTACACCACACAGGACAGATCCTCTATATACTACACCACACAGGACAGATCCTCTATATACTACACCACACAGGACAGATCCTCTATATACTACACCGCACAGGACAGATCCTCTATATACTACACGGCACAGGACAGATCCTCTATATACTACACCACACAGGAGAGAGGACAGATCCTCTATATACTACACGGCACAGGACAGATCCTCTATATACTACACGGCACAGGACAGATCCTCTATATACTACACGGCACAGGACAGATCCTCTATATACTACACCGCACAGGACAGATCCTCTATATACTACACCGCACAGGAGAGAGAGGACAGATCCTCTATATACTACACCGCACAGGAGAGATCCTCTATATACTACACCACACAGGAGAGAGGACAGATCCTCTATATACTACACCACACAGGAGAGATCCTCTATATACTACACCGCACAGGACAGATCCTCTATATACTACACCACACAGGACAGGTCCTCTATATACTACACCACACAGGACAGGTCCTCTATATACTACACCGCATGGGAGAGAGGACAGATCCCCTATATACTACACCACACAGGAGAGAGGACAGATCCTCTATATACTACACCGCACAGGACAGATCCTCTATATACTACACCACACAGGACAGATCCTCTATATACTACACCACACAGGAGAGAGGACAGATCCTCTATATACTACACCATACAGGAGAGATCCTCTATATACTACACCACACAGGAGAGAGGACAGATCCTCTATATACTACACCACACAGGACAGATCCTCTCTATACTACACCACACAGGAGAGAGGACAGATCCTCTATATACTACACCACACAGGAGAGAGGACAGATCCTCTATATACTACACCACACAGGAGAGAGGACAGATCCTCTATATACTACACCACACGGGAGAGAGGACAGATCCCCTATATACTACACCGCACAGGAGAGAGGACAGATCCTCTATATACTACACCGCACAGGACAGATCCTCTATATACTAGACCACACAGGAGAGATCCTCTATATACTACACCACACAGGACAGATCCTCTATATACTACACCACACAGGACAGATCCTCTATATACTACACCACACAGGAGAGAGGACAGATCCTCTATATACTACACCGCACAGGACAGATCCTCTATATACTACACCACACAGGAGAGAGGACAGATCCTCTATATACTACACCACACAGGACAGATCCTCTATATACTACACCGCACAGGAGAGAGGACAGATCCTCTATATACTACACCGCACAGGAGAGAGGACAGATCCTCTATATACTACACCGCACAGGAGAGAGGACAGATCCTCTATATACTACACCGCACAGGAGAGAGAGGACAGATCCTCTATATACTACACCACACAGGACAGATCCTCTATATACTACACCGCACAGGAGAGAGGACAGATCCTCTATATACTACACCGCACAGGAGAGAGGACAGATCCTCTATATACTACACCGCACAGGAGAGAGGACAGATCCTCTATATACTACACCACACAGGACAGATCCTCTATATACTACACCGCACAGGAGAGATCCTCTATATACTACACCACACAGGAGAGAGGACAGATCCTCTATATACTACACCGCACAGGACAGATCCTCTATATACTACACCGCACAGGACAGATCCTCTATATACTACACCGCACAGGACAGATCCTCTATATACTACACCGCACAGGACAGATCCTCTATATACTACACCACACAGGACAGATCCTCTATATACTACACCACACAGGACAGATCCTCTATATACTACACCACACAGGACAGATCCTCTATATACTACACCACACAGGACAGATCCTCTATATACTACACCACACAGGACAGATCCTCTATATACTACACCACACAGGACAGGTCCTCTATATACTACACCACACAGGAGAGAGAGGACAGATCCTCTATATACTACACCACACAGGAGAGAGGACAGATCCTCTATATACTACACAGGAGAGAGGACAGATCCTCTATATACTACACCGCACAGGACAGATCCTCTATATACTACACCGCACAGGACAGATCCTCTATATACTACACCGCACAGGACAGATCCTCTATATACTACACCGCACAGGACAGATCCTCTATATACTACACCACACAGGAGAGAGGACAGATCCTCTATATACTACACCGCACAGGACAGATCCTCTATATACTACACCGCACAGGAGAGAGGACAGATCCTCTATATACTACACCGCACAGGAGAGAGGACAGATCCTCTATATACTACACCGCACAGGAGAGAGGACAGATCCTCTATATACTACACCGCACAGGACAGATCCTCTATATACTACACCGCACAGGACAGATCCTCTATATACTACACCGCACAGGACAGATCCTCTATATACTACACCGCACAGGACAGATCCTCTATATACTACACCGCACAGGACAGATCCTCTATATACTACACCGCACAGGACAGATCCTCTATATACTACACCGCACAGGACAGATCCTCTATATACTACACCGCACAGGACAGATCCTCTATATACTACACCACACAGGACAGATCCTCTATATACTACACCGCACAGGAGAGAGGACAGATCCTCTATATACTACACCGCACAGGAGAGAGGACAGATCCTCTATATACTACACCACACAGGACAGATCCTCTATATACTACACCACACAGGAGAGAGGACAGATCCTCTATATACTACACCACACAGGACAGGTCCTCTATATACTACACCACACAGGAGAGAGGACAGATCCTCTATGTACTACACCACACAGGAGAGAGGACAGATCCTCTATATACTACACCACACAGGACAGATCCTCTATATACTACACCGCACAGGACAGATCCTCTATATACTACACCACACAGGAGAGAGGACAGATCCTCTATATACTACACCGCACAGGACAGATCCTCTATATACTACACCACACAGGAGAGAGGACAGATCCTCTATATACTACACCGCACAGGAGAGAGGACAGATCCTCTATATACTACACCGCACAGGACAGAGGACAGATCCTCTATATACTACACCACACAGGACAGATCCTCTATATACTACACCACACAGGAGAGAGGACAGATCCTCTATATACTACACCGCACAGGACAGATCCTCTATATACTACACCACACAGGAGAGAGGACAGATCCTCTATATACTACACCGCACAGGAGAGAGGACAGATCCTCTATATACTACACCGCACAGGACAGAGGACAGATCCTCTATATACTACACCGCACAGGACAGATCCTCTATATACTACACCACACAGGACAGATCCTCTATATACTACACCGCACAGGACAGATCCTCTATATACTACACCACACAGGAGAGAGGACAGATCCTCTATATACTACACCACACAGGAGAGAGGACAGATCCTCTATATACTACACCACACAGGACAGATCCTCTATATACTACACCGCACAGGAGAGAGGACAGATCCTCTATATACTACACCACACAGGACAGATCCTCTATATACTACACCGCACAGGACAGATCCTGTATATACTACACCACACAGGAGAGAGGACAGATCCTCTATATACTACACCGCACAGGAGAGAGGACAGATCCTCTATATACTACACAGGAGAGAGGACAGATCCTCTATATACTACACCGCACAGGACAGATCCTCTATATACTACACCACACAGGACAGATCCTCTATATACTACACCACACAGGAGAGAGGACAGATCCTCTATATACTACACCACACAGGAGAGAGGACAGATCCTCTATATACTACACCCCACAGGACAGATCCTCTCTATACTACACCGCACAGGACAGATCCTCTATATACTACACCACACAGGACAGATCCTCTATATACTACACCACACAGGACAGATCCTCTATATACTACACCACACAGGAGAGAGGACAGATCCTCTATATACTACACCACACAGGACAGATCCTCTATATACTACACCACACAGGACAGATCCTCTATATACTACACCACACAGGAGAGAGGACAGATCCTCTATATACTACACCACACAGGACAGATCCTCTATATACTACACCACACAGGAGAGAGGACAGATCCTCTATATACTACACCGCACAGGAGAGAGGACAGATCCTCTATATACTACACCGCACAGGAGAGAGGACAGATCCTCTATATACTACACCGCACAGGACAGATCCTCTATATACTACACCACACAGGAGAGATCCTCTATATACTACACCGCACAGGAGAGAGGACAGATCCTCTATATACTACACCACACAGGAGAGATCCTCTATATACTACACCACACAGGAGAGAGGACAGATCCTCTATATACTACACCGCACAGGACAGATCCTCTATATACTACACCACACAGGACAGGTCCTCTATATACTACACCACACAGGACAGATCCTCTATATACTACACCACACAGGAGAGAGGACAGATCCTCTATATACTACACCACACAGGAGAGGGCAGATCCTCTATATACTACACCACACAGGAGAGGGACAGATCCTCTATATACTACACCACACAGGAGAGAGGACAGATCCTCTATATACTACACCGCACAGGACAGATCCTCTATATACTACACTGCACAGGAGAGAGAGGACAGATCCTCTATATACTACACCACACAGGACAGATCCTCTATATACTACACCACACAGGACAGATCCTCTATATACTACACCACACAGGACAGATCCTCTATATACTACACCACACAGGAGAGAGCCTATATATACTACACCACACAGGAGAGAGGACAGATCCTCTATATACTACACCGCACAGGACAGATCCTCTATATACTACACCACACAGGACAGGTCCTCTATATACTACACCACACAGGAC
This sequence comes from Leptodactylus fallax, assembly GCA_947044405.1. Classification (NCBI taxonomy): domain Eukaryota; kingdom Metazoa; phylum Chordata; class Amphibia; order Anura; family Leptodactylidae; genus Leptodactylus; species Leptodactylus fallax. The sequence goes on along the minus strand of CAMRHE010000068.1, from coordinate 6,170,768 downwards.
AGATCCTCTATATACTACACCGCACAGGAGGGCAGATCCTCTATATACTACACTGCACAGGGAGAGAGGACAGATCCTCTATATACTACACCACACAGGACAGATCCTCTATATACTACACCGCACAGGACAGATCCTCTATATACTACACCACACAGGAGAGATCCTCTATATACTACACCACACAGGAGAGATCCTCTATATACTACACCACACAGGACAGATCCTCTATATACTACACCACACAGGAGAGAGGACAGATCCTCTATATACTACACCGCACAGGACAGATCCTCTATATACTACACCGCACAGGACAGATCCTCTATATACTACACCGCACAGGACAGATCCTCTATATACTACACCGCACAGGAGGGGCAGATCCTCTATATACTACACCGCACAGGACAGATCCTCTATATACTACACCGCACAGGACAGATCCTCTATATACTACACCACACAGGAGAGAGGACAGATCCTCTATATACTACACCGCACAGGAGCAGATCCTCTCTATACTACACCGCACAGGACAGATCCTCTATATACTACACCGCACAGGACAGATCCTCTATATACTACACCGCACAGGACAGAGGAAGATCCTCTATATACTACACCGCACAGGACAGATCCTCTATATACTACACCGCACAGGACAGATCCTCTATATACTACACCACACAGGATAGATCCTCTATATACTACACCGCACAGGAGAGAGGACAGATCCTCTATATACTACACCACACAGGAGAGATCCTCTATATACTACACCACACAGGACAGATCCTCTATATACTACACCACACAGGAGAGAGGACAGATCCTCTATATACTACACCACACAGGAGAGATCCTCTATATACTACACCACACAGGACAGATCCTCTATATACTACACCGCACAGGAGAGATCCTCTATATACTACACCGCACAGGAGAGAGGACAGATCCTCTATATACTACACCGCACAGGAGAGAGGACAGATCCTCTATATACTACACCGCACAGGACAGATCCTCTATATACTACACCGCACCAGAGAGGGGACAGATCCTCTATATACTACACCGCACAGGAGAGAGGACAGATCCTCTATATACTACACCACACAGGACAGATCCTCTATATACTACACCACACAGGACAAATCCTCTATATACTACACCACACCGGAGAGAGGACAGATCCTCTATATACTACACCACACAGGAGGGGCAGATCCTCTATATACTGCACCACACAGGACAGATCCTATATATACTACACCACACAGGACAGATCCTCTATATACTACACCGCACAGGACAGATCCTCTATATACTACACTGCACCAGAGAGGGGACAGATTCCTCAGCTTGATATGTGAAAATATCATGTCGGAATAATAAGAAATTGTTTAAAAGTAGAATTTATTAGCTAAATTGGACATCTGAGGGTACGGTGTGTTAGTCAGTATAGAAAGAGTTCATGCTTGTCCCCACAAGGTGTCACTATAATACCGGTGCAGGGAAGAAGGGACTTGCTGCTCCTTAATATTCCTGCCGTATCTTCATCTGAAATGTGGAGATCCTAGGAGACATAAATCTACTGAATAGAACACCCAATAGTGTAAAAAAATTTGTCCTATTTAGCTGTATGATGATGGTGAAGCAACATTGAGCTTATATAATAGTTTCTGCGGTGTTCTTCTTGGTCTGGTGTTGTCTTTGCCTACTGGGCCCAGTCTTTATATACAGTAAGGGCCCTTCTATATGTACCCATGACTTTATGGCAATGCTGTACCTAAATAGAGAACACCATTGGTTATAACTGACATTGCAGAGAGGTGTTGTACATGGTGACATTAACCCTGTGTATTCCCTTTATGACCTGAGACGCCCTAGTTGGGGCAGGGTCTTTATTTTCTGGTAGGTATTGGCTAACCCTGTCTTAAAGTAAAACTGATCCCTTAGTTGAAATTTTAGAGAAATGTGTCAATTTCTTTGTTCTACTTCTTCATTATAGACCCTGATGGAAAAACAGGTCATTGATCATGGGGGTTACAAAGGATCCAGGGCCCGAACCCCAATATATGGGCTGAATTCTGAACCCTGAGAGCCAAAGACTATAGTACTGATCAGATACTGTCACAGGAGACACGGGGACATACCTATCTACTGCATCCATTGACTTACTGGTGATGTCCCCTCTGATTGTTGTTGTCTTTCCTCATCTTCTCCATTCAGTCCAGACCACCATGACTGCTTCTTCCAGATACAACTTGTCTTTGCAGCGTTTGCCTTATGGCCATCTTGGGTTTCTCACTTTTACATCATCTCCACCATCCTAATGTCCTAGCAGTGTTATCCTGCTGCAACCTCTAATACCGTGCGGCCAAGTGCCCCCCAAATACTGTGCCGCAGAAATAGCAGTGCCGTACTGGTAGCCCCCCAGGCCAAAGGCTGGTAGACACTCGCCAGCCCAGCTTAGGCGGCCGCAATGACCTCATGATGATATGCCTGAGGTCTATATGAGTGCATGACATGGCAGGAAGCTATATACTCCCATTATCCCCCGCTACAGTAATTTATTGTATCTGCATCCTGAGTACAACAATACAGTTGATTGTAGGGTTGGCGAACATGGGGGGCATCGGGGTACTTTTGTGCTATCAGACATCCGTCATTGATGTCACTAAGGAAGACTCTTATCTGCTACTTATACTGATGGTCAAATATAATAAACCTTTCCACAAAACACCCCATGAGCAGGTTGGCGTACGACGTACAATCTTTGTACCCATTGCTATCCCATAGCTTTGATGGTAAGTTTGGACTCCATAGTTATTGTGAAGTATATCGTGGAGGGACTTCAGTATAAATTCATCTGCTTGGCGCCATTTTACATGTGCTTGTAAATATACTGCACTTCCAAAAAAAGTGGAAACCGATCCAGCGATATAATCACATATTAAAGGGGTTGTCCAGATTTTAGAAATTGATGACCTATCCTTAAGATAGGACATCACTTTTAGATCGGCGGGGTCTGACAGTCAGGGCGCCCGCAGATCAGCTGTTTCCCAGGGCTCCTGGGATTGTTTGCACGATGGGCCCTGCGCTGCTCACTTGCCGTATTCTTGATAGTGGTACAAAGTGAAGTTAACCCTTTGTTTTCCCTTTTATGACCTGAGACTCCCGTGTTGGGACAGGGTCTTTGATTTCTGATATTTATTGGATAACCATTACTTAAAAGTAAAACTGATCCTGCCATCAAAATTTTCACGGCCCAAGCCCCAGTGCATGTGAAAATACACGTTGAATCCATTGTTGATGATGTTTTTCCTCATTTTCTCCTTTCAGCCCAGAACGCCATGACTGCTTCCTCCTGCCATCCACTCTCTGTCAGGACACCCGCAGATCAGCGGGCTGATAATTTTTTTAAAGTTGCATAGCCCCTTTAAGAAAAAAATAAGTCCTCCATCATTCTCTCCAAGTGGACAATGAATTTCCTCTTAAGACCTGGATCTCTTATCAGTCCACGCCTTGTTTATCCTCCCGCATTATTCTGATGTAAAATCTTTATCCTAATTTCCACGCATGCTTGAACAGACTTCTAAATTACAGGTAATTGCTGGGAGAAAGTAAAATTCTGCACCCGGCGAAGGACACAATGGTTGGCTACACCCGACAGTGCAGGATGTGCTAGCGGAAAGTCAATAATCAACCAGACTGTTCATTATTTACCGCCAGCTCTCGCCCAGTGGACCAGAGCCTCCTATAAAACGTCTATCAGCCTTTCCTTAGGCAGTTACATGGGACAACATGGCAGAGACTTCCCTCAATTCTGTCTTTATAATGCTGGCGGTCATTACCCATGTAAGTAGAGCGGAAAATGGCAGCCATGTCAGAGGTAAGTCCGACTCCCGATCCTGTAGATTTATGGATTCTGAGATGACTTGCTCCGATATAGGTTACAATAACAATATACAGATCCTATAAGAATATGGTTATATTTCTGTACAGTTGTAGTAGGAATGCTCTCATGGTATGGGAAATGACCGATGTCTCTGCCTACTTGGCTACCAGTAGATGCCCCCCTTTGTCTAGAGGACCCATGGATCCCTTACTTAGAAACTTTTTGTAAGCGTTAGAGATTGACATTTGTTGTATAGACAGAAACAAGGGTGTGATCATAGCGGTTACGTAGGTGGCAGTCCCATCCCATTTCACATGTGAGGACACCAATATAAATAAAGGATAGGATGGGAGCCAAGTTGGGTCCAAGAAAATCCAGTTATGCCTCCGTACAAAGCTCCTAAATTGTATGTATTGGGCCTCATGCACACAGTGAAGTCTTTACGGTAGTATACAGAGTCTTGGGCTATATTTGGTGCATCCATATGGCGCTGTGTTCTCTCCTAGAATCAGTAGGTCAAGGGAAGTCCACATCTGTTATAGGGCATGCAACAGAATGTCAGCACTCGTGTCTGCATCGGAAGGACACCATTGTCTATAGACCATCAATTCGTCAGGACACAGACAATCCTGTCTCTATTCCCTTTGTCAGAAGTCACAGGTTGTGCACACCTGGTATAGCGAAATTGCATCATCTTGTCTCATCATTCCCAAGCCCATATCTTTATTAAAGGCTATGGTTACCTTTTGGGAGGATTTTTTATTTTTTTTTTCTGATCTGTATGTATTTTTTTAGCTAAAATTTATTTTTGTAATTTGGTATTCTTAAACGCTTTCAGCCATTTGTCTTCTTCAGCCTGCATGTCAATGTCTGTAAAGCGCTGCGTATTATGATGGCGCTATATAAGTAAGCATGATGATAATAATAATCTCAATGTATTCTCCTACATTGCAGGCTGCTCAGTTCTGTTCACTGAGAAATTCATTCGATGAGCTCCCTGGTAACTCGGTTGTGGCTATACTTTCTGCTCCCCTGAGCACAAATCTGAGCTCTCATCTTTTATAACTAAATTAAAATAAACTTAATTTTGTCTTTACAAAAGGCCAGGAAAGTAAAATGCCATAAGAGATTTCACACTGTACAGGACCGAGCAGCCTGCAATGTGTGAGAATACATGCAGGTTGCAAAAGACAAATGGTTGAAAAATTTTAAGAAAACCTAACTACAAACGTAATTTGTCATTCTACATTTTAGTAAATAAATTATTTTCAAAGCCTTTAATATAAGTCTGCTTTTACTTTACATACTCACCTGTCCTTGATGCTCCGGTGCTCCCTGCCATTGTCCGCCACCCTGGTGCTGCTTCTGGAGGAAGTCCTTGCCTCACGTGACCACTGAGGTCAGCTGCCTAAGGAAAGGACCCGGGACGTCACACACTGATTGATTGGCTTCAGCGTGTCGCTTCTACCGGAAGAAGACCACAGGAGAAGCAGGACCGGACCACGGTGGGGAACATCGGAGCACCAGGGACAGGCGAGTATGGATTTTTTATTTAACTCCTTCCTTGGCCTTCTTGTGCAAAACTGTATATCCTGGGCAACCCCTTTAATGGGTGTTCAGGGGCTTCAGGTTGTAAGATTGCTCAGTTGGTTTCAATATTTTTTTTAATCCATGCTATTTTCAGAACAAATGACTGATATTTGGAAGTGAACAATACGTCTTGTGTATCAGATACTATGTCACAGCACTTCATTGCAGTCATTTTTCTGTGTGATACCCCCTTCTGCTCCTGTCCACATCTGTCAATCAAATGACATCACTTCCTGTCTCAGTAACCACTGGGGCTATTCATGAAACTGATCTTATTGTGGTGGTCACCAACAGTAATTCACATGGGGAACAGCGAAAACCTACCTATAGAATGAGAGGCAGTTATAGATGTTGGGTGGGGACACTTATTGAAACTAGAGGATGGAATGTAGATGCATAGAAAAAGGGGAATGGGCATGGAATGGTGGGTACTATCAAATTAGTAAATTGGGAGTTTTTGTGTGGGATTTGTGTGTCCTGTCATGGGTAAGGAGCAGGGGGTGGGCAGAGGAGCGGCGGAGGAGCAGGGAGTGGGCAGAGGAGCGGCGGAGTGGGCAGGGAGTGGGCAGGAGGGGAGTGGGGCGGAGGAGCAGGGAGTGGGTAGAGGAGCGGCGGAGGAGCAGGGAGTGGGCAGAGGAGCGGCGGAGGAGCAGGGAGTGGGCAGAGAAGCAGGGGTGGGCAGAGGAGCGGCGGAGGAGCAGGGAGTGGGCAGAGAAGCAGGGGGTGGGCAGAGGAGCGGCGGAGGAGCAGGGGGTGGACGGAGGAGCAGGGAGTGGGCAGAGGAGCGGCGGAGGAGCAGGGAGTGGGCAGAGGAGCGGCGGAGGAGCAGGGAGTGGGCAGAGGAGCGGCGGAGGAGCAGGGGGTGGGCGGAGGAGCAAGGGGTGGGCAGAGGAGCGGCGGAGGAACAGGAGGTGGGCAGAGGAGCGGCGGAGGAGCAGGGAGGGGGGGCAGAGGGAGCAGGGGGTGGGCAGAGGAGCGGCGGAGGAGCAGGGGGTGGGCAGAGGAGCGGGCGGAGGAGCAGGGGGGGGGGGAGCAGGGGGGGCAGAGGAGCGGCGGAGGAGCAGGGGGTGGGCAGAGGAGCGGCGGAGGAGCAGGGGGTGGGCAGAGGAGCGGCGGAGGAGCAGGGGGTGGGCAGAGGAGCGGCGGAGGAGCAGGAGGTGGGCAGAGGAGGGGGGAGCAGGAGGTGGGCGGAGGAGGAGCGGCGGAGGAGCAGGGGGTGGCGAGGGCGGGAGGAGCAGGGGGTGGGCAGAGGAGCGGCGGAGGAGCAGGAGGTGGGCAGAGGAGCAGGAGGTGGGCAGAGGGGGCAAGCAGGGGGTGGGCAGAGGAGCAGCTGAGGAGCAGGAAAATATTGCACCTTAGACAGATACCCCAACAATGATGTATATATCAAAAAATACCACAATAATCAACTGTGATATGAGATGTGTGAACTGTTGTTTAGTCGCTAGATGTGGAGAACATCCCGCTGCCAATGAATCTGTCAACTACAGTCTGCTATCTCGTATCGTTGGAGGGTCATCCACAAAGAAGGGGGATCACCCATGGATAGTAAGTTCCAATGTTATGCAATATATACGGTGTAGTATGTTTAATCCGGCATCCAATAAATCAAATAATCTGACACATTTATTGCTAAAACCAGAAACTGGAGCTGTTAGGGCAATAAATGATCTCTTCCTACTTGCCAACTGTCCTGAAATTGCGGAAACAATACCAGTAATTCCCCCCCCCCCCCCAAATTTATACAAACCCCACCTGGGGCGGGACTTAAATGCCATGTATTTACCTATTGACATGTTGGCAGCGATTTTGTAGTTAGGGGCCATATGCGGATTGGTAATGCAATACTTATAGTATGTTTAGTGGTCAAAGTATCAAAAACTGAGAATATTCCTGTCATTTTTTTTTTTTTTTTTTCCTTTTTAGGCTTCTTTAAAGCGAGATGGGAAACACTTCTGTGGAGGAACCATTATTAGTGATCAATACATAGTCACAGCCGCTCACTGCGTATTAGACAAGTAAGGAATCCCTTCCTGTCTATAGGAGAACTTATAGATTCTCCACCAATTTTCAGTTCATTTTATCCTTTAAAATGTGCTGTTCCACTGATTCCTGCACAATTGGAATTTTTTCTCTAGCCCCCGCCATTCCTGAGCAATCATTGCTGTTAGCTTTATTGCCTGATATGCTAAGTAGACTCTCTAATGTCAAGTGGGCAGTGTCAGACAGGAGCAGATAAAAGGGTGTGACCCAAAGCTCCAATCAGAGATGAACAGTTAGAGCTCAGTCACTCACCCTTGTCTGACACCGCCCACTTGACATTAGAGAGTCTAGGTTGCATATCAGGCACCAAAACTAATAGCATTGATTGCTCAGGAACGGTGGGGGCTAGAGAAAAAATTCAAACTGTGCAAAAATCAGTGGGGGGGGGGGGGGACGACGACTAGTAAATGATGAAGACCTGTGTATAATGTGTGACCTGCTGTTACAGAACTATCAACAATTATCAAAATGCAATTCTGAAATTCCCTTTTAATTTTGGTTTTGCCATCTCAGACATATTCAAAGTAATGCGAAAGTTTTTGTCGGAGATCATAATTTTGCCGTTAAGGAATACAGTGAGCAGAGTTTCTCCATAAAAGCCGTGTTCAAGCACCCCAACTTCAGCCCAAGCAAGCCCTTCAACTATGACATTGCCATATTGGAGCTGTCCGGACGCATCACATTTGGTAAATATTAATCTTGGCTGTTCTCATTGCCTGGGAATTTAGGCATAGACAGCACCATTCATGGGGGGAGAGCGTATCCTTTGGGTCTAGGTGTTGTTAGGGCATCTTTTTGCATTCTCACTTTATAGATGAGAACGTCCAAGCGGCATGCCTACCGAACCCCGATGATGTATTTCCTACAGGGTCTTTGTGTATTGCCCTAGGCTGGGGACGTCTGCAGGAAAGTAAGAGACTTCAGCCATACTATGAGGAAATATCTTAAAACTTCTTATTGTAACCCATCTTTACCATACATTTGGTATTTCAGGTGGCAAGTTACCTAGGAGCTTGCAACAAGTTACTTTACCTCTCATTGACTACAGAAGGTGCTTGACCATCATGGATTCTGTGGATCGGCGTTTGAAATTTGAGACGGTGGTTTGTGCAGGATTTCCAGAAGGGGGAAAAGACGCCTGTCAGGTGCAGGATTATTGATTTGGTTATTTGTCACATTGTAATCCCTATAGAAGTCTTAGAGCAAGTAGTTTTTAGGGAAGGTCTCCAGAAGCCACGGTATATCCAGAAGAGGACATAGATCAAGATGGACTCTCCATCATGGTGCCAGGTTTACATAGGCTTACCGGAAGGGGCCTGGTGTTTTTTTCTTCTTCATGGCGTTGGGCTAATTCCCTACTTACTTGGTTCTTGACATTGCAGTTCCTATGGATTGAGGCATCCTGCCTGGGTCTGTGATGAGACCAACCAAGACTTTAGTTTTTTAGAGATCGGAACATTCGATTCATTATTGTTTATTCATTTATGACAAAATAGACAATTTCGATGATGTCATTCCTAGTCACCACCTTTGTCCCTAGCTGTCGCTTTTTTTCTCTTCTGGTTTTCTTCTTTTCAGGGTGACTCTGGAGGTCCTTTCCTCTGCCAAAGGAGCTATGGACGGTGGGTTTTGGTTGGTGTAACCTCCTGGGGATTGGGATGTGCACGTAACTGGCAAAACAATTTACTGCAACCGCTAGAAAAGCGAGGATCACCAGGTGTATTCACAGATATTCAGAAGCTTCTCAACTGGCTCAGCGGAAGCCTCAACCAAGGTCAGTGTTGTTACTTTTTGGGGTCATTAAAATTGTAAGTATTGGGATATCTGCCAAGTTGAGCATCTAGATTATTGGTGGGTCTTCTATCCCAATCCTCCAAACACTCTATTACAGTAGGTTTTGCTTACGTAAGTCCTTTTAGCTGTAATATAAGTAGATTTAAAATGCAAGCTTTGGCTCAGGTTTCTTCATCAGGAGTTCACACCATGGCTGAAGAGGAGACCTCAGATGTTTGTAGTTATGTAGTTCCTGAAGAAGAGACCTCAGATGTTTGTAGTCATGCAGTGCCTGAAGAAGAGTCCTCAGATGTTTGTGGTCATGCAGTGGCTGAAGAAGAGACCTCAGATGTCTATGGTCATGCAACGCTTGAAGAAGAAACTGCAGATGTTTATGGTCATGCAGTGCCTGAAGAAGAGTCCTCAGATGTTTGTGGTCATGCAATGGCTGAAGAGGAGACCTCAGATGTTAGTGATCATGAATGGTTGAGACCTCAGATGTTTATGGTCATGCAACGGCTGAAGAAGAGACCTCAGATGTTTATGGTCATGCAATAGCCTGAAGAAGAGACCTCAGATGTTTATGGTCATGCAATGGCTGAAGAAGAGACCTCAGATGTTTATGGTCATGCAATGGCTGAAGAAGAGACCTCAGATGTTTTGAGGTCTCTTCTGTTGGGCCAGTTATTGCATGACCACAAACTCTCGAAAGACATCTTTGCATCTTAGTCTACTAATTTAGCCCAAGCATTTCTTAAAGGGGTATTCAAAACCTAAATCATTTATCACCTATACCCTAGAAAGAAGAAGCCTGACTCCCCATTCCTCCAGCGGTATGTCCGCAACTAGGAGTCTGAACGGAGCAACAGGCTAGCATTTGATCAGAGGGAGTGACAATGGTTAAGTGATATCAGCTTTAGGATGGAGTACCCCTTTAACCCTACACTGTATTGGCTTCCACTGATGGTTGGCAGGGTTCACTACTTTACTATTATGTGTTTGATGTAATATATGAAGAACCTTTGAGAATCCAGCACATGATTTTTCCATTGACTCACATATAACCATATCGGTGCAAACACAACAAGTGAATTCTTTTTCTTTTTTTTTTTGTTTTCACTAGACAAATCTAATCTGCCCTTTTATCAAGGTAAATCTGATCTACGTGTGTATATTACTGAATGGCATCAACCACGGGTGATTATAAGAGATCTCTATCGTCTCACGTAGTGCAGTGCAGCGCCGATGATGGATTCCTGAAGGGAACAGAAGGGAGTATATTACTACCCAACAGCTCCAGGGAATATTACTCCAATAATGAGTGAGTGGTTGGTTGTTTTGTTTTTTTTTGTGTTATGTTTTCATGAATTGTTATGAATTGCAAATTTTTGAAAAGTTTGAAAAAGGTTACAATCTTTCTCCAGTCCCTAGGTGCAGAAGAAAGTGGAGAAAGCCTATTGATAAACTTGTCACATGTGAATCAATAAATTTATCAAAGAGAAATGTCCATTATAGCAAAATAAATCACAGCCAGGACTTATAGATCAATAAAATATCTTGCATAACCTCGGCCGTGTAGAGAATCAGCGGAGATAAGCCTTAGAATGTGTGGGCTCCTAGGTGGTTCCCACTTGACATGGATCCAGTAGTCGGCACTGCCTCTGCTCCAACCATAGTAGCTGTGCCCAACGGCCCTTCACAGCTAGCACACTGTCCACATTGGCATTGGTTGTTGCAGTTTGGGCCATGGCACAGTCAGTAAATATGTCTGTCCTAAATGCAACCCTAACCTACCTGCTTAAACATAGATACAGGGGGTGATGCCTAATACAGTCACAGGAAGTCACATGGACACAGTGGGTGGTGCCTAAATCTCCAAGTAGCCCATACATTCTAGGCAGCACTGATGGCCATGTAGAGACCAGAGCAGAGAGGGGTGGAGCAGTGGTGAAGGGCCTGTGATGTCATCATGTGACCAGTTCGGAGAGGAGTAGAGCAGTGGTAAAGGACCTGTGATGTCATCGTGTGACCAGAGAGGAGTGGAGCAGTGGTGAAGGGCCTGTGATGTCATCATGTGACCAGTGCAGAGAGGAGTGGAGCAGTGGTTAAGGACCTGTGATGTCATCATGTGACCGGAGAGGAGTGGAGCAGTGGTGAAGGGCCTGTGATGTTGTCATGTGACCAGAGCAGAGAGGAGTGGAGCAGTGGTTAAGGACCTGTGATGTCATCATTTGACCAGAGCAGAGAGAAGTGGAGCAGTGGTTAAGGACCTGTGATGTCATCATGTGACCAGTGCAGAGAGGGGAGGAGCAGAGAAGAGAAGCCATGTATTTCTATCACTTTTTAAACTCGCTACTGCCTTTCTGAAATTGGGCCAGATATAACCTACGATGTATGAATTTGGTGCAAAGAAAACTAAATTATTTTTTTAACATAAATTATGAGCCAAATTCACTAGACCATTTGCGCAATTTCTTATATTTGGCACAGACAAAGCAAGTAGACAAAAAAGTGGCTTAAAAAATTACTCCACATGATAAAGAATTTAGACTGAGCCCTACGTGGGACACTGTATGTAAAGTGTGAGCCCTACACGTGATGACAATGTATGTAAATTGCTGCGGTATATGTTGCCGCTATAAGGAAAGAAAGAAGTGAATACAATGTATGCCAGCCACGGTACCAGCCACGGAGTGGAGCCAATAGAATTGGCAGTGGAGCTACATAAGCGCTGCTGGATGAAAATCCCATTGATGTCTGGTCAGAAGAGGTCTAGCTGGTGGGACCTCTAAATTTTTGGATTGAAATTGAGGATTGCTAGAATTTTACCCTAAAATCAAGACCTTCATATTTTATTTTTGTTTTTAACCCTAGAAAGTGTGTGTGGACAATTAATGTCCCTAGAGGAAGGCACATTCTTCTGGTCTTCGATTACTTCAATGTGGAGTGGGATTATTCTTGTGACCTGGATTACCTGGTGATCTACTCTGCATTAGGACGTCTCATTGGTGAGTCCAATACTGTACGTATCCAGATGGAATACCTACATGTTGTATTGTCATGAATTGCATAGATGTCGATGGAGTATGGTTTGCCTACAAATGGATCATATGTCCTATCATGGGCATACAAAGAGGACAAGGAAATACCGTCCATTCCAGGCATTGATTCATACCCCATCTTCGTGCACCTATATTGATGAACCTTCTGGTTCATATCCCTTATAAGCTAACACGTAAGTGACTGTGGGGTATGGGGTCTCCACGTAGGGTATGTTCTCACCATCTATGTGTGAGCCAGACACCTCTTCAGGATATATTTGAAATATTTGCCCAGGTTCTCACAGCGATTCATATCATGGCCTGGTTTGGACTTGTGGTAGGATTTCATTATGATCTCAAACGGATCTCCCCTTATTGTCTGTGAGCTTTCAATTCTTATATATAGTTTGAGTGTTGGAAAAGGTAAGCCAAACAAAGCCAAAAAAAGACAAACAGATACGTGACTTATAGCGAGTGTGTAGTCTTATAATATACAACTAGGTTCTACCCAGTGGGAATGATACTGTAAGGTCTTTCCTCCAACCAGAATTGTGATACCATATGAGGAATTCTAATGTCCTGCTAAGCCAGTCCAACCCTGATTATACTCAAGGAACTTTATGCTTTGTTTAATGTATGGTTGAGCCGATGCCAGATCTCTCACACTCAACATATTGAAATCCAACCTGTCCTAGTAATCCTGACACCTGCCATCAGATGAGTGGGGAGATCCTCCATACACCTTAAATAGTGACCAGTTTAACCAAAAACATCAGTTGCCTGACCTTCATTTCATGTGCACTGCCAAATTTCATTGTTCATGCATTTCTACTGCCATGATCGATCCATTTTCTAATGGATTCAGATGGACCCCATTAATTGTAGCAGTGTCCATTGGGTACCCACAAATGTCTTATTTTGTACTGTGTTCAGTGAAGGCCCAACTGGTGGGATCTCTGGCAATCTTGGTAGATAACGATGATCGGAATCCTTGCTTTCATGCCAACGTTAAAGTAACAAAATATAGAATGATTTCCATTACAAAATTTTGACAAAATTTTCTTTTATTCATACATCAGTACTACAATGATATTCCCAGGATTACCTTGTGTACGGAGAGTGACCGACATTTCATTTACATTGCAGGAAAGTTCTGCGGGGACGTCGCGCCTCGGCCATTACTGATCACTGACACCAGCATCACTCTGAAATTCATCTCGGACTTTCAGGAATACAAGACTGGATTTTCACTCTCTTATCAGGCAGTAGAACCGGATTATTATCCAGGTGATGCGGTAGCCATTGTAAGCTCTCTATACAACTTGTTTAGTTGCCAATTTGGCATGCCCTGGACCAAATAAGGCATGGTTTACAAAAGCCCAAACCAGGTGATTGCCGATTTTTGGGATGGGTTGTGCCAGTTTGGGGGAGGTTCATAAATTACCAACATAAAGGATGGAAAGTATGGCGAAGCAGAGTGTTACCCCCATACAGAAAACAGGAGTACTATGAATTTACTTTTTAGAAAATTGAGGAAATCCGTAAAAGATCTATAAATTGTTAAAGTGGATTTTTTTGTTAACCTGTATGGAGGACTTGGTGGTGAATTTTTTTGATGTATTATCAGCTGTTGTCCCTCAAGAAGGAGCTTCTCAGTCAGGGAAGGGGCATTGATTTTTTTTTAAAAGGGAGAGCATGTCCCAATATTGAACTGGTAATGGTAAAAAAAAAAAATGGTGGAATAGATGCAAAAACTTTCTATCGACAAATTTTATATTTATTTATTTTTTGCCGAAATTTTAGCTTCTGATTGTGGATCAGTCGCTGTTATCCTTGAAGAAGGAGAAATTCAGTCTATGAATCACCCAGAGGAATACAGAAGCCATGCCAATTGTCAATGGGTGATCTACAGCCCTAAGTATCATGTTATCAAGGTAATTGCTCCAATAAATACTAGTTTAGGTGCTCGAAGGTTAAATCACAATGTGAAGAGGAACTAGACAAGTATATTGTGACCATTAGATATGATATTAATAGCTACAGTAAAACTAGACGACCAATATAGGGCATATTGATGTCATAGAGGGGGTCCCATTCCTCATGGTCGGGTATGATACAACTATGACTGGTCTCTTCTTCAGCATTATCACTCATAATATCACATTTTGTTTCTTTTCGTTCCATTTTGCAGATAACCTTTCTAGTGTTCGAGGTTGAGCCAGGTGAAGATTGCATTTTTGATCACTTGGTTATTTTTCATGACTTGGAAGGAACCATGATCGCAGGTCAGCAGAGCGGTTGTTATAAGTATTTTAGACTCTTGTGTAACTTACAACCTGAGCATCTCATGTTAGATGATTGTAAAGCAGTTCTCGAACTTATCATTTAAAGTCAGAAAGTTGGTCTTTTTGGCTTTCATATAGATGGCCTATCCTTAGGGCTGCCCATTAGGGCATAGCCATAGGGTCCCAAGATGGTCGTCTTGGTTTTCATATCGGTGGCCGAACCTTAGGGTTGGTCATCAGAAAGGTGATGGTCTTGGTTTTCAGATTGGTGCCTAACCTTAGGGCCATGGGGTCACATGGTGGTTTTCTTGGGTTTCATATTGATGACCTAATGTTGGGGTTGGTCATCAGAAATGTGGTGGTCTTGGTTTTCAGATTTGTGGCTTAACCTTAGGAACAACCATCAGTGCATGGCTGTGGGGGCCCAAAGTGGTCTTCTTGGCTTCCAAATTGATGGCCTAACCTAACCACGGTGGCCCAATCCACTGATCAGCAAGAATAAAGAGGCCTAAAGGGAATCTATCAGCTGGTTTGAAGCCACTGAACTGCTAGCAAGCCACTATGCAGATGGGGTACTAAGGCATGTTCAATCAATGTAAAATCTCGCGCATTAATAGGATTGTTGTTCCCATTATCTCTCAAGCACAGACAGGTTATAAAATTCTACCACTATGGTGGTATATCCTTCTTTTTTTTTTTTTTTTTTTTTTCAGGAAAATTCTGTGGCTTTTCTCTTCCGGACCCAATTCTGAGCGTTTCCAACGTCATGCAGGTCATATTTACCTCCGATCACATCGGCAATTACATCGGGTTTCGAGCAGTCATTTCATTCGTTCCTTCATCTAGTAAGAATTCCTTTTTTCTCTCTATAAAAACATTCGCAGTTTATGTAAATGACTAGAACAGAACTAAGCGATCTTCCCAAATTGTAAGTCATGTGATACAAATAGACAGATTTTTAGAGTTTACAATTACTTATGGAAAACTCAAAGCTCAAATATCCTAAAATGAGTGTACGATTGTGTAAAGTGGTACAAAAATACTTGTAAAAAACAAAAAAATTGAACAGTTTTTGTTAGGAGCTTCTCTTATATTACAGGTACTATTAATCCTGGGATACAGCTGCAAGGAAACAATCAGACAAGGAAAAGCCAAGATGCAATGGAAAACTTTGGCAAGTCATTTTCTATAATGTGGCACCAAATTTGGCAAAGAAATTTGCTATCTCGTTATCTCTATACTTTGGTCGAAATAAAGTGGCTTGTTAATCCGTGCTTGGTGATGAATACCTAAAGTGCGTGCTCAATCCAGTGGTGGACACTGAGTAGAGGGCCCCTGGTCAGGATCGGCATATGGGCCCCATTTTATTCCATATCTTATTGTAGACTCCCTTATGTCTCTCTAACAATGTATTCGTAATTGTTAGCCATGAAATTTAATAGCTTGGGGATTTATATGCAATCTAATACAGTGGGCCCCCCTTCCTACTGGGCCCCATGCCGCTACACAATGATATATTTAAGGGGGGATTTGTAAGGATCCTACTATACAGATGTCTTTTAGGTTGCACCAGTGGTACATCCTCCGCTGGCTCCAATGGCCCTCATAACTCACAGCTATGCCCCCACATTATTCCATAATTTACAAGGTTATCAAACCTAGTGCACCCAATTTGAAGTAGCACCACATAGGAATCCAGTTACCAAGTTACCTTATTCTCACGGCGGGGCATCAACTAGAGATCAATATAGCATGATGAATGAAACCCTGAGACTAAGGAGTGCCCACGGAGGGTGCCCAAGGAGTGTCCAGTCTAAACCTTCAATGCAAAATGTGTGTTTAGGCCTTCAGATTTCAAGACCCTTAAACTGACAAACCATCTTGACTCTCCCCACAATCCTCTGAATCTTGTCATGCCCAATCCTTTTGTAAGTCACAGCCAAGAATGGTGGAGTCAAGAATAGCTGTCTACTGAATGAGCGCTCAACTGACCGCCATTGAAGGTGTATTAGACCGAGATTGCCTAATATAAGAGTAGACCAGTTGGACCATGTGGTCTTTTTCTGTTGTCGATCCTCTGTTTCGATGATATTTCATCAATGTATCTAGGAAAGTGGCAAAAATCGGCATCAGAAAACTGAATCTAAACAAGCTAATATCTAAAGAAAGTTTCCTTATGCTCATGACAAAGTGGCCTTTCAATGACTTTTTACCACCTGGAAGATGAGGACATATTTTACGTAGATCTCCTTCAGCCTCCCATGTGCCCCATGTCCAATGTCTACCATTTTTTCTTAGATGAAGTTTGTGGAGTCTCCCCAGTCCTACCCAGGTTCAACCATCATAGCATAGCTAATGCGGAAGAGGCAATGCCCAACTCATGGCCCTGGCACGTCAGCATTAACCTGGGTAACAAACACGTCTGTAATGGGGCGATTATTTCGGAGACCTTTGTTCTTACATCTGCCAACTGCGTCGCAGGAAGGTAGGTGGCCATCTGCCCATATCTAGCCTTCTTGATGTCTATGACGATCGGAAAATTGGGACGATTATATTCTTTCTTTAACATTGTTGATGTTTTTGACCATATACATGTTGTTTCAGAGATACGTTCCACATCATAGGGCTGATCGCCGCAGGACTCCATGATCTACACTCGTCCTTAAATGCTCAGGTATGAATAATAACTACCGAATAGTGGATAGTCTTATTTGGTAGAGTCATTGACCAATGGCCCCATCTAGATTACCTTCACAGAGATCATGGTTGAGTTGTAGATATCATAAAACTGGAAGTACAGAATGAATGAGTCTTCCTATCCTTGGAAGGACACTACATAAGGGACAATATACTGTCAAATCTGTACTTCATACACAATGGGGTTCCTTATTCAGGACCCTCATCTATTAGCCATTGTGGAGAGTGGCTGCAAAGAGCGTCTTTCTGTCTGGAGGACCAGGAACATTCATTTCAATGGGCAATGTGTAATACCTAATTGTACCTGTGGGGGCATTGTAGGGAAACTAAGCTCTTCCAGATTACAATGGATCACTAAGGTTATATTCACATGGAGGAAGAGGAATTTGAAATGGACTTCTGTCTCAAATTCATCTCCACTTTCCATCCCTCCAGCTTTCAACGGCTGGTTAGGGTGGATTTTGAGGTGGAATCTGCCTCAAAATCGGCACCAAAATACCCTTAGCGTCCCAGCAGCACAATACCCTGGGTTCAACTTATTGTCAAGAGACCCTACTAACATACAAGAATTGTCCAATACGGTCAATCCCTTTGACTATGGTTACTCATGAGCTGACTTTTCGGTAACTTTCAGCGATCTACTTTTCTACAAGTTACCTTTTTGCCTTTTCAGAAGCAGCCAGTGAAGAAAGTTTTTATACATCCTGAATATGACCCTTTGTCGAAGGACAATGATGTGGCCTTGATCCACCTGACAAAGCCATTCCAGTACAACAACTATGTACAGCCCATTTGTCTCCCCGATGGATACACCAAGTTGGAACCATCTGACCTATGTTTGGTGTCTGGATGGAATCTTAATGGTGAATACAATGTTATGTGTTCCAAACTATTTTCTTCATGGAATGTCTTAGATATAACATACTTGGGTTTACTCTTCAGTTCGATGTCAATGGGAATGGTTAAATGGGCTTTCCAATGGGCAACACTTATACCATGTCCACAGTTACTATTGACTTGATACTTAAGACGGTGTTCTCCAAAGGTCTAGTTACTGTACTGTATACTGTATTTTTTAATTATTGTACTTAAAGAGGACCTCTCATCCCCTCCACCAACTCCAAGTCTTTGCATCCCTCAATAGGCTCCGCTCCATTGATTCTGGAGCAGTTGGAATTTTTTCTCTAGACCCAAAAGTTCCTAAGAAATTGGTGCTTTAGTTTTAGCAGACAATTAGTCAGAAGGGCGGTCCTGGAATGGAGCGGATAGTCTGGGAATGCCCACCTGACAGTAATGAGCCTAATTAGCATATTGGGTGCTGAAACTACCAGCAATGATTGCTCTGGAACCGCAGGGGCTAGAGAGAAAATTCTAACTGTGCCGGAATCAGCGGAGCGGCGCCTATTAAAGGATGATGGAGTTGGTGGAGCTGGTGAAAGGTCCACTTTGAGTTCTGTTCTCACTTCATATCTGACAAGTTTTGTCCTTTTGGAATCCATTACAAAATGGATCACAATGGGGTGTATCCTATCTGTCATGGATCCATTAAAAGTATAAAGGCCAAAATTGAACCTTCAAAATGTAATTTTTTTTTTTTGTCACTTTTTGCATAAAAATATTTCATTTCTAGCGGAATTATCCACCAAACTTCAGCAGCTGCAGGTCCCCGTGCTCCTGGATGATGTGTGTAAGAGATTCGTTGGTGGCATAACAGACAGTATGTTTTGTGGTGGGACCATAGCTGGAGAAGACGACGCTACATGCTTGGTAAGTATCAATTCCAAGACCGAGGCCAAAAGCAAATGTGGGTTCTGTGCTTTATAAGATTGGCCCTGGAACCCCTGGGCCGGCTTGTCACTTTTTTTTTTAAAGAATAAGTAAATCCTTTAAAGAATTTTTTTTTTTTTTTTTTTTTGGTTTACAAAAAGTCAATTCCCCTTCCTGCCCTCCTTCAGTGAGTTTGCTTATGTGACAGATGAACCTTTCCAGTTCCTGTGCCAAGCGCTTCTGTTCCTAGGGAGGACACTCACTGTGTCATGGTGGACTCCATCTCCAAGACACAATGACCTGGCGCCGGGCCCTTTTCTTCATGGCTCTTTTGTGCTGTTTACTCCCATGTGAATGAGTCTTTAAAGCACAACGACAGTGAAATTCCTCTGGCATCGAATCCAAAAAGTCAGATAATTTCCAATATAGAACAGAAGTAGAAAGTAATCTGAATGCCCTCCAGGCCCGTGTCATGCCCCATAGTCATGGCTAGTCTTTCCGTTTGCTCTGCCGTAGACCTGTCTCTAAAGACCTTGGCCAATGGGTGGGTTTGTTGGCATGCTCAATGACGCCCAGTATCTGGGGCACTTTCTAGTTTACTTTTTGCGTAGATGGCTTACATAATAACACAAGTCCTTGTTTTGTAGGAACAGTCTGGGGCACCGCTAGTTCATCTGTCTGCTACAGGGATCTACACCATCTTTGGTATTGTGAGCAGGGGCGTTGGGTGCAGCAAAAACCCAAAACCTGGAGTGTACAGCAGAGTCCCCTCATTTGTTCAATGGATCTGGAAGACGATTCGCTCAGGTAAGTTCAGCATTCGGTTATCGTATGTACTTACTTGTCCTGTTTGAGGACTCTTAGGGTTACCCAAATATGGCTGCTTTCTTTTTCATCATGTCCATTGGTCACATGTCAATCCTTTTCTTCAGTTCCAAACTAATGGGACTTATTCCTCTAAGATTATAGGCCAGTAGGATCTCACCTATAAATTGTGACTTTGCAACAGTGTAAAATAAATCAGCCTATACATATTAGCTCTGTATTGGCCAAACCATAGATGACGACCTACCAACTCTTCACTGATGGTCGACATCGGAGGACATATCAACGCCCCAATCCTTCTATTCTATGGCAGCGTCTTTCTCTCCTTCATCACTTCATTATACGTGCACTACCTGGCCAGAGATGAGATACAGTAGCAGAACGATCATTCTGTAATAATATGAGATAATATGCACTGAATGGCCACTTTATTAGAGACACCCGTGTAGCAGCACCTGGATTCAGACTGAACCTGACCCATGAAAAAGTTGTCACTTGATTGTATACTGCACTCTGCATCACGTGTCTCTTTTCCATACAGGGAAGCTCCAATCGTGAAAGGACAGGTGTCTCTAATAAAGTGGCCATTCAGCCTAGGTGCTTCCACATGTACATATCATGTTACTGTCTCCCAGGGCAGGATCATATCCGTGTGCAGTCAGTTTCACCCCATCTCCAGTCAACTCCTATAGTAGCCTTTCATATGGAAATAAAAGTCCTATGGTAATTAAAAATACACTCTAACAAATTCTAGTCCTTTATATTCCATTGAACAATCTACAGACTCATATAAGAAGCCTGATCACCCACGTATTTCTCCAGATCATCTTCATAAACTTTCCCAGGCGAAAGTCCGCCAGCCAGGTACTGTATGACTTCTGTATACTTTGTGTATTTGGCAAGCATGCATGTTTAAGGTGGAGATGGCCCAAATAGCTGTTGGGGAAGTGTGGCCATGTGAAGCAACACCTTAAAGGGGAACTCTCACTATCTCCATCAACTCCAAGTCTTTACACCCTTCAATAGGTGCTGTTCTACTGATTCTGGCACAGTTGGAATTTTGTCTCTAGCCCCCACCATTCCCGAGCAATCAATGCTGTTAATTTCAGCACAGTTATGCTCTCTTCCATCAGGTGGGCGGTCCCTGTGTTTCTGCTGAAGCCAAGAACCGCCCACCTCAAGAGAGAATAATTGTGCTGAAACTATCAGCAATGATTCCTCGGGAATGGTGGGGGCTAGAGAAAAAATTCCAACTGCTCCAGAATCAGTGGAGCGGCGCCTAATAAAGGGAACCTATCACCTAATCCTATCCTAAAATATTAACAGTGTTTTATTGCTTTCCAATTGCTTAATCCTCACGACCCTGTATAAATTATCCATCTAGTTGATGCCGTTCAGGTCAGTAGTCATGTAGTCTGATCTGTGATCACGCAGTGTTTGTTGTCCCACAGCCTTGTTGTGCCCCATTGAGTCCTGTACTTGCCTAGGCTTGCTTCATCTATGTACTGCGCATGCGCCAAATGTCAGGGAAATTTGTGACAGAGAATGAAAGGGTTAACTTCCTTAGACTGCAACCTTAGGTGTGACAATATACGGGAGAACTAAATGGGCATCCTATGTAGTGGCATTAAGGGGGCATACTTACTATGTAGTGGCACTAAGGGGGTATTATTACTGTGTAGAGGCAATAAGGGGGCATCATCACAGTGTAGGGGCACAAAGGGGGCATCATCACAGTGTAGGGGCACTATTACTATTATTTGCATTTGAAGGTAGAGAGGGTGCTGGAAAAGCAAAGAACTGGGGTTTGGCCCCTTCAAATGTTTATGGGGCCCGATCTTTTCTAGTTATGCCCCCAATAAGGGAACATGATTATAAAGCCGATGCAAACCAAGTGATAGGTTAAGTTCCCATAAATGGACTTAAAGGGAATGTGTCATCAGGAAATGACTTATTGGATAAATCACGTTTTTATGATAAACAGATTTTGAAAAAATTTTTGGTGATATTTTTTTTTAAACTTTCCATGTTATCTATATTTTAAAAATCTTCAATTTCCAACTCTTGCCACAAAGCTTAAAATAGTCTATGACTTCCTCTCTCCTGGAGATGGACCATAGACACAAGGGTCCAGAGCAGACCCTATTGACTTGTATGGGAGCGTTTTCTGGGCATGCTCTGTGACTGGGACAGAGGTCATTGTGTAGAGGAGGGGAGTAGAGAAGATGTGACATCACCTAATGTGACTGGTGGGTTCTGAGATGACGTGATGGCATGATCATCAGTATGCTGTAAGTGTGGTGACTGCTGCAAAGAATTCTCCTACAGAAAACAGGAAGTCTCAGCCCATAATTTCGCTTAGTGGCCGCAGTCAAAACTGCAGTTTTCTTAGGATTTTTAAAAAAAAATATCAATAGTAGCATGGAAACTCATCAAAATTTGTTAAAAATACGTTTACCATAACACTTGATTAAGAAACTAGGCCATTTTTTTGTCGATACATTCACTCTAATGGTTATGTTTCCTATGGGAACTGAAGTCTTCTGTCAGTCCTCAGTCTTGTAGCTTCTTGAGGACTACCATACTGCTCAACATGGAGCTCTATTTTACTGAAGATTCCTCCTAGCTGGGATCCGGAAGATCTAGGTACAGATGCCTTCAGCATTGTTCACACAATAGGTGAAATAATTTGGTGCACTGCGATGAAACCTGCCCTTCTAAGCTCTCCGTGTCTCTACAGACAATCCTCCACCCAATGGTTCCAGCTCCTCACAAGATGACTACGTGGCTTGTAAAGATGTCCTGTCCCTACAGTTGCCGGGGGAGATTAAATTGGTGATCAGTGGTCAGGACAGTCCCGAAGGTGTCAGGTAAACCTATAGATAAAGCAATAGATTTGAATATTTGTGAGGTTTGCTGGCAGTTTCCATTTGAGATGAACTTGTTCAGTCTGAACTGTAACTATCATTATATTCTGGGGTCTCTTCATGCTTGTATAATGTGCAGAGGCCGAGGGAAGGTGAATAAACATAACATCTGGTCATACTCGCCTCTCCTGGGCTTTGTTGCGCCTTCTACTGCAGGCCCTTGTTTTGTTTGGGCCTCTTCCGGCCTCCTGAATGACATCATTGGCCTGGGAGACTGCTGAGGCCCAATCACAGGTCTAATTGTCATGACGTTGATGTGCCCCATGTGACCACTGAAGTCTAATCAGACGCTGGAGAAGGCCCAAACAGGTCAGGGGATCCGCACCGAATGGCACAGTGGAGCCCAGGAGAGATGAGACTGTTTGTTTATGCTCCTCCCCTGGGCCTCTGATTATTATACTATATTATATATTCTTAGGTGGTAGATCCCAAAAATTTTCGATTCGGCTGAATCCCAAATTTTTGAAAAATTCGTAACAAAAAAGTGCAGAAGAATGTGGTCTATTGCAAAGCCCCAAAATCTTCCCAACCCTCTGAGCCAGAAGGCCTTAAAAGGGTTAATTGCTGGTGGTTCCTCCTTAGTGAAGCTTGGGGAGAGCCGTACTTCTTCCCTGCTCCCACCCCATTGTCCACCAAGACGTTGGCGACCGGTTGCAGGAGAAGAGCACCATTGTAGCACCACCAGGGGGCAGCAGATATCACATAAACCTCTAGTAACCCTGCAGCAAAAAAAACCTATAGATCATGGTAAAAGCACTACTAGTACCAGCAGTAAAGACAGCAGGGACCCTCACTGCATACAGCACAGTGGTGTGTGGGCCTGTATAGACAGATATGTATACACATAGACAGGAGGAGCGCTGACAGCCCATAGTACTCTGACTGCACTCTTTTTTGGGAATTTGATCCAAATTTTTATATGTAATTTTGTAACAAATCTGCTGCAAAGTCCACAATTTGACCCAGACTTTGTTGCAGATTTCACTTTAGGCATTGCAAAGGATGAAATCTGCTGAAATACCGTACATGCTGCGGCTATAAAGTCTGCACTAGGGGTCAGGTTACGTTACGTTCACTCTAGCACCGGACCGCTAAAATAGTGGACACCAACAGAGCCCAAGGGACCCCCACTGACTATAATGGAGTCCGCTAAGTGTCCGATATCTGTTCTTTTTAGCTGAAATTGCCGGATGAAAAAGTTGTAGGATTGGCGATTTTAGGCTGACGTTGCGACAGAATGTCCTTACAGGAGAAAAGTTTCTGCAGGTGTGAATGGAGATTTGGGTTATGGTATTGGATTATGCAAAATGGTGCCTAAAATCCACAGCTAACACTCAATGGGGGGATTTATTAAGACTGGCGTTCTGTATGCCAGTGTTTAATAATTCAGGTGCGGGGAAATGGATTAAGAGTCTCCGATCTTTGCAGGCGCCAGAACAGAAATCTGCACCAAACTGGTGTAATCTTCCAGTATAACTCATGACAGATTTTTGTCAGGCCAAGGCATCCTTGTCCTGTCTCGGTCTTTGGCCCATCCACCCGTTTTCTTAAAAAGCATCAAGAAGGAGCCATGTGATATGTCTTTGGTACACAAAAGGGCCAAAGATTTCAAAGTAGTGCCACATGTACACCCATAGGGCAGAAAAGTGGTGTAAATGGGTTAGTAAGTACCCCTCAATGCGTGCATTTACCCTTAAGGAGCTCTTAAAGGGGCAAGTGGTTGGCACCTTGAGTCATTGTGAGGGGTATTGTTGTGGGAATGTATGTGGCATTGTTAGGAGGGTGTAGATGGTTGAGGGGCATCTGGGTGGCGATATGTGCAGCAGTATGGGGTCAGTGTGAGTGTTACAAGCATGCTATAACCTATATAGGTATATACACACATATATAGTCCCTTCCCGTATAATGTCCTTTACATCTATCGCACTATTCCAGGTGCCAGCTGATATTCCAGGCTCCGAAAGATCATATTATTTTGCTCAATTTTAAGCAGCTGAACGTGTCTTGTAATCACTACACCCTGGACATCTACGAAGGGGAACCCAGCAATAAAACCTACAAAGGTAGGAGGAATTTGTAGCAGATGTAGCAGAGCTGAGTTTGTGCACAACACAATACTGTATAACTAGGCGTTATCTGTGCTTTTACATGGGGCTGCATGGATTATTGGGCAAAGCAACAAGTTGATACAATCTACGCAGGCATCCTCATACAGCTTTATATGGAGAAAGCAAATAGCACGGCCCATACAATGCCCATAAATCCTACCGCTACATGCTCTCTTTAATCTGCACCTCGCAGAGATTTGCACTGCCGTTTGGAAACTGAGGCCTGAAAAGGGATTAAAATGTTACTAAAGACTTTGGACGCCAAAGCTCCAAGGTCACCCAGATATAAAAGTACAAAGCAAAGGGAGAAGGGTCCTGCGGTACGTACATATCGTATACTGCGCTGCATGGACGGATCACTGCGGGCCTATATATTATTAGTCACTCCGTATGCCAGACCTATGGGCTAATACACCGCCATCCTGATAAGAGCATCATCTGTGGGGTTCACTACTAGTGGGTGAGGTTATGTGGGGCTTGTGCTTGGACACAGTAGCCAATCTGAACATGAGAGCTGCAGGAACGTACATAGCGTGAGATACTTATGATGCAGGCGCTGTGTGTTATGCAAAGCCCCCCTTAAGAGAACCTGCCGCACAAAAAAAAGCCCAACGATCATGCGATCGGCGCCGTCACCCTGAGCATTTTGGTGTTTTGTTTATCCAAATCCATTCAGCTATTCCAAAGATATAAGCCCTTATAGTGTGGATGTAAATTAGGGTCACTAGACAAGTGGGCGGTAACAGTGCATGAAACCCATTAGTGTCCATCATTAGACAGATCTGTTTTTACAATTCAGTCCGTTCATCTGTTCCTATGGCAGAAGAGTTGAGGTCGCACTAGGTGTAGATTCCCGTATTGTGTGCGGTTTGTAAAGCCGCTGCCCCTGGACTGTGCCCTATAGATAAACATTAGGCCTCACCTTTGTCCTGCCTTACACTGTTCACATGTCAGAAAATGTCTCTACAGCTCGGCTGACGGTGGAGAAGATCCCGATCATCATGAAGTCTACAGGCCCTGCGGTCACCATAGAAGCCAACGGCAAGGCCCAGGATTCTAAGCTTCAACTATGGCTGTCGTATACCTTCCATAACCAGAATTAGTGCCCGAGCGGAAACCTGAACCCAAAGCGGCATTTACATTCAATAATATAGAAGTATAGAAAAGACGCAAAACTACAGAGAAAATCCTTCAAGCCAATATCCAGTAAATCTAACCGGCCAGGTAGATAGGTTAGTGTCACCAGAACCAGCATATCACCCCAGCCCTGCAGATAGATAGGTTAGTGTCACCAGACCCAGCATATCAAACCAGCCCTGCAGATAGATAGGTTACTGTCACCAGAACCAGCATATCACCCCAGCCCTGCAGATAGATAGGTTACTGTCACCAGACCCAGCATATCACCCCAGCCCTGCAGATAGATAGGTTAGTGTCACCAGAACCAGCGTATCACCCCAGCCCTGCAGATAGATAGGTTAGTGTCACCAGACCCCAGTATATCACCCCAGCCCTGCAGATAGATAGGTTAGTGTCACCAGAACCAGCATATCACCCCAGCCCTGCAGATAGATAGGTTAGTGTCACCAGAACCAGCATATCACCCCAGCCCTGCAGATAGATAGGTTAGTGTCACCAGAACCAGCGTATCACCCCAGCCCTGCAGATAGATAGGTTAGTGTCACCAGAACCAGCGTATCACCCCAGCCCTGCAGATAGATAGGTTAGTGTCACCAGAACCAGCATATCACCCCAGCCCTGCAGATAGATAGGTTACTGTCACCAGAACCAGCATATCACCCAGCCCTGCAGATAGATAGGTTACTGTCACCAGAACCAGCATATCACCCCAGCCCTGCAGATAGATAGGTTACTGTCACCAGAACCAGCATATCACCCCAGCCCTGCAGATAGATAGGTTAGTGTCACCAGAACCAGCATATCACCCAGCCCTGCAGATAGATAGGTTACTGTCACCAGAACCAGCATATCACCCCAGCCTGCAGATAGATAGGTTACTGTCACCAGAACCAGCATATCACCCCAGCCCTGCAGATAGATAGGTTAGTGTCACCAGACCCAGCATATCACCCCAGCCCTGCAGATAGATAGGTTAGTGTCACCAGACCCGAGCATATCACCCCAGTCCTGCAGATAGATAGGTTAGTGTCACCGGAACCAGCATATCACCCCAGCCCTGCAGATAGATAGGTTAGTGTCCCCAGACCCCAGTATATCACCCAGCCCTGCAGATAGATAGATTAGTGTCACCAGAACCAGCATATCACCCCAGCCCTGCAGATACATAGGTTACTGTCACCAGAACCAGCACATCACCCCAGCCCTGCAGATAGATAGGCTGTCCATTTTTTTTTTTTTTTTTTTTTTTTTGTGACAACCTATCTTCCAGATAGGTCATGAACAGGACATCAGTGGGGTCCGACACCCAGGACACCTTCACGGTTTCCATTGCACACCATATGTGAGATGTATTTCCAGCTTTGTCTTAAGCACTGCATAGAATGAGGCTGTAATTACATCACATGGACAGCGTGAGGCGTACACAGTGTAGAGGTAACGGTGTTCACAAGAGAACTGTTCACACTTCCATACTGCTTCGGTCCTGGGTGTCGGACCCCTGTGGATCTTTTATTTTTGATGATCTATTCCTGTGTAGGTCAGCAATAAAAAAAGGTCTGGAGTGCCTCTTTAAGACAAAAAGATCTGTCACATTTTATGATCTGTCTTTTTTGGTTTTATGATTTTTAACCGTTCTGTATGATCAGCTCGACAATGTTAAGACAGATTTCTAGGAGAATTCTAGGTTAGTTTTTCTCGGGGGGGTTTATGAAACGGTCACTGTTAGTTTGGATTTGAATATTTTATTATCTGCTTATATGAATAAATATTCTCCGTATTCTCAGCACTAAATGGATTATGCCGAAGTTTGGTCAACTGATTCTTGTCTTTCCTTGAGGCGCCACTTTTGGTGTAAATTTAGGCGTATATTTTATTGTCTGACTCCAGGACAGACCAAATTGCAACTATTGTATTGAATGGTGCACCCTGTTCATACATTTGGTGAGAGTCAAAAATTCATGGTCTATTATGGATAATGTAAGTTGCAGCATGAGAGCACCTAACCACTGAGCCACCAGGACAGGTACACGAGAGCACATAACCACTGAGCCACCAGGACAGGTACATAAGGGCACCTAACCACTGAGCCACCAGGACAGGTACACGAGAGCACATAACCACTGAGCCACCAGGATAGGTACATAAGAGCACCTAACCACTGAACCACCAGGACAGGTACATGAGAGAACCTAACCACTGAGCCACCAGGATAGGTACATAAGAGCACCTCACCACTGAGCCACCAGGATAGGTACATAAGAGCACCTCACCACTGAGCCACCAGGATAGGTACATAAAAGCACCTAACCACTGAGCCACCAGGACATGTACACGAGAGCACATAACCACTGAGCCACCAGGATAGGTACATAAGAGCACCTAACCACTGAACCACCAGGACAGGTACATGAGAGAACCTAACCACTGAGCCACCAGGATAGGTACATAAGAGCACCTCACCACTGAGCCACCAGGATAGGTACATAAAAGCACCTAACCACTAAGCCACCAGGATAGGTACATAAGAGCACCTAACCACTGAGCGACCAGGACAGGTACATGAGAGCACCTAACCACTGAGCCACCAGGACAGGTACATGAGAGCACCTAACCACTGAGCCACCAGGACAGGTGCACAGAGAAGGAGACCTGTTGGATGCTGCACCATAAAGACTAGAAAATGGGTTTAAATTTTGCAAAAACATCTTGAGACAGAATGAAACAGAAGGTTCTAAATAAAAACTTTCCTCTTCCTGTTGTTGTATCTGTCATGCATGACCCCTGCAGAGGAGGCGATTTATGGCGCCAGACGCTGGAAAACCACAAATTGTCTGTTACTTTGTGTTTTTGTAGTAAATGGAGTCTGCTGAAACTGAAGGGATATACAATGTGGGCCCAGACGGAAATCTAATCCATCCAGATCAAGCGATCGGTCGTACACTCGCGTATATCAGAGCGACGAACCTGTCCGCTGCTTATATGACCAGTGCAAGATCCCGTTTGCTGCCACTAAGTAGAAATATTCTTGTCTATACTAAAGGAATCTTTATACAGATGGGGCCGTGTGACTCGGTGGGTCTGTTTTCTGGTCATGTGACTTGGCCAAGGCCCAGAGTACAAAATGTAAGCGTCTTAACTACTCAGCCAGGCCTGTCCTATCAATAACTATTGGGAGGGTCATCAATAAGGTCATCGGACATAGTGCAAAGGTCATCAATTAAACATAAGTGGGGGGTCCAAAATAAGGGACCGCCACTGATCAGCTGTTTGAAGGGACTACAGCACTCGGGCACACTCAATGACTGATGAAATATGGACATTGGAACGCTTCCATTCGCTTCCGCTCTTTCACTAATGAGGTTTCTTTGACTTCCTGGACGGTCAGCTCCCTGTCAGGGTCTCGACCCACGGCTGCTGCTTTCTGGTCCATCGGGATATGAAGCCTTTCCGTCATTATTGAACCTCCGTCCATCGTTCCGTTTTGGGCTGAACAATGGAGAGACGGACTGCTAAAACAGCGGTTACCCATGGACCCCGGCTGCAGGCAGGACAGAGACTTAACCCTTTCTGGTGCAACAAGCCTACTGGTCAAGGTGTGTGCATGCATCACCCTACAGAACTACAAGTCCCAGCACACTCAGGGGGTAGATTTCTCATGTAGCTGCAGCTGTAGCCCATAGTCATCACAGGAATACCGTCTGTGGAACTACAAGTGCCAGTAGGCTTAGCTTTACCAGTAAGCACATGGATTCCAACAACAATCCCAATGAGATGAATGTAACTAATTTTCTGTTAGAGGAATTTCTGCAACAAAATCTGCCATGTGTGAATTCTCCTTTAGGCTTTACTCCATTGTGATATGGGACTACAAGCCTCAGCATGCTTGTTCTAACCCTTCTATCTGAACCAGTGCTCCCACTTAGACTTGCAGCCCCTACGT
The DNA here is from genome assembly GCA_947044405.1 of Leptodactylus fallax. Classification (NCBI taxonomy): domain Eukaryota; kingdom Metazoa; phylum Chordata; class Amphibia; order Anura; family Leptodactylidae; genus Leptodactylus; species Leptodactylus fallax. Next base: position 6,140,725 of record CAMRHE010000068.1, on the reverse strand, counting down.
CCCCCCCTCACACTGCAGAGTAGCCCCAGGGACCCCTGCCCCAGTGCAGGAGGTGGTGCTAGCATGTAAGGGAGGCGTCTCTTGTCAGCAGGTTCATGCAGGACTTGTGTGTTGTCTTGTAGTGCTAGAAGCAGAGCGCGGATCATGGTAAGTGCCTGCTCTGCTCCTCTGTGCTACAGCTTTGCATAAATCTTCACACCTCTATTATATATGGATTTATATTGCATTAATGTGCATGACCTGCTTAGGTTAACCCCGTCATGGCTGCAGCAATGTTATGATATGTGCTATAATGGCTTATTATTATGTACTTGTCATGTATATAGTGCCAACATGTTCTGTAGTGCTGTACGGATAATGCACTCACAATCGTACTTGTCACTATGGGGTGCAGAAGGTTTCTATCTATCTATCTCATATCTATCTATCTATCTCATATCTATCTATCTATCCATCTATCTATCTATCTCATATCTATCTCATATCTATCTATCTATCTATCTCATATCTATCTATCTATCCATCTATCTATCTATCTCATATCTATCTCATATCTATCTATCTATCTATCTCATATCTATCTATCTCATATCTATCTCATATCTATCTATCTATCTATCTATCTCATCTATCTATCTATCTATCTCATATCTATCTATCTATCTCATATCTATGTATCTATCTCATATCTATCTATCTATCTCATATCTATCTATCTATCTCAATCTATCTACTATCTATCTATCTCATATCTATCTATCTATCTATCTACTATCATCTCAATCTATCTATCTATCTATCTATCTCATACTATCTATCTATCTATCTATCTATCTATCTATCTATCTATCTCATATCTGTCTATCTATCTCATATCTATCTATCTCATATCTATGTATCTATCTCATATCTATCTATCTCATATCTATCTATCTATCTCATATCTATCTATCTCATATCTATCTATCTCATATCTATCTATCTATCTCATATCTATCTATCTATCTATCTACCATATCTATCTCATATCTATCTATCTCATATCTATCTCATATCTATCTATCTATCTCCACTATCTATCTATCTATCTATCTAATCTATCTATCTATCTCAATCTATGTATCTATCTCATATCTATCTATCTCATATCTATCTATCTATCTCATATCTATCTATCTCATATCTATCTATCTATCTCATCATCTATCTATCTCATCTATCTATCTATCTCATATCTATCTATCTACTATCTCATATATATCTATCTATCTATCTCATATCTATCTATCTATCTCAATCTACTATCTATCTCTATCTATCTATCTCATCCATTCTATCTATCTATCTCATATCTATCTATCTATCTCATATCTATCTATCTCATATCTATCTATCTCATATCTATCTATCTACTATCTATCTATCTATCTATCTATCTATCTATCTCATATCTATCTATCTATCTATCTACTCATATCTATCTATCTATCTCATATCTATCTATCTATCTCATATCTATCTATCTATCTCATATCTATCTATCTATCTATCTATCTATCTCATATCTATCTATCTATCTATCTCATATCTATCTATCTCATATCTATCTCATATCTATCTATCTATTGTATCTACTATCTATCTATCTCATATCTATCTATCTGTGCTGCATTACAAATATTTATTGTCGTATCTCTGTATTTAGCAGAGCTGAGTTTGTCAGGTGTAGAGCAGATGAGTTTGACATCTGGTACAACCAATGACATAACCGTAACATGTGTTATTCTTGGTTTTGTAGTACAGATCTCCATTATTTTAATGTTCAGGTTTCACCGCTGTGTAGTTGTGTTTTCACCTCCTCTGTGTACAATGATTGCATTCCTATGCAGTGTGACTTTAAATCTCCTGACAACCTCAGCTCTGCTACATCGGCGCATACAGATAGATGTGCATTGTGTAGTATTCCCATTCATTGCTGTGACCATGTCTGCTCCAGGAGGAGGGCTCCTGATCTGATGTATGGACTGGGAGGGATAATCCTCTATTGGCTCCATCAGGGCTATGAGGTGGTGTCAGACCATGGGAGGGCCGAGGAGGGTGCAGGGGCTTCTGGGAAACCATTCTACAGCCCGCATAGTACATTGGAGTATATCAGTCTGTGCACCTGAGAACTGGGACTATTATATATTATATTATTATATCTCCTATCTATCTTGTATTTGTATTTTCTTATCTTGCATTGCATATCCTTGCTGCTGTAACACACCGAATTTCCCCGTGGTGGGGCTAATAATAATATCTATCAATCTATCTATCTCATATCCATCCAGGGGCATAACAAGTCAGGCTAGGTTTACATAATAGTGGGTAACAGCTGTTTTAGTGGATAATACACACAGTGATGTCACAATACAAAGATAATACACACAGTGATGTCACAGTACAGGATAATACACACAGTGATGTCACAATACAGAGATAATACACACAGTGATGTCACAGTACAGAGATAATACACACAGTGATGTCACAGTACAGAGATAATACACACAGTGATGTCACAGTACAGGGATAATACACACAGTGATGTCACAGTACAGGGATAATACACACAGTGATGTCACAGTACAGGATAATACACACAGTGATGTCACAGTACAGAGATAATACACACAGTGATGTCACAGTACAGGATAATACACACAGTGATGTCACAGTACAGGGATAATACACACAGTGATGTCACAGTACAGGGATAATACACACAGTGATGTCACAGTACAGGATAATACACACAGTGATGTCACAGTACAGGGATAATACACACAGTGATGTCACAGTACAGAGATAATACACACAGTGATGTCACAGTACAGGATAATACACACAGTGATGTCACAGTACAGGGATAATACACACAGTGATGTCACAGTACAGGGATAATACACACAGTGATGTCACAGTACAGGATAATACACACAGTGATGTCACAGTACAGGGATAATACACACAGTGATGTCACAGTACAGAGATAATACACACAGTGATGTCACAGTACAGAGATAATACACACAGTGATGTCACAGTACAGAGATAATACACACAGTGATGTCACAGTACAGAGATAATACACACAGTGATGTCACAGTACAGGGATAATACACACAGTGATGTCACAGTACAGGATAATACACACAGTGATGTCACAGTACAGAGATGATGCACACAAACAAATCACTGTGACATCATAGCATATGAAGAAAGTAATTATGTACATACATCAAGCAGCCACTGACAAGTGAAGTAATGACATTGACTATCTTGTCACAATGGCGCCTCTCACTGGTGGGATATATCACACTAGATGCACAGTAGCCTGACCAGTTGAAAAGTGGTTACCAGCGGACACCCACATACCCCATAGACTTTAGCAGGGTCCTCCTTGCAGGACTTTTCTCTCTGCTGGTTTTACGTCTATGAACCCCTTGATGTGCCTCTTGTTTTCCAGGAGACCAATGTGATCTTAGCGCTGGCCGCCGTCGGTGTGACCATTTTATTATTCGTCATCCGATCTCTGGGCTCTCAGCAGAAGAAAGGTCCGGTCACTCTTCTAGATCCTAACACAAAGTATCCCCTCCCTCTTATTGAAAAACAGGTAATTTTATATCTAAGCTTTGCAGGAAGAATGTGGATTAGCTCTATTACATGGCTAGGGATTGTCAGAGTCTTACCTTCAGTGCTATGCACAAATCCTCAACCTTTAGATATTCTTAAAGGGAGCTATCACCAGAACCCAACCTATCATGTCAGCCTGCAGATAGATAGGTTAGGGTCACCTGAATCAGACGGTGTTTTTCCCTTGTGAATCGGTGTCTCCATTGCCGAGATATCATCAATTCTGTCCATATGCAAATGAGCTCAAGGGAGCTGCCATTGCTTCTATTAACTCATTTGCATATGGACAAAATGGCAATATCTTGGCAACGGAGGCAGCGATTCTCGAGGGGAAAACACCGTCTGATTCAGGTGACCCTAACCTATGCATCTTCAGGGTTGGGGTGATATGTTGAGTTCTGGTGACACTCCCTTTAAGAATATCTAAAGGCCCCTTTAAAGATTGAGAAAATTGCTTAAAAAAAAGCAACATAATAATTGTTTTAGTGTGTCGGCTGCCTGCCCGGCTATTATCAGAGCTCCTGTACAAGTGAATGGAGAGACCTGTACATATGAGGGACACGCATCGATCAGGCACGTATAGCATATCCTGTGGATAAGCTAAAAATAGGAGCACCCTAAGGATGTGAGAATAAATAAGTAATAAAGACAAAAACATACAAAAAGATATAAAGACAAGATACAAAGAAAGAAAAAAACAATACAAGATATAATGTATAAGGAGAAGCAAACAATATACTGTCCATATAGTGCCCGCTGTCCCCCTCTTACCTGGGCAGCCGCTGTCATGCCGCCATTATTGGCTTAGTAGAGACAGGTGAAGGTTCATGGTGCCATCACCGAATCACCTATGACATCACCAGGTTAACTGAAGAGCCCAATCTTTTTGGAATCGGGGGGACTTCCCTTTTTTATTAGAAGTTCAGGAGAGCAGACGTGTGTGTGAATATTAGGGAATTGCAATATATGCAGCTCCATAACCTATGACATCACCAGTTTTCCCAGCTGATATTCGCTGACATCACAATTAGAGATTTCTGAATTTTTGCTTGTCAGGTGTTTTGGTTTTTTCATATATTTTTTTTATCTATTTTTAGGAAATCAGCCATGACACTAAGAGATTCAGATTTGGCCTCCCCTCCTCAGAGCACATCTTGGGGCTTCCTATAGGTAAGACGGATGCTACATTTTAAGGATTCTGTCCCATAAACAGTTGAGTGTTGGCCGATCCTTCTCAAATTGGAGAAGTTCACGTAATGTTTGGGCAGCTGAAACCTCTTCTTTATAGGGTTTGTCCGGGATTAGAAAAACATGGCTGCTTACAACCAAAAACAGCACCACCCCTGCCCACAGGTTATGTCTGGTATTACAGCTCAGCCCCATGCTAGACAGAACAGGAGGACGGGTGTGGCGCTGCCCCTGGAACCATATCCGAGTTATTAATCTAACCCTATACTCTCTCCCCATAGGGCAGCATGTTTACCTCTCAGCAAAAGTGAACGGCAGCTTGGTGGTGCGGGCCTACACCCCAGTGTCTAGCGATGATGTCAAAGGTTATGTGGACCTTGTTGTAAAGGTAAAGTAGATGGGAAAGCTACAAAAACTTATAAAGTGATTGTTTTAGGTGCTGGTTTTAAGTTTCAGAGAATATTTTACTCCAGTCACATCCAGAGCTGCATTCACAGTTCTGATGATTTTCCACCTATATCAATCCCCTGCTGGTTCTGTGGGGGATGTTTACACCAGATCCTGAGCCTGCTATGGTAAAAGTTTGGTAAAATATTTTATATTTATTGTATTTCTCAGGTCTACTACAAAACTGTGAACCCTAAATTCCCCGATGGAGGAAAAATGTCCCAGTATTTGGACAGCCTGAAGATTGGGGACACTATAGATTTTCGGGGCCCTAATGGTCTTCTAATTTATAAAGGAAAGGGTAAGTAATAAATCGCTTCCACATCCGAGGTCACATGCTGCTGTGATGTATCGTTTGCTGGCTGCACTGCTTACAGGGAGGGGTAGTGAGCTTGTAAATGAAATCAGATAAGCGGTGCTGAATTTAAACAGGATATATATAAGGAAGTGTTTTGTATTGATGTTAATTGGCCCATATTTTTTTAAAAACTGGATGACCCCCTTTAAACAATATGGTCTCATGCCGAGGAGGGGCCAATTTTATAACATCATGTACCCAAGTGTCATCCATGTGCCTTCTGCCCCCCGTTCTGACCAGAGGCAGCATAGGTACCTCCACCAACTTAATTGCAACCCTGGGGATCAGTTCTTTTATATACCATAGTTGTAGAAGTACTACAACTCCCATCATGGCCTTCTTTCTCATAGATCCTTCTTGACACCATATTTGATGGCGGATCTTTGCACGTCTCTTTTGTTTCTGGTTTCTTTCAGGTAAATTCGCCATCAGACCCGATAAGAAGACGGAGCCTCAGACGAAGTCCACAAAGCACCTTGCGATGCTTGCAGGGGGGACGGGTAAGTGCCACGTTCTTGTATTCACATACACAAGATATTCGCGGTGACACGTACATACTCGCCAACTCTCCTGAAACGTATGGGGGGCTCTTGTATAAAGGGAAGACCTCTTAGCGTCCTAGAAGTATGGGCAGTTCGGTGGAATGCTCCCGTATCCGCCAGGGTCTCCACCAGAGGGTGGAGCTTAAGCAAAAGGGGTGTGGCCATGCCAAAATTTTTGGGAGTCCTTGATGAGAACTTGTAAATGTTGGCAAGTATGGAGAATTGTCATGGTGAGGGGTCCGACCCCTGTGCCTCCGACGGTCACTCATGCAATCCCATTAAGCTGAATGGAGCGGGGCGTGCGTGAGTCACTGTCGCCCCATTTACACCGTAGACTTAGGACCCCCATGATTGGGGGGAATCTTACACTTCGGACCCCCCAGTGATCAGACATTTATCACCTGTCTAGTGATACCTGATAAGTTGTTATTGATGGCCTTCCCCTTTAAGAGTGGTTGGGGTGTGGCTTATAGATGAAGAGGCGGAGCATGCGGTATGTTTGAGGCCTCCCAGGGGGGCGTTATGTTACATAATTTTTGTATTTTTGCAGTATTTCTGCACTTGCAGCCATCAATATACTGTACAATTCCTTTATTCTGGCATCCTGGAGTTCAGAAATTCTTGAAAATTCGCAAAAATGCAAAATATTATTATGAAAAAAGTGATATTAGTATATAAAATGTAAATTTTTTTGGGCTTCTTGGAGGTTCAGTAAATTTAATCTCTTTCTATGTCCATTCTTTAGCCCTATAGTCCTTGCTCCGGTGCTGGGGTGTGGCGGTCATATACTATGTGCACACTATGTGCTATCAGTGTGTACTGCGCTAACACACAGCGCCAGCACTTCTGTAGTATGGGTGACCACCCCGATGTGTCCACTAGGGGGTGCAGGTTTTGCATTGTCACCCTTGGCCAAGGAACCATCTGAACGCTCGTATTCTAGACCCTCAGGACCGTGTCAGTCATGTGACCGCACAACCCGTAGTGATTCGCCTGATATCACCGCAGTGACCCCGATAGGACTGGCTGTATAAAAGAGACGGCACAACTGCAGGAAATACCGGACTTGTACTTTGATGGTTGTAGAAGGGCAAAGGTCGTGACAAAGCAGCTACATGCAGCACTGCACGTAACCGCGTGGCATGGCGGTATAACTTTATGGATCAAATACTCCACCTATAAACAATATACCGTACAAGCAGCCGTCGCAGTAACAAGAGACATTATAGTGTTATACGTCATGGCCTGCTCATGTCTCTAACTGTGCTGTGATTGATAAAATGTTGTGCATGGGCACTGTATGGCAGTATTATGTGTGCACTGTATGGCACCTTTATGTGCGTGCCCGAGGACGACATTATATAGCACTGTAGTGCAGTATTACGTGTGCCCACACAGGTCATTATGTGGATAGTGTATGACAGTATCATATAGTCGGTATATGGCAGTATTATGTAAGCGCTGTATGTCAGTATTATGTGTATAAATGATGGTAATATTGCTGTATGTGGACAGTGTATGGCATCGTTACGTGGGTGATGTATGGCAGTATTCTGTTCATAGTGTATTACAGCATATTTGGGCAACACGTGCCAGTATCATTTGGAAAGTGTATGGCAGTATTATGTGGGTACTTTATGGCAGTATCGTGTTTATACTGTATGCCAGTTTTATGTGGGCAACGCACGTCATGTGCATGTGTATAGTTCATGGCAGTATTACTTTAAGACATTAATTTGTAAGCAACATATGGCAGTATTACATGGACAGCATGTGACAGCATTATGTTGGTACTGTATGGCAGTATCATATTGTTTATGTATGACAGTTTTATGTGGGAAAATCACAGCAGTATATGTGTGCATGGCAGTTTTCTGCCTAAAAAGGCAGTGTTATTTATTATATGGGCATTATATGGCAGTATTATGTGTATAGTTTCTGGCAGTATTACTGTATGTGGACAGCATATGACAGTATTATGTGGGCAATGCATGCCTGCATCATTTGGGCAGCGTATGGCAATATTATGTGGACAATGTGAGCTCTATATGGCAGATTTTTGCCCCCAAAAAATAGTGTTTATTGAGTATTATATGACGATATTATGTAAGATCTGTTGGCCAGTATTATGTAGACTGTGTATAGCATTATTACGTGAGCACTGTGTGGCAGTATTATGTGGGAAGTGTACGGATGTATTATGTGGGTCATACATAGCAGTATTTTGTGGGCACTATATGGCAGTATTATGTGGACAGTGTATGGCAGTATCATATGGCAATATTCTGTGGGCATTATATGGCAGTATTATGGTAGTGTATGGCAGTATCATACGGGTATCATATGGCAATATTATATGGGCTAATTCTTCCAGTATTATGTGGACATTGATCTTTCTCTTCTCTCTTAGGGATTACTCCGATGCTGCAGCTCATCCGTCACATCACTCACGATCCAAATGATGACACTAAATGTTACCTCATCTTTGCCAACCAGGTAACAATGACCGGAAACCATAATATCTCTCCATTATAGACCCATTAGACGTCAGTCATTGTTACATTGTGTATTACATGGAGAAAAACACATTAAAGGGGCACTAAGTAAAGGTAATGTCTGTGTGAGTGCCCCCTAGTGGCGGCATGCAGTATGTCATGATGTCCAGATACTCCAGTGGCCAGTCCGTGGTACCAGGTGGTGCAGATGAGGAGGCAGCCATAGTAGCCAGGAGACAGACGGGCATCGCTCCCTGATGTGTTATAGGGCATCCTTATTTTTGGGTAACTTTATAATTCTTTATCTTTAGACTGAAGATGACATTTTACTGCGAGCAGAGCTGGAATCTGTAGTCAAGAGTCATCCTGACCAGTTTAAGATTCACTACACTCTGGATCGTCCTCCGAAAGGTAACGCAAGTCTATGGTACGGTAAAGCTTAAGTAGTGACTATAAGCAGGGGCGTAGCTACAGGAAGAAGTCCCAACCGGGCCCTGCTACCTGAGGGGGCCCAAAAGCCTCTGTCATATAGGAAGAGCATTATCCCCAGTACATGGCCGCTGGGGAACAAGGAAGCTTCCTCTACCATTACTAGGAATGAGCCGGGTTCGGCAAACCCAACATTTTTGGGGTTCACCACAATGAATTGTTATTATACTCTGGATACCCCCGAACTATCAGAGGCCTCAGGGAGGTGCATAAAAGTAATAAGTCTGCTTTTCTTCTTCCCCGGCATCTTCCTAACCCCTGCACCTCGTAAAGTGGAGTGTGCCCTTCATGGTCTACCCACCCATAGTGCCATACTGAACATGTGGTAGCGGCTACACAGCCATAACCAAATGTACGAGACTATGCCGGAGCAAACAATGATGGGGATGGCGGCTCCTTGTGGAAGAATAAGTGATAAGGTGATAGTCACTAGCTGTTATAATCCACAGAGTTACGGCTACGCCTATGGAGGAGATGTGGCCATGTCTGGTGCCATATTATAGCTATCTAACACTCATCACCCTGTGTGTTTTATCCAGGTTGGAAGTACGGCTCTGGTTTTGTCACGGCTGACATGATTAAGAAGCACCTGCCCCCACCTTCAGACAACCCACTAGTCCTCATGTGCGGCCCACCACCTATGATCCAGTTTGCATGTCAGGACAACCTGACCAAGCTTGGCTACCCTGAAGACAGAAGATTTGCCTATTAAGGCCGAGCGAAGGACATGAATCTACATATCAACCCATGAATGTTTGGAAAGGACACGTGAAATCTGTATGAAAAGCGATGAAACTACAGTGAGTGGCGGTACGTGTGGTCTATGTGGTCTACCTCCTCGTGGCCCACCAGTATACTACACGGCAGGTGGACCAGACTACGAACCTCAACACCTTGAGATGTTCTTCTCACCTGCCCACAGAATGGTGCACATCCTAGAGATGCTGTCTTACGGCTGTCCTATACGAGGCCGTCCACAGTCTTGACCATAAGGAAACGTTCCATATAAGAAGGCCGTAAAGGAGAAATCCACCTAAAATAATCTGACGTGTCCTATAGAAACAGGTGAGGGCTGCGAGGGCATTTTCCAAAGTTTCAAACACAAAGGGGCTATGGTGGTGTATGGGGCGGCAGAACCTTCTTGTTCGCCTCAACAACCCTAAAGCTTAATCTCCAAGACTCTGTATAGAACCTGGTGTTGGAGGCCTCCTATAGAACGGAGCAGAAGATTATTTTCAGTGGATTTCTCTCTTAAAGGGACACTCCAGGTAAAATGGATATGTCTAGTGGAGGCCTCGGGCAACCGTGCCAGACATGAAAATGCAAAAAAAAAAAAAAAAAAAACCAACCCCCCTGGGGTGCACCATTTTTACCTGAAGTGTTCCTTTAAAGGGGTTCTCTGTTACCAATAAGACCTAGAGATCAGAGTTTGGTTGTATCACGTTATACATGTAGTGTGAACATGTCCGCTGCAGCCTTCAAGAAACTTTTTATGACACAATCCCAGAGAATCCTAAAAATTCTAAACTTTTTGTAAGATCTATATTCTGTGTATTTCAGTAGGTTGTGATTTTTTTCTTTTTTTTTCTGTTCACTTTATATTTTTACAGACTTTAGTGACGATAAAAACTACAGAACTCCTCTTTATCCTGTGGCTTCCTAGCAGTTGTAATACTGTCACTCCCACCATGTCCTGACAGAGCACGCTAGGAGTTGTAGTTCAGCGATGCTGGAGAGTCACAGGTCGGAAACCACTAGAGGCCGATCTGAATTTATTTCCTACACTCAGAAATGATCATTTTGTGCCATATTTATTATGACGCTTACTGGGGGTAATTGTCGACCCCATTACTGTACCCAACAACCTTCTTGATGCACAGAGGCGTCTGCCATTGTGACAAACCAGCCAGCTGTAGAATAAGAACCAACTCAGGATCGATATTTCATGTAAGAAGTTTCAGGTTCTTTTTACAATTTGTACAACTTTTATTGTAATTGGTTTAGATAATTAAACTTTTTGCTAAGTTGATGTGGATGGTAATAAACCGATCCTAAGAGAGGACTCCGACCAGGACCACCGTGTCCCCATGGATAAAAAAAAGTCTGGCCATGGCTGTTTTATCCGGGATAGTTACATCTCGTGTCCATAGGGAAACCTTGACGTAGCGGTTGCAAAATCACATGGTCACTGTGAATAACTTTGTACATTATACCCACCTTAAAGGGATATCCATCTTATAGCCCAATGCACGGGATAGGGTTCCCCATCAAATATCTTCCTAGATTTTATTTAGTGATCTTACAAGAGGTATTATCATATAGCAGCAAATACAAAACCGTTCCTACAGTATAGAACACTGGACAGAAGATACAAACCAAACAATAGCCACTTAAAGGGGAAGTTCATTGATGGCCAGGGTCCCCTGTGCACTTTAAAGGGGGTCTGTTACCACTTTGGAGCAATGAGGGTGTTACCATTGCTCCAAATGTTTGACATGTCTGTGTATGCAGTTCTAATTAAAGGCATCCACATATATTATATTCGCGTTAGCTGGACATGCCCATTTCAGTGACCATTCATGTAACGTGTTTGGGGGTCTACAGACTCTCCCCTAATGTCAGGAGAAAGAAGGATTGGATCTGCAGAATTTCAACGCCTAATCCTTTTGTTTTCAGGGGGATAAGCTACTGCTATGACTTTATCTGAAACAGCGCCACTCTAGTCAGCTGGCCATGTCTGGTATTGCAGCTCGCACAAAGCCCATGGACAAGAGAGGGGATGTTTTTAGGAAGAAAGCAGATTGTTCTCCTCATCTCATACAACCCCTTTAAACGTTGGCTGTTAGGAGTGAACTTCCCCTTTAATAGTTAAAGTAAATACCGTATAATATTACAATTACATTATATACAAGTTGCTTTTGACTTTTTATATTAATTTTTTTTTTATAACAAACTTAAAAAAAAATATACACCCTTTAGTAATATCCCCCCCCCCCCACCCCTATATCCCGTATACTCGTGCGTGATCCATAATACACGGGGACCAAATAAATATCATCAGGATTTACGACTTAGTCCGGTCCGCTCTTTGGCTTCCGATTATTGTTCCTTGTGGCTTGTGCTGAGACGGCGGGCGCGGGCGGGCGCTATCTCCATGAATCGTAGGAGGATAAGAACCTGTAGTTGTTGAGGAGCTCGTCCTGACTGAGCATGTTCTGAAATGGAAACCGTCAATATGGTGATAGAGGACAAGGATTTCATGTTGATGCGAGAACTGTTTCAGATCGAACCAGATTTGACCCAAATTTTCCAAAAGTTTCCGGTTCAGCTTGAAACCTTTGGGGTTTATCACCGTGAACCAAAAGTGAAATTATTATACTGTGGAGGGTTAGGGGGAGGTGTAAAAAATAAAAAACACTCATACTCTCCTTCCGTCACCTCTTCTGGGTCTCCTCGCAGCTCCCGGCGCTCTCTCCGGTCCTCTTCTGGCCTCCTAGGTGATGTCACGTGCCTTGGGGTCACCTCTGAGGCCTGTGATTGGGCCTCAGCAGTCACATGGGGTGCATAAAGTGTCATGAGGCCCAGAAGAGGGGAGTATGAATGTTTTTTTTATTTTTTACACCTCCCCTCAGCCTCCACGTCGTGGGCTGAAGAGTTAAGTTCACACACAGGCCTAGAAAGTGGCCAAGAGGATAAATGTCTATAGCGGCGCAACCCCTTTAAGGAAAGGGAGATGAAGGACACTAGGTTCACATGCTTGGGAAAACCCTATCTGCTTAAAAAGGGGTTACCCGTGGACCCCATATATAATGGGGTCTGCTGGGTTTCCGCCTGAAATCGATAGAGAAAAGTCCATATATTCTAAGCGGAATGGGGGGGGGGGCGGAATCCCCGAACAGAGAGCGAGCGCTGGTGTGGCCGCAGCCCTACTGTACAGGGGTGACAATATGACAAGGTGCCTTATTCTATAGATCTATATTTACAGTGTCCTGCGCTGTCCTGGAGCGGTCTCATCTATTACTCTGCATTATCAACATGGACGACCCCCATCAGGTTCACTGAGGACTGAATTCCAGGTTATGGCATTTTTTTTAAGTATATTTTCTATTTTTGCACCACCAGAAAATAAACTGAACAGTAACCTCTATATGTATCACAAACCGCAAAAAGTACAATTATTGCCTAAATAAAACAAGGCCACAAAGCGCCACATCAGTGAAAATAGGCAGCGGGTATAGGAAGGATTTATTAGTTTAGTAAGGGCGGTCTATATTATGGAATATACAGTAATCTGCAGAAGTATTGCTGCAAAATAAGTATTTCCAGAAATAGAAGGGTTAATAGTTTTTTTGCCGAATGAAGAAATGTAAATCCCCTCAATAATTGGTGTGACCTTTGCCCTTTGGAGGAGGAGTCCTGGAAGTGATGATCCGGCCCCCACAGATATAGCCCTGATCTCATCATCCTCCAGTCTGTCTGGGATGACATGAAGAGACAGACGGATTGGGGCAAGCAACATCCACAGGAGATCTGTGCTTAGTTCTCCAAGATGGCGGCGGGAACAACCTCCCTGCCCAGTTCTGCCAAATACTGTCTGCAAGTACCGAGAAGAACTGATGGAAGGCAAAGGGCAAAGGTCACACCGAATATTGATGGGATTTACATTTCTCTTTTCTTCATTCACCAAAAAAACTATTAACCCTTCTATTTCTGACAGCTTTCCTACTATGCAGAATTTTTACCACACCTGTCTAAAACTTATGCACAGCATTATAGGTGTAGATTAGTCCAAGGTGAACCCCAAGGCCCTGGAATGAGGATAATACTGAACACCGTAGCCCTGAGTGTTATCTTGTGGGAAGGGGAAAGACTTCAATACTTACTGTAAGGTTATTTATGCCTTCAGAAAAAGCCCCTATCTGCTTTACCATCCCCTCTGAATGCACCATCTGCAAAATCAGTCAGTGACCGAATAAATATGGAGGAAGGTGAAAACGTCACAATCACACCGCAACAGCAAGGCATGCACCACGCAGTATGGTAGTGTTCACATCACGTCGCACTTACCGTCTCTGTTATAGTGGGAGTCACACACAGAGATATATATGATAATAAAGCCTATATATATTATACATATACTGTACAGTCATGGCCAAAAGTTTTGAGAATGATACAAATATTAATTTTTACAAAGTCTACTGCTTCAGTTTTTCTAATGGCAATTTGCATATACTCCAGAATGTTATAAAGAGTGATCAGCTTAACAGCAATTACTTGCAAAGTCAATATTTGCCTAGAAAATGAACTTTATCCCCCAAAACACATTTCAACATCATTGCAGCCCTGCCTTAAAAGGACCACCTAACATCGTTTCAGTGATTGCTCCATTAACACAGGTGTGGGTGTTGATGAGGACAGGGCTGGAGATCAATCTGTCATGATTAAGTAAGAATGACACCACTGGACACTTTAAAAGGAGGCTGGTGCTTGCCATCATTGTTTCTCTTCTGTTAACCATGGTTATCTCGAAAGAAACACGTGCAGTCATCATTGCACTGCACAAAAATGGCCTAACTGGGAAGAGTATTGCAGCTAGAAAGATTGCACCTCAGTCAACAATCTATCGCATCATCAAGAACTTCAAGGAGAGAGGTTCCATTGGTGCCAAAAAGGCTCCAGGGCGCCCAAGAAAGACCAGCAAGCGGCAGGACCGTCTCTTAAAAGTGTTTCAGCTGCGGGATCGGGCTACCAGCAGTGCAGAGCTTGCTGAGGAATGGCAGCAGGCAGGTGTGAGTGCATCTGCACGCACTGTGAGGCGGAGACTCTTGGAGCAAGGCCTGGTCTCAAGGAGGGCAGCAAAGAAGCCACTTCTCTCCAGAAAAAACATCAGGGACAGACTGATATTCTGCAAAAGGTACAGGGAGTGGACTGCTGAGGACTGGGGGAAAGTCATTTTCTCTGATGAATCCCCTTTTCCATTGTTTGGAACATCTGGAAAACAGCTTATTCGGAGAAGAAGAGGTGAGCGCTACCACCAGTCTTGTCTCATGCCAACTGTAAAGCATCCTGAAACCATTCATGTGTGGGGTTGCTTCTCAGCCAAGGGAATCGGCTCTCTCACAGTCTTGCCTAAAAACACAGCCATGAATAAAGAATGGTACCAGAATGTCCTCCAAGAGCAACTTCTCCCAACCGTCCAAGAGCAGTTTGGCGCTCAACAATGCCTTTTCCAGCATGATGGAGCACCTTGCCATAAAGCAAAGGTGATAACTAAATGGCTCAGGGAACAAAACATAGAGATTTTGGGTCCATGGCCTGGAAACTCCCCAGATCTTAATCCCATTGAGAACTTGTGGTCAATCATCAAGAGACGGGTGGACAAACAAAAACCAACAAATTCAGACAAAATGAAAGCATTGATTCTGCAAGAATGGACTGCTATCAGTCAGGATTTGGTCCAGAAGTTGATTGAGAGCATGCCAGGGAGAATTGCAGAGGTCCTGAAGAAGAAGGGTCAACACTGCAAATATTGACTTGCTGCATTAACTCATTCTAACTGTCAATATAAGCTTCTGTTACTCATAATATGAATGCAATTCTATTTCTGTATGTGATAAAAACATCTGACAAACACACATAAAAACCAGAGGGCAGCAGATCATGTGAAAATAGAATATTTGTGTCATTCTCAAAACTTTTGGCCATGACTGTACATTCATATACAATGTACCAGATATTTTTATTATTCTGCAGTGACATCTTGTGGTACAAGCTGGTACTGCAGGTATATATATATCTCTATCTATATATCTATATCATTGCTGTATACTGTTAGGCCTCTCTAGTGTGTGAATTGTCAGTTTTGTTAGCTTCACCTTGACAGATCAGCCTTGTAAGTTAGGGGACAGATGACGTACATGGAAAGGCAGAGGATGAACTAGAAAGCAGGTACAATGTTAATGGTCAGACGTCTCACACATGACGTGGAAGCTGCAGCCCACAATCCAGACACATGCAGCGTCACACTCCGGGTATCATAAGTTGCATTCCCATAATATCTGTTGTATATATGTGGCAAAGCTGCACAGCAATTTTTTTTTTTTTTGCAGAAACAGCGCCACTCAGGTCCATTGGCTGTGCCTGGTATTGCAGTTCATCCTAATATACTTAAATGTGTCTAAGCTGTAATACCGGACACAGCCCATAAACAAGAGTGGCGCTGTTTCATTTTTAAAACCAGTAAATATTGTGGGGTTCTGTTTCCCTATAAGAATTTGGACAGATGATTTTCTAACATGGACAATATCAGGTGAGTGATCGTAATAGACAATAAATATTTCACTCCACAATGGTTAGAAAGGGGATGTCTAAGATTAGGAAACATAGCTGATTTCTTCCAAAAATGGTGCCACCCTTGGTCGCAGGTTGTACCTGGTATTGCAGCTCAGTTCCACTGACGTATATAGGGCTGAGTTGCAATACCACGGACAACCAGTGAATAGGTGTGGCACTGTAAAGGGTCTCTTACAAAGGAATCTCCACTTTTAAAGGGGTGGTCTGGTTTACAGTACCCATTTTCAGATATGTTAAAGAAGACCCCCAATGAGGACCCTCATCTATATAGGGGGTCAGAGCTCAGTTTTCCTGATGCACCGCTCCAAATCTCTTGCTTACCTTCCCA
Organism: Leptodactylus fallax; assembly: GCA_947044405.1. Taxonomy (NCBI): domain Eukaryota; kingdom Metazoa; phylum Chordata; class Amphibia; order Anura; family Leptodactylidae; genus Leptodactylus; species Leptodactylus fallax. The sequence goes on along the minus strand of CAMRHE010000068.1, from coordinate 6,123,850 downwards.
TAAGTACAGCTACCACTAGAGGGCGCTCACTGCTCTATAGTGCCCACTAAACTAGTGAGCGCCCCCTAGTGGTGGCATTTTCTTTTTTATTTGCCTTCTCATGAATGATTTAAAAAGAACTTATTAGATCGATTTGGGACACTAAACCATCCACAAGTCCTTATGGGCCGGTGTTTTAGGGTCTCAAATATCCCTTTGGAATTCTGTCTGTGTCCCCAATAAAAATAAAAATATTTATATATGTCTAAATTGAGAGATGAGTCTTATTAGACTTTGGTGCATCGGGGAAGCAGCTTCAATGTGTATGTGCCCGAGGTCTTGCGCATGCGCACTGAAGCGGCTTCACTGAAGGACTGCGCAGGTGTCATTACAGATGCTAAATAAGTATAAAGAAGTTATTTTTAATGCAGGCGCAGACTGTGTTGCAAAAAGGGTATTTGGGACACTAAACTTCTGGTCCAGAAGCTCAGGGTGATTTAATGTCCCGAATCGATCTGACAGGTTCCCTTTAATGGGGTGTTCCAAGACTTTAATAATGGGGACTTATTCTAAGCAATCCCCCCTTATTGCAAACAACCGCCCACCCCCATTACAGTACCGAACCAGCAGTATGGGTGGACGAGTACCCCCGTAACAGTACCGGACCGGCAGTATGGGCGCACGTGTACCCCCACGTTACAGTACCGGACCGGCAGTATGGGCGCACGTGTACCCCCACATTACAGCACCGGACCGGCAGTATGGGTGCACGTGTACCCCCTCGTTACAGTACCGGACCGGCAGTATGGGTTCACGTGTACCCCCCGTAACAGTACCGGACCGGCAGTATGGGTTCACGTGTACCCCCCGTAACAGTACCGGACCGGCAGTATGGGCGCACGTGTACCCCCTTGTTACAGTACCGGACCAGCAGTATGGGTGCACGTGTACCCCCACGTTACAGTACCGGACCGGCAGTATGGGCGCACGTGTACCCCACGTTACAGCACCGGACCGGCAGTATGGGTTCACGTGTACCCCTCGTTACAGTACCGGACCGGCAGTATGGGCGCACGTGTACCCCCTTGTTACAGTACCGGACCAGCAGTATGGGCGCACGTGTACCCCCACGTTACAGCACCGGACCGGCAGTATGGGCGCACGTGTACCCCCACGTTACAGTACTGGACCAGCAGTATGGACGCACGTGTACCCCCTTGTTACAGTACCGGACCGGCAGTATGGGCGCACGTGTACCCCCACGTTACAGTACCGGACCGGCAGTATGGGCGCACGTGTACCCCCACGTTACAGTACCGGACCGGCAGTATGGGCGCACGTGTACCCCCCGTAACAGTACCGGACCGGCAGTATGGGCGCACGTGTACCCCCACGTTACAGTACCGGACCGGCAGTATGGGCGCACGTGTACCCCCACGTTACAGCACCGGACCGGCAGTATGGGCGCACGTGTACCCCCACATTACAGCACCGGACCGGCAGTATGGACGCACGTGTACCCCCACGTTACAGTACCGGACCGGCAGTATGGGTTCACGTGTACCCCCCGTAACAGTACCGGACCGGCAGTATGGGCGCACGTGTACCCCCACATTACAGTACCGGACCGGCAGTATGGGCGCACGTGTACCCCCACGTTACAGTACCGGACCGGCAGTATGGGCGCACGTGTACCCCCACGTTACAGCACCGGACCGGCAGTATGGGCGCACATGTACCCCCTCGTTACAGTACCGGACCGGCAGTATGGGTTCACGTGTACCCCCCGTAACAGTACCGGACCGGCAGTATGGGTTCACGTGTACCCCCCGTAACAGTACCGGACCGGCAGTATGGGTTCACGTGTACCCCCCGTAACAGTACCGGACCGGCAGTATGGGCGCACGTGTACCCCCACGTTACAGTACCGGACCGGCAGTATGGGCGCACGTGTACCCCCACGTTACAGTACCGGACCGGCAGTATGGGCGCACGTGTACCCCCACGTTACAGTACCGGACCGGCAGTATGGGCGCACGTGTACCCCCACGTTACAGTACCGGACCGGCAGTATGGGCGCACGTGTACCCCCACGTTACAGTACCGGACCGGCAGTATGGGCGCACGTGTACCCCCACGTTACAGTACCGGACCGGCAGTATGGGCGCACGTGTACCCCCACGTTACAGCACCGGACCGGCAGTATGGGTTCACGTGTACCCCCTCGTTACAGTACCGGACCAGCAGTATGGGCGCACGTGTACCCCCACGTTACAGTACCGGACCGGCAGTGTGGGTTCACGTGTACCCCCTCGTTACAGTACCGGACCGGCAGTATGGGCGCACGTGTACCCCCACGTTACAGTACCGGACCGGCAGTATGGGTTCACGTGTACCCCCTCGTTACAGTACCGGACCGGCAGTATGGGCGCACGTGTACCCCCACGTTACAGCACCGGACCGGCAGTATGGACGCACGTGTACCCCCACGTTACAGCACCGGACCGGCAGTATGGGTGCACGTGTACCCCCACGTTACAGTACCGGACCGGCAGTATGGGCGCACGTGTACGTTACAGACTTACAGGTCACATAGGCAGGAGGTCCAAATAAAATAATCATGAGGTTCATTTATTTTCTCCGATTTTTCTGTTTTGTTCCTCTTCACAATACAACATCTCCTTATATTATACAGCATGAAAATATAACCTCCTATGTGCAGCGCGTATATACACCATGTATAATCCCGGCCGCAGATAAATATTCTGGATAAATTAAGATTCGGTATAAAATCTGTAAAGTGTCAGTGAGTGCAGCCGGCGCCAGCTCCAGGCCATGCTTGGCAATAGATATATCTGTATAGATTAGAGTCTGTCCTGGGAGACGCCATGCTGGTAATGGTGCTTGGATGGGTTATGAGGCGAGGTTAGAGACACACAGGCGACAATGGAGGGGAAGGGGCTGCAGGTGCCCTCAGATTAGTCTGCCCACCTGCTCCACTTTGTCTACGTCTTTGATGGAACTGTTGTTGGGGGGCCTTGAAGTCGCCCTTCTGGGGGCTGGCGTCCACCGGACACACGTAGTCTGTGGAGTCGTCAAACTTCTTCTTGCGCAGGTTCCCGAAGTGAGAGAGTCCGAGTTTCTTTGGCTGCAACGAAAATCGGAAAGAAAATTTATCAGTTATTTAGTGTTAAAGTGACCCCCCTCCCCAGTTCCTCTTGGGGACTATATAGTTAAAGGGGTATTTTGGTTATTTCAAGTTACCCCCTACCCACAGGATTGGTGATACATGTCTGATCAATGGGGGACTCTCTCCGATCACAAGAATGGGGGTCCTGTGTTTAACCATCTGCATAGGGTGGCAGTGCGCATGCGCCAATGCAGCTCCATTCAAATGGGGGACACGCGAGACCCCTGTTCTGGTGATCAAAGGGACAGATCTTACCATCTATGTTTTGGACTGGTTATTGGATAATACCTACTGATTCTATAGGGTACCCTATAATACCATTACCTTGCGACTCCCAGTATCGAGACATCCTCATTACGCTTAGTCTCGGGACCCCACATTATATTATGGGGTTCTCTAATCCGAATACCCTTCTCAATAAGGGTTTGTGGACATACCCGGACTTTGGCAGTGGTGGACAGCGGCGTGTACGTGGTGGAGTCCATTATCTCTCGCTTTTCTTGCTGAGCTTCGGGACCTATCAGTAAGCTGTAGTTTGTAGCCAGATGTCTCCGCAGGAGGGTCTTCTGGGGGGGAATGTTTAAGAGCATGGCGAGGGTGTCAGAGTTAAACGGAGGTTCGAGGATCTGTTGAAACAAAGTCACATCCTTAAAGAGGCTCCCAAAATAACAGCTGTGGTCCTATAGGTATCCTATAGGTCGCCATTTATAGGGCAGCACATTGCATCCTGGTGCATGACAATTACATAGAGTAGATCTGGGGTTATGATGAATGATATTCTGGCTGCAAACAGCCACCACTAGGGGGAGCCATTGTTTATGGATTTTAACAGGTCGTCTTGAACTTAAAGGGGTATTTCAGTAAGTAGGAGGTACTTTCTATCCCCAATATAGGGGAATATAAGGAATACCTATCTGGTCGGTGGGGATTTGACTGCTAAGATGCCTACCAATCAGGTCCCGTGTGCCTTGGATGAATAGAACGACATATTGTGCATGCGCGCTGCTGGTCCATTCACTTCTATGATGCTGAAGGAGACTCAGCTCTTCTGGATCCAGCCCATAGGGGTTAATGGAGTTGGAGTGCACATATGTGTTCAGGTGCTCGATTCATGGGGTCAACCAGGACCCCATTCCCCTTATATTTGGGAGTCCAAGCAGTCAGACCCTAACTAATCAGACAGTTGTCCCCTATTCTGTGGACATGGTATAACATGTACTTACCGGAGCACCCCTTTAACAGGAGCTGTATACATCTGTACACAGCAAGCTCCCCCTAGTGGTGACTGAAGGTAACCAATGTCATGGTAAGCAGTCGCCAGCCCCGCCGCCATTGTTTGAGGTATAAGTGACAAGTACAAATACTACATGCATGTCTTACAATGAGGCCGCCGTGAACGCCACTTCCCCGGAGATTTGGTGCATACTCGGCCAGGTCTACGGATCTCAGCCACTCCATGACTCTATGGTTGGACCATTGCACCACTTCTGAGGGGGAGATGTTATTCTGTCAGGAAGATTAGATGAGAGAGGTCACCATCATTCACGGTCAGTGCGCACGTCATATATCAGGTATCACGTACCTCATCCGCCGGTCGCCTGCGCAGACAGTTGGGGTTGAATTTGTTTGCATGTAGTACATGGATGGCACATTTAATACTGAGATGGTGGAGCTGACTCGTGACCTTCAAGAACAGGAGGTCATTCTGAAAGAGAACAAATTACATTAGAAGAAAAATGAACTAAATTTGCCCCAAAACATGCAGAGATTCTACAAAACTTACCCAGAGCTGCCACTAGGTGGAGCACATGTACTAACATGTGGCTTTATTAGGAACAGTCTGACTATGTCTGCAGTGAGCTCCCCCTTGTGGTAGTGTCACCCACATTAGTAGTATTAGTGCTAGTATCATACATAACATATGGTAAGTGGGGGCCACGTCTATGGCCCCCATGATATACAAGGAGATGCCACTAAATGGCTCATACATGACGGACCGGTTAGAAATTTTGCATGGAGCTGCAAGTTACACCAGAGCGCAGCCGGCCACCTATTGGATACTGATGAGCTATCCTATCATGCTGCCGTCTCCTAATACAACCCCCCTCAAAAAAAAAAGTACAAAAATCTTTGCTATTTACATACTAAAGAGTATTTCCATGTAATATAGGACACTAAAGGGTTAAGAAGGGGCGATAACCTTATATCTGCCGTCCACAGATGATACTGCAGGAGATCTGTTCATGCGGGCTGTGTATATATCTGTGTATATATCACACACAACAGCTGTCACCGCTCCTCATAGTAACCTCATTGTACGCAGCATGTCTGGCGTCTCCTCTAACATGATATTTCCGGGGTCATTTACACCGACCTCACTGCGGGTCCAACTTAAAGGGCAGTTACATGTAACAGGACTATGTGCAGGTAGATGGGATCCCGCACATTGTACTGGTCTATAGGGCATATAAAGCAGCAGCTCCCATAGACTTGTACTGTACAATACTGGGTTACCGTGGACGTAATAAGGTTGTGTTAACCCCAGAGCCGGAACCTGAAGCTGCGAGAATTTTCCCCAAAGATATTAACTTGCTTAAAGAGAACAAGGTCAGTAAATGGAAAAAATATTACCTATATCTATAACCCGAGACTGAAAAATCTGAGAACACCCAATATTGAGAGTTTTTGACAAATTTGTTGCCTTCCCGGAGAGGTTGTTACAATGTATCAGTGCAGGTAAAATGTATCAGACTAATTTATCTTCTAGAAGATTGTACAGACTGGATACAATTTATCAAATCCTCAATATGAAGACCTGAGGAAGACCTAATATGGCAGGGGTATTCAAGTGGGGGACCACGATCTGAACCCGCACCATGGCCGCCAGACTCCGGACTCCTTCCTGCTACAGGACAATAGCTGTTAGGAGGAAGGCTGATCTCCTGACCGTGACATTATACAGGAGCATGAAGGGAGATTGCTGTGGGCCCCCTATACTTCCAAAAAGAGGATTGTACTGTGTGGGGACGCCATGGGGGAAATAATCCTGCATGGGGGCACTAACGGGCTAAGGGGGCATTATACTGTGTGTGGACACTAATAGGCCATTATACTGTATGGGGGCGACCAATAGGACATTATACCTTGTGTAGGCCACTAAGGGAGTATTATATTGTGTGGGGGGGCGGCAATAGGACATTATACCTTGTGTAGGCCACTAAGGGAGTATTATATTGTGTGGGGGGGGCGGCAATAGGACATTATACCATGTGTAGGTCACTAAGTATACTATGTGGATAGAGAACTAAGGGGACATTATACTGTGTGTAGATACTAAGAGGGCTCCAATGTGGCCTGATACCATGTGGAGGCCACTATGTGGGCATTATACTCTATGGGGGCACTAAGGAGGCTTCATTACTATAGGGTACTCAGAAGAGGGCACTATTACTGTATGGGGGTCAAAGGAATGTCTCTGATGGCAGATCCAGGTCAGTGGGCTTTACTGAAGGTAGACGACTCCCCCTGCGATATGGGGTTGATAAGGCCAACAATAGTAGGATTTGCTCTATCCATTGGATTTGCAGGATTTCTGGGTATCAAGTCCGGCAGGCTGCAAATGACATTTTAACTATTTCAAAAAATGCACAAAATGAATACAGGGGGTATATTGTAAAATTCTATAACTTCTCATTATACAAACACAGATTGTACGATTCCCCTTTAACTCCTCCTGGCACGTGTCCATGTTTGTTTTCTGAGCACTCAGTGAAGAATTTTCACTTCCTGTTGCACATTTTCCCATCTCCCCGGCCTAGTCTATTGGATTACCACATCCCTTTTTTAGCACGGACGCTCTAAGCCTTTGCTTCCTCCACTGCCGGAACGGCTCTTTATGGGCCTCGCCGGAGCACCTGTCTCTCAATCTTGTTGGGCAGGATCACATTTGGCCTATGGCTCTGTATCCTAGTTACTGTTCATGTTGCCATGCAAAATATTGACACTGGCAAAGAGAGACGTCACATGGTGCAGACATGATAGTGTAGTCAGCTGTCAGGGCATGCTGGGAGTTGTAGTACTGTAACAGCTGGAGAGCTGACGGTTGGAGACCACTGGTTTAGGACATAAGTGGCCACACTATGCAGATCTACTACATTTACTGCAAGGACAAAAGACTAAATACTGGGCTGCAATTATAAATATGGCCAGCAGGGGTCACTGTGCTCAAAGTAAAAACCTTCTGTAGGTTCACCAATGTTTAGCTGGGCAGACTCACTAGTGTATCCCACTGCACGGGGCATAGGGGTGCCGGGGGAGGAGTCACATCCGGGCCCTGGTGCCACACGATACCTATTATAAATGGCACCGGGTAGGATAAATTGTAGATTTTGCACAAAAGCCCAGGAGCTTACAGTCTACAGTCCTACAGGCACAGCTGTGGGGCTTGTTGCAAAACAGAATCCTGACGGATGAGACTCCAAGCAGCACCGCCGACAGCAAGCAGAGATCTTAAAAATGGTGAGGACCTGATATAGTCACTATAGAATGGGATCAGCAACCTTTGACCCTCCAGTTGTTGTGAAACTACAACCCCCAGCATGCTCCATTCACGTCTATGGGAGGTTTGAGAACAGCAAAGCAAGTGTGCCTACTGGGAGAATGTCAAATTGACTGACCCCATCCAAGGAAACTGACCTCTGACCGGGACTACTTACCACAGTCAAGTACTGTAACATTCTCCCATCAACTCGGGCTTCGTAGAACTGGTCCTTGTACTGTGGGAGGCCAATGTCGTCTAACCAACCTGATAATAAAGGGATTGGGTGAGACCAAGCCATAGCAATAAGGTACAGCAGCCTGTAGGCGGCGCTCTAGTAATAGGCTGTAGTGTGTGTAGTCAGACAGCTGTGTGTGTAGTCAGGCGTCCACGTGTCCACTCACTACACACAGATCTGATTCCTCCCATTAACAATCCCAGGCCATATGGCCTATTAGGGTATTTGGACATCACAGAGATGGGTCCACGTTCAGGACCCCTCTATGTGCCAGAATGGGGAGCCACATAGTAAGGAGTGACATCCACACTGACCGCCCTGATGTGTCCATGCCATGAAGCTTAGCCATTCAGTTCTGAGTACACATATCGTTTTGTGTATGCAGCTCCTATGCATATCCATGGTGACAGACTACAAACTTCTGCATAGTCTGATCCTCCTTCTTGCTATATTATCAAATGTATACTGACACAAAGTACCAGAAAGACGTAATAATGCATAGATGAATAGGAGCTGCATACACAAAACGGTAGAAGACTTTTAACCACAACTTTTTGCAAAGCTGCGTCATGTTTTATTTTACATAGAGCAATAACAAAAATGATTGCAAAGGTTTCCATTCCCTTTCCAGGACTTGTTCATTGATGACCTACCCTTAGGACAGATCATCTATGTGTGATGGGCGATGGTCTGACACCAGGGACCCCCTGCCGATCAGCTGTTTGATGAGGCGTTGTCGTCCCAGAGTGCTGTGGCCAATGGTGTCAGGTTCATCGGTCACACAGTACAACAACAGATCAGTCGCATTCAAGTGAATGAGGCTGAGCTGCAATACCAAGCACTGCCCCTACAATAGGTGTGGCGCTGTGCTCGATAGTCAGTGAAAGGGCCACAGCACTCATGTGAAGGCTGCAGTCTCCTCAATCAGCTGATCATGAGGGTCCTGGGTGTCAGACCCACCAATCCCCACCTAAGGAGAAGTCATCCATATAGAAGTCCCAGAAAACCCCTTTAAGTCTAGAGAGTATAATCCACTTACGGGTCACCCACGTGTGATCTAGTTGCCCTGATTTTTCGTCTTTTTTGGTGCTGATGGCATTGATGGCCAGCTGAAGCTTCTTTCTGTGCAGAGGATTTTTTATTCCAAGTTCCTTTATTTTAGGACAAGAAAGAAAAAAAAAAGTCACCATCCAGTACTTGAGTCTGGGGTCGGCCAATTAACCCTTGGCTGCCATGGCCATGATGATCGTGCACCCCAATGCCCCCACCAGACCAGGCCTATCCTGTGCCAGTTCTCTCACCTTTTCCAGGCTCTGAGGTGTGGCCGTCAGTAATGTGTGCCCCGAGCTCACCCACTGACGGGCGAAGATGACGTATTGTCCCAAGCCAAAATCTTCCAGCCAGTTACAGACCTGCTCGTTGCTCCACTGCGCAAAAGGAGCGTTATAATCGCTGCAAGAGAAGCCATAGCCTATGGTTAGAATAGTGCGAGAGCGCCCATAGGATAGGACCCATCAGCGTGTGCGCATTCTGGAGCGTGGACTAACCAGAGGTATATACAAGAGTGGTGAGGGATGGGATATGGTACAGGCAGGGCGGCCCATGAGGCCCCTTGATAGAGGGGGGCCCTTTTTAGGTGGATCTCACCACCATTGTGATCTTTACAGGGGCAGCCACACAAGATGTGGAAAATGTCATGCATATAGGATGGGGGCAGCAGAATCTTCTGCCCTGGGCGGTTACAGCTACAGGCACATGACAGCGTACATTGCAAACTGGACAGGGCTCACAGTCCCTGCCCCCAAGGACCCGTGAAAGAGCATGGTCATGTGTATGGGGCCATAGAGAAGAATGGCAACTTGTACAACCCGTACAAACACGGATAACACACTGATGAAAACTGCGATCATGTGCATGGAGCTGTAGGGGGCGGTGGTGTCAGGGGAGACTAGTAGGGGTATATAATGCCTCTGTCTCATATATAATGGGAATATACTGTATATAGTGCACCTGCCATACACCATGTAATGATTATACCTGTTTTTGTTGCGAGGGTCCTTGGTTCTGGAGAGTCTTGGTCCCGCCGTCGCTCTCATTCCCCCTCTTTTAAATTCAGACAATCCTAATTCATCTGTATTGAAGTTTCCGGAGGGAGTTCTCCTTATTCTGGAACCAAGACGGACTTTACATTAGCTGTATAGTATCTATCTATCTATCTATCTAATATCTATCTATCATCTATCTCATATCTATCTATCTATCTATCTATCTATCTACTCATATCTATCTATCTCATATCTATCTATCTATCTCATATCTATCTATCTATCTATCTATCTATCTATCTATCTATCTATCTATCTATCTAATACTATCTATCTATCTATCTATCTATCTATCTAATATCTATCTAATATCTATCTCATATCTATCTATCCCATATCTATCTATCTATTTATCTATCTATCTATCTATCTATCTATCTATCTATCCATCTATCTATCTGTCTATCTCATATCTATCTATCTATCTATCTATCTATCTATCTATCTATCTCATATCTATCTATCTCATATCTATCTATCTATCTATCTATCTCATATCTATCTATCTATCTATCTCATATCTATCTATCTATCTATCTATCTATCTCATATCTATCTATCTATCTATCTCATATCTATCTATCTATCTATCTCATATCTATCTAATATCTATCTATCTCATATCTATCTATCTATCTAATATCTATCTCATATCTATCTAATATCTATCTCATATCTATCTATCTATCATCTATCTATCTCATATCTATCTATCTATCTCCTATCTATCTATCTATCTATCTATCTATCTATCTATCTATCCCATATCTATCTATCTATCTAATATCTATCTCATATCTATCTATCTATCTAATATCTATCTCATATCTATCTATCTAACTATCTATCTATCTCATATCTATCTAATCTATCTATCTATCTATCTATCTATCTATCTATCTATCTATCTCCTATCTATCTATCTATCTATCTATCTATCTATCTATCTATCTCATATCTATCTATCTCATATCTATCTATCTATCTATCTATCTATCTATCTATCTATCTAATTACGATAGCCCATAGATCACCTCTTCACACAATCGCAGCAGTACCGCACTGCTTTACTACACTAAGACTGCTAAACCTATATACATGGCAGATCCATATAAACAGCCGTTTACTGATATACTGCACAGTGCAAAAGTTTTAGTCAGGTGTGAGAAAGAAATGCTGCAAGGTAAGAAACAGAAGGGTTAATAGTTTACTTGTGTCAATGACCAAAATGAAGAGAATGAAGAGAAATGTAAATCCCATCAATATTTGGGGTGACCTTTGCCCTTCGCCTTCCATCAGTTCTTCTCGGTACTTGCAGACAGATTTGGCAGAACTGGGCAGGGAGGTTGTTCCCGCCGCCATCTTGGAGAACTAAGCACAGATCTTCTGTGGATGTTGCTTGCTCCAATCCGTCTGTCTCTTCCTGTCATCCCAGACAGACTGGATGATGATGAGATCAGGGCTATATCTGTGGGGGCCGGATCATCACTTCCAGGACTCCTCCTCCAAAGGGCAAAGGTCACACCAAATATTGATGAGATTTACATTTCTCTTTCCTTCATTCACTTCATTTTGTGCATTCACAAAACCCCCCCAAAAACTATTAACCCCTTTATTTCTGAAAGCTTTATTACGGTGCAGCATTTTTTCCCTTGCGGCTGCCTAAAACTTTTGCATCACACTGCACATAAGATAACTAGAAGGAAATTGATCCTTACTTTCCCCAAAACTTCTTGATGCCTTTTGGGCTCTTCTTGCCCTCGGGAGACAGCGGGGAGTTTGGCCCGGATTCAGTCCCAGATGAGAGGTCATTAAAGGTGATGTCCAGGTTGTTCTCCGTTTCACCTGATGAAATACAAAGTGCGAATTATAGAAACTTTCTAAGCAGCAGATTTATTGTACACGACATTCCACAGTGAAAATCTGTAACACATTATTGTATTGTGTAAGTGGCGAGGGCTTCGACACATGGAGAGAAGAATGGGTGTTATATGGATATTACATAAAAAGGGTGAAATTTGGGGCACAATCCACGGCAAAATCCACACTTTGTGTCACATTATGTATCAATCTGACGTGTCGATGCATACTCTAAGCCAATGTTCACATCTGCACGTCACCAGATGAAAAATTCCTGCAAGACCAACTTTTTCATCTGGCGTCATAAAAAATGGACAGACCCCATTATAGTCATTGGGGTCCCTCGGGATCCATTACGGTCCCTCATGTCACTGATCCACTGGTGTCCGTTTTTTCCTTCTTCCGGTCCGGAGATAGTCCGACAAGTGCAAATGTGAATGCAGTGTAACAAAATCAAAGGTTGCTCAGAAATAAAGACGTAGACACATATTGTATTCCTAGCTGAGGAATATTTGGCTCGGGGGCAGGCAGAGGCTGCCAATGGCGGCTTGTTAAGTGAAAGCCAATACCTGGCACATCGAGATGGGTCTTACTAAAATCTGGAGAATGAGAACATCTAGGAGGTGTTGTTGGCACCAAAGAGCAGTCAATGAGGTCACCAGGGGGCAACACAGAGCAAACATCAAAGGGGCAGAATATGAAAATGAAGGTAAGGGCCTGTTCACATGGGTGTATTGAAGAAATATCTACAGATTTATGGTCAATTGACATATGTGAAAAGTTGAGAAAGTTGTAAATATATTGCATCGCCTATGAAACAGATCCTGTATTATTCTATTTAGAATTCTGCAGGCTTCAGAGCTGAAATCACACATCTCTACTTGCTGGGTTAATTTCTCTACAGACATGGCTTTAGTGATTTACATTCTAGGCCTTTTCAGTAAACTTTCCCGCAGGGCTGTGGAGTCAGAGTCGAGCTGTCATAGTTGGGTGGAGTCAGAGTCAGAAAAAAATTACTCCAAAATTAAACACTTTCAATTATATTATAGAATTATTATTATTGCATAGTTTGTTACATATTTACTTTTATAGGAAGTCAAACACTGGATTTTTTAATGAATTAGAGGAGCTTTACTGCGTCTGTCTGACCATGACTGAGTCAGAGTCGGGCTGTGCAAAAATAGGGGAGTTGGAGTCGGTGGTTGGTCTACTGACTCCACAGCCCTGCTTTACCACTGTCTATAGGAGCTAGGCTGCTAGGGGTGTGTCTGACAACAAGTCTGTTGACTGTTCCCAACAGCAATATGAAGAATTATGCAGAATGCAGATTTGGACAAGTGTAAATATATATATCTAGTATTCCACAGGTTTCCACCCCTAGAAATACACAACAAGCAGATATCCATGCACATTCTCCTTTTAAAATCCACAAGAAATACAGAAGTTGGTTAAAACTAAGCATGCTTATATGTCATAGAAGGTCCAGCCCTCCAACATATCGATACTTCTCCAAAATTAAAAGTTGGGTCTACAAAGCCACCATCTTATTCTAGTAACATGGCTAGAAGAGTATCAGATTATGACTTGAGTAGGGTCAGTAATTCATTGCCGAGAGTCCGGCACCCCATGTGACTGCTGAGACCAATAAGTGGCCTCAGCGGTTGCTGGAGAAGGGCTGGTGACATATGTCAGTGATGTCACCGATTCCTTACTAGCGACCACTGAGGGTCTCAGCAGTCACTTGGGGTGCAGGATCTCCCGGCCGCCACAAGGGTTGCTCCAAATCCTGGACAATAAATTAAAAGTGGATGCGCGCAAGTTGTGGATAGGGTTGGCCCTCAGAACCAATTTGTCTGGAGGGCCCAAGGTGCCCCGGTCTGACACAGTCTCTAGCCGAACCCAACTTACATTCATAATAAAGGCAATAAGTAGTAAATGATACCAGGCTATAAACAGCACACAACGCTCGAAGAAAACCAATGATGCCCCTTAGGTAGGGAATATGTCACACGCATGCGGTGGTAACCATTACAGGTACGATACCTATCACTGGGGCACTGGCACTTCTGATGATATCTTCACATCAATCCCACAAGAGAGAATTAACAACAAAAAAAAGAAGGAAAAAGTCAAATTTCATTGACTAAAGGAAGAAGCAATCCAGGAAAGTATGGCCGAACGATAAGAGCCTAGCACCAAGAGCGAGGGGCTTTACAATGCATGTTATAGAGCAGGAGGAGCTGAACTGGTCATTTATTGATCTAAATCTCTTCCGATTCTGGGCTCAAGAGTCCAGTGGGCGGTCCTACTCAGAAATTTAGATACATATATATGTATATATTTTCCCACAAAACTATATATCTCAATAGGCTCAGCTCCCCCTGCTCTATAACATGCTGCCTGCAGACTGGATTGTATTTTCAATGTGACAGGTCCCCTTTAAGTTTAAAGGTATGAAGAGGCAGTCCATGATGCTCCTATAGGACCCAACGTAAAGATAGTGGATTTGGATCTAGGCTATCACCCTACCATGTAATCCTACTGTCTATAGCATCATAGCAAATGAAGAAGGGGTTAAACAAACCAAGTGTGACCAAGCACCAGAAGTTACGTAATGAAGACTATGACTTACACAAGCTCTGCATTCCATTTGTTTCACTGTTTATGTGCAGTGCATTCTGGGATGCAGGTTTTCTGAAGCCGTCGTGTGACCCATTTGGAGTGGTACGAGAAAGTTTTCCCGGTAAGGTCTGGTACCTAGGATCTGCTTTACTCTGACATGGACAAATCAGTGGGAACAGGTTATGTAACAATACACAACAAAACAGTAAGAATAATTACACTTAATAACAATTAATTACACTTAATAATAATGACACTTTAAGGGAGCCTGTCACCAGAATCCAGCAGATCAACCAATATGCAAAAGAGTTCTTTGGAGCAACAAGGGCATTGCTTTTGCTCCAAAGAGGTAAGTGGTAACACCATCATTGCTCTAAAGAGCTCATTTGCATATTGATAAAAACTGCAACATCTCAGGGAAGGAGGCGCCGGGAGCGATTCACAAGGTGACACTAACCTATCTATCTGCAGGGCTGGGGTGATATGCTGGTTCTGGTGACACTAACCTATCTATCTGCAGGGCTGGGGTGATATGCTGGGTCTGGTGACAGTAACCTATCTATCTGCAGGACTGGGGTGATATGCTGGTTCTGGTGACACTAACCTATCTATCTGCAGGGCTGGGGTGATATGCTGGTACTGGTGACAGTAACCTATCTATCTGCAGGGCTGGGGTGATATGCTGGGTCTGGTGACACTAACCTATCTGCAGGGCTGGGGTGATATGCTGGGTCTGGTGACAGTAACCTATCTATCTGCAGGGTTGGGTTGATATGCTGGTTCTGGTGACACTAACCTATCTACCTGCAGGACTGGGGTGATATGCTGGGTCTGGTGACACTAACCTATCTATCTGCAGGGCTGGGGTGATATGCTGGGTCTGGTGACACTAACCTATCTGTCTGCAGGGCTGGGGTGATATGCTGGTTCTGGTGACACTAACCTATCTGCAGGGCTGGGGTGATATGCTGGGTCTGGTGACAGTAACCTATCTATCTGCAGGGTTGGGTTGATATGCTGGTTCTGGTGACACTAACCTATCTACCTGCAGGACTGGGGTGATATGCTGGTTCTGGTGACACTAACCTATCTATCTGCAGGGCTGGGGTGATATGCTGGTTCTGGTGACACTAACCTATCTATCTGCAGGGCTGGGGTGATATGCTGGTTCTGGTGACACTAACCTATCTATCTGCAGGGCTGGGGTGATATGCTGGGTCTGGTGACACTAACCTATCTATCTGCAGGGCTGGGGGGATATGCTGGGGTCTGGTGACACTAACCTATCTATCTGCGGTGCTGGGGTGATATGCTGGGGTCTGGTGACACTAACCTATCTATCTGCAGGGCTGGGGTGATATGCTGGTTCTGGTGACACTAACCTATCTATCTGCAGGGCTGGGGTGATATGCTGGTTCTGGTGACACTAACCTATCTATCTGTAGGGCTGAGATGAAATACTGGTTCTGGTGACACTAATCTAAGGGTTGTTGAAAGGTGGGCTTGCAGAATAATTTTATCTGGTGGGTCTAAGGAACCTTAGTATGAAACTGGTTATGGCAGACCACTCCATCTTAGAATTTGGTGGCATCAGCTAAGGAGGGAATTGGGGAGAAGATGTTGGTTGGAAGGTAAAGCCTCTAGGCAAGATTTATTTACAGACTGAAACAGTCAAGTTAAAGTGTGCTCAATGGCAAGATATCAGATTCAAGTTAAACTTTGCTACTGCTGTGTGTGTGTGTATATATATATATCCCCATGTGATGACTAGTGCAGGGTATAAGAGGGCGAGGCATAGCAAGGATCCAAATAACACCAAGGAGTCCTTGTGTCATCTGTTGGTAGAAATCAGGCCATTTAAGCCACACCCCCACGATCATCCACAATCGGTCCAGTAATGCTCACTTTCGGGAGGGGTTGACACCAACCCCTTTTCGTGTCAGCACAAGGTGAATTTGTTTGGGATTATCTCTGAAAAGCTGAACAATCCTGGAAAATTTGGGACTGTGGGCACAATAAAGTATAATTTTTCCCTGTAATGTTCCTTTAAGATGTTTTTGAAATCATAAAAGCTAAAAAAAAAAGGTAAACAATATTTTAAAAAATCGTTGCTCTATATTAAATTGTGCACCACGTAGGGTCTGCCAGTTCAGTCATGGTCACTGATGCAGGTAATGCCATAACTGGGGGATCCTTCGAGCTCGCCGTTGGATCGATTCCTGGTTTTCAAACTTGGAGTCGGCTATTGTAGCGCAAGCGATTTACAAGCCCCATCTCATGCCTTTGTCTCATGATCAGCAGGGTTGACGTCGGTGCCCCAGCAACAGAGACGGGTGAGGGGGTAGTGATTTTATAAAGAAGCCTCATCCAACATTTTTAGTTGGTAGCAATAAAAAATGTCAATATCCTGCTGTAAAAATGCCTATATTTGACTTACTGTATTAACATGAGCCCTGTTATTTTTTGGGGGTTGAGTTATTAGTACGATGAAGGTGACAAACAGGTGAATGTGAATAGTTATTCTGCAAACTCCAAAAACAGAACACAAAAAGTTGCATTAATAAGACAAAAAGTTTTAATATAGTTAATATACCTCGGGTGTTACTACAGGTTCTGTTACTACAGGTTCTGTTACTACAGGCTCTGAGATTTCCCCATCAGCATGCTATACAGGGTCAAGACGTGAAGAGAAAAGTGACAACAAGACCACACGATTAGTATCGGGTGCAAATACAACACAGTGAACGGTTAGAATAAGGACTGCAACAACTTTATTGGCATTTAACCCATTCACTCCTTAGGCCCAGTTCTAGATTTTAAGATATTAAAAATGTGTAATTGGTGGAAATCCACAGCAGAATGTAAAAAATACCCCATCGTGGAGGCGGCTTTGGTTGCACCTATGAAGAATACTGGACCTCAAAAGCAGGAACTAAAGAAAACTAATGACTTGGTGCCTTGGCGGGCCATCAGCGGTTTCCTGGCATTTTGGCAATGAGACCAATTTTTTTCCAATGTTGGATAGCCAAGGCTTTTGGCTCATCAAATTCTGGATTACTGGAATGCTATTGTATGTTCTTAAAGGGGAGCAGTCACATTGAACATGGTGTATGATCTGCGGGCAGCATGTTATAGAGCAGGAGGAGCGGAGCAGACTGATATATAGTTTTGTGGGAAAGGATTCAGTATAAGGTTCCATTCACATTACATTTTTTAACATTCTGTTTAACGGATGCAAAAGACGGATGGTTATCCTTTTATATAGACATTATGTATGTCCAAAAAACGGATAGAAACGGATCCTGGAACATAAAGGAATAAAACGACAAGTTATAGTGAATCTTTACTATTGAAACAATGTATCAGTCGGCTCCTCTGCAGATCAGACACTATATACAACGTGGCAGGTTCCTTTTAAGAACCATTAAGGTAGCCAGAGGGTAGATTGGGAGCCAGGAGTCAATGGGTTACAGCTATGCCATATAAATATATATAAGGTGACTATAATGCACATTTCATGCTGCTAGTCACACAGCACACGCTTCAGTTAACTATTTAACGTATTAAACCTCAGTAGAATACAGGAATGATCCGGATGATGGGGGACAATAGATAACTCTGTGTTATTCTTTAGGCTGCTGTTGACTGGGCACAGAAGAGCGAACCCATGTCCCGTGTCCATGGAGAGATTTCCTACTTTCCTACTGTACACAGTGTGCAGGCCGAGGCTCTGCCAAGGGGGCGTCCGATGGTCCAGTCCGTTCAGATGGATATAGAGCAAGTCTTATCCTCCTCCATTTCATCAGAACAGAACAAATCGGAAGACCCCATAGAAGGGAGAGCATCATGGAAGGGACTCAGATATCACTCCGAGTATCATCCTAGTGCATTCCCCCCTCGGATGGCCGTGTGCATGGGGCCTTAGAACACCTTGCTATTAGAATTACACACGTTACTATTTAATATTAGTTGGGCTCTGTGCACACAGGGTGTGAGCCTTCTGTGTAAGGTACATGTGCCCAATTCTGGTTAGAGCTTCATTAAAAATAACTAGTCACAAATAGAGGTTTTTGTTAAAAAAAAAGAATAAAAACAAACACATTTTGGTTACATTTTTAAAAATGAAAATCTAAGATAAGTAAATGATGAATATTACAAACAGTGGACATGCAAGAAAATCTGCGCCCCCCCACCAACGATCCAGGCATTTATTAGGCATGCAAACAGTCTACTTAAAGGAAACCCGTCATATGGTATACGAGGTATAATCTGCAGGCGGGATGTTATAGAGCAGGGGGAGCTGAGCAGACTGATATACAGGTTAGTGGGAGAAGATTCAGTATAGCATTTCATTTATTAGTTTTATTCCTTCTAATTTTGGACTCAGAGTCCAGTGGTCGGATCTTCCCAGACACAGAGTAGGACCGCCCACTGGACTCCTAAGCCCAGAGTGAGTAGGAATTGAAATGAAAAAGTTGGAAAACTATATATCAACCTGCTCAGCTCCTCCTGCTCTATAACATGCTGCCCGCACATTAGACTGTATGTTGTATGTGACAGGTTGTCCTTAATATATTAGATAGAAGAATCTATAAGGGTAGTATACAATGTGTCACCTCCGAAAGCATTTCCTCATATTCTTACACTACTCCCAGAACACACACAGTAAATTAATATTTAGGAATAATTACCTATAATTGTACGCCAAGTCCTTGCCCTTGCCTGACCCAATTTGTATCCTGTTGTATCATAACTTAACTTTCAGCGTTAACCAGTAACTGAACTAAATCTGGCCTTATAATATTGGACCCATCCCTTGTGCCCGATATTGCTGCTGAATCTGCATTTATCACATCCAACAATTAGGGACCGCCATGGGGTCCGAAATCATGCTAGTCTTTCATAATTTCATCCCTTCCCACTTTTTGCTGAAGTAAAACCAGAATTTAATAGTTGGTAGTGGAAAAGATCATGATTCAGTGATGTATATTATATTTGTGGATTCTACATATGATTAACACGGGTTCTGGAATATTTACTGCAACACATATCATCATATCTGACTTCCCTAATGGATCACCCGGTCCTACATTGTGAATACTGTTGTACCTTTTCCGTTGAACCACTTTGCAGATCTTCCAAGCTGGTGGACAGTTGTCGGGGCTGGATTCTACTAAAAGAAAACATTCAATTTTTTCTAGAGATTCTCCATGAACAGTAATATTACGGATCATTTTATGCCGACGAATTGGTTACTTTGTCAACAAAAGATTTCTCACCTATTCCTCTGCTCTATGGTTTCCTCCTGTGGCGAGTTCAGATTTTCAGGAGAACTAGGTGTGCTGATCCTGGAGAAAAATATCATAACCAAAATTTTGTGGTTCAGACATGAAATAGGCAATTTCTGACTTGACGGGAGAGTCACTATAATAGACAATGTCATAGTCTGGTACGGCCAGATAATTCGGAAATTCTACAACTGCATTGTCATGTATAACACAATGGAGGGATTCATCAAGACCAGCGTATTATACATCAGTCTTGATGTCCCCGTGTCGGTAGAGGGTGCACTTAGTTTATGTCGAGGACCACGCTTCCTCCTGGAATCCATATTCCTTGGCTAAAATCTACACCAGTTCCTTGCTGGGGTAGATTGCGGTCATCGCTTACGCCACAGAAGTCACAATTGGTGTTAAAAAGTGGTTTGCAAGTTTTTTTACACCAACAAAGTGGAATAGATTCCTAATGCATCTGCGCCAATGTTCGGCAATACTTGTAGCCCTGTTGTATGGGGAAGGACACACTATGAACAGGAGTGTCAGATACTTGAGGAAATTTAAAGAGGTTGTCCAGGAATTTTATATATGGTCATTTGTATAGTGGATGGGCACCCATGAAGTCAATGAAAGTAGGGCTGCAGTACCAACACCTGACCACTATACAGGGCACGGAGCCATCTGCTTCCAGCTCCGTCCACTAAATAGCACAGACGTACCCCCAAACAGCCGATCTGTCATTCCTCCACTGTTCACATATTTACAACCTATCCTAAGGATAGGCCATAAATAAAAAAATTCTTGGGAAACTCTTTAATACCATCTAAACCGCACTGGCGTCAGATCGGCCACCGGCAATAAGAGGCAAAAGCTGTTTGGTGCATCTTGGGATATTTGTGTGCCAGGAACCGGGACCTATGCCAGCTAGGAGCAAGGGTCTTGGTCGTGAGAATGACGGGACGATGAAAGATGGAGGCTCTGGGAAGGCTGACCTGTAGGAGGCAGCAGTGAAGATACTTTGTATTGTATACTTTGAATAATTTATACTAGATTTTATACTAGGTGAACCATAAGAGACAGCTCGGAGTGCTATACATAACTTGGCACATGTTTCGCAGCCACTGCGGTTTATATTTCACATTCAGTAGATTCATTGTGCGACACCAAACCACATCATTCTGTTTTAATTAACTCCAGAGTAAGAAAACATGGCTTATTGTCAAGATACTTAGCAGATCTGGAATACAAACATACAGCTCTCTGGGGAGGGCACAGCCAGTATACGGGATTTCCTGCAAGGGGTATAATCTGCTCTACTGTTGACCATTCACAGCCTTTAATATGACCACTTAAAAGGGATTGTCCAGGTTTGGAAAAATTTGGTTCCATTTTTAGACACAGCGCCACACCTATCCATTGGTTGAGTCTGGTATTGCAGCTTATCTCTTTTTAAATGAATAGGGAAGAGTGGTAACACCAGACACAACCTAGCCATGTTTTTGTAATCCTTTCCAACCATCTGATATCTAAAGAGACAACCTTGTTACAGCATATGGTTCATCTTGTACCAAAGTAAAGTTTAGGTTAATATGTCATGTGTGAATGGCTGTGGGTATACACTACAATATTTTTCAATGGTGTCCTCAATTTTAGGCACCCCCTTGTAAGGACAAGTTCAGATGACTATGTCGGTTTGGGTAATATAGTGCGTGTGACGGCTGCGTTTCCTGGACCACTATGGATTGGCTGAACCAAACTTATTGCATTATAGTGTTCTATGACACCAAGAGTTCCAGCCAGATTTCGGGTTTTTGCACCATGGCCTTGGAACTGGAACTCACAACATCCTAGATCACCATGATACAACGAGTTCTGTTCAGCCAAGTCATGGTGGGTCAAGGGAATGCCGCGGCACATGGCCCATATAACCGAGCCATAGACAGGATGGAATCTACAATCACAAAGGTGCAACTATATATTCCAGGAACTCAAACTTAGATAGTGGGATATTGTAGTACAGGACTACTACATATAATAGTATTAGAGCACACGTATACACGTCTCAGCCTCACGTAATTATAGTATGGCACAATGACCGTAATTTATTCCTCACCAGGTTCATTCACTTAACATATAATTTTCTTCATTAGTTTTCGGTTCTTACCCATTTTCCAGGATGTTTTGAGGGGGGTGAAGTTGGCGCAGTTGGGGAGGACGCGGTGGAACACACCTATAGACGACAAGGTAGACAGACATTTAGGCTGGGCAAACAATAGAGAGCCACCTCGGACAAGTCTCAGCATTATCTCCTGCAGATAGGATAAAATCTATCACAAGATAAGAGCACCAAGTATATAGATCCTATATAAGAAATGGTATAGGCGTGTAAGGAGGGAGAGCGGGGCGACCTCCATTCATAGAACATGGCCTGGGATGTAGTGTTGCTTGTGCAGGCAAATGGACTTGCATATATATATTTCTCGCTGTATATGCTTTATATACATTGTGCTAGTGCTGGAGTCACTGCTGCAAAGGAGAATAAAGATATTGCAGAGCAGTGCGGCTGAGGCCACATGGAGTGACGGAGGAGCCCGCCATTATGGGAGAGCATGCATAGTAATGCTGATACACTGCACCACAACGCTGTCAGGAAGGGACCGTCCCAGAAGAATAAAAATGGCGGACAGGAAGTAGCTAGCATACAACCGCTTCGTGTCAGAGCAACTGTAACCAGTGCAAACAGCAGAGCCGTTTCTCTTTTTGTAGTTGGAGACGCGCTAAGGCCCTATGCACATGACCGGGTGTGCATCCGACATGGCTCATGGGTTTGCAGAGGAATGCACTTGTGTATTCCATGATCTATGGGGGCTTCTGATGTGTCCTGTTCCGATGACACGGAGGAGGATAGGACCTTGCTCTATGTTCATCGGAACGGAATGGACCATCGGATGCCCCCTCGGAGGTGCATTGGCCTGCACACTCGGACATATAGCCATGTATTTCAGATCTATTGTATAACTATGCCCCTTCATTCAAGCCAGATACACAGCAGTCACCACATGGTCACATTACCTCTGACTTCAGTAAGTCCAGGCTCTGGTTGTTTTTAGGAATCAGTTTCTTTATGGTAGATTCCACTTCCTCTTCGCTGGCAGTAGAAAGTATTCTTTCAGAAGAACCTAAAATAATAATAATAAAAAAAATACATAAAACTTACGCCATATACAGAGATTTTAGCAGGATTTGTCACCAAAATAGTCTCGGGTGCATTTTATCATTTTATTTCCTTTATAGTATTAGATGACCATGAAAGTTTCTGAAGCCCGACCCGTGGTGATCAGCTCATCACTCGTCTGATTTCAATTGGAAGATGCATTTTTAAAGGCAAGATCACCCCTTTAAAGTGGACTTTTCACCCCGTCCACCTACTCCAACTCTTTGCATCTCTCAATAGACGCTGCTCCACTCATTCCGGGACAGTTGGAATTTTTTCTCTAGCCCCCACCGTTCATGAGCAATGAGCTTTTTGTTTCAGAACCCAATATGTTAATTGAGCCCAGGACCACCCACTTGTAGAGATACTAATTAGCATATTGGGTGCTGACACTAACAGAAAGGATTACTCTGGCATGGTGGGGCTAGAGAAAAATTCCAACAGCGCCAGAATCAGTGGAGCATTGACTATGCAAAAAAGTGGAGGTGGTGAAAGGTCCTTTAAGATTTGCATTTGTTATAAAATTACCAAGTATGAAGCCTATTATTACATGTTTATGAAATGAAATTTGTCTTTGAGTTCACCCCTTCACCAGTGCCAAGGTATCTTTAGAATCTAACAGCATGCCTGGTTGATCATATAGACTCCTCTGACACAATGCCACTATGATAACTCCTCCTGGCCAGTGATATGGAAGTTGTATGGGTCCAAATCACCATCCTCACAAAGGTATGCAAAAGAGCTATAATAGTACTAGATGTTATGCAGCATCTATTTGGTTTGGGGTCTGGATCCACACCATGCACCTATAAGCTTGAAGCATATGACAGGAAGTGTTATCCTAGGGACAAAGGGGCAAAGCAGCTGCAAACAATAACCCTCTTTAAATTCAGTTAATGATCTCTCCCCACAATTATAAAAGGTAGTTAAAGGCAATGGATTGGATTTTTATTAGGTTAGTTCTCCTTTAAAGTTCACATTCCTTTCGAATAGGCGCAAATAGTGAAAAATGCTGCCGGGTCCCAACTTCTAAATAGGAACAAGAAGTAAATATTAAGCCCCCTGGAAGACAATCTGGAAACTATTCTAGAAGTTATGAGGATGTTTATTGTAAGGCTCGGAAATAGTAGCAGAATGAATTAGCAAAGTGAGCGCAAGCACGGCACAGCAGAGCGAGGGTTAGTGACTGGCACAAGGCTGTGCACATAAGAGGGCGCTGTATACAATCCACACCCCCGGCAGTCAGACAAACCAGCTCTGTATTAGAGATTTGTGTAATGTATCCGCAGTCTGGTTATGTCCATATTGTGGCCACAAGCGCTGGATCTACTATTGTTCTACTGAACCAAACTTAGATCGCCAGACAAGTCTATGGGTGCCGATTTAAGGTTACCCATTAGTGTCATGTTAAAGGGTCACTATGGGGCACATTTTTTTTGTGCAGAATGTGGTTTTGCAAAAATAAATTGCAACTTTTTAAAATCTGCGTAGAGTTCCAGAATCACTTATACTAGGAAATTGGCATAGATGACGACTAATCGGACAGGGCCCATGGTGCTTGGGCAAGTGCAGCCCCTTCACCATATGCCATACACAGCATCGTACAAGGTGTAGTGGCTGTGCTGGGATGGGGCGAAGCTGCAGAAGGATCACATGACTGAAGGACCTGATATTGGTCAATGAAACAAGGCTGCAGCCCCTTCCATGAGCCGATCAGACCCCACCGATCTGATATTGTTGACCTATCAATATAAAAATCCCAGAATACCCTTTAAATCTCGATGCCCTTTTAGGTCTATCAAAGATCACATGCCAAATTCATACCAAGGTCTGGTCAAGGGGTTGACACATACGACAACTTTTGTACATCGCGTTTCTCTCGGTATATTAGCGATATGGCATGAGCGTTGCATGTGCCCCCCGTGGCGCCAGTTGGGCAGCACTCGCTCACAGCAGCCTATACCACAACTCACCATGTGTTGCCATCACAAAGTTCTTTACCCGTCTGTATTGGTTTAGAAGCATTGTAAGCTCTTCAATTCGGAGGTCCTAAAACGTAACATAATAACAGATAAGAAGAGACAGTCCTACAAATACAATCCAGAGGTCTCGGAACGACAGCCCCAAAACCTTCAGCTCTAAGGCTTTACCAGTGGCTGGTTATATACGTCATATACTGGATCTTATTCCACCAGAAGATGCCATATAGTGTATAATAGAATATACTAAGGCATAAGAAATACAGTAAACTATGTGCAGAAAACTGACTCCAGAACAAGGACCTGACAGCTTATTGCTCAAATCTTTCCATGGGCCGACTTGTGCCAGAGTAGACGCCACGTCTTTCCTTACTTCATGGCTGCCAAGTCCATAAAGTCATGCACGGTTTAAAGTGACCCTGTCACCAAGCCGAGTGGAAGAAACAAGGAAGGAGCTAGTGAGGCAGGAGGTACAGTATTGTGCAAAAGTTTTAGGCAGGTGTGGGGAAAAATGCTGCACAGTAAGAACGCTTTCAGAAATAGAAGGGTTAATCGTTTATCTTTGTCATTAACAAAATGAAGAAAAGAGGAATGTAAATCCTACAGATATTTAGTGTGACCTTTGCCCTTTGCCTTCCATCAGTTCTTCTCGGTACTTGCAGACAGTATTTGGCAGAACTGGGCAGGGAGGTTGTTCCCGCCACCATCTTGGAGAACTAAGCACAGATCTTCTGTGGATGTTGCTTGCTCCAATCCGTCTGTCTCTTCATGTCATCCCAGACAGACCGGATGATGATGAGATCAGGGCTATATCTGTGGGGGCCGGATCATCACTTCCAGGACTCCTCCTCCAAAGGGCAAAGGTCACATCAGATATTAATGGGATTTACATTTCACTTTTCTTTATTCACTTCATTTTGTTAATTGACAAAAATAAACGATTAACCCTTGTCTTTCTGAAAGCTTTTTCTTATTTGCAGCATTTTTTGCCACATGCAACACAGCCCCTATCATCAGGATAGAAGAAAACGTTCTGGTCTGGACTCCCAACAATCAGGAAAACAGAAGGCCAGGAGTTCCTTGCGTGAATGTGTGACCGCTGTAGTACTCAGTCATCTTAGTCAGCCATGGCTTACAAAATTTGATACCGCAGGGAACTACTGCATCCTTGTATGCGATGCCTGCCGCTGAGCTGCCAATCCCACAGCAAATTTGTCCTTTTCCCTTGATAGTCATCATTAAAATAAGCTGTCAGGACATGAAGAGAAGCTAGCAGTCTTGTGATTGCTATCTCTTTCCTAAGACATAGATACCATAACACCTCCTGCACACACGTTGGAAAATCCGGTCTGTACATTGGCTGGACTTCCCGGCCAGAACTCAGTCAGGAGACTCGGACTCCAAGGAACATAGTGGTCTTTAACACTAGGAGTCCCTGCAGCTCTACTGTTCTGTACTGCAGGGACTCCTAGTATATACCACTATGATACAAGAAGTCGCAGTCATCTGACTAGGTTTGGGCCAGAAAATCCAGTCGATGTGCGGGGCCTAGAGGATTTAAAACTGAAGCTAACTTACTAATGTACTTTAATTCTGAAATCCTTGCCTCCAAATTGGGTGGCAACACCAACTTATGGGTTGGGTTTGCAAGAATCCCACAACTTTTCAGAACGATACAAGTTGAGTTTATGAATATTTGGGACAATCCCAGCAAATTCAGGATAGTCTGCCATTTGGAATGTAGGATATACAACCGGCATCATGTTAAAAGCCAGATATTCACATATTTAAGGGGCTGACCCATCAGAGGGAACCTCTTTAGGTCAAATCAGTTGATCATTCTGGGTCCTGCTCCCAGCATCCCTTGCAAATAGCCGATTCTGCTGGAGAAAGCCGTGGCCAACCAGGCATTACACAACCCTCCATTCTGGTTTATAAAGTCCCATTCTATGATGTCCATGTGTCCTAGTAAGACACACAGTCAGGAGTTGTCCATATAAGACATCCCCTTTAAGAAAACATATAATACACAGAATACACAAAAATTATGCCAATAGTACATCCAGCACAGACTTACTTTTTCCTCATTCGCCGCCAATAACGCCTCCATTCCCAACTTTAGCCTCTGAACTTCTTGATCTGCAGGTCAGAAAATTACAATTGTTATTACACCTTGTTATGAACCTAAATGGTAACAAATTATTGTATTAAAACCAGTCACGTGACCCAATGATTAGGTTTGCCATAAGCACAGATTTCTAATGCAAAGCACATGTGGGGTTAAGAAATAAAGCGGTGAATTTTTAACCAATTTACTCGAGCAGGATCATTTACATAATACTCAACAATGCAGATTTTCACATACAAAAAGTGTCATTGGCATACAAAAAAATTCATTGCCCAAGATGAGAGCACTTCATAACTTAAGGGTTAAATGGGAAGCATCCATGGTGGGTTCTTTCTTGAGCGTGCGGCGATTCAGCCACGGAAACTGCGGCGCATGGCTCACGCTTTATTAACCCCATCATGGCCACAGGACAGCCTCAAATTCCTCAAATTGGCCAAGTGCAACCAAAGTAGGAGTTTTAATGGCTGAAACAGAAATTGTTCATCCTACTACGAAACTTACCAGTGGGCTATGGGGTCAGGTAGCCAAACCCCTGCTGATTTACAAGCCATACTAGTAATAAAAGCAATAGTCAGGTTCGGACTGGTCCAGAATGGGACTGGAGGATCCTCCAATGACCCAGGCTCCGACACAATAATGGGTGCCAAGGTACAGCAGAAGACAACCCCATCTGGAGTGGACTTGGGAGCCAATTATTTCTCACTAGGGTTGGATTCACTAATATCCTTTCAGACTCTATTAAAGATATGGATGTGTACATCTGTTATACAGATGCAGGACGAGCGCTCAGAATTAAAGGGGTTTTCCAGTACAATGATAGGATAGGGCATGAATATCACCACACCCCTGCGCTCGGGTGATCCCTCCCGGTGTCTCCTTCTCAGGCCAGTGACATCACGTTCATTGGTCACATGAACATGATAATAGGACTGAGTTGCAGTACCAAACACAGCCACTATACAATATATGGCGCTGTGCTTCGTATGAGGTGAAGAGACCAGCGCTGGTCTGAAACACCATCAAACAGCAGATCGGTGTGGGTGCTAGGTGGCGGACCTGGAAATACTTTTGAAGCCCTCTGGTGGACCACGTGTGCAATTTTCCAACTTTTTGATCCACTCCAACAATAAAATACCATTATCCTATATAGTTAGACTCACACACAAAGTTTTTTTTTTTTTTTTTTTTTTTAAATTCTTCCCCCACCCCCCCAAAAAAAATTAGCATGACAATTCGTATTTAATGATAACAGCAAAAAATTAATCCAAATTTCACCAACACTGCAGGCAACACACAGAGCAACCAGACAGCCTGCCCATTCCCAAAATTGGAATCCATATTACTTTGGCCAACAGTTACAGTGATTTCATAGATTCATGGAGAAGCTGAGGTGGAGGAAGCAATGACGCAATGTTAGCTGTCTGTTTGCTGCTAGCTGGCAATCAGTGACATGGAACGAAGGTTATTGCAACGATGTAGCATTATAGACAACAGTGGTGGACAAGAACGAAAAAGGACAATGGCTTACGTTTCTCCTTTATCCTCCTCCTAAATACTTCTTCTATGGGATGGGAAGAAGTAAAGAAAGCAAAATAATGCAAAGTTATATTTTACATAATATAGGCAGTTAAGATTGCATTATATTAAAGGGTGTGTGTACTTTTGCAACCCACATTTGTATTGCTTGAATGCATCTAAAGTAGAAAATAAAGCAGCTTTTAAAGTTGTCCAGATTAATAGTCTTCTACTGTTTTGTGTCTACAGGTCCCATGCAGAGCTATGTGTCTCCATGGTTACAGACTGCAAACAAACACCGTGTAGTCTGATTCTAAAAATCCCACCATTCCGCTCAATGAAATGTAACCATGAAATCGTTCTGCATTATGGACTTACATGTGATCAATGCCAATCTTTACACCTGGATGTCCATTAATAAAATTTCGCCTTGATATTCAAAGCATCAAGACGTATTTAGGATTATAAATCGGCAAATATACTTCTTCAAATATTAGTCTGATTATAAAGTTATATTTCCTGCCATCTGTATTTTTTGGCTTCTGTACATTCCATGGGTTACCAAGAAAAAGTAGGCAATTGGGAGGGAGGATCAGACTACACAACGTTTATTTGTAGTCTGTAACCATGGAGACGCATACACAGCATAGGAGCTATATACACAAAACAGAAGGAGATTTTTTTTTTTTTAATTAAGGATAATTGCTACTTTGTATTTCTTGGTCTCGGTCTCTTTGTTGCTTCACTGGGTGAGGCACAGAATGTCGCTTATTACCTCTTTCGGAAGATTCATTTTGTGCTATTGTTCTTGAAGAAATCTGGCTCTGTAATCGCTCAATTTCTGCATCTTTCAATGCCAGCTGCTCCTGGAGTTGTGCAATTTCAGCCTAGGATAATACAAATATAAGACAAAGTCATAAAATAGGCCACAGGATAAAGCATGCAGGTGAGTATGATGTCACATATGTAGAGCTTCAGAGCATCACCACTACATACGAACATACAATTTCCAGAGGAAATGTCCAAGTCGTAGTCAGGGAGAGGGGGCTGATACATGTATACATGTGTCCTAGGGGCTGGGTGATAGGGGGTGGCACCAACAAGCACCAAACCAAGCCAAGCCAAGTTTGATATTCTAACACACCTGTTTTAGTGAATTCTTAAATTCCCCATAAACCTGACAGTTATGTAGCATGTGTCCCTATATGCTATGACTAGGGGAGGATTTGGAATTTCTGGTGCCCCAAGAGAAGTTATATCTGGGGGCCACCGTAATACTGCTCCCAAATGTGATACAATGTGCTCTAAGTGCCCCTGCCCTAGTGGTCCCCACACTTGTCTATCATATGCCCTGTCACTGCCATCTAGGAGGCGCTGCTGACAGTATCAGGATGTCATGTGCCGGTGCAGGTCAGGGTGAATAGGAGGAACCCGCAACGGGGATAGGGGAGTATTTATTAATATCGGCCATTACATAGTGAAATAATCCAATGGGTAATTGGCAATTTTGTAAAAAACAAAAAACAAAAACTGCCGGCTGGTATGTGATCAGGGACAAACCCTACTAACATGGAATGGTGACCAGTTGTCAATTCTTTTTCATATATTTCCAGGAAGAATAACAGGGGAACAGCACAACATAGAGTTCTAAGATAAAAAGCTACAGAACTATTACTTTAAGAAGAAGAAGAATTAGATCTGACTGGCACTGGCAACGTCTCTGCTTTTCCCTTGTACTATTTTTAAGAAATCACCCACAATGACTCTCAGAGATTTGCTTTAACATACTTCCAACCTCCATTTTGCCCCTTATGTAAACCCAGCTACATGGTCTCAGTTACCAATATTGAAAGAATAGCCCACCCCTCTTCCCTCAAGCACACGACTGGGATCAGCAACCTTTGGCATCCCAACTTTTGTGAAACTACAACTCCATACGCATGCTGGTCTCACAACCGCTCGATCGCTAAAGGATGCTGATCCCTGAATTAAAGGCTCCCTTAGAGGTGTATGGTACAACAACTCCCAGCATGCACATTTGCTGAGCTGTTCACAAAAGAAACAGGAGCCTATTGGGAGTTGTAGTTTCACAACAGCTGGAGTGCCAAAGGTTGCTGATATGGAGCCTTATGTTCGATAATGTACAAAGCTGGCAGAAAATGCGTGGCACGCTTCATCAGATATCATAGGTATGGAGCGCGCCTAGGGAAGAAGAGTCTGCACACACTACACACGACATAGCCTTTACAGCAGCACACGGAGGCTGTGCACCATATCACTGGTCAAGAGCAGATACAGTCAAAATCACGTAGGAAAAAGGTATCAAATTTGGTAGCTCACCTTTGTTGCCTTGAGTTTCCACTCATATTGTGCTCTCTCATTTTCCAGTTCCTCCACTTTAATTTTGAGGGTCTTAAGTTCTTGTATTAGCATCTGTGAACGAGACAAGGACACATACTCCATGAGCACCAGGTGAGACGCGCACATCCAACACAAGGCAAGCCAAACATCCAGAATGCTCGTGGACAAGCGGGCAGATCAACCTCATGCAGCAAACACCAAGTCAGCAGGAGACGTCATCCTCTGTGGCCTGTCCACACTTGAGTCTGATGTTCTACAGCGATTAGGAACTTTCCCACCTATGTCAGGAAGGCATGCGAACAGGTGAACGACTTCTGCAAACTAACTGTCTCAGCAAGTCCGTGTGTAGCTCCGGGCAAGTCACTTTTTATTTGTTGATTCCAAAGTAGAAAAAAATCCACCTTGAAGGGCAAACCTGAATATTTGCACTAAATAGTTACCTGTTCAATGGGAAGTCTGGGCGCCCTGCAAAGCTGTCTCCACGGGCTCAGGTCTGACCTCCTACAGTGAATGATAAGGCTATGTCCACAGGCGACAGATTAGTCCGTGTAACTGTCCAATACATCTAAGGGTATGTTCACACATTTCTTGCAAGTGGGTATTGAGGCGGAATCTAGCTGATTTTTCATGGCGGAATCCTGAAGATAAGTCATAATGCTAAAAACTGGTGGATTCTGCCTCAAAAATTTGCCTGCAAAAAACTCTGTGAACGTACCATAAATGGGGTATACAGAAATACATGCACATGCTACAAAAACAACACATGTATGGGACAGATTTTCTGTTGCAGAAATTCTTGAAACAGGCCCAAAAGCAGAAAGCTCCGTCCCCTGTATCGACCCAGCGCTTTCACTGCCACTCAGCTCCCACTGACTTCAATGAGTGCCGAGCTGCAGTGATGGTGCCCGGATACTATAAAAGGAACAGTATAGCTTACAGGACAGGCGCAGGAAGCTGCTCTGTACAGCTGATCTGCCTGGGGGCCTGCTCTCAGTCCCCCACTGATCAGGTATTTATGACCTACCCTGAGGGTAGGCCATAAATTGCTTAAGCCCAGACAACCCCTTTCACATATCCTAAGGCATATTTCTCCAATGCGGCTACCCTTTAGATTTCTGCAGCAGATTTGCAGGTTGACAGGCTACGGATCTAACTCCGTTCATGTTCCTTATTCACTTGGACTTCAAATCTGTAGTCCTAAGAACAGGAATGAGAATTTCCACCAAAAACAATGGGTTGCAGACTTGACATGGATTATGGTGCTGAAGACGCACTGAAATCCAAGTGCAAATCCGTGTTAACATGCCCCAAAAAACAGAGAATCAGGGTCGAGTAATATATAGTTGTATTATTATACCTGCTTAACCCTACCTAAGGCCTCATGCACATGACTGAGCTGGGTACATGGAGCCTGTGCGGCAGTCTACAGTCCCTACAGTTGTGTATTACAGAGGTGTAAGCACTCCATGTGCCGCCATACTGTACCTCCTTATAGCACCCTAATACACAGATATTCCAGATGCAAACATTTGTATGGTATACAGTCGGGGGTATGTGGAGGTACAGTACCGGCCTATAAGTGGAACTTGTCCAGAACCATAATATGGTCATAAGGCCTAAAAACATAAGCGTTATCACCCCCTTACGACCACCATGCAGTTATTCAGTCATATAAACTATTTTTGTGAATTCACAGCAAAAACAAGTAGTAAATGAAAAACAAGATTTAGAGAATATGTCACATATAGCACTGCAAACATAAGCCTTGTACACCAACTAAACTCAACCCTAGCTGGAGAGCCGGCCATGTATAAACCGGTCCTGTAGTCATGGGCATATATACAGTACCATAGAGACAGCCCTATTGGGATTATAGGATGGGGCCTATTGAGTGGTCTGCCCTATCTAGGGCTAGATCTTTCTCCCTCCTTTGTGGCAAAACAAACCAGAGAAAGTACGGTAAGATACGCCGCCAACTTTTCTCCTACAGTCGATAGCAAAAGAATTGGGGCCAAAAAACTGACCTCTTGTCCCTGGTTGGGTGAACCAGTCATATTTACTATTGTCTACATTGCTAAAAGTAGCAAATATAATGTCGGAGAAAAAAACTCATTTTTGTTTTAGGTTAAAAGAGGGTAGAGTTTTTGGAAATTTTGGAAATTTCCTCCATGTATTATTGGACAATACATTCAATATGCTAGTCCGTAAAACCTGGTGCTATCTGCCCCTATACAGGACTCTATGGCAGAAGTGCTTTAGTACATAACCCAACCATACCCCATGCAAGGTTCAGAATACTTCTCATACATCCTTCCCTTCACAACCAGAGCACTTCAGCGGTTGTGGGGGGTCACAACTTGGGGTGTTGTGGACAGGCTCCATTAGGTCAGATATTTTAGCCTGGGTCTCCCTCTCCTGGATTTTAGTATTGATCTCCAGCTGAAGTTTGCACATCTGCTCCTGGAGCTCATTGATCAGATTGACTACAGACTGCAAAAAGGCAAAAAGAAAATAGACATAAAACTAAACAAAACTGTAACACAGAGAAAAAAAAAAGTTAAAAAAAAAAATTTAATTCTCCCGTGACCACCAAGTTAAGACAACTCTACATTTTGAAGACTCCACCCAAACAGCTCCCCATATCTCAGCTTCCCGTAGCTCTGTGAATAGGACATGACTGAGGACTGTGATATAAGGGCGAGTTCACAAGCGGCAGATTTGTTGCAAAATTTTATCCCTTGATACATGACGACTTTGACCGCAACTTCTCAGCACCAAAGATCACAGTCGTCCTGCGACCCTTTTGTTACGGTATGGGTAAGGGGTCGCCTTGTGACACCCAGGGTGCCCCAACGGGGACTTTTAGTTGCAAAAAGATTGAGCAATGCACTATCGAGGTCTCGATGGGACTCCATTCACTTACACCAGTGAAGGAGTTGCAACAAGACATGGCGATCTTTGGAGTCGCGGCCAAAGTCGGCATGTAACTGTAGCCTATCCCATTCATTTCAATGGGGCGCAGATAGTCTTGTACTTGCTGCCAAAACAGCCCATTCTTGTACACAAAAGTGATTTACAGGTGCAGAAATCTCTGCCACGTGTGAATACACCCATAGGGTTAACCATGGCACTGCCAACTTTTTAGGTTGTTAAACAACAGGTTTGTAGTTTTTATTTTCCTGGTTTCTGTATTGGATTTATTTTCTGTCTGGAAAAGTTATACGGTCCACAGTATGCCGCCAAATACCATGAGCTAATGTGCAACACTTGTGCACTTCAAGGTATCGAGGGCCACAGAGGGAAAATTAGACTTCGCTCCAAATAATGTTGTGCATGTTAGACCCTGTTCACATGCCGACACATAATAGTCTGATACAAGCCAAAGGGAGACTCTTTTAGCTTTCATCAGGTGAAGGGGCCCTGTGGATACATTTGACGTACAGGCCAAGAGGTTTCTTTTTTTTTACTGGCGCATACGCCAGACGTATAGGGAAAACGCCATGTAAACAGAGCCTAACACTGAAATATCCTTCAGCATGGTACCGGTATACAGTCATTTTATTATTGTTAAACCCATTTTTTTTAAGACTGTTTGCCATTACTTTGAAAATGTCCATGTCATTATACTTATTTAAAAAAAAAAAAAAAAAAAAAAAAGTACAAAATCCTGCAATTTTCACTCTGGCCACTAAGCCTAATAATAAAGTGCCATTTCCCTCTGTAGTGGTTTCCTTTGCAGCATTCCTCTCATTTACATCTTAGGTTGTATTACAATAGAAGATAACACCTCTATAGATACAACCACTGAGCCATCATTGCATCCACAGATGATGTCACAGCTTATCTACTCCCCCCTCCATGCACAGAGTATGTCTAGAAAATTCTTCCATGTACTGGCGTGCATTTGTGAGGTTTTTTTTGCACCTTTTTAAAAAGTTGAGAAAAGAAACTCCCCTTTGGCTACGCCCCTCTTCCTTACCAAAAAGTAAAAGTTCCGAGGAGAGAAAAACATCTGCAAAAAGTGCAAATGCATCATGAAGTGCAGCAAGTCAACAAGCCCCCAAAAAGGTACAATTTACGCCAAAAAAAGGTGCAAGTATCTTAATAAATGTGCCCCAATGAGGCAACTTTAGTCTGTTGCTGCCTAACAGAGCAGAGAAGAAGCTCAGGCAAGATGGCCGCCCCCATAATCGTGGACAGAAAATAGGATTAAAAAAAAATCTACAAATCAGAAATTAAAAACAGATTAGAGAAAGAGTGATCGATTTCACTCATTTGGTGTTAATAAATAAAACTTTTTGTAAAATGGATCCACGTGAGCCAAACACATACATTTGTCCTTCATATCCAAGGAGAACAACCTCTGCTGCACAGTTCTGAGGCTGCAGCAGTAGTTGTCAAGGCCACGCCCCCTGCGACTGGTGCTCTGCAGCTGCAGCCAATAGACATCATTGCCATTCATCTGCTCCAGCGCCCACCTGTTAAGGAGCGCTGTCACCAGGCTTCCCACTATGGCCAGGGTACTGGCACTTGGCCCAGTTAACAGAGGGTCAATCTGATCCCGTGCCACACTATACAGGTATCCGAGGATATTGTTTCCACTGATGACAAGTTCATGACAAGTGGAAGTGAAATCAATATCTCCAAGAGGTTTTATAGGCTGCAGTGTTTGTTACTAGCACATATAAGACATATAACAGCTGCAGAGTGGCCGGCCTGGCCCGAGCAGCCAAAATCTGTAGCTGGAAACTGAACCAGGATCTCCATGATCATAGGGGAGTGGGCAGTAAGTCTAGGGCAGTGGTCTCCAACCTGCAGCTCTTCAGCTGTCCTAAACTAGAACTCCGAGCCCACAGCACCAGGCTGTCAGGGCAGGCTGGAAGTTGTAGTTTTGCTGGAGAACTCCAGATTGGGAGTGTATGTTCATCAATCATAGCGCATGTGCAGTTAAAGGGGTAGTCCATTGTTAGAAAAACATAGTGGCTTCCAAAAGAAGTGCCACACCCTTCTATGGGTTGTGTGCGGTATTGCAGCTCATTCCCATACATTTTATGAATTATGGAAACCCCTTTAAATGGAAGCAATATTAAAGCACTTACAAAAACACTCACATCCCTCTAACTTAAAGCAGTTTCAGCTGTCACTAGTAAGGGATTGTTAATAATTCACTTCAATGGAAAAGAACAGCAATACCAGACACAACCTGTGAGCAGGTGTGGCGCTGTTTCTGGAAGAAAGCAGCCATGTAATTGTGTGCGACTCTTTAAACAATTTCCACTCTACCACCAAAAACAGCAGCTATGTCAAACTTAAAGTGGACCTCCAATAACGAAACAACTTTTCATAAATGGATAGTACAGGTGAATATAAGAAACTTTGTAATATATCTTATTCATGGAATCTGTTTCCTTCTCCGCTTATGCTGAATTTCTTTTGACATAGAAGTCTATGGAGAGCGTAACTCAGCTTAATAAGTGGAGATTTCTTTAATAAGATATATTACTAAGTTTCTTATATTCACCTGTACTATTCATGTATGAAATGTTATTTTAGAATTGGAAAACCCTTAAAAAAAAAAACAAAAAAACTTTAAAACCTGTGACATGAACACTCTTAGATACTGTTGACTGATCTGTTCTGCTTATTATGCATAATGGTCTCCTACTACAATTATTATTTACATAGTAATTGACGTTCATGTATATTCTTCACAAGCTATAATCATATCCATAAACAACAGCTTGCCTGCTTGCTGACAGTTTCCAGGTTCTGATGCAAGGTATATTCTAAATATGATCTGGAAATTAAATAAAAGCAGTAAAAAATGTCATGAAGATATAGTAAAGCTAAACCAGCTTGTGGATGAGCGGAAGAGTTGTCAGGCGGCCTCTAAGATTTCAATCCTATTCTATATTCGCATCCACTTTAGGGATTTGGATGCGAAGCAAAATCAATTATCTAACACTTAAAGGGGAAAAAAGTCAGATATAAGGAAGAATGTAGTTAATGCAGCCGGAGAAAAGTTCTGAGAATAGATATGATCACACACTCATGGAAGACGCTGCTCTGGTCGGGATGAAGTGCAGCAGGAGTCGGATGTCAATCTCCGAAAGGTCTAATCGGGCTCAGCCCAACACATGTTGGTGTATATATAATACTATACGTCAACGTGACGACAAGGGTGGGGGGAGTAGAGAGCGACTAACCTCCGCCTTGTTGTGAGACTCTTCACTGTCGTTCTTCTCTTTCTCCAAACCGACCAGCTTTATCTTTAGGTTGGAAATCTCGGCCATTAGATCCAACTTTTGGGTTTCTAGTGAGGTCCGACTCAGAAGCTCCTGCAAAGAGAGGATACATACATAGGTCTGAATGTTACCCAACAAGATGACACTAGTCTTACGTTCAATACATGCACATCCTTTTGGTGCTTCCCCTAATTCTCAGCATAGTGTACAGTCATACCATGTACAAGTAACCATGCTATATACAGAACCTAACCATACAGTATGATGCTCCAATAATGCTCAGATGACCCTTTCATCAGTCCCGGATCCAGCAGGACAGCTCTGGACTTCAGGTGTTGTCCCTCTGTCCCAAGAAGCCCAGCACAAGCCCAATTTCAAGTATATGTGTGTGATCAGGATGCAAATACAATGGTGGAGCAGCGAGCTCTCAGCATCCTGCCCTACCATTCATCCTGTGACCCTTGTCATTGGCAGCTCGGCACAGACAGGTGCGATGCAAATAAAATGCCATAAAATGACAACCAAGATTGGAAAAGAGCTGCAGCGAACAAATCTACTCCATCCTTTGTAGGAACAGGGCTAAGTGAATATTCATTTTGGGGGCACAAAGGTGGTATCTTTATTGTATGGGGGCACTAAAAGGGCATCATTACTGTGACAAGACACTATGCAGGCAACATGACTGTGTGCCACACAGAGGACAGTATGACAGTTTACTGGGCATGATGGGGCAAAAAACATTTGATATCAGTAGGTATGGTATATGGTGGGAAATCTTCAACAGAAGACTTCAACAAAAAATATGTCACTACACAGGCATATAGTGGCATGCGCCGACCATAAGATCACAAAAATGTATACACATGGTATGTTTCTAGCGGTGAACCTCTATAAGAAGCACGGGCCGCTCTACTTTTATATACTGTCAAAAACAAAGGTATAGCGATAAATATGAACCCAATGGTGGCCAAAAAGACACTAATTTAGCCCCTGCAGGTGAATGGAGCCCCATGAATCCATACAGGGACAAAATAGCAGGTCCATATATAAGGGAACCAAATAACAAAACTATCCCAGACCTATATAATGCATGTAGGCCTGAAGACACTGGCTGTAGGGGACACTGGGAATCCGACTGCACAGGGCCCAGATATTTTTGTTGTTGGCCCCCTGTCTGAAACATGGTGCATGTTAGTGTACACATATCTGGTGCGGCTAGTAGATTTACTGCACCAGGTGTACATGTGGCCTGCGACATTCACATAACTTACAGCAATCTAA
Organism: Leptodactylus fallax; assembly: GCA_947044405.1. Taxonomy (NCBI): domain Eukaryota; kingdom Metazoa; phylum Chordata; class Amphibia; order Anura; family Leptodactylidae; genus Leptodactylus; species Leptodactylus fallax. The sequence goes on along the minus strand of CAMRHE010000068.1, from coordinate 6,085,320 downwards.
ACCCTATCGTATAAAGCACGGACACTGTTACCGAACCCCATCATGGGGCAATGGATGTAAAGTCATTATATCCGGTTCTCGCTGTTTGTGCCCTACAAGTGCAGGAGTTATGTGAGGTTTTTGAGTCACGGAGGGTATGTTGTGTTGTACAATAGGTGATGGAGAAGAAAATGAGGATTAGGTTTCATGAACTGAGAACGTCCATAAATCAGGCCTCATCTAGTCGGAAACCTTAGAGTAATATTTTCTCCAGAAGCCTGAGAAAGGAAATAGACGCCGGCTGTGCCAAATCTTACGCAACCGGGCAGTGCTGTCATAGGGACGGGTTCTAGTTGTAAAAACTGTGACACATGTGACAATCTTTCGCATTTCCATTGCAGTTTCTGTCCAGCTTTCCAGTGTATTTGATGTCACCTGCGTCTAGAGCGTAATTCTTGTGGCCAAAAAAATCAGAACTCCAACAAACCCCACTAAAGTCAGTAATGTTTGGGTTCACGGGAAAACAACTGCAGTGATTCTTCCATTATTGAAGTTTAAGGCCGGGGCCCCACGTGGCGTAAATGCAGCGGTTTCTAGCGAATCCCATCCACACACTGCAGAAAAATACACACAGAGATTTCCAAAACCGTCGCAGCATGTGAATTATACCTACGGAAATGCCGGCGCTTTCCCTATAGGTATAATTGAAGCAGAAAGTCCGCAGAGGAAACCTTCACAGACTTTCTGTGAAAAGTACTGCACGAAAAACCCCAGTATTTCCGCCGCAGTTTTTCCTGCAGTGCTTTTGGGCTGCGGAGCACTACGTGGGGCCTTAGTCTTAAGGAGGAGAATGATTCCCAGGGGAGTCTGTGACAGGTGACACTTCCTATTGTTGGTCGTTTTCATGGTTGGACGGCCCAATACAAGTCTAAGGGGCAGATTTATTAAAATTATCTAAAAACAAAATTGGTTTAGCTGCCCATAGCAACCAATCACAGCCTATAGCAACCAATCATAGCCCATAGGTACCAATCATAGCCCATAGCAACCAATCACAGCGCAGCTTACACTTTTCAGAAGCAGAATATAAAATAAATGCTGCACTGTGATTGGTCGCTGTGGGCTGTGATTGATTGCTATGGGCAGCTACGATTTTTAGACCGTTTCAATAAATTTGCCCCAATGGGTCATTTTTTAATGTCCATCAAAACAGATTGCATGCGAGCGATGGCCATTAGAAACAGATCGGTGGGTTAAGCCACAAGAAAAAAATAAGTTCAATTAAAACGGACATTAAAAATGGAAGAAAAATTTGTGCCAGACAGATGGATGAAGGACGTTAAAAGTGGATTGCTTTCCCCGTTTTTAACATCTGTTTTTTCTTTCAACGTTTTTGTGCATGAGGCCTTACGCCAAGTTCACATTAGAATCACCTATCCATTGAAGGATCAGAACAACGGATAGGCGGATCACTAGACACACGGAGCCCGACAGACCCCATGGGCTATAATGGGGTCTGTCATTTGATGCAGATGAAAAAGGCGTGCGTGCAGGACTTTTTCATCTGCCGATTTCAGGTGGACATCCGGCGTAAACGTGAACGTAGTTTTAGGAATCTGACAGATAAGCGGTGATAGAGGTATACGGCAGCCACCTATCTACTCATCGTGGTCTTCAGGTCTATGGCTAGCTCTACTTCATTGCAATCCATGCAAAAATAGAAAATCACAAAACTCACATTCTGTGGACGTTTCTCCTCGTAAAGTCTACTCCATCTGCGTGCTCAGTCTCCAGGCCTACCTGCCGCAGGTAGATTTAGTCAGCGCCCAGTGAGGATGAAAAGAAATGCTGCAGCAACGCAAGTGTGTGTCTATAAAACCCTCCAGACAGTGACGGAGACTTCCACGTGGAGCTTCGAAAACTTTTATAGCAACTGTTCAGCTCCGAGAGCTGCCAGTAATCTGGAAAGCCCTGGCCATAGACTGCAGATAATTAGAAGCTAGGCTCTCAGGGCTAATCTCAGGCTCGCATTCTCCTCCGCAGCCCCGGCCGTGAGGGCGCACACAGGGAATAACACAAGCTACTCAGCTGCAAATGAAAAACAAATGTGGAGACTCGCACAACGTGCAGGAACAATGGGAGCGCTGCCTTCACTTGTAACCCTTTTTAGCCTGCCAGATGCAAAGCAAAGGTTGCGATTCACTGACAAGAGGCCAGACGGGTATTTTTAGTGAGCAGCGTGTGTCTCATCTGCATCAAAGTATACTGGGCGTTGTGGCTCGCAGGTGGATCCAGATTACTGCGAGTTGTACTGCAGTAATTGCTTTGGCCCTGGGTGTGTTATAGTATGGTTTACACGTCAATGCCGCAGCAACTGAGAAATATTGTGCTGCCCTGTACCTAAAGACGACTAAAATACTCACATTCTAGGATGAGCTGTAGAAAATGTTATTCAAAGATCTCCCCCCTGCCTGGTGGGTGTGGCTATAAGCTACCTGGTTTGTGAATGGAATTATAGAGCTGCAGTGAAGACTGACACTCGGGCGTTATTAACACCAGAGGGGCCCAAACTCTTCATCTGTACACAACTGTGGCACTGCACTGAAAAACCACAACCCTGTGAAAAAGCTGGTTTTACCATTATGATAAAAATTATGGCAAAGAAAAAATTCACTTGTGACTAAATTCACACCAGCATTATAAAGGCAGATTTCTGTGCCCATATTATGACCATAAGGCCTCACGTTGCGGAAAAGCTGAAATCTTTAGAGAAAACGCTTGTGATTCCACAGCTATAATACGGCTACGTTCACAGTTGCGGAGACTCGTAATGCACGGACTAATTTTTCGTCCGCTGGTTTCAGTTTTAAAACAACAGAATCCGTCGGTCTTGGTGTGTACCCGTAATTGTGGCGGTCTGCTTGTCTGTTGTTCTGGTCCTCCAACAGACCAGGACAACGGACAGCTTGACGCAAGTGTGAACTTAGCACCAATATGTTACAGCCAAAAACGTTGTCCATTTTTCACATACTTTTCATCTAGTTCCTATCCACCTCTTCATATTTATAGTCCAATTTGTTTTTTTTAACTGTCCATAAAAAAAATCCATAAAAATTAATGAACTACATTGATCTTTTTTTTTTCAACCCAACCCACATTTTCAATGGCCGTTACTCAGATGCAAATACGTTTAGACCTTAAAAACAGATCCATCAAAAAGCAAAACTGTCTTAGTTGCCCATAGCAACCAATCACAGCCCATAGCAACCACAGTGTAGCTTTCATTTTATATTCTGCTTCTGAAAAATGAAAGCTGCAATCTGATTGGTTGCTATGGGCTGTGATTGGTTGCTAGGGGCAACTTAGATAGTTTGCTTTTAAACAGTTTAATAAATCTGCCCCATTGACTTGTATTGGTCCCATCAGGCCGTGAAAATGGCCAAAAATAGGAGATGTCCTATTTTTTAGATGGACATTATTCAGGGTCCATTAAAAAATAAAATAAAATGGATGTGTGAATACATCCATAGACTTTCATTATGTGCGTGAAGTCTGTACCGAGTGGTAAAAGTCTGGCAGGGAAAGTGCCCTGGGTTCTAGGGGGCGCCATTCTGCCTTGACCAAGGTATTACCGCACTGCTAGGGCAGCAATCTGAAGGAATGTCTACCTACAACTCTACAGTGTGTGAAGACGTCGCCATACATACGTTTTGCTCTCGATGTTACATTCGCTTGGGATTTATCACAATGTACGATCACGCTGTCAGTCATTTGCATTGCTGTGGCCTCCGGGCAGAGTCTATGAAGATGCCCTATGGTTTAGGAGCAGCTGTCATGACAGGAGAACGCACAGTAAAACTTGTCGACATCCAGAGTGTACGGGCTCCATTCGCTTTTCGCTGGTTTGATAACCTTTGGCTGGCGGCAGAGTCTTCATCTGATCTCAATTTCTGATATGTTGGCTGCAGAAAAAAGCCTAATGAATATTTCCAAAGGATTTAGCAACAGCCAACGTCTCAGAAAGGATCTCATAGACAGCAGGTGCAGCAGGAACCAGTGTGGGAAATTACCGAAGAGACAAGTACGTTACGGCACCTGTTAGGTGAAGGTGCAGGTGACGCGACCTCAATGTTCCCCTATGAGGGAAAAAGTCCTAGCTGGGTGGCCACACAATTTTATCCCTCGTGCAAACCGCCATTGTTGTTTTCAGTAACGGTTGCGGTTAGAGGAATCTGCCGTGGATTTGGGGACGGCCTTCGAATCTGCGTGGCAGAGATTGCAGCAGGATGCTGAAAAAATAAGCGTCCAGCTCGATCTTGCCGCCGATTCTGCGGCTTGAGACTCCCTGCTGATTAGGCTCATTCATTCAGCAGCGGAAAGCCGCGATGGAATGCTGATGCCCTGTATCGCCATCCAACTGTGTCTAGGCCGAATTGAAGCGCCTCAAAATATGGAGCAGGTCCTATACCTGTCTGTCCGTACTTGTGGATCTGTCAGTTCATTTTCAATGTATGGATTAGTAAAAACCATGGATGATCCAATACCAAACACTTTTTTTTACTTACACATGTCAATGCATATAAAAGGAGCCTTATCTGAAAAGGGGGCGTGTTTCTGTGCCCCAAAAACTTGACACTGAGCTGTCCACGTTGCAGACCTCCTGTTTACCAGTTACCAAATGATGCTTTACACTGATGACTGACAATAGCCCTGCATGTGGATGGGTCTCTCTTCCTTTTGGAGGAGATATTAAGGATTGGATTTGATCCCAGGTCATATCACTAGGCTTCTTTAAAGTCAAGCATTGATCTATAGGCAGCTACCTTTCCAAAAGGTGGTGCTAGAGCAACAATTTTACATATTCTTTCCTAAAAAATTGCTAGTTTTTCGGGACAGCCTCTTTAAAGGTAGAAACATCATTGATTCTACATTGTATCTAAACATTCTGCACCTTCATATATGCAGACATGTTGGGAGTAGTAGTCAAGTAGCTACAACAGATCATATGGAATCCTATAGGAAACAAAACCATATAGCGAGCCATAGGGTACAATGTATTGTCTCTTGTGAACTGATTTTTCTCATTTTCCAGGCTGTACAAGGTTCCAAACCACACAGCCCTAACCTCAGAATAACATTGACGTGCACGTGGAGAAATTTGTGGGAAACACAATAGGATCGGTGTGCAAATGCCAACATCAAAGTACGAGGTAGAATGGGGCTCCCCATGCTCGGAGACATACACAGGCCTGGCATTAGTCATACAGCTCAAGCAATAGGATCCAAGGGCCAAGAAATGTATCTGAAACCAAGATAATAAAAGGGGGCCTTAAATCTCCTGTACATTGAGAGGGGGCTTTACTGCTGGAATCAAAGAATACCGTGTAGGATTAACATTCCCCGACCAAAGGCCGTAGTGAACAGTTGTATCCACGGGAGCCAAGTATAGACTTCTCAGTGACAGCAAGGTTTGTATGAGGCATGATTGTTCTATTCTCTGCCATGATGGTAACTGATGCTGGGTAGCATGTACTAACAATGGCATTGACCGTGCCCATAGGCGCCATCAGCTTCCTTCCCCCCAATGAATAATAAATAAGGATTTTTATGCAGTTATGATGCCTTTTTTCTCCTCTTTTTTCTACTTCTTAGTCTGTGTGTCAGTCTTTACTGCATTAAATTCATTAAACAGGAAGCTAAACAGATTGATATATAGTTTTGTGGGAAAAGATTCAGCAGAACTCGTCATTTATTCATTTAAACCTCTACTTGATCTGGAGTCCAGTGGGTGGGTCAACTGTTTCGGATGAGCTGTCACTGTAGGACCGCCCACTGGAGTTTTAGATCAATAAAATACAAGTTATTCTAAATCTTTCCCCACAAAACCTATATCAATCTGCTCAGCTCCTCCTGCTCCATCACATGAGGCTGGCAGATTAGACTGCACATTTAAAGCGGCAGGTTCCCTTTAAGAGTGTTCTTCACCAGAACAATAAAGGAGCTGATTTTATTGGATTTTGGCTGCTCTTTCTCTCTCTCTGATCAGTATGATAACACAGGCAATACTTGATAAATACCTAATGAATTTCATACCCCTAAGATCAAAGAACATCCCAATATGTTTTGCACATGTCCATCTGCAATTCAACGACCTCAGTCCTTTCCTAATTAAATCCTTATCTCAGCTTATGTATTTCTTGGGCTACATTCACACCACGTTCAGACAATACAGTTGAAGTATACATTTTTATATACACAACCCCCAAAACCACAAAATATACACTATCAAGAAAAATGTAAACATGTAACTATATGTATATACAGCTGCAAACATTATCATTTAAAGGGGTTGGCCAAGGTTACTCCCTCCCCCCTAGAAACAGCACCACTTTTGTCCACAAGCTGTGTCTGGTATTGCAGGTCATCCCCATTCAACTGAAAGAAAAGAAAAAACACATCCCGTGGACAAAGGTGCCACGTTTCTGGAAATAACCAGATTGTTTTTACATCCTTAAACTTTTAACCTTTCACTAAAACTTGCATAGATCAATAGTACAATGTATATATATATGAGACATAACAATATTTCTGGACAATATATTGACTTTAGCAGTTTTCCCCTCTGTTGGCTCCATCTCTAATTCTCAGTTCTCCCTGAGCTGGTGGCTGGAGACTTGCTGCTATAATGTCTCCCATACACAACAGACAGAAAGTAGAGGAGAATCTGCTTATCTGACTCTCTCTCACTCAGAAGTTTCAGAAGAATCCTATAGGACAGGGGTAGGCAACCTTCGGCACTCCAGCTGTTGTAAAACTACAACTCCCAGCATGCATACTTGCTCTGCTGTTCTTGGAATTCCCATGGAAGTGAATGGAGCATGTTGGGAGTTGTAGTTTCACAGCAGCTGGAGTGCCGAAAGTTGCTGACCCCGCTATAGGATATTATAGAGAAGAACTGACCTGTATTGATGTGAATAAAGTACATGGAGTGAGATAGAAACTTCTTATTGTGTCTCTTTTATCTCTCTCAGCTCCTGCTCACTCCTCTCCCTCTCTTCTCCATAGACTTCTATGGTACACAGTAATCTAAAAACTCTGTGCATAGGTGCCAACCCATAAAATCGGCAAACAGGTTACAGAAAGCTCTGCCTTGTCCCTGGGACAGGGGAACAGAACAGAGTTTAGTGCCCAAATGTGAAATAAACTCCTGTGGGTAAGATACTTCTGTCTCACCCATAAGAACTTTTACAATTCTTTTTGGTGGGCCAACAACCCCTTTAAATGGGTTACATGGGGACATAAAAGTTTCTCAGTGCAGTCAATGCACGTGATAGGCGTACTTACTAATATATATGTTACCCCACGGCTGGCTGGAGGTCTAGTTCCTCTGCTGCTGCTCCAACTCTAGGTCATGTGACTGACTCCTCTCTGCTCCTGCTGCTTGTACATGGACTAGAGCAGGGTCAGTCACGTGACCAAGTCAGAGCATCAGCAGCAGAGGCAGAGAAGGAAGACTTCAAGGAGAACAGCACCCAAAGTGCCACACACAAGGTCTGTGGTTGACCACTCCCCCATTGGTGAGACCACGCCCCCACCTCTTCCAGGAGTCCAGGAGTGCACCCCTTATTTCGGGAACCTCCCGGACCTTTGGGAAAGTTGGCAAGCATGGTTTAGAGTTGATCAGACTTCCTGTGGGTTTGCCCGAATCTTCATATATTTATTACTATCTATGAGGAATTAGCAGAACTATAAAATATTAATACTGCAAATTTAACCATCTTGTTCCAAGCCTATAAGTGTCACTTAGATTTTTACTAACCACCTCCATTTTATGGTTTTTACACCCATAAATCCTGTCTTATTCATGAAGGATTTCTTGCTTTCTGAATCCAGAGAAAGAAACTACGATCAGACTGGATGGAGCTGTAACAATCAAACAGTCAGCGCCCTCCGACAACATTGTAACAAAGCCCATCATTGTCACGCTTAAAAGGCTTACACACTCACACCAGACCTGCAGCAATAAACGCATAAATAATTCGAGATGGGATTACGTTAAAAGGCTCATTTTCTGGCACATACAATGACAGCGAGTTCAATCATCCTTCACATGGCGCACAATGGAATCCTTTCAAAAAGAAGCAACAACCACATTCACGAGCGCCTAAGGCAGCCATAACAATTACTGAGAGAGCGACATGTTTTCCTAGACATAAAATGGGAAATATGCAATTGGAACCACAGGGTTAAAGTGGAACAATATGTGGAATGGGACTGAGCATTATGCATACAGTATGGGTAATCCTACAGAAAAGTGACGTCTGGTTCTGCCTGGCTGGATGTAAACACTGTTTGCACTCATGTGTTTGGCTACGCTCCTCGGCATGGAGCACTTGTAACCTGTTGAGCGAGTTCATTGCTGCAGACGGACTCCAGACTTTTTTGCCTTGTTCTTTCATCAACTTTTTGTTCAAGATTTGGAACACTGGAACATTGAGACACTTAAGCATTGTGCTATGTTTCTGCCATATGTCATATATTTTACATGATTTAACAAAAACAGGATGCAACTATATACTTTTTAAGGCCCCCTGCACATGGGCAAATCCAGACTGTAGGCATTGTGACCAATAATTGTGGTCTGGAGTCCGGGACTCTTTGCAACATAGTGATCTATAATGCTACAAGTCCCTGGCTCCCCATGACTCCCCTACAGGGCAGCAGAGCTGCAAAGGGGCATTTGTCTATATCAGATGCAAGGAGTCCTAGTCCGGGTTAGGGCTGGGAAATCCAGCCAATGTACAGACGAGATTTGCAGGTCCATATTCAGCCATGTGTATGGGGCTTGACAGGTTGTGCATTATGAAGGGGTAGGAATGCTGGGTTTTGGGGTATAGATAAGGGGTCTGGTGGGCATGTGCTCTGGGTGCTGGATACCAAAGGGGTGTCAACAAGCTGCTCTGCCTTGACCTGCATAGCAGAACAATTCAATAACTTGTAATACAAATGTGATTGAGGTGATTGTGATAAAGTTAAGGTCACATGGTAGAATTTTTTGCAGGGGAATATGGGGCAAAAATTTTGCCTCCCCTTCATTTCAGTGGAACGGAAATGGTTCTTATTCTCCTAGTGGAAAACAGAAACATCCTGCCCCATCTTTGGGTGGATTACGTCGGATGAGAGTGGGAAATCTTTCTGGATTTTGCATGATGTTTCCCCACTGCAAAATCTGCCATGTGAACTTACCCTAAAGGGTTTACTATCTACTCGTGATTTGCAGCCTTGTCACTGGCGTCTGTCTATATGTACGGTGAGACACCGCCGGGCTGGACCATGGGCTGGGCAGGTAGGATAATTGCCGGAGATGTAACTTGCTTAGGACAGCAACTCAATCCAATATATCCTGTTCCAGGCACAATTATATGGGTCAAGTAAAACTCCAGATGCAAGTCGGTCTGGGTGTGAAAGTCTAGACAGGTGGAAGCTGACTGTAACCTTTGCCTTGGGTGGTAAGCGCCTTGTCCTAGTCACTCCTCTAACAGGTCTACAATATGGCAATGGGTTGCTTCCTTTCTGTAGGCTGCACGCATACCCAAACCCAAAGTGGCACAGTTCTTGTTCCAGAGCGGGTCAGACATCAGGCAGACATTACTGTAATTACGCCCACCATTACATTCACACTGACTCTCCGAGCTTCCCGTGTACGTGTAGTGAATCACTGCGAATGGCCACGAGCCAGGAGAGAAAGTGTGCATGTGCTAGGACATCAGACATGCATAGGGGCAATAAAGACACGCACAGGCCCATAATAGGGACCCCTCATCTATGGGCGCGAATACAACAGGGAATATGTGACTAGTAAAGGCATAGGTCCGCCCAGATGACTAGGGCAGGTAACTTGCATATGGAATAAAAGTCCTTCGTAATAATGATTTTTCTATAAACTTTTCCTTGTATAGGCCATATGTAGTGCTAGAGCCTGGTGGTGGGGGGTTTCACCCCCAAAATCCACTTGACAGGTTCCCTTCAAAGCTTAGTTTGGGCAAAATATACCTATATTGGAGAACTGGTATATGTTCCCTAATATACCTTTTTATTCGGGTTGCTTCTTCATAGTCACTCAGATGGAAGTTTAGGTTCCTTATTATAACACAGAATATAATAAGAAGCTAAGGTGCTATGTGTGCCCCATTAATTCAAACATATTTAATAAAAAAAACAAGACTGTCACAGGCAGAAGATTGTGGACCAAACTGGTCGGGCATGGGGCCACCTCTAAGGGCATTATCCCAGCAGACTCCGGGGTCACCCTTTAACCCCTATATTGTCATCTGATCTTCGCAGTGTTAAGAAAACCTTCAAAGTCATCCTTTCCCTCCAGTGTGAGACAAGTGGTCAACACATTCACAACTTCCAAGTTCACGTCAATACATACACATTGAGTATATACTCTGTACAGAAGGACAAGGCCTGTAGTACACAACACAATGGGCAACACTATGGACCACAACAACTAAGGACAGAAGACACTGGATTGTGATCTTACCTGCTGGAGCATTTCCTCGGTAGCATTAAGTTTCAGGTGATGTTCCTCTACACAAGATTCCAGATCCCGTATCTTGTCTCCTTGGGCCTCCACCTGATCAGTGAGGACACTGACCTACGAGAGCAAGGACATGAGCGTCACACAGTGAAGACTATGAAAGACTTGATCCTTTGTCAAGAGTACAAAACAAAAGCAGAAGACACTTCCCGTTGTGAGCCTGCACTTCTTAAGCTTCAGTATTAAGACAAGCGTCTCCCACCTCCTGAATTTTGATAGTTCGTATGTAAGAAGACACGGCTCAGCTTCCCTCTACTGCCTTCAGTTTCACAACCCTGTTTTCTTGTAGTGAAGCAATCTCGGGTGAGAGAATGGCTCGGGCTCTTTCAACACTCTGCTTTATGTGGAAAAACAATAAAATCTTTCTTCTGGGGGCAGAGCAATTGTTTGACTTTTGACAAGCTGAGCGAAGAGCCTTACCTATCCATAAACCGCCTCGGTGGTAACTTGTGTAATGTGTGCAGGGCATGTTTAAGCACTTACTGAGCAAGGTCGGAGAAGTTTCCTAACTTAGCAAGTTACTACATGAGGGAATATAAAAAAAACGCAAGAGCTGGTAAAATATTTATCAACGCGAATTAAATTGTCAATTCAGTATATAAAGGCTTTGAAACAAGTCTGCACAGCCAAGGCCAAGAGGCTGCAAATAAGCTGGAGAATTTATATCGCGTGAAATCATTCTCGTTAAATTAGGTTCACACTTATTGTGCGGCCAGGCATCCAGCGTGTTACACTTGGCAAGGTCACACTGCTACTATTGTATCATGGCAGGAATGCTGTTTTGACAGATATCCCTGCATGCTTAGGGGCAGGTTGTTTCGGGTGGCACAGCTGTTCGGTAGCAAACATTGGCACTTCTCGGGTTTCTAAATGTAAAAGGCTCCTTCTAGTGACTGGTACCAAAGTCGGGAAAAGCTCGTGCGCGGTTTCTGATTACCCACAGTCTTATTGTTCCCCTAGACTTAAAGTGACCCGCACAATAAATGTATAAAAAGTAACGCACCAAGGAGGAGTTGTTGGAATGGAAGGAAACTTTGTCAGTGTGAATGGAAGAATAATCTACATAAGTGACTACAAGATAAGAGGTTTTTGGGGAAAACTGCAACTGAGCAGAGGCTCTAGAACACTGATGGTGTCTCTAGCCTGGATATAAGATAAGATACGGCAGGACATGGAGGTATACAGGTTGTATACGGTATCCTGCAGCACATTTGCCCACAGATGTAGATCCTGCACACTTGTCACAGCTGATCCCATAAATTTTTGATTTGTGAGCGGGCAGGCCAAAGAAGTGTTGTAATCTGGTGGAGACATTCCTGGGAAACCCTATTTGGGAGTGTGGGCGAGCATTATCCTGCTGAAAAATACTAGTTGTAATCCCTGGCATGAGAGACAACACATGTGGCCGCAGGATGTCCTATACATATCATTGAGCTGTTAGTGTCCATGTATCACTACTAGGGGGGACCGATTGTCATATGTGATGGCCCCCACATCATCACACCAGTAGGGGGCAGTGTGTCACTCCATAGCAAAGGCAAGATTGAAATTCTCACCGCAAGGCCTCAGTACTCAAACCTGTCCATCATCAGACCCAAACAGAATCTGGATTAATCACTAAAGACCATACGAATCCAGTCCATACAGGCCAGGTTACTTGTTCACGACACCACTGCAAATGAAGGTGACAATGACTGTCTGTCAATGACAGGACACGTAATGGGCGCAACGACACCAAATTTCCTTATGTTAAGAGTCTGGAAATGGTACGAGCAGAGGCAGGGGTGTGTAATGAAGGCGCCACCTGTGTCTGGATGGTGGACAAGGAAATGCTTGTGCTTGTCTGCAGATGAAATTATCCTCTCTACTGGTGGCCTTTCTGGATGGTCCAAAGCCTGTTCACCATGTGTGTCTTCCCTTATGTAACCACCACTCCCAACACCTCCTAACAGCTAGGTCAGAATGGCCTAGATGGCGGCCAATTTATCAAAACGACCATCCTGCTTCTCTCAGTTCACTGATGCACCACTTCTCAGAGTATGTCAACTGGGCAAAATGTCTTTGAGCGCATTGTAGAGCGATGTCTAGTAGTCATCAATTTCTACCCAAGAGGTACACTACCCAAAAGTAGCCTCTGAGAGCCTTTTTATATGGCAGTGGGAAAGGAAGTTTAGCTCCAGTGTTTAATCAGATCACACCTATAAACATTTATATATCTGCCTGAGACAGAACTGCATCCAAGTTTTCAATCCCACATGTCCATCTGGGTGAGTTCTCTCTTTTGTCAAGGAGTGTACCTGATGCCCTCCATTTAAACCATTCCGGAGCGTTCCCTACGATTCCCATCCCCCTTTTCTGTAGTGAGACTACACACTGTGCTTCAGTAGTCTGGGCCACTCCTCCTGCTCTGGACTAGTCCATCCGAGTGCAGGGGGGAGTGACTCAGACTACCAAAGCACAGTCTTTATACAGTAGTCTGCAATGCTTGTGGCCGTTTTACAGAAATGAAGAGGAGACTGTGAAACAGAAACACCAAACCAAAAAGATTAAAATTGAAAGCACCCCGCATCCCTTATAGCTGTGTCCTCAGCTTTTAACACAATACGAAACTACGTCCTTAGTCACCAACCAAGTCTGGATCTAACCACTCCTGTCTCCAACTCTTGTAGTTCCCAAGTTCCTTTTACATGTGGCAGGTAGTGTTTAGGCATGTTAAATCTTAGTATGGTTTTGGCCCGGGCATCATCATCTAATACCATGGTCTTCCTGGTCCTACTAATGCTCAACAGTAGAGTTGCCTTTGGCTTAGGACCTGGTTGAGGTCCACCAATCTCCTTGAAGTCCTGGCCACTACAACCTTACCTACCAAGATTTCACACCCCATATGAATGGATGCTTGCCGAACCTTCAAAAAAACTGTGTGTGTCACATTTATATAGTTCCCATTTCTAAGATATCAGTTTTGAGTCACAGCTAGCTTGCGGGCTACAGGACCTTCTGCATTTTCGAGAGTGTACCAATGCAAAGTGTGAACAATATCTAGATGATAAAAGTTACACAATGATTCCTCTTCAAAAACATTACAAGAAGTGGCAGGACAGGTATTCTAGAGATGTTTTTCCTGAAATCTAAACTATTTTGCTTTTTATGAGTTGATCGATGGCCAACTCTTAGTCAGGCCTACTCGACAGCTGAGCCTGGAGCTACAACGCTTCCAGTGACTAAGCTGGTGATGAACTATTTGGAGCCTGCCCAGAGACATTCTTGTAATGTCTCCTGGTTGCATGAGGAGATGTGGGCCGAGATTGTCTTCTCCTTATTTCACGCTATTTTTACTCGGCAATCAGCTGGCCATAGAAATTTGTTTTATTCAGCAGGAACCACTGACAATCTGAACGACTCTGTGAGCTACCAAGAAATACCCCAAAATTCTATTTGTCTAATCCTATTCTTATCCCATGGACTATTCAAAAAATTTGAGGTCAAGGCTGGAGTGGGTCAAGGCCTTCTACCATAGCCGGACATCTGAGGATAGGATCCCCCAAACTCAAGCCTATAGTCAGAGGTATAACTTGAAGGTCCTGGGGCCCAAAGCAAAATCTGTAATGGGGGGAGGGGCGTAACTAAAGGTTCTTGGGTCCTTGTGCAAAAGCAGAGATTATGTTCCCCTATGCAACTTCTCCTTATGAATAAATCTACAATGTACACACTGCCAACCATCAAAGGAAATCACAAAGGAATCGGTTTTGGTGTGGTAAGGGTGACCTGCGGGCCCCCCTGGATTATGGGCCTGGTTGCAACCAAAGATCACCATATCACCAACTCCTTCACTAATGTGCTGGGTGCTGCACCCATAACTTCAAGTTGCAAAAACATCTAGCACTTCTCAATCTTTTTGCATCTAGAAGTTGCATCACCCTTGGGTTCACAATTCGACTCCATTCACTTAGGAGACACGGGGCAACATGGCCATCTGTGGTCACCCTAGCCTGAAGGAGGATTCTCTATTTCACTATGAAATCGTGTAATGGATTTACAAATCTTACCTGCAAAATAAGAGATTCCTTGTCTCCTTCCAGACGTGTCAGTCGTTCTTGATATGTCTCATTATTTACAACTGTATGATTAACCTTGGGGAGAAGAAAATATTCATCAGTCAACATAAGAGATAAATCTCACATAGGCTCCTTATACACACAGTATACATTAAGGCTGAAGAAGGCCACCCAGCTTCTTCTCTAGTGCACTTCCAGACAGTACATACACGGGGATAAAATGACTCTCTATTGGCATACATATGGTTAATGAAACTATTAATGTACGGTATATGCTGACTGTTGAGTCCACATGTAATGTGAACCTATACCTAAGTATATATTAACAGATTAAAGGGGTTGTCCAGGCTAAAATTTTATTTTTTTTAATTAGGCCGGGGAGATAAAAAAACAAAACAAAAACCTGCTCCCAGTGTTCCAGTGTCCCACCAATGAGGTCCGATCCTGCTGCTCCGCTGTCTTATTTTTCAGAAGTTCTTGGCGACTGTGACGTCCAGGGTCTCTACCGATGAGGCCGCTGATTGGCCTCAGTGGTCACGTGACCACTGAGGCCAATCAGCGGCCTAAGGAAGGGACCCGGGGATGTCACAGGTAGTGACGTCTGGTGTCCTTTGCTGAGGCCACTGACTGGCTTCAGCGGTCACATGCAGCGGGGACCTGCTGGAAGAAAACAACCAAGCTGCAGGACCGAACTGTGCTGGGAGGACAGGTATTTTTTTTTCCTCCCTCGGCCTAATTAAAAAATAAAATTTTAGCCAGGACAACCCCTTTAATTGCGGAACAAACAAGGTCAATAGAGATATCGCTGATTGGATTAAAGGGTTTATCCAGGATCAGAGAACATGGCTGCTTTCTTCTTCTCAGGAGGTGATGTCACATCAAATGAATGGGACTGAGCTACAGCCTGGCCATATGACCGACGGACGTGATGTCACTTCCTGAGAAGTGACATCACGTCAACACGACCACCACTGATCCACCATGTTGTCGATTACATTTTAGGATTCTCAGCTATTGTAAAATCACATACAGTCCGGTGTTTTTGTAATAAAAAATAGAACCCTCCATGATTTATGTGGAAAGCTCGTGTGTAAATCATTGTGAGCGACCATTATAATGATCTTCTAATATATAGTTCATGGCTATAGACATTTGCTTTAGAACTTTTATCATTCATTTTTTGGCCCTGGAAATTTTTGTTTATTTGAGATTTCCGGCCTGTACAGTAAAAACAGAAATGGAAATTGGTGACCTTTGCCATAGATGAAAAGATTTTCCCCGGATATGATGAACATTCTGTTATTTTGCAGGAGGATAGCTTATCATTCTATGACACATACAGACATTCCCCAAGATATGAGGAATGAAGAGAAGAACAATAAATAATTGATCCATGTTGTACGGATCCTAATACGGCACCTATAGATATATATGGGCCTATACCATGCTTCATACATGCAAAAAATTCAGCATGTTCCATTGCAAGCTATGTTACAGAAGTACTGGATGGAGGTACCATATGGCAGCACATGGAGTGTGTATGGCCCTATAATACATAACCTTACAGACTCCACATGACTCTATAAGGCTCTGGACACAAAAAAACACACAAAAAAATTCACAAAACCTTCCATCAATTCCTGTGGTCTTATTTTGTCTCATATGACTGAAGAAATATAGAAATAAATCTTCTTTGTGTGTCCCAGGAGATCAGCCATGACCCCTCCTCCGCCTCCTTGTCCTGTGTCTGGCTGTAAGACAACTGGCTGCAGCAGGAGCCTCCCCCCACTGCCCTGGCTGCAGCAGGACAACAATCCCCACCCTCATGGCTAAACCTTGTACCCTCCGTCAGTCTCCTGCTCAAAAAGGATCAGATCAACAGGATAGTAACCCCTTTGATTTTTATAAGAGTATTCCTAGCCTTAAATTTTAGGTTTAGCTTTCCTTTTAAGAGTTTTTCTGGTCTTGGGGTGCTTTTTGATACTGATGGCCTATCCTCAGGCTACTACACAGTGTATGGAGCTTTCTGCTTCTGGCTCAGATCACTGTATATTTCTGGAATCCAGAGGCTTCCTGGAAAACTGATCAGTGCAGGGTCTGGGTGTCGGACCCCCACCGATCTGATACTGATGACCTATTACCTATCAGTATCCAAACAGTCCTTAAGACCAGAAATCCCCAGTTCTTACACATGGCGGAAATTACTCTCTTCTTTCTGCCCCTTGAATACAATTGGCGGCAGATTCAGAGCGGAATTTGGCACTGATTGTGAAATGGAATCTGCCTCAAAATCAGCGCCAAATTCCACCATGTGAACATACCCTAAAACTACTTTATACACTATGAGAAAACACTGTGGTCGCCTGTGAATTTCTTGCCCCTATTCATCATGAAAAATTGTCTATTTTTGACCCCTTATCCACATGGCCCACCATCCAAAAGACAGTCCCCAGTTCCCACTGACTCTGTAGATCTGGGGAATAATTTTCTGTATATTTCTTGCTTCTCAGATTTAGACTCTGCTGACCTCAAAGACAAGCTATAAGAAAACCAGATTAAACGATTACGGCTCTTTGTAAATTTTGGAAAAATCTCAACACAAATAAAATGTACAATATCATGGGAGAGAATTCTATTTTTAGAAACCAAAAAATGTGCTTGCCTGTTTTCATATTCCTGTAAGACATTCCAAGGGTCGGGACATTATACATGCTGAGTGAATGCTGAGAGATTTTCCCATGACATACGTTACAGAGTAAAGTCTGCTCCACATTCTACACATAGTCCAGGCATTGCTTATAGGGTGCACGGGGGCAGCATTAGGCCCAGCGAGTGGTTAGTCCAGTATGGACAGACATGTGCGCCACCCTACTGCCACATTTCTGAGATCTCTGCATGACATGGCTATCATCTATTGAATTGTTGGCGGCCAATCCGACATGTTTTTGTTTTCGCACCTCTCAGTAGTTATGATGCGGTGTCTTCAAGCACAGCAGTGGTTGATTTATACCGTGATGGTGGAGGCCAAAAACGGAGGAAGGGGTTTACATAGACATTCCAGAAATCAGCAGTCTATCCATCAATACAATACGGCGCACAGACATGGCTGACCCGATGCAATCTGATGTTACATCTCCAGGGGAGGTAGAGATAGCAGCCTCACCGGGGCCTGTTACCCGAGGGGACCCAAAGGCCACCTAAGAAGACACCATTAGTAAAATGGCTGTCATGTACTGTAGAGCGGTCAGTTATCTCTCCCAAGAAAGAATCGGCTCAGCGTAGCATGCATGTGTTTTCAATGAGTAGAAGGGAGTAATCCTCTGCCAGACTCCTCTCCTTATCTCCAGAGGACAAAAGGTTTGGACCAGTGGAAATCCAATGGATGGTTCTCCCCACCCATTAAGATGAGAGATGCGACAAAGATGGTTTTGGCCTCTCTTTCCAGGGCCCCCTCTCTCCAGCTGCAGTGTCTACCTTGGTGATGCCTACCTCTTTGGGTGCAGCACTTTACATACATACATATATATATATATATATATATAACATACACACACACACACACACACACACACACATACTCTGAGAATCTGGATGCCATCTTGTACGTCACGATTGAATAGTTTCTAATAGTTTCTATTTGTGTTCTCTGAATCTCTAGACCTGAATCAATAAGATAGTCTGAACAAACATTCTAGAAGATACCGATGGCCGCCCTGGCCTGGTCCTGACTATGGTCTATAAAGCCATGAATGCTATCTGCAGATGCCAATAATAGAGGACAGGACACCCACTGGTGCCACGTGTGATGGAGAGGCAGAGATTAGGCGATAATGACTTGTATCCATGGCTGAAAATTTATTGAAGGGGCAATAAACATGGCCGTGGGTGGTGTGAACAGTGTCATGGCTATGTATATACAGGTAACCTAGTGGGCTGTATCAAATAGGCTGCAGGAATAGGCCAAATACAAGTAGGGTCCCCAAGAATCTTCACAAAAAATTCTGGAAACCCCCTTTATTGGGGAATTGTATGCCAGTGTGGTACTGTTTGTACGCCAGATCTAAGAAGCCCAATGACATCCATCATCTGATCAGCGCCATCATCCTGAGCATTCTGGTGTTTTGTTTATCCAAATCTGTTCAGCTATTCCAAAGATATAAGCCCTTTTAGTACTGTTGCAGATTAAGATCTACTAGCCAAGTGGGCGGTTTCTCTGGGGTCCCTGTGTACTGTATGTCATGCAGTTGTTACATCAACACTAACAGGGCTTATATCTATTGAATAGCTGAACGGATTTGGATAATCAAAACACCAGAATGCTCAGGATGACGGCGCCGATCAGATGATGTCATTGGGATTTTCAGACCTGGTGACAGGTGCTCTTTAATACCTTCTATGTAGCTCAGGATGGGGGAGGGGGCAGTGTTTCTCATTAATGAGTCAACAGAGCATGGAGATTTATTTTTCAGGCAATTATCCATGGGATAATTAGCAAATTAGGCCATACAAGCCAAGCTAATACTGACCCTATACCAGATTATTTGCATATAGCACTGTGTCGTGTCAATGAGAAAGAGTCCTCCCTCCTGAGCCGTATATGGAGGTATTATTTGATACGGTATGACAATACTTTGGTATCAACATTTGGGTAAAGCAGCTTACTTCCCTTGTTTCTCTATAACCTCCTCTTCAATGTGTCCTTTGGATATTCGGCCCCTTTGAATGGACCCAGGCCCGTATTTCTTATACAATGTGAAGACCACAGAATCACGTAGGGGATTACAGGCTAACATTATACGCACAAGAGCGGGAAGAACAGATGCTGCAACATCTAAACACAATACATCATTGGGGCTGTTTGCGGAGTCTGCAGTGTACAGTTCTTCTATATCTCTGGGGTCTTTGTGTAATTTTGACAAATGTTAAATACTCCTGTAAGACTATAAGAGCAAAGTCTATAGGTCATATGCTTCTAATCATAGACCCTTCTGCTGTAAGAGCTCCTTGTTTGCAGATGGTGCTGCCTTATATGGGGAAGAAGGAGAACTCCGCATCGAGTGGATATATGTCAGGAGAGGGCAGCGCTGGGATAGGTGAAGGTAACTGGATTAGATTAATTTGGGATTTGGAAATGATACTAAAGATGGTTCTGAATGTTACACTATATCCATTCTTGAACACCATGTAACAGATTATATAACATGATACTGAGTTACAGTCTGTACTACAGACCAGAGCTGCATTAACAAGACTATAGATTCAGAGCTGTAATCTCCCAGCGTTCCTTGTTTAGTATGCCAGTCTTGATAATTCCTGCACCCTGGAGGATGTGGCTCGCCAGGAGCATTCTCTGTTGGGTCAATGCGCCTGCACTGAAATTGCACAAAAAAATTGCAACTTTTTCATGTTTTATATGCCAGAAAATTGTCACACAAGGCATAATAAATGCCTGTACACAGCTCTGGTAATTTGCATTTAGGGAAGTTTCATTTTTACACCAAAATCTGTTTAATCATCTGATGTAACCTACAGTCACTAATGCAAAAACTGTTAGGGGTGTGTCTGACAACAAGCTTGTTGACGGTTTATATGAACAACCAGTAGAAAAAGTATAATACATGATATAACTCAGAATTTTTTTTTTTTACTTATGGCCTATTATTGCGGGCTAGCCGTTCGGGGTCACTTCCGATGCCTGTACCATACACTGCATGGAGCCAGAAGCAGATAGCTCCAGTCCCTGTATAGTGGCCGGGAGCTGGTACTGCAGCTCAGCTTCCATTGAGTTGAGCTGCAGTCCCATCCCCCTTGGTTTTTGGGCCCTGTCGCAGCTGTGACCCCTATATTTAAGCACTACTATATCATGTAAGATAAGGCTCTACCACTGTATGAATGAGGCAGTTAATTAATTAACAAACCAGCAGCAGCCTCCTCCTCCTCCTCTCCCCTCTCTATAGACCTCTGTGTGTCTGAGCAGCCTTATAAGTGGAGAAGGAAACAGATTTCTGTAATAAGATACATTACAAAGTTTCTTCTATTCACCTGTACTATAGCTTTATGCAGAGTGGTTTTATAGTTGGAGGTCCACTTTAAATCTTAGTACTGAATGGAGACTATAGTACAGCACCAAGTTCCACTGCATGAATTGCCATCCAGCTATGACCCTGCACAGATCACCACTTTCGGCATGTGTCTCCTGGTGGCCAAGTGAAAAACGTAAGGATTAGCCTACAAAGGGGTTAATCCTCGCATAGATGCACAGCAGTGCCAAATACAAATCCATGGCACAGCCGTGGCAGAAATCCGGGGGTCAGTCTAGGCCTTCTGCCACAGAACATGCATGTTTTGGAAAATAGTTCATCATGTGAACATGGCCTTTGCAGGAAATCATAAGTACGGTAGCTACACTGAATGCAGACTTATGTATGGATTACAGACTAGGTGTAGCACAGCACCACCTTGTGGCCAATCCTGTCACATTCAAACTTTTTAGTTTGGATTTTTGAATTTTTTTTGAGTATGGACAATTTTTACAATTAAATTTAGATGGAAAATATCCATTAAACTGAGGATGTCTCCAGTTTCTATCAATATCTTATCTTTACTTTTTAAGTTTTTGATCTCTTATACAGGTCCCGGGTGACAACTATTATTGCCAGCCATTCCAGTGCCCACTGGTGTCGTCAACCAGCGCCCCATATCCTTTACAAGGCATATACAGTAAAAATTATGCATTGTTATATAGAGCTATATTTATTTTTATCTAGTACTGCTTTGCAGGTTTAAGTGTCAGTAGTCACTGACATTCTAACATTCTATTCAAATTAGGATAAGCAGTTGTAAAGGCTGCACCCAAATAGATGAATATGTAATGCTTCTGCCGACTCTACATAGAAGGGTCCTGCTCCTCCTCCTTACTCTGCCGCAGCTTTTAGCATCCTGCTTCTCTTCATTCCTTTGCCTACAATACGACATTGTCCCTGTTTTACAATGCCCTGCCCTCGATGACATAACCGTTTATAAGCTGCATATCTGAAATATCTGGACTCATGTGCCTTGCCCTATATCCAGGTGTTCTAGCCCTATACGGGCAGAAGAGTATAAAAGGCTAAGAAATATTACATGGATGAAGATGGGAGATGGCGCGGGTTGATGCCGCCATATTGTGCCCCGGCCATGACCGTGCCAATCCAGTTCTGAACAGATCAGAGACATTTGAGACGGGCATAGGGGTAGAACTTTTTGAATGCGGCCCCCTGTTTTCTTCCTTAGAATACAAGTGAAAAACCTCCAAAAGCCTCTAAAAAAAAAAAAAACAAAAACAAAAAACCAACGGGTGCCTATGGGGGTACAGTATGGCCTCAAAAACTCCTATGGGTGCCGTATTATGGTACCATGCAATCTCTTGCATGTTTTTAGTTTTTTCGTTCCATCACTGGCTGCCTCTATTGAGACTGAAGGAGGACACTGGACCCAATTTTTTGAAAATCAGATTCCCAATGAAATAATTTTTGAGGCCTGTTTCTAAATTTCTTTGGGCACAAAAAGTGATGGAAATGGACAAAAAAAAATCTATCACAGTAGTCTGGCCCTATTCTCCACCTCCTACTGTAACCTTATAGTGCCTGACTTGGTTTATGTGATCCTCAGCGTGGGGTCGCCGCCACCTGCAGTGAGTCTTAGTCGTAGAGTTACATCTTGGCACCCGGTCATGCTAAAGAAAACTTTCCCAGGTGACAGACGTGTCATTTCCTTTTCCGTGATTAACTTTTGGACAGGACAGACCGTGCCTGACATAGAGCTGTGTCAGATTATTAGTGGCTTTATATAAAACAATCCCAAAAATAAAATTAAAAAAATTACAAAAACAACTATTATTGCCCATCGGGGGTTATCCAGCTTTTGTCAAGTCCTGAATGACCCAGATATACAGTAATATACCCTCAACTCCTAGGTTAGGCAGTCCAGGTGTTCAAAACTCTCAAAAAGCTTTGTGACAACCCCTGTAGTTATCACCCAAGAACAAAAAGAACTAAAAATCGCTGAATAGAAGACGACTTCGCATTTGCCTCCATCTGGTACAATGGGCTGCGCAGTGGCTACAGACTCGGGTTTCCCTTTATGATAAGGCATTCAGCACTATAGATAGCGTTTAACCTTCGCAAGGCGTTGTGTGAATAGAAAACAGGTTGGGCAGAAAAAAAATTTCATAAAAAGAAAACACCATATGGTTTCCTTTATATGTCCCGGAATGGCCAAAAATGTACCAAACAATATGTAATTGACCCTTTTACTTGAATAAAGTTTTCCAGGTGTTCAAAAGTTTAGGGGACCAAAGTCTGGTAGGAAGAATATAAAAAAATTGCGCTTGATTCAGAAAACTTTATTTAAAAAATGTAAATGGTAAATCAGTGGTTATCAGGTTTACTGTACATAAAGTCTATTGAATAAAACACTCTATGTACTCTCCAATTCAGCTTGGTCCCTGAGGTGAGATCTTGGGGACTATGGCTACAAGGACTGTGCTGTTTGTCGTCACATAACACCTCCATGAATGGGGTCTTCATAAACACCGTATACATGGACCTCTTACTGAACCCTTATACGTATCCGTACACCTTTATCACCCAGATTAGTGCATAGACTAAATTACAAAGTGCATATTACCCATATTAATATCAATAAACTTTATTTATAACAACCATGGCTCCCTAAGATCTGTCCATAGCAACTAAATTGATACGAGGGATAGAAGCGCATGGAATTTTTATGTCAATGAACTTTATTTACAACAAACAGGCCGTACATGTAGCCATTTACTCTCGGATCACCCGATTTAGTGCAGAGAGTACATTACAAAGTACAATAGGGGCACAACGACTTCTTATCAATAAACTTTATTTACAATAAACAGTGTAGCACATATAGCCATGGTCCTGCTCATTGACCAGATTGGCACAAATAGTCAATTACAGAGTCGGGGTGCACAGGATATCAATAAACTTTATTTACACTAAACAGCCCGCTACATCTGCCCACATACTCTTACAGAGAGTAGGAGTAGATAACATTCACATGTAAATAAACTTTATTTACAATAAACAGCCGGGTACTTGTCACCACAGTTTCCAAGACGACATAAGTCGGAGAATAGTAGTGCATAAACGCATCACGTCAGTAAACTTTATTGACAATGAACGTGCTATTACATGTAGTCGCGGTCCCCAAGAGCTGATATTTAGAAGAAATATTAGAGACCCTGATCAATTCAAGGAGACCCGGAGAACCCCTTTAAGATAACACCTTAGTGCACTAAATAGTGATTAAGGTCACATGAATATAACAAGCTTTCTTCAGATTAACACGCTGACATAATACAGCTATAGAAATAAAGCGAAGCGCGTGACGCACGCTTTTAACTTAAATCTCGAGGATTTGGCAGTCAAAACAGGAAAATAAATGAATGCCCTTAAGACGTTACAGCTTAAGGAACCCTTATAGAGCTGGCCATGCAGAATTCAGAATTCACTTACCCTTCGGAGCCACGTGAAGTGTTTGTAAATATCGATTTCAACATCCATTCTCTGCGTCCATTTCGTAAATCAAATTCCCTTCGAGAATCTTTTTAGTCTTTTGGCTGGAGACTTCACCTTTGTTCTGTCAGTGTCTCGTGGGTTCCTTCTTTTCTTTTTTTTTTTTTTTCCAAACTTGGAAACAATCTGATCACATTCTACGTTGTCTTTCGGTTGCGGCCCCCAGGCTGTCTATGGAGCGCGACTCACAAAGTGAATGAACTTAAGCCTGCTGCATGATTCAATCTCCCTAATACCCTCTATTAAATCCTAACAAATATCATACGACCGGTTGGACAACAAGGAGGAGCCGCCTGTTACCTCCAGCACTGAAGCTAAATATTGCCAAGTAGTCAGGAGGAAAGTATTTTCCAAGGATGCCTGCTCCGTCTCCAGGCTTCAGAGTGGTGGGTAACTGGAACTCATTATTCGGAGACCCCCTATTTCCTGTCTGCACTTCTCCTGCTGCCTAGAATGTCACTTCTCATCGCTTGCTCTGCTGCCAGATACTGCAATGCCTTACAGCAGCCCCTGCAATGTGATCCCTCCGTCCTCCTGTTGTACTGTGTGTGAGACTCAGGCGAGTCAAGGGACAAAGAGATATTTTAAGTAAACACCTCTCTTGAGGCTGGAGGAAAGGCAGATTGGACACCTTCAGAATGAAGATTTGTAGCTTTGCACAAAATAGACAGGGCTCAAGTATCAGACTGGACAAATTGGGGGAAATGATTCTAAACAATTGGGCATGTATGTTGCCTCCTCTCCCTCTAAACATGTAGCAGAGCTGAATTTACACGTTGGGGCTGATTGATCAAGACGGTGTTTTTTATGCCAGTCTTTGCACCCATTGGGGTCCGTTTGCCTAAACTAGGAGCTGGCGTAGATAGCTGGCACCCTTCAATACCAGAAAACTGGAATAAATAATACATTTGCTGGGGCCTGTCCCCTCCACGCGTCCTTTGAGGAAAGTGTCGTGCAGGGTGCAGAACCTAAAAAGTTGCAATTTGTGCACAAAAATTTAGACTTGCGGAAGAAATTTGTGACCTTGTTTTATAGCTTGTTTGACATGTTATATTTTTGAGGCTGCCTTGCATCATGAGAACGCTCTCAGTAAGGCTCCACTATCTTATTTATTCTCTGCATGCTATGCACAATTACGGAGGAGGACCAGAACAACGAATAGGCACATTGCTACAACAGCGGTCACGTGCAGAGTCCGGCAGACCCCATTAACTATAATGGGATCCGTCAGGTGTCCATTCCTTAAAATTGAACCCGCCGTATGAAAAAGTTGGACTTGTAGGACTTTTTTGTCCAGTAATTTTGGACGCACACTGTGACTCCGACAAAGATGTGAACGTAACCATAGTAACTTCATTTTTACATACCTCATAAAGTAGGGTCCCAAGTTTATTACCCTCATTTATTTGGCAAAGAGAGCAGCTGCAAAGGTCATCTCTTTCCATGAAAACTGTGTAATACCTTATTTCACCTGTGGTGGCGCTGCACAGAAATCAAACATTTGCTGCCAGGCTACCCACAAATTAAAGGTGATCTCTGCTGGTTCAAGCTGCTTATCATATGGAGAACAAACTCAGCTCTGCTACATCTGGCAGACTCAGCTCTACTACTGTGCAACTGAGAAACTCAGCTCTGTATTTCTGTATGATCTTTTTGCATTAGTTTTTGCATTTGTTGCACTTGGCATGGTCCAGTCTGTCTTTCTCATTTACAAGCCTTGTTGTGGGCAGAATTTTAATGCACAATGCGTGCCCGCTTACAACCGTCAGGCCTAAAGCACAAAGAACAGGGCGGGCAAAGGCTCTTGTGTGTCCGCATGAAATGGCTTTTCTACCCTACAATTAGGCAGTGTGTGAGCGGACGCCATGCAGACCTTGACCATATCTATGGTTACTGAAGGAAGTTTTATGGTAATGTCCAAATTTACAAAATCGGTAAATTATTTACAAAATTGTTAAATAATTTAGCAAAGTTTTTTGCTTTTAAATTTTGCATGTGATATTGCATTGGACATTTTTATAGCAGCCTATTTTTTATATAGCGCCATCATATTAGCAGCTGCATATGGCATCACAAGGGGTTGAACCTGTCCCTCGTAGTCACACTGAATAGATTCTGAGACTTTGGTGGGCCCAGTCCATCCAGCTGGAGTAATGACTACATTTTTCCTAAAATATTACCCCTTGTTGGATTCAAAGCCCAGACCCTCAGGGCCACCAGACAACCACTAAGGATAATATTACATGTACCATATTGGTTGCAGATGCTCCGGTGCAGTCATCTTCCATGAATGACAAGGTGGATAAGCTGCCCAGATGATATATATAGGCTGAACACTTCTAAATGAAGATCCCTGCCATGACAGATCCTCTTTAAAGGGTGTGACACAAATCCACCAAAATACGACCATTGTTAGGAAGTTTCAGCTTGTCAAACTTTTAGGTCTCCCTGTATCCTTACTCCAGGCCATGGGCGTTAGTCTCATAGAAGAAGCCTAGGTAACTATTATGGGGCCCGTGTCAGGGCTATGGCTATAGGCGGTGCAGAAGAAGCAGCCGTACAATGGCCCTGGAGTCGGAGGGGTCTAAAGATGACACCAATGTTATAAGTGGCAAATAATAAGCGTAGGCCCATTTTATAGCTTCTGTATTGGGACCCAGGATTATCAAAGTTATCCCTTTGGCTTATACTTGCCAACATTTTGTAAGGGAGTTCAGGGAGAACAGAGCGGCGGCTACACCTCCTTTTGGATAGTGCCAGCCCTGTTTTTTGTAATGTAGGATTGAAATGTGCCCCCTTTTTTTTTTTTTATGCAAAGAGCAAGTCATGTATAAAGATACCCCTAGCCACGTCAATGTGGGAGCGTTCTGCCAGATCCGGGAGACACACCAGATCCTCCGGGAGGTCCCCGTTTTTTTTTTTTGAGCCTCTCGGAAGAGCTGGAAAGTATCCTCTGACCGCTGGTGACGGGGGAAGTCGCAGTCCTGGTCGGCCTCATCTTACTTCCTAATGGGTTGTGGTATTTGTACATAACCCACTTTTCCATGGGGGGAGAATGTGTATACTCTACATTACGTGAGCTGAGCCTAGGATACGTGTTCATGGGACCATTTTAAGCTCCAATTCGCCATTCTGTACTGTGACCTTTTCATTAATGACCCCGAACATATTCGCATATTATATACAATACTTCCTCCTACTGTGATGGAAAAAGAGCCGGAGCTTGTAGACACATTTCCAGCCCAGCTGTGCAGCCGCGTCTTATGACCATTTATATACAGGAGTCTCCGGCTGTCTCATAGCTCAGCACAGCATGTAATGTAAACCACCAGCGAGGCTCCACATCCTCAACCTCACATAGGACTGCTGTCAGACGGGTATTTATAATAATTTCTATGGGAAGTCTCATTTACGGGGAAATATAATCATCGGCGCTACTTATAGAAGCTGAAACAGACAGGCGGGGATTTTACAAGACAAGACCGCGAAAAAATAAAGCTCATCCATTGTATGAAATACGGATTAGGGTTTACAGTTCCAAAGTCACTGCTGAGTGACTATAACAAAAGGGGCATAAAAGGAGTCTGTCACTAAAACCCAGAATATCCACCCAGCCCCGGAGGTGTGTCACCAGACCGCTATCACCCCGCCCTGCGCCCCCCGCAGATAGATAGGTTACTGTCACCAGAACCAGCATATCACCCCAGCACTGCAGATAGATAGGTTAGTGTCACCAGAACCAGCATATCACCCCAGCCCTGCAGATAGATAGGTTAGTGTCACCAGAACCAGCATATCACCCCAGCCCTGCAGATAGATAGGTTACTGTCACCAGACCCAGCATATCACCCCAGCCCTGCAGATAGATAGGTTAGTGTCACCAGAACCAGCATATCACCCCAGCCCTGCAGATAGATAGGTTAGTGTCACCAGAACCAGCATATCACCCCAGCCCTGCAGATAGATAGGTTAGTGTCACCAGAACCAGCATATCACCCCAGCCCTGCAGATAGAAAGGTTAGTGCCACCAGACCCAGCATATTACCCCAGCCCTGCAGATAGATAGGTTAGTGTCACCAGAACCAGCATATCACCCCGCCCTGCGGCCCCCCCCCCCGCAGATTGTTCAAGTTCGCCTCTTGTATCTTCCCAGAGTTTTATGGTCCTGAACAGACTTACAGTTTTTTTTAAACTCATTAAAAAAGTGAGATTTGTGCTATAATTTATATTGTCTAATATAAAAAGCAGCAATAACAAAGTCCGGTAAGTAAAATATTAGCCTGTATTTTAGTCCACGTAGCAAATGTAAAAAGTAATCACCCAGAATCATAAAGCAAACACCCGGTCTCGTGGTTACTTTCTCGCTGCCCCTCCATACTGTGCCATGCCCTTCTCAGAGGCCGCACCTTCTTCTGTCAATGATGTAGCAATCTGACAATCATTTCAGTCATTCTGCAGCTAATATTGATCAGATATCAGACATATAACCCGGCGCAGAATGGCAAACATCATAGATTCTACAACTATTTGTGAGAGGGATTGGCCTGAAGTTCTCTTCTGTGTACCGAAAATCACTTCCCTGCCCTATTAGACAAGATATCAATACTCTGACCCCACTGTACTATCTAAAGATACACTACAAGAAATAAAATATACAAAAAATATTTTAGTATGCCATGTGCCTTTCTCTAATGGACAGAAATAAAGCACAAAATGAGGTCACAGTAGTGGGATAATGGATAACACATGATGTCATAGTACTGGATAATGCACACAATGACGTCACAGCAGTGGAATGAAGCACAGAGCCATGTCACTTTAGGCATAATACACACAGTGAGGTCATATTATTGGTATAATAAATTCAGTGATGTCATAGTGAAGGGATAATACACACAGTGATGTCACAGTACAGCAATAATACACACAGTGATGTCATAGTGCAGGGATAATACACACAGTGATGTCACAGTACAGCAATAATACACACAGTGATGTCACAGTGCAGGGATAATAAAGTTGGGAGTTGTAGTACTAGTTTCGCAACAGCTGGAATGCAGAAGCTTGCTGATCCTTTACCTAGTCTGAACAGGTTTTTATGGATCACTGATCGACTCAAGACTATTGGGATCTGTGAAATATGCTAGTCAGATGGATGCACCCATGCTTCTCTGCTGTACTCCCGAAAATCAGGCACGATCATGTGAATATATTCTATAAGTGATGTCACATTCTAGTGGTATACATAAAGTTAAGCTATTATGAAAAATAAAAACATGAAAAGGTCAGAATTCTGGCAGCCTACAGTCTCCACTAGGGGGACTCATCGCATGTGGATTTATCATACATATGCAATTAGCTCCCCCTAGTGGATGCATCATAATGGAAGGCTCCTTTGCAAAAAGTGGCAAGACAGTAACAGTAACTACAGCATCAGCTGACACTCCTAAGGTTAGGACTACAAAGACAACATTCAGGTCACAGAACTTGAATGTGCAGGATTATATTATGCAACTACTTTCATCTGACAGCTGCGCTCATTGCAACCTGAACAATGGCGGGTTGTGTTCACTCCAGGGATGTTTAAAGGGGTTGCCAAGAGTTAACAGTGATAGGTGCAGCAGTTGGACAAGTGCCGCAACCCCTTCACTGTTTACCAAACACAGTGCCGTACATTGTATAGTGGTTGTGCATGATATGGCTGCTCTGTCCCATTCACTTGAATGGGACTGAGTTGCATCATGGCCATGTGACTAATGGCCATGATGTCACTGACCTGAGAAACGGAGGTGGAGCTCATCCAAGTGCCGCAAGCTCTTCAAACACCTGATTGACGGGGGTCTCGGGTGTTGGACTTTACCAATCTAATATTTATGGGATAGGCAATCAATATCATAGTCGCGATAAATCCCTTTAACTCCAGTCAATACAATGGGTCGGCTATTCTTAAATATAAATTATTATTCTCAAAAATATAAACCACAACCTGTCCAATTTGCTGTGATTGTTTTAAAAAATTTGGGGAATTTGGAAAATAGGAAAGGTCCACTCTCCTGTTAGCTGTAAAAGCCCCAAAAATATATTGGGGGGGGGGGGGATTAACCCATTTACACCAGTTTTCCTCTGTAGATGGATGTGGAGCATCTTTGGTACATGATCAGAGATATGTCACACCCTTTGTTCTGCACCTCACTTGCCACTTTTCAGGGTGTGGACACCTCAGCCCGAAAAATGTATTTTTTACATAGGAAATCTGCGCCAGTCAGGAACTGGCATTGGAGTGCGCCTGATTTAGTAAGGGGCTGGAGCCTCTTAGGCCCTGTTCATACGACGGAATTTGCGGCTAATATTGGGGCGGATTCAACCCCAAAATCAGCAGCAGATTCCATCTTGATTCTGCCTCCCCTTGAAAAAAAATAAGCGTCCTGCTTGATCTTGCTGCAGATACCGCGGCTGATTCATTTGGGCCTATTCAGTGGCGGAAAGTTATGGCGGGGGAGTGGGGGGCCGGAAAATGAAGAGGAATCTGTGATAGATATCTGTCTCAAATTCCTCTTTGTTTTCCGACGTGTGAACGGGGTCCTATTCTGCAATCAAGTTAGGTCATACCTTTAAACTCTCCTGAAATGTCCACGAGGCTCCCAAAAGCAGGGGTGACCTCTAGGACTCCCAGAAGAGCAGGCAAGTCTCCCTGGCCAGGTGGTATGCTCGACCCAACAAATTTATTATAAATCACACCAGAAAACTGGCGCAAGTTACATGGGAAATCTACGCCAGTCAGGAACTGGCACGGGAAAACACCTGTGGCCGGAGCCTCGCATCAGTTGGGGACTTTATTAAGACTGGCGTTGGAAACACCAGTCTTTATAAATTCCCCCATGGTGCATTTGGCTATGAGGAGTGAACACACAGTTATCTGGTGTATTTTTGAAGAGAGCGCCCCCTACCGCACCCATCAGGTTCTACATATCAGTAGAATTTTATTGCTTTTTTACTTTTTTATTGCATCCGCTATACACAGAACATTCTTGTGCTATTCAGATACACGGATTACATTTCTCTCTGCTGTAAAACTATGTAATCCAATATATTACAGGAACTCATTTGACTATATGTCATATCTTATGTTTACTTTTCTAAAACCCGCTCCTCTAATTGTTTGCATTGGCTCAGTCACACGTAGCCGTGTTATAAATCCTTCATTATGCATGTACTGTATATGAGCAGCACATGTGTACTGGACCGGAGAGGGGAGAACTCCGCCGCCAGTCTCCTCTATGGGGTTTTCTCCACAAAATTAAAAGGATCAGCTAGTTGAAATCCAGCCAGCCAATCTTTATCTCTCTTCTGTCGATCCCACTGATCATGAGAACGGGGGTCCCTTGTACGCCATATAAATCAAGGGGTTGGTTGAGCATGTGTGTTGCCATTGCTCGCACTTCAATGGGACTGCCAAACAGTGCCAAGTACATCGCTTGACTATCTCTACAGGTCACACCGTAGGCTCGACCTGCCACTCCGTTCAAACGCGCCTCCCACTGACAGACAGGTGTCCCCCTACCCACTGGCCTTAGCGTTTACATGTTGGGTACCGATGACATATCTGCAGTGATGTCACCGGTACCCGACACATGATCACTTAGATCGGTGACTGGCCGCAGCGTTCGCCTGACCCTCTGCACTTCTAGATGGGGCAGTCCGTAGAATGGAGGGAATGTGGGATGTGCTGTCCAAAAGGAGAACCAAGGGTAGGCAGCAAATGTGGTGTAAATTATATTAACGGTGACATGGGAGGTGCAAAAATGCCAGTTGCGACTCGAGGTTTGCAAGTTTTTTTTTATGCCAGAAATCTGGTGTAGCCATTATAATAAATCTCCCCCAATGAATATTCCTGGTCAGCCATACTGATGTAACAGCAGACAACCGCGACCATCTATGTTGCCCTTAGCAACCAACCAGAACTCCACTTTGGTTTTTGCAGAGCAGGTTAGGAAATGAAAGCCGAGCTCTCATTGGTTGCTATGGACATCATTTTAGTTGCTATGGGCATCAAAGACAGTGTTCTGCTGGCCAAGCACTTTAGATATGTATAGGCCCAAACACGCCAATGTCAACAAGATCAGTCGGCCATCTATTGTATATGATCTTCTGATTCTCCCAACAGCAGATGTCGGGGTACATAAAGATGGGTCAATTGAAATCCAACCTAGCGATGCTTTTGTTCTCTAGCAGACGAACCACTGCCAAAGGAGTCTACAGATGAAAATGTGGCCCTCCGTTTTCATAGAGTCCATGGGGCAGATTCATTAAAGCTTCTAAGGGTAGGTTCACACTAGCGTTGTTAATGTCCGTTGCTCTCATCCATCAAAGGACATTAAATGCAGATGGAGTCTCCTCCATTGGGTGTCTGTCTGTGTTTACCCCAATGGAAAAAAAAATAACATGACGGATGACAGCAACGGACATAACGGTAGTGTGAATGTAGCCTGAAACAACAACTGTAAGTTGTCCATAGCAACCAATTACAGCACAGCTTTCATTTTGTATTCTGCTCCTGAAAAATGAAAGCGGCGCTTTGATTGGTTGTTATGTCTACTTTCACACCACAGTGGTGTGCACTCGCCAAGTGTGCACCTGAGGGTAATTCCTTTTTATGTTTCCATCATAGACATACGTTTATTGAGGGATCCGTGAAAATGGCCCAAGAAATAGCATGTTCTATTTTTTTCTCGTGAGAGTGCTGACTCTCCCCCAGTCTCCCAGTCATTGTTGGTCAAGTGCCATAAACAGAGACTGGAAATACAGCGCTGGATCGCTGAGGTGTCGGAATCAGAATATTTTTTATGGCACTTGCAGAGGTTTTCATTTATTTTTTTATAACCTTGACAACCCCTTTAAAGGAACCTGCAGAACAAAGAGACGTTGCTGATACTGCTCCTGTACATATATACATAGAGAGAGGAATCTCCAACCACCATTGTCCCTTATCTATAAGTATTCATTGTTGTCCACCTCGAATCTTGACCATTGAGGGTGATGAGGAGGTCAGAGCCCGGGTGGTCAGTTCATCCGGTCACTTAGGGGCACAGATACATTCCTAAAGCTTTAAGACTGTAAACAGGTATCAAGACTGATGAGATATTGATTCTAAGTGACTTCTGAAGATCTCGGACGGTCAGATGACCAATGGTGGTGGACTCATATGTATCATGTAGGTTGTCTATGCAGCTGCTAAGGGTTCTTTGGGCCATTTCTAGTTGATTCCTTCCTCCTGCTATTGGGTGGTGAATAGTTTTGCGGGACTCGCTTCTCCAAAACAACTGCATTGTGGGAAATCGACTGGTATGTAAAGGTGTGGAAGGGGAAATAGACACCAGTCCTGTCCTGGGTTTCTAAACCCTGTAACATACTTAGGGGCATTGTTTTATATTTGCTATGGATCCCCTCTTCTCTGTAGGTGTCACTACATTTGGTTACTGCTGGATACAAATTGGCTCATAGCAGCCAAACCAGAGACACCCATCTGCATACCTCCCCACTTACAGAGGATGGAAAGAGGAGTATGATGCCTCTCCTAGTTTTCCCTGTAGTATTATACTCCTTTGTGACCGCCACATAGTATAATGTTCCCCCAGTGACCTTAGTATAATGTTCCCCCAGTGACCTTAGTATAATGTTCCCCCAGTGACCTTCACACAGCATAATGTCCCCTAGTGGCCCCCACAGTATAATATCTCAATGTAGTAGCCCCCACACAATATTGTGACCCTGACACTATAACATCCCCTTATTGTGGTTCCCACACTGTAAGGCCCCCTTCTAATACACCCCTTGCCCTGTTCCTCCACAGTCCACTTTGGTCTCTATTACTTCTAGGAGCAGCAGGAGCGATGTTGAGATGCCACCACAGAGACCCTGCCTGCTTCACAACTACCGGGAGCAGAAACAAGGGCTGAGTGGGCAACACCATGGCTCATTGGTTAGCACTCGCATCTGTATGCAGTTTGTATGTTGTTTAAGTTTCCTCCAAGATGCCAAAAATACAGGGAAATTGGATTCCTGTAAAAACAACTTGTGGGTGTTGGGGATGAGCGCCTGTACGGCAGCCACTAACTCCCCTACTCCTCAACACTCCCTGCACTTTGAGTTCTTATGTTTGCCATTGTCAATGGTGAAACAGACCATTGTATTCAACTCTTCTGCATCCACCTTTGTTGAAATTGGGACATACATCTCACCGCCCTTTATACCATGGGATATAAATGCTAATATACAGAATACATGAACAGTTTATGCTAACACAAGAAAACACCACATGGTTTGTCAGCACAGACAATATAGCCCTTTTCTCTATAGAACTTTTGGCATGTCCAGGGAAGATAAATTGCCATAATACATTAATCCACATTTGTGCACACTCGGCTGTAACTCAAGACTGCAAGTTCTTGAACTCTCGACAGCTATCTAATGTGGCCAATTTAAGGGTACATAGAGAAGGCAAGCAGAGATCCTATATGGAGACCTGCAGGGTCCTTACCAACCACACCATGAATCTATAGGCACTCAGTGTGCTTCCATATGGTGCTTCCATGAGACATCATTTTCTTCTTACACCTATGTAATATGGAGTGCAATAGCAAAACATGGAGGTACAGCATTGGTCTTCACGATGCTATGGGTGCCACATTACAGATTCGTACAGCACAGATTGGCAAAACAGCCATAATCCCTAATACTGGACCAATCCTACATGACCAGGACATATTCTCATCAATGTGTATATAATAAGTCATCCATATCCAGCATAGTTAGCTAATAATAACAGTGATGAAGAGTTAATTAATATGACAACACAAGTGAGTTGCGACACCGCTTGTACAGAAATCATGTGAAAGTGAATGTTGCACTACAAGACCAGCATTACTTTATACATGAGCTATACAGTGTAGCACGCCACGCTCTAACAATCGGATGTATTAGTATTTATCGTATTATATCGCCTTTACCTGCAGTGAACTATGTGGAGCGACTTCCTGCTCTGTATACGGCGTCCCTGTATACACATTCCTCCAGGCAAACAGAAGGCAAGCACGGCATGTAGCTGCTATCTAGCACTGAGTCAGCGTCCTATCACATAGCATGCAGGAACAGCGGCATTCTCTGCGGCCATGTGCCTCCTCCCAGCCTATCACCTGACGCCTTTCTGTTGTATGTTCTGTTGAACATTGACCACAAATATCTCAAAAGGAGGAACTAAGGTAAACCAGGGCTATTGTCACCAACACACCTGAGTGACGCTGGGAGGAAGTGAAAAGGACTCTCCTACTCCTACATAGGGATATATAGATATATGTGGCAAAATTTAAAATGACTTTTTTACACCCCTTTAAATGGAGCAACTGGTTGGACAGCGCGGCCGCTGCATTTATTTCAATGGAAACACTGCACTCAGCTATCTCCGACGGTCCCATTGAAAAGAATGAAGCGGCATGTGCTGTCCAACCAGTGGCTCCATTTAAAGCTGGGGTGCAAAGTACCTCCAATTTTGTGATCAGTGTGACCCCCACTGATCTGCAAGTTACCCCCCATCCTGTAACTTACTGTGACTAGACAACCCCTTTAAGCTGTGCTATATCTGTATATACCACATTTACTGTCATGCTGAACATGGTGTATGATCTGCAGGCAGGAGGTTATAGAGGAGGAGGAGCTGAGCAGGCGGATATATAGTGAACCTCTGCGTACGCCAGGCTTAGGAGTCCAGTAGGCGGTCCTATTTAATGTGCACCTGACTTGTCTGTATGATTGTGTATATAGTCAATCACACTGGGACCGCCCACTGGACTCCTAAGCTTAGAGTAAGTATGAAATAAAATACAAGTTACATTGAATCTTTTCCCACTAAACTATATATCTACTCCGCTCCTCCTGCTCTATAACATGCTGTCTAGAGATTGGGCACCATGTTCAACATGGCAGGTTCACGTTAAAGCCTTCCAACACTCATAATCTGAGTATTCATTACATAGTTATCTATCTCTCCCCACTCAATGAATATGTGCCATGTGATCAGCTGAGTGTGCATGTTCATTTCCATAGACAGAGGGGAATAAATCATGTCCAGACAACTCTGGCTTATCTCCCAGGAGAACTAAGACACGGGAATGTTGAAATACAACATGCCGGATCCTTCCTTCCTCTTGACGGCAGATCTTGAGTTCTCTCAGGTTGTTCCCATACACATTAGACTGTTGGCCAGGAAAGGTGATAACGTCTACCAAACCAAAACACCCCTTTAGGTCCACCAA
This sequence comes from Leptodactylus fallax, assembly GCA_947044405.1. Lineage (NCBI taxonomy): Eukaryota > Metazoa > Chordata > Amphibia > Anura > Leptodactylidae > Leptodactylus > Leptodactylus fallax. The sequence continues at coordinate 6,048,782 of CAMRHE010000068.1, read as the reverse complement.
CACCCATCATCATCCCCTGTACTCATACTGACCAGTATATGACACTTATACAGAATCACTCACCAGGTTACTCTCTAGCCACGCCATGACGTAGGTCGCTGTTGCGTTGGGAATCTGATTCCGTAATGCTTCTCGTTCCTGAGGGTTTTCCACCAATTCCAGGGATATTTTTAATTCTTCTATTAGATGCAAAATTGTTATAGTTCCATAATATTCCGATGGGACCGGTGATCCCACTTCAAAGACCCCATTGGCGAACTCTGTGACGGCCTTTGTGCCTAGTGCCAGTAAAGAAGCAGAATTACACACTGGACCTTTTGTGCATTCATAATACACAGCAAACAAAACCGCAGGAATATTTCAGGGTAGATTATTTTCTTCTCATAGGCAATAGCATGAACATGGGAGCCTTTTAACTATGTAAATGCCTGGTCATTTAGAGAGAGCACAGAAACTATTAGAGGGCCAGACTGACCCATCAGAGTACCCAAGGATCCTCCAGTGGGCCGAGGCTCCAACACAATAATGGTCCAGCAGAAGACACCCAAATTGTAAAGGTACAATGGTCTCCATGGGTCGTTGGAATCATTTCATATGGTGGGCCCAAAGAACCATAGTCCAACACTGGAGCCATGACTGGCGTACGCATGACTGGACACTTATGGGGGAGCGTCAATGTGATACCTGGCATACAAGTAGGTTGCCTTACTCATATAGGGCAGGGGGTGGGGTATAATGATGCTAAAGCATGACCCCCTGCCACCACAAGCAAAAACTCCAGATTCCAAAATTGAGGCCAGAGCCAATGTAAGCACCAGGCAAACCTAGGAAGATGTTCAGGCCCACAGGCTTTGGGGTCAAGGAGGCTAATTTAAGTAACCCTATACTATGCTTGAGAAGGGTGGGGCCCACAATGAAAACCCACATACAATTGAAGCAGGGGCTAAGTTGTCTTGGCTTCTGTCTCATGACATGTATTTTGTATTTTCTAGCAGTTCTACCCTCTGCAAGCTTTAGCTCTAATCCTCAGTTCTCCCTGAGCTCATGGGTGGAGATTAGCTGCTGTGATTCAGCAATACTTCCGCGTGTTGACAAGTCTGTCTTGGGAGACCAAGACAGATTCAGCAGAGAATGAATTTATTCACTGATCTCTCTCCTCTTTCTAGGAACAGATTTCTCGTAGGTGGTCCTAGCAGTGACTGACGGCTATGTCTTTATACACAGTCATAGAGGGTAGGCTGTCAATCGCTGATAGCTCCGCCTACTTGACTTCTCACCATAGAAAGAGCAGAGATTTCAATGATAAATGACAGATTATACTAATTTTTTTCCCAAAAACTTATATATCAATCGACTCAGCTCCTCCAGCTCTATAATATGATGCTTGTAGACTGAGTTTTTCGTGTGACAGGTTCCCTTTAAAGAAGCAGTGACCGTCATACAGTAGCATTAAGGTGATTGCGTGATCAGGATCAGACTGATCCAACAAAGGACCAAGGGGTCCTCAAATAGGCCCAGACTCTGACACAATAACAGGTAGCAACAGAAGACAAAACCATTTGGAGGTGACCTTGGAACCTACCACTTGTCACTGGGGTCTATTGATGTTAGATCTTATTGATATTGTTGCAATAATTAAACTGACTCAGTATAAAACATAAAGTCCTTTCTATTGTGAACAGATATCTTGCTGTTTAAGAGAGGTCTAAGGGTTAAAGATTATCAAAGTTTTAGAAATTGCTTGTAAAAACTCAATGACAATATGAAAAGGAGACAGCGGTCATGGAAAATTGTCCAAGAGGAGTATCTGTCGATTTTCCCTGTTCCGTGATTTCCTTGCATAGTACGATATTTTTTGCAAGGAATTCCTAGTTTCCGCTCTCCACCACTGGGTGTCCCCACAACATCGGACAGATATTCGGCAAATAAAAAGTACAAATATGTACAAAGCACGGTGTGACAATGACTACGCCTCTCCTACATCTGATCACGATGAGATGTCACTAAAAACACAAAAATATCAGCTAAAAATACATAAAAAGTAATAGAAAATATACTAAAAAAATCTAGAATCTAGGATTTATACTAATGTAATAAAATTGCAGACATGGTTTGGGACGTTGTGAAGGATATTTAATTTATTATTCATACACTGTTGCGGTATACACACAGTATATTACATGTCCTATAAACAAAGGGAATCATCTGGACACAATTCCTAATCTGTACCCTTGAGTGTCCAGGACAGAGGAGGGGCCATGATCCTCAGGGGCGGTGCCTGAGAAGTGGTTAAAGTATCTACCAACTAGAACTTATTTTGGATGCACAAATATAGTCATGTAACATTTACACACTCCCAAACAAGAAATGTATCCAGCACTGCAGTGATACATAGCCCTATGATGTGTAAAGAGACAGATTTTCCATCCATGAGTCTTGTAAAATTGAGCCACAACCTCCAGAGAACTATTACAGAGGTCACGTTGGCTTTATAAGACTTTAATGCATAAGGGAATGTCTAGTTCTTTACATTTTTAAAAAGCTCAGAAGGGTTTACAATAGCAAACTGAGTAAAACTTTACCAATCCCTAACCGCTCCCGAGTCCCCCCCATTGGTCTCCAATGATGACACTTCAGTGCCTGATGAAGTGAGCGTCTCTCGAAACGCGTTGCGCTTATGCTTGTTTTGTAAAACTGCATATCTGGTTCCTAAAGCAGCGCCCTAGTTAAAGCCTTTCTGTTTTTGGTTTGACTACAAGTAGAAGAGATCCGATGCAGATTTTCTTCAAGGCGGGGGCAGCAGCTCGGAGACACCATTTTGGCGTTGTTCACACATTGCTATAGAGTTATGCCTATCTTTCCATACCCCACCGAGTGAGAGTCCATTTCCTTTTCTTCATCCTACAGTTGGCCCCTCCACTTTTTTTTTCCCCTTTTCGGATTCGACAAGGACCTGTGGCTGCTGGTGGCCTCGGTGGTGTCTGGTCACATGTCCGTGTCGAAATGTCATCACTGTAGGATGGGATACCGGGAGGCGATTGGTAAAGGTTTACTTAGTTTGTAACTTTAAACCATTCTGAAAATTTTAAGGGGCCAAGACATCCCATTTAAGGAGCACTATTTATGCCTTACTATAGTTCCAACTAACTTATATTATAAATGATAAGTCAATGTGATGACATAAGAAGGGCAAATCACTTCAATTACCTAAAATGACATGTTTTTGCTGAAAAATTAATCCAAAGAGCTGGCCATTAGGAGCCCACCTGCTTCTAATTTTCTGTTCACTTCCTGTTGCCATGTCAAGTCCTTCTCTAGCAGCAGAGACACTTTGATGGATTACAACTATCCTGTGTGTCCTGGACATGCAGGACTTATTGTACTGGCCCTACTGTTCCTGGCATCACATGTGTGGGGTCTGTGAGGCAGTACAGCAAAGTTGTGTGCATATCTCGGCTGCATTGTCTCAAAGTCCCTACACATGTGATGCTATAGACAGTATTGATCGTAATAGTAACGCCAATGTGCAGTGATCGATTGGCTCATGTCCTCGACTGAATGTATAGGACACACAGGACAGTTGTGGCAGAGCCACCATACAGTAGCTGGCTTTGAACGTGGGGCAGGTAAGGGTTACTATTAGAGTCAATTCTATACTTCCCATTAATCATAAGACAGGACATCTCAGCACCTACACGGATTCCAACACTGTGGACATAGCCCCAGAAATACAGAGGACAGAGAGCGGTCCTTCAAGTGTGAATGGTGATGGGCCCAAAGAACCCCAGTCCTGGAGGAAGGGGCTGTAAGCAGCTTGAACAGAAGCAGTCAGATACTTATGATCAAAGGAATATTTTGGCTGGTCCTGGCGACTGAAAAATGTAAATGTGCCAAAAAGCAACTTATTAAAATAACATTCTGCAATACTTGTAACAATTAACAAGTAAAAAGACGACGTCTGACAAGCCGGCACCTTCACTCTTACTAATGGGGGATGCAAGAGCCTCTAACAGTAGCATAAAAGGCGCTGCGGGCGACGCCAGGGCTGTCATATCCACTCAGCTTCTTTACACGAGTCAAATTATTTTGATTATACGTCTTGACTTGAAGGAACCAAACTAAACGGGAACGTGGAGAAGTAAAGCGAATGGGCAAAGATTTGTCAGACTGATCTGAAGACCCTGAAATGTAGGAGATTGTCGCCTTTTTCTAATAATGGGGAATCCCTGCTGAAATATACTGCAGAGGTCGGTCCATGAGAGCTGGTCTTGGAGATGCCGAAAAATGCTGCAAAGTAAGAAAGCTGTCAGAAAAAGAAGGGTTAATGGTTTATTTTTGTAAAATAACAAAATGCAAAATGAATGAAGAAAAGAAAAGCAAAATGTAAATCCCATCAATATTTGGTGTGACCTTTACCCTTTGGAGGAGGAGTCCTGGAAGTGATGATCCGGCCCCCACAGATATAGCCCTGATCTCATCATCCTCCAGTCTGTCTGGGATGACATGAAGAGACAGATGGATTGGAGCAAGCAACATCCACAGAAGATCTGTGCTTAGTTCTCCAAGATGGCGGCGGGAACAACCTCCCTGCCCAGTCCTGCCAAAAACTGTCTGCAAGTACCGAGAAGAACTGATGGAAGGCAAAGGGCAAAGGTCACACCAAATATTGATGGGATTTACATTTCTCTTTTCTTCATTCCCAAAAAAATAAACTATTAACCCTTCTATGTCTGAAACGTTCTTACTTTGCAGCATTTCACCTCACCTGCCTAAAACTTTTGCACAACACCGTATATACATTTTTGTACCCTGTATTACAAATTTATCAAACTTTATGAATCTGTCTGGAGTCTCCTGTATCTGATACTATATGGAGATATTTTTAGATGTTTCCTCTTTTGATGCATAGTCATGACTAGCTCTAGGAAAAAAAAATAATTTTTACTATTTTTTATTGAATAAAATTCACATGTTGATTTTTTTCCTCTTCTATGTATTAACCACTACAGGACACAGCAGTATATTTTATAGAATGGAGGGCTACCTATTATGGTTTTCTCTTTTTTCTACTTAATAAAACAGTTTTTTTGATGGTAAAAATAGAGTTTTTGCATTTTTTTTATATTTTATTTTTAAACAGTATAAAACATTTTATTTAACTTTTTTATTGAGGCAAGAAGGGAAATAGATTAGAAAAATCATCTGATCACTGATATAATACAGGGCAATACTACGGTATTACGGCGCATTGCACATACCAGCAGAACAATGTCATCCTTATGCTGTCAGGCATCCTATTAGGCTCTGCCACTGGCATGCCTAGTAGGTGTACAAACAGGCCAGAACTGGGGGCTTTCATTGGTCCCCTTGCTGCTATGACAACCCGTCAGCACCCTGCCATCTTGTTGCAAGGCTGCCAATGTTGATCCCTTGAGATACTTTCATCTCTATCTCCGATCCATGTGGTTACAAGATGTCAGCAGCCAACTGCTTAGCTCCCGAGCCTGCACAAGATGTCAGCAGCCAACTGCTTAGCTCCCGAGCCTGCACCATCCTGGACCTATATCCACCTGCTGTGGTATATATTTACAGCAAAGCATGGAAAGAAGTTTAGTGTGGATAGGAAAGTAGACATGGTGAGCCTTTCGAGCAAATACTGTCACATTCCATGGGGGGCATAGCATAGAAAATGGAGCAACATCTCAGAAGTTTTATACTTAAAGAAGTGCCAGGTTTCCCAAATATTGTACATTGTTGGTGCAAATTACAGGTAGACAGGATAGGTCATCAGTATGTGATCTTTAGGGGTCCGATACCCAGACCCCGCACAGATCAGCTGTAGCCTCTGCGTGCTGGAAGTTGCTAGAGGATGCAACTCCGCTCCTATACAAGTAATAGCCCCGTCTACTGTATAGTGTTTTTTTTTCTGGGCACTGCAGTGCTGTTCCTATTACTTGTATAGGACTGATGCTACACGCTCTTCCCATCCACTAGCAGTTTCTGGCACCTGAAGGCTGCTGCAACAGCTGATCTGTACAGTGTCCAGGTTTTGGGGCCCCACAGATCACATACTGATGACCTATCCTGTGGATAGGTCATCAGTATGAAAAAATCTTTGGGTCTTCAAAATCCCTATAAGTGACAGTGCACATGCATGACAGGTGACAACCAAACACTTATCAGTATTAATTTATAACACAGCCCTTAAAAGAGTTTTCCAGGTTTAATAACTGATGATCTACCCTTTAAGATAGGTCATCAATTGACACTTGGCAGGAGTCCAAACCCTGGGACCCATACCGAACAGCTATTTGAAGAAGCTGCAGCATTCACTACTTACCAAGCTCAGTGCCATACATTTGTACAGTGGATTTGGTTGGTATCACAGTTCAGTTCACTTGAATGAGACTGAGCTGCAAACAAGCCATGTGACTGTTGATCATGACATCACATGCGTACGTGATCACTGCTGCTTCAATTAGCTGATCCCCGGGGGTCCTGGGTGTCAGATCCCTGCCAATCTGCAATTGATGACTTATCCTACTGATAGGACATCAACTAATAAGCCTCGGAAAAAGCCCTTCACTAAGCTGATCCCTGGGGGTCCTGGATGTCAGACCCCTGCTGATCTACAATTGATGACTTATCCTACAGGTCATCCATTAATAACCCCTTTAACTGATCCCTTCCAGTATTGAGCTATTTTTTGCTACTAGAATGGGTTTTGTATGGTCAGATGCCACAACCATCGGGGACCAGAAAGAAGTAAATGTACTCTCTCTATCCTTTCCCTGCCTTGTTTGCTCTCAGCAGTGTCAATGTTTGTAGAGGGACACGCATGGGGCACGGGGTATGTGAAGGTTACAGAAACAAATAATTACTGGTTAATTTTTAAGTGTCTTTTGCAGACCTGTTCAGACTCTGCTGATTTTGCAGCTTTTGTTAATGTGTACTAGGAGCTATACCACCTATCGGGCTTCTAGTTACAATGTAGTTAACGTCATGGAACGCGCAGCGAGCCGAGCGGCCTGTAAAATTCCACAGTAAATGAAGCTGCAGGTCTCAAAAGAAACAGGACTTCAGATGTCAAGCTGCAAGTTATCACCGGTTTATAGAGGATTTCCAGAAAACTGAAGGCTGGAACGTGACTTAACATTTACTCAAACGTCACGCAAAATCTCGCAGCTCAAAAATATTTCGAGGGATTTTCCAACATTTTCCATTTTCTTCTAGAGATTGTCACATTGATGATTGAAGTGACACTAATGATATATAGGATAAATTCTACTAGGGCTTATGGGTAAGACAGAATTCCCCATTAGGGATTATCCCCCAATTATTAACCACAAAGCTAACAAAAACATCATTATCTGATCGGTGGGGATCCAACACCGGACCCCGCACCGATCAGCTGTTTTCCAGAAGCTATTGCTCTGGTTGCTCTTTGTGCCTAGTATCTGAATAGTAGCAAAGCTGTTTTCGGGCCCATCCAGTATAAAAACACTGTTGCAGCTCATAAAATCCCTTTATAAACATCATCCTGCTCCGCACCATATTATTACGTAGCACTGAGCACATAGACATAAGAGAATTGTGGTGCGACAGAGCTGGCGCTGGAATAGCACCTATTACATCACAAGATCACCGTATTATACAGCCAGGCACTCTCTGTAGGGCTTTTCTTTGCAGCAGTCACTTCATTTACACCACACACAGCATTACAATAGAAGGTAACACCTATATAGTAATAGTAATATAGGTAACACTTCTATAGATAACACCACTGACCCATCATTACATCACTACTGACAACAGATGATGTCACAGACTATCTACTCCTCCTCCCTGCACTGAATAGGTGTAGAAAAACTCTCAATGAGTCGGATGCAGACTATTGCTGCCTATGGCCATGACTGTGTTGTAAAGCAGATGACTAAATGCTGTTAACAGAGGAGAGGAGAAGTTCAGGCAAGATGGCCGACCCCATAATAATGTACAGAAAATAGAATTTAAAAAAATCTACAAATCAGAAAATAAAAACATTTTAAAAAGTATATGTTTCAATATTTGGTTTATTAATTTAATTAAAAAAATGGCGATACATTCCCTCTGCACTAATATTGAAACTTGTCCCCCATTGTGTAACTTAGGCCTCAGGGGTCTATTATTTTGGCCCTCACTCATTTTAGTAAGCACCAAATAATAATTAGGCCCACCAGTGGAAATATTCTGAAGGGTCGCCCCCTTTTTTTGCAAAACTAGGGATTGGCTCCAAATGGGTTGCCTTCTCCTGGACCTTTGGGTCAAAGTCTGTGTCCGTGGTGGATTCTCTGGTGATCTGATGGGCCAGTCCGACCCTGGGACATGTACATTGGAATAATTACTGTGAACCACAACTAGGTAACTAGTAAAAGTATGCAGTGCACCTATACCTGCTATGATGTCATCCATTTGCTCTAAGGCCGCCTCAAGCATATGACTGGCATCCGAAGCCATCTTTGACGTAGACATTCACCTGCGAAATGAAAAAGAAAACTTGGTCAATACTTTTAGATTATTCTAGTCCTCTATTGCAATGAGTGACATCAGTCTCCATGGGCGGTGAGATCCAGTGATGTCACCACTACGAGCTGGTTTAGGTTTCAGCGCAGGCGCATGGGTGTAATGGAGGGTACGACTGATTTATGATGAGATAGGAAGACAAGTGTTGAAAACTGCAAGAACCGGTTGGAGACCACGGTCTTTGGTCTCTTAGAATACGGACACGATGACAACACTTGAGCTCCTAACACATGATGGGATCTTGTGCCCTAGCGATGCCCATCTACTTGTCAGCCCTAAGCCCATAAGCCAAGAGATATGATTTCATAACCTGATTATGTCACACCGGACTCTCCCTGCTATGTAGAAGTTAAGCGGGAATGACATGTGTTTCCAGGTTATTATTACTGTGTTCTCCTGTTAAAGGGAAACTCCGGGCAACATGTTATTTTTAACTGGCTTTCCATCCTATTAATGTTATCACAGGATGTCGGTGTCCTACACCTCACAGCGGGGTGCCAGCTCAAACATCACGCTCGTATCTAAAAACACACCAACACATGGGTAAGGCATGACATTGAATCATTTTGCCCTTAAAGGGAATGTGTCACCAGAAAATGGCCTATTGTTCAAATCACATTTGTAAGAATTTTTGGTGATGTTTATTTAAAATTTTCCAAATCAATATCCATGTTTTAAAAAAAAAAAAATTCTAAAATTCTGCAGTTTACACATTGGCCACTAAGCCTAATAATATGCTGACACTTCCTGTTCTGTGTACTGTACAGTAGGTAATGGTCACAGCTGATTTACACCCTGTCCCTGCACAGGTCATAGAGCATGCCTAGATCACTCTCCCATAGGCCTCAATGAGCATGTCCAGACTATTGTGCCTATAGTCCATGTGGCTGCTGTAAAGTATATCTCGAGCAGCAGCTCAGACAAAATGGCCGCCCCTGTAAACATGTTCGGGAAAAAAAAAAATATATAAAATACATTCCCTTTAAGTCAAGCTGAACACTGGGAGTTCTAGACCTTGATACTATCAGTGACAGAATGCTGTACCATGGAGTGTAGGTTGGTGCAGATTTTGTAGCCAGCACAGTGACTTGGTAGCCAATTTTTGTCCAGCCCTGATTTACAGTATGAAGAGCAAGAAGAAATGCAAGTAAACACCCCTTTTTTGGGTTGAGACAAAACCAAGATCCCACCGAGCCCTCCTTTAAGAAGGTAAGAGACCTGTATTGGCATTGCTATAACATAAAATATACGGCGATACTTAACCAGACCTCCCAACCAACCTGGATTCAGCGTCTTGTCCCGCTGTCCCTGTTGGCAGGAGGTATGTCCGGAAGACGCAGATGGGTTGAACACAAAGGTGGAGCAGGAAATCATCTGCGCCCTGCTTCACCATTCCTCTCCCGAGAGCTGTCGGCGCAATGTTATGATGTCATTCACATTGTACCTGCAGCGCCCTAAAACCTCCAGGAGCAGAGACTTCAGACAGAGCAGCAGGGGAGCGGGGAGAGGGGAATTAGTGTTTTTAATGTTTGGTTGGTAGCAGGATAGGGACATTGTGGGGGTAGCTGGAGGAGGACATGAAAATGCGGGCAAATGGAGGGGGCCATTAAACTGTGGGGCAGATGGAGGACATTAAACTGGGCGCAACTGGAGGGAAACATTATAATGTGGGGGCATATCATGTTAGGGTGACTGAAGGGGCATTATACTGTGTAGGGGCACAAAGAGAAATGGATGGGAATGGGCAGAGTCAAAGTAGAAGCGGGTAGGGCTAAATCCTGTGCGGGGCGCCGTGAAGGACGCCCATTATCGCCTTCTTTCAATTCTTTTGAAATGTATGACTTAACTAAACTAAACTTGTAACCTGAGGTAGCCAAAGGAAATGTGTCAAGTATCTGAAGTATCTGAGACCACCACCAAAAACCTGCAGAAGAAGAATGTGAGCTAATTAAAATGGAGCAGATTCCTGGAGGTCGTGTTCCTGCCGGCCGGTCACTTTGGCAAGTGCAGAGGGTCATTATAATACCAAGACTCCCTGCCTACCGTTATGTATTATATAAAATGTGCCAAAAATTAAAGGTAAAAAAAAGGGAACACGGGTGTAAATGAAGTATAGAGTTTTTATTTTATCACATTGTCTGCACTTTGCCAAATTTCTGTAAATACTCAACAACCCCTTTAAAGGATTTGGAAGACAATAGTAGCAAAAATGGAGGGGCCAATTCATCATGCCTTGGACATAGTTTTTTTTGGCTTACAAGGCATGAACAGTTGCGGTTTTTGTTGCATGTGTTTGGGTTTTTGTGCAAAAAATTAACTTTTCCCACTTTGTGTCCTCATTGCCAATTTTCAGTATATTGGGTAGAACGAGGTAGGAATCCAGACAGGTCAGGGACCCCTCAGCTTGTCAGATTTACTGGCACAGATTTCATTTCTACCCCATGGAACCTCCCTGTACTGCACCAAAATCATCTTGCACCAGTGCACAAAGTGAGTACGACTGGTGCAAGAAGCATTGGTCTCAATAAACTGGCCCCATAGTATTCACCTCGTATATACCATAAATGCCGGATAGATACAAGTCCCACCTCTGGGACCTGCACCTGTCTCTAGAATGGGGGTCCTGTGACCCTCATCTCATGGCCATAGTGATGGGAGAGATGTCTGCACATGCAGGGGTCTTTACATTCAATTGTATGGGAATTCCAAAAAGAGTCAAGCAGGCAAGACGGGAGTCATCTGTTCCTCTGCTCCTCTTCCACGTCTCCCATTCACTTCTATTGGAGTTACGGATAGAATTGAGGGACTTGTCTACACTCTTTCCATACGTCCCAGCCTGGTGGACAGGACTTACGCTCAGCTATGCTCACCTTGGCTCGGACCCCATATTTCAGGTTACTGAACCTCTGCGCGTACAAGTTGGGGACAGAGAGATGTTGGAGATCTGTCACTTGAAGTCTCACATTTTACTTGTTATTTGACTCAAAAAGGTTCCATTTTACAAAGTTCTGTCTGTTTGGTTATACAAGGTGTGCACGGGGCTGAATGTCGGAGGTCGGTGTCAAAGCTTATTAAGAGCAAAGACGATGATACTAAAGCTACAATACTGAAACAATGAACCTGTGACTGTAACAGGGCCGCGTTCAGTGAAAGGCCGTCAGATCATGACTAGGCCGCCAGCTTAGCAGTCCTGTCCCCCGAATGATGAGATCCTTACATGAACCTGCTCTACAAATAGCACAAAGCAGATGGACTTGTAATTGTAAGCACGAAAGAAACAAAACATGGCTCATTTACGCAATTAGCTCTTAGCGATGATGAGGATACAGGTGTCAATGTGTTACGTAGGGTATATCATTATAAGGGACGGACTACAATCGGTAATTTTACGCCCTCTTTAGTAAGATGTTCTAGATTTAATGCAATGGAATACTGGTATATGAGGACCAAAATAAAGGGAACCAGACTTTCTGCATTTGGTCTGAAAATCTTCCTACATTTCTAATATTGCGCAAACATATTCTGCGGCGCTGTACAGAGAATATCATCAGTCATGTCATTCTGTCCCTAATGGGGCTCAAAATCAAAAACACTTCTCAGACACAAGTCAGGGTCGACATGGATATTTCATGGCTGAATTTGAACCCAGGACACCAGTGGTAACCACTAAGCCTGTGTGCAACACAAAAGCCAACAGGCTGGAATCTTCTTTCTAGATAAGGACTCCCTGGCTGATCACCAGCTGATCGCCACAGGTATCTGAGACCCCCATCAATCAGTTGTTATCACTGCAAGGGGGCCTCACATTTCACACAGCGGCCACTGCAGGAAGAATATGGTATTACAAGGTGCCCATTCAAATGAATGAGATGCCATATAAATGTGGTTGTGCTAAGTCCTCCAGGGCAGAATCTGACCTTTTAACAGTACTTCGATAAATCAGGGGACATCTGCTTCTATGTTGTTCATAAGCCTTATAGAAGTTGTCCAGAAAAATGTAGCTAAATGGCTCAGAATCGGTTAAGAAAGTGTTAACCATTCCATCCTAACCATCCTACACCAATCCTGTTCCAAGAAATACCAGGACCCTGCTGGTGCCAACTTCCTGGTCCCATCTCTTGGCAGAGGTTGACCACTAAGACAGCGAATGGTTAGATGAGCGGACATTTCCTATATGTCAGGATGGGATCAGGAAGCAGAGACCAGTGTGGATCCGGTAAGTATCGGAGATGGAGTGTGGTGGGAGATCAGTATTGCTTCATTTTCCTTCTCAACACATGCTGAGTCCATTCAGCAACGTTTTTCCCTGCTGGACATCCCCTTTAACTGAGGCTATGGACAGAGATTCTCCTAGTGGAACAAGCTCTTAAAGGGGTTGGCCAGGATTTTAGGATAGGCTATAAATATGTGATAGGTGGAGGCCAACAGGAGCCCCGGCAGAGATCAGCTGTACAGGGCCGCTTCCAATGTCCGAATTATACACACCACAGAGCCAGAGCCAGAAACTGTGTCCTGTCTAGTGGCCGAGCACCGTCACTGCAGCTCAGCCCCCATTGTCTTCGACCACTGTATAACCAATTCCTGTCACCAGGGTCTCCCCCCACTGTCATCACACAATGATGAGACAAATTCAGGTAGCAATGGCGAAAGTATGAACAAAAAGTCATCCCGGCGGCCACAACTGGCCACATGGACCCAGTTATCAAGTCATTGGAGAGGATTTGTCAAGCTGCACTCTAGAATTCTGGCGTCAAAAAGTTGCAAATGAAGGGATTTGTGCAAAAATGTTTTGACTTTTTTAATTTTTATGCCGCTTCCTCCACTTATGAAAAGTGGTTGGTAAAGTAGGTGTGATTCGCCGACACCAGAATTTATCAATGCAAAAATTGTTGCAATCTCACTCCAGTAGGGGAGGTGGAGTACAAAGTGGAGTAACCGCTAAGGACAGAAATACTAGACAAGATCTACCTGCTCAGCTGGACACGGGATAATTCAATGGCACAGAATCTGCAGGATGGAAAACTTCTTCAGTATGTTAACAAGCCCAGCTACTAATGTGATACTGGAAACATTTCGGTTAATATTAGCTCCGTGTTATTAGAGATATGTGTTACCTAGAACGAGCATGTAACTACAGGAGCGTCTGCAGTCATCGGGCTGGATGAGGCCTGCAGGGTTATTTCCGTCACTGGATTATTTTCATTCAGCTCCTGTACATACACATAGGACATTATTTTCGCAGGATCCACCCTCGTACAATTATTAGTGTTATGTAAAGTAGTCAGAGTGGCAGATTAATCCGCGACTACTCATCGAGCAGCCAAAGCTGTCACTATTAAGGGTGATGTCATCAAGGCCTTCTGGTTCCATGCAATGTGTGAACTTCAGCCAACACGGGTATTAGATACAATTTATACAGCATAATGAAGAATCCCCGACCAGAGTAAACCAACTACAATGCATTACATCAACTTCTCCATATTACTTCTGTAGGTGGCGCTGCAGGCTACACAGTTGGACTGCCGATTATACAAACAGATTGCTGGGAGGATCAACAGAGAACATAGACAAAGTAAGGGTGCTCCAACAAAACCAGAAACCATTGTTATAGGGGGTGTTCCAGACTACACAGAGAACATGCCAGACTACCGACCACAATGCCGCTATTGGTGAAGCTTCAGACTACACACTCAGAGTGCGACTGTAGGGGGGCGCTCCAGACTAAACAGGTCGGAATGCGATTATAGGGGGCGCTCCAGACTACACACCCAGAGTGCAATTGTAGGGGGCGCTCCAGAATACACACTCATACTACTATTGAGGGGGCGCTCCAGACTAAACAGGTTGGACTGCAATTGTAGGGGCGCTCCAGACTAAACAGGTCGGATGTGATTATAGGGGGCGCTCCAGACTACACACCCAGACTGCAATTGTAGGGGGCGCTCCAGAATACACACTCATACTACTATTTTGGGGGGCGGGGGGGCTCCAGACTAAACAGGTTGGACTGCAATTGTAGGGGGTGCTCCCGACTACACACCCAGACTGCTATTGTAGGGGGCGCTCCAGACTAAACACGTCGGAGATGCTATTGTAGGGGGCGCTCCAGAATACACACTCATACTACTATTGTAGGGGGGCGCTCCAGACTAAACAGGTTGGACTGCAATTGTAGGGGGTGCTCCAGACTACACACCCAGACTGCAATTGTAGGGGGCGCTCCAGACTACACACCCAGAGTGCTATTGTAGGGGGCGCTCCAGACTATATAGTCAGACTTTTATTGTAGGGGGGCGCTCCAGACTACACGGTCAGACTGTTCTTATGGGGGGCACTCCAGACTCCACACCCAGACTGCTATTGTAGGGGGCGCTCCAGACTACACACCCAGAGTGCTGTTGTAGGGGGCGCTCCAGACTATATAGTCAGACTTTTATTGTAGGGGGCGCTCTAGACTACACAGTCAGACTGTTCTTATAGGGGGCGCTCCAGACTACACACCCAGACTTCTATTGTAGGGGGCGCTCCAGACTACACAGTCAGACTGCTCTTATAGGGGCGCGCTCCAGACTACACACCCAGACTGCTATTGTAGGGGGCGCTCCAGACTACACAGTCAGACTGTTCTTAGGGGGGGCGCTCCAGACTACACACCCAGAGTGCTATTGTAGGGGGCGCTCCAGACTACACAGTCAGACTGTTCTTATAGGGGGCGCTCCAGCGACACACCCAGAGTGCTGTTGTGGGGGGCGCTCCAGACTATAGTCAGACTTTTTTGTGGGGGCGCTCCAGACTACACACCCAGACTGCTATTGTAGGGGGCACTCCAGACTACACAGTCAGACTGTTCTTATAGGGGGCGCGCTCCAGACTACTTCTTCACACCCAACCACGATGACAGATTTAGTTCCCATAAATAATGTCACATAGAGATTGGGCAGACAATACAAGGCGCTCTTATGGCTCTAATCCATAGTGGAAAATGTTCTGCCACTGTAAGCCTATCTTTCATCATCACATAATGCCTCCAGCTAATGAATCTATATCAACCTTGCAAAGTAATAATGAAGACGTGATTCACCGTGCACAGAATGGGTGTATATGACTGCGTTCATACAAGACATGGTACTGGCCCAACTCCTCACCTTGTCCTACCAGTCCGGTCGGTTTTAACCTTGCTGAGTTCTTACACACACCTTACTATTTTGCAAACACTTCTTAACATGGATAAAACACAGTTCACATGGTCTCATTAATACATTAGAAATACACTGACCCCCTTCCTACCCTCATACCTCTGCACCAGAGGCGTAACTGGACGCTTCTGGGCCCTAATGCAAAATCTGTAATGGGGCCCCTAAATACTATGTGTCATGTAGAAAAGTGGTATATTTTGCATGGCAGGGGGACCTCTGGGACTCCTTCAGGTTCCAGGACCTCTGCGCCCCCTATAGCTCTGCCCCTGCTCAGCACCGTACTGCACAACACCCATAAAACCTTTACTAGTAACTTCTGGCTACAATGTTGCCAAATCCATGAATCACAAACACGAGTTGCCTAGTTTATAGCAATTGCAGTGTATAAAACAGACACTACTGTATAGAATTAATGGAATGTGATTGTCTATGAGACATCCCGACTGTAGCACCCATGTAGCAGAGCTGAACTTGTTATTTGGAGCAGCGAAGAGTGACAGAACTTTAGAGACAAGGTTATTCCTTTACACAAACAAATGACAAATTCAGCTCTGCTATGTTCTTATATTAGGTTATCCAGACGACCTACCTTATGTCTGCGCTCCTTCTGTATTCCGAAAGCTCCAGATCTTTCCCCTCGGCTCTTTAATCTGTGAAAGTCGTCCCTGTAATCACATCACTCTGCTTACTTTGAAGCTAATGACAAGCCTTGCAAGAGGGAACAACACACCAAAGGCACATGCTGGCAATAATGCGAACACTGCCCAGGAAAAACAAGAACATCTACAATTTGATTACTACAAATCTTCAAGTTCAGCCTCTTCTCCTGCTGACTAACAAGGAAGTGCACCGAGACATCTCCTGCACGCTTCACTACTGTGCTCAGCTCCATCTTCAACAATCCCAAGTTCAAAGAGTTATTTTAAAGGGGCCATGCTGTTTTTCTCTGGGGGGTGACATGATGCATTGTATTTTGCAGGCAGGTGAAGGTGATCTATCAACTAAAAATGACATATTTTTTAAACCAGGTTTTTAGGTTAAACATTTTTTTTTTTTAATTTTTGATGATTTTATTTTTAATATTCCATATAAATATCTGTATAATTAAAAGTACTAAACCCTGCAATTTTCACTCTGGCCACCATCATAGACTCAATCTGGCCACTAATCATAGACTTGACACTTGCCAATTCTGTAGGGGGTTTCTTTGCAGCAGTCACCTCATGTTTCTGTTCTCTGCGTGGTGACATGATGTATTGTATTTCATAGGCAGTTTTTTTGGCTTTCTTAAAGGGAACAATGACCTATTTTTTTAAAACAAGTTTTTATGTTAAACATTTTTTAAAGAATTATTGATTTTATTTTTAATATTCCACATCACTAAATAAAAAAAAATGCTATACCCTGCAATTTTCAGTATTACAATAGAAGATAACACCTCTATAGAGAACACCACATAGCACCCATTATTACATCCATTACTGACAATAGATGATGTCACAGCTTATCTCCTCCCCCTGCCTGCACAGAGCATGTCTAGAAAACTGGAATGGGAAATATCTAGAAAGTTCTTCTACTTCTCCTTCTGCTCAATCCACTCCTGGCTTTGGCTCAAAATTCCGCAGCAAAATCTGCAACAAAAAAAGCTGCGTTTCTGTAACATGGGGCCTCAGTCTAAACCACCAGAAAAAAACAGAATTCCCCAAGAGCGCTGATACCTGTGACCTTGGCTCAATGTCAGCCACACTCAATGTTTTTGGTGGCCACTTAGATTATCCTCCTATTTTTATACCGAGTTTCCCCGAATTACATCTCATCTTATGTAGCTCTTGAAAAAAACTTCATCTTGTCAGATTTAGAAGATAAATACATAAAAGCCTCGTCTTTACATCCTGAAGGATGCTTCACCTAAGCTGAGCTATAATAATTCCATGGTAAGTATCTGTAATTGTCTCTAATAATGTTCATTAGGTGAGCGGCAACAATTATTTTCTCCATACACATTTGATGTTTGGCCATGCTGACACATCTTTGGACATGAAGAACGCAATATAAGTCACGAAAATTGATCCAGGCATCCAAACAGAATGTACAAGGCTGGAGTATTGGCTTAGGAAGGGCTCATCTACTGCTGGACATCTGGGTCATTGGGAAATCAGAGCTTGGGACCACCACATGCCCATGGAGGTGAGACTGTGGCCATAGAGATGGCGCTCTGTTCCCTAATCTGTCAGACTCTGATGTTCTATGTTTACCTTAGGCACATATGCCGCATACGTGAAATGTATCCTTATGCGCCATTCACACAAAGGGGGCCAAAAGCGGGTCCTTTTGACCACTGTGGAGCTGGTATGTGTTGGTTTGATGGAAGGTTCAGATATGATGGACTCTTTGGTGAGTTTGGGTTGAGTTTAGGAGCAGGTATAGGTAGGTAGTGACTATAGGGTGATGGAAGTAATTGCCCTATAGTTCCTATTACCTACAGTCATGGCCAAAAGTTTTGAGAATGATACAAATATTAATTTTTACAAAGTCTACTGCTTCAGTTTTTCTAATGGCAATTTGCATATACTCCAGAATGTTATAAAGAGTGATCAGCTTAACAGCAATTACTTGCAAAGTCAATATTTGCCTAGAAAATGAACTTTATCCCCCAAAACACATTTCAACATCATTGCAGCCCTGCCTTAAAAGGACCACCTAACATCGTTTCAGTGATTTCTCCATTAACACAGGTGTGGGTGTTGATGAGGACAGGGCTGGAGATCAATCTGTCATGATTAAGTAAGAATGACACCACTGGACACTTTAAAAGGAGGCTGGTGCTTGCCATCATTGTTTCTCTTCTGTTAACCATAGTTATCTCTAAAGAAACACGTGCAGTCATCATTGCACTGCACAAAAATGGCCTAACTGGGAAGAGTATTGCAGCTAGAAAGATTGCACCTCAGTCAACAATCTATCGCATCATCAAGAACTTCAAGGAGAGAGGTTCCATTGGTGCCAAAAAGGCTCCAGGGCGCCCAAGAAAGACCAGCAAGCGGCAGGACCGTCTCTTAAAAGTGTTTCAGCTGCGGGATCGGGCTACCAGCAGTGCAGAGCTTGCTGAGGAATGGCAGCAGGCAGGTGTGAGTGCATCTGCACGCACTGTGAGGCGGAGACTCTTGGAGCAAGGCCTGGTCTCAAGGAGGGCAGCAAGGAAGCCACTTCTCTCCAGAAAAAACATCAGGGACAGACTGATATTCTGCAAAAGGTACAGGGAGTGGACTGCTGAGGACTGGGGGAAAGTCATTTTCTCTGATGAATCCCCTTTTCGATTGTTTGGAACATCTGGAAAACAGCTTATTCGGAGAAGAAGAGGTGAGCGCTACCACCAGTCTTGTCTCATGCCAACTGTAAAGCATCCTGAAACCATTCATGTGTGGGGTTGCTTCTCAGCCAAGGGAATCGGCTCTCTCACAGTCTTGCCTAAAAACACAGCCATGAATAAAGAATGGTACCAGAATGTCCTCCAAGAGCAACTTCTCCCAACCGTCCAAGAGCAGTTTGGCGCTCAACAATGCCTTTTCCAGCATGATGGAGCACCTTGCCATAAAGCAAAGGTGATAACTAAATGGCTCAGGGAACAAAACATAGAGATTTTGGGTCCATGGCCTGGAAACTCCCCAGATCTTAATCCCATTGAGAACTTGTGGTCAATCATCAAGAGACGGGTGGACAAACAAAAACCAACAAATTCAGACAAAATGAAAGCATTGATTCTGCAAGAATGGACTGCTATCAGTCAGGATTTGGTCCAGAAGTTGATTGAGAGCATGCCAGGGAGAATTGCAGAGGTCCTGAAGAAGAAGGGTCAACACTGCAAATATTGACTTGCTGCATTAACTCATTCTAACTGTCAATATAAGCTTCTGTTACTCATAATATGAATGCAATTATATGTCTGTATGTGATAAAAACATCTGACAAACACACATAAAAACCAGAGGGCAGCAGATCATGTGAAAATAGAATATTTGTGTCATTCTCAAAACTTTTGGCCATGACTGTAGATACCTTCACCATCCACTGGTTCTCAAAGACTCCCAACAACAAGACTTTTCACATGCATCTCCAACAATACAGAAGTCCCTGTTTTCTCCACCACCATGGGACAGGTGGGTGTCATGCATTATATGACTCTGTTACTTTTTTACCCAAGGGTCTACAGCAACCTTGATACAGTTTTGGGTCTAAATATCTATTTGATCTGTACAGAAGACGTAATATGCCTTCATCTTGCTGTAACCCATGAAACTGGTACCTAAGCACCGTCACAGTGAGGTTCCTTGGACCCATCAGGGGACATGATTCTGAGTGTCCACCCACCATGTACAGTATTCAGTATATACCGTCTGCTGCCAATTTGACGTTGCAGGAATTTAGTGGTTCGTGAAATCGTTCACAGTAAAAACCAATCAGAATGGGGTGGTTTTGCGGCAGAAATAATTGGTTAATTACTTGGTTACATAGTTACAAAAGACATATGTCCATCAAGTTCAAGCAGGGGACGGCTAATTGGTTTGCACTGCAAAGAGTTAAAGCCATGGTGAAAACCTGCAGAATGTCAATTTATGCTCAATAAATGATTAATCTGTGACCTTCTTTTTGGGCAGCGCATGGACTTTACAATGGATTAGTCCTTTGAGTCCAAGGTGGCCAATTTACTGTGGACATCCGCTTTCTATATCACACCTAGGGCTCACCACAGGATCCTCTTGTATTCGGGTGGGTCAGACTAACCCTGGTAGAAACCAATGAGTAGAGACCAAGAGATGGGTCTCCTCTTTATTTCTCAATTTCTTGAGAACACCCTTGAATCTGCATCTATAGACCAGGTTCTGTAGATCTAAAATACTGTATTTGTCCAAGTAGGGAAATAAATGAGTTTGTAGCTCTTGTCAAACCAAAGATTCCATAGTTGCCCCCGAGCCAGAGGACTATCAAAGTCAGTGAGGTTAGTCCTGGAATGTGCACTGGACAGTGTCACACAAGGCAAACAAAGACCTTATCAGCAATACCAAAGAGGCTAATGACATTGTTAGGAGGCCACTGATAAAGAAGGGTAAACAATCCCCACCATAATGGGCTCAGCTGCTGCGAGGAGGGGGAAATCACAGACTATGCAGAACTATTAGTATATTGTTGTACCGTGTTAGCCATAGTCAACCTCAATCTATACAGACCCCAGACCAGACCCTATTATCAGACATCATCTATACAGACCCCAGTCAATTAAGACCTCAGTCAAAACCCTCCATCAACATGAACTCCAGGCAAGACCCCCTTCAATACAGACACCAATTAAAACCCTCATCAATGTAGAATCCAGCCAAAACCACCTGACTCCAGACTACACACCGAGATCCCCTTAAATTGTTCAGTCCCCATACACAGAAAAGATGGCACAGAGTTTTTTTTAGACCACAAACCACACAATGCTGTTTTTGACACATCCATCACAGTCACACAAGTATATTCCAACCACTGGCGCTAGAATATACATGATATCCCAGGACAGCGCCACCCTCAGTACATGTATGTAACCGGTATGATGGCAGAGAACATGATTCTGCAGCGCTCCCTTATGGGAGATTTCAGTGGCCAGTTCTTCTTCCAGGAGCCCAGAAGGTTTCCCCTTTTTCCTTGAGTCTCCCGGATGTTCCAGAAGAGTTGGCAGGTATGATCGTAGGTGGACCCGGTGACAACAGGAAGACCCAAAAGCAACAACATCAAGTTATTTATGTAAAAGAGGAAAAAAAAATCACCAGAACCCCCCAAAAATGATCCCATAAATCGATGGGATTTTGAGCAGTGACTTTTCATCATTATCTCGAGGTCGGGTCCACGACATGACCTTACTGTGTATATATCAGCACATTCCTCGGCAATGTTTAACGCCATAATAAAAAGTCTGTGGGTTTATACAGGATCCGGCTTTTTATCTGATCTGCGAAATTGATGATTCAGATGCATTTCTCTGGATTTGGAAATTTTTCTCCTGAAATACTACTCACGTGCTCATCCTGAGCTTCCTGGTTCATAATTAGAATACCCAAATTGCAGTAAAGACTGACACTTACACAGGCAGGGTTGTAGAAGGGAGGGATCAAGCTTTATGGGATTTAAAGAGGTTGTCTCAAAACATCTGGCAATATCATTGAGGTTTTAAAGGGGTATTCCCAGCTCAGTATTTATGGCTATATTCATAGTATATGGCATACACACATGATAGATGCGGAAACAGCTGAAGCTGCCATATAAATGAATGGAGAGACGCCCACCTTTATCCATTCACTTGTAGGCCCCTTTTAGAGATAGATGCAGATCTCAGAGGTAGGATCAATAAGGTATTTAAGGCATACCATATGGATATAGGCATAAATACTGAGATGGAAATATCCCTTTAAGGGGCTGGATCAGCGCTGATTGGCTAATTGGTGGTTTTCTTCCGAGAAGGGATTGATAGAATGTGTTGGGTCCTAGAATCCTGGTCAATGGTAAGATTTTACTGATGTTCCTTGTGTCTCGGTTGGCATTCATAGAAGAGGTACAAGGAGGACAATCCTCTCCCTATAATCACAACCTGGAGACTGCGTACACAAAGTACACAGAAAGCGAGTCTACAACTTGTATGGTGACTGAAGTTTAGTATCCGAGGGCCCGGTACTGACGAGAAGTCATCCGTCATCCCTAATCCATGTAACTTCTCTAATGAAATCGTTATAAATACTTCTCTGAACGCTCCAATGATTTCCTTTCAACTTCGGAAGTCAACATTCAACATGCTCAATGTCTACAAAGCATTAAAATATTTTCCATGAGGTTTGTGTCTCGAAATTGACAAATTTTTTACTAAAAATAAAACCAAATAGGGTGGCAAAGTGGGCAAGTGCCCAGGGCTCTCATTAACAAGGGGCCCCAATAACACACTAGAACCAGACAATACTGTATTATTTATATAGTTACATACTTAGTAAAATTCAATAAAAGACACAGGTGTAACCTATAATCCTACAGCAGGGATCAGAGGACGGTAAAACCCCCCTAAGAAGCAGAAGCTAATTACCCCATATTAGGGGAAAAACGACTCCAAAAATAGCAAGTGAATGAAATCCGAGGATCAACCTCTCATCAATAAATCTAGAATATTATATTAATTATCTCTCTCAAAGTCGTTTATAATTAGGTAAGTTCTGACATAGCACCTGGACATAGCACCTGCCATTGCTGTCTCCTGGGGTCGGGCGTTCCATAACTGTAAAGAACTCTTTCCTATATTGATCCTTTATAACCTTCTCCTATATAACTATAAAGAAACCTTCCCTAAGTCACCTGTCATTCACCCGCAAGGATATGGAATTGCAGTATTATGTAGGGTGCAAAAACAGTATTATTGTGTTACTACTATATATTTGGGAACTACAGTACAGACCAAAAGTTTGGACACACCTTCTCATTCCAAGAGTTTTCTGTATTTTCATGACTATAAAAATTGTAGATTCACACTGAAGGCATCAAAACTATGAATTAACACATGTGGAATTATATACTTAACAAAAAAGTGCGAAACAACTGAAAATATGTCTTATATTCTAGGTTCTTCAAAGTAGCCACCTTTTGCTTTGATTACTGCTTGGCACACTCTTGGCATTCTCTTGATGAGCTTCAAGAGGTAGTCACCTGAAATGGTTTTCACTTCACAGATGTGCCCTGTCAGGTTTAATAAGTGGGATTTCTTGCCTTATAAATGGGGTTGGGACCATCAGTTGTGTTGTTCAGAAGTCAGGTGGATACACAGCTGATAGTCCTACTGAATGGAGTGTTAGAATTTGTATTATGGCAAGAAAAAAGCAGCTAAGTAAAGAAAAACGAGTGGCCATCATTACTTTAAGAAATGAAGGTCAGTCAGGAAACCACTGCTAAGGACAGGAAACAAGAAGAAGAGACTTGTTTGGGCTAAAGAACACAAGGAATGGACATTAGACCTGTGGAAATCTGTGCTTTGGTCTGATGAGTCCAAATTTGAGATCTTTGGTTCCAACCACCGTGTCTTTGTGCGACGCAGAAAAGGTGAAGGAATGGACTCTACATGCCTGGTTCCCACCGTGAAGCATGGAGGAGGAGGTGTGATGGTGTGGGGGGGCTTTGCTGGTGACACTGTTGGGGATTTATTCAAAATTGAAGGAATACTGAACCAGCATGGTTACCACAGCATCTTGCAGCGGCATGCTATTCCATCCGATTTGCGTTTAGTTGGACCATCATTTATTTTTCAACAGGACAATGACCCCAAACACACCTCCAGACTGTGTAAGGGCTATTTAACCAAGAAGGAGAGTGATGGGGTGCTACGCCAGATGACCTGGCCTCCACAGTCACCAGACCTGAACCCAATCGAGATGGTTTGGGGTGAGCTGGACCGCAGAGTGAAGGCAAAAGGGCCAACAAGTGCTAAGCATCTCTGGGAACTCCTTCAAGACTGTTGGAAGACCATTTCAGGTGACTACCTCTTGAAGCTCATCAAGAGAATGCCAAGAGTGTGCAAAGCAGTAATTAAAGCAAAAGGTGGCTACTTTGAAGAACCTAGAATATAAGACATATTTTCAGTTGTTTCACACTTTTTTGTTAAGTATATAATTCCACATGTGTTAATTCATAGTTTTGATGTCTTCAGTGTGAATCTACAATTTTTATAGTCATGAAAATACAGAAAACTCTTGGAATGAGAAGGTGTGTCCAAACTTTTGGTCTGTACTGTATATGGCAGCATTATGTATGCTGTATTATCTTGGCACTATATTGAGGCATTATATATGGGTGTATTGTCTTGGCACTCCATGGTGGCATTATGTGGGTTTTATAATTTCAGCTTTGTATGTTAGCTGTATTATCTTGACACTGTATAGTGGTATTATATATGGGACGTATTACTGTGGTACGATATTTTGATATGTTGTGAGTTACATTATCTTGACACTATATGGATGTATTTTATATGGGTGTATTATCTTGGCACTCAGTGGTGGTATTATGTGGGGTTTATTCTCTCAGTTCTGTATGATAGTATTATGTTAGTTGTATTATCTTGCACCGTATAGTGGTATTATATATAGGACATATTACCTTGGTACTATAGTGCAGTATTATGAGAGCTGTATTATCATGCCATTATATGGAGGTATTGTATATGGGTGTATTCTATTATGTGGATTTTATTCTTTCAGTTCTGTATGGTAGTATTATGTTAGTTGTATTATCTTGCACTGTATAGTGGTATTATATATAGGACGTAATACCTTGTTACTATATTGCAGTATTATGAGAGTTGTATTATCTTGGCATTATATGGAGGTATTAAATATGGGTGTATTATCTTGGCAGTCAGTGGTGGTATTATGTGGGTTTTAATCTTTAAGCTCTGTAGCGTAGTATTATGATAGCTGTATTATCTTGAGTTGTATTACCTTGGTACTATATTGCGGTATTATATAGGCTGCATCACCTTTGCACTATGGGGAGGTATGACTATTCCGTGGGCCAAATTTATGAAAACATCTACAATGGTAATTGGGTGGGTCCCATTCACTTTTTACCAAAGGCTCTGATTTCTATACTAGACCTGTGGAGAATAAAAGAGGAGGTTTCATCATTATAGCATTTGAGAAGCAGACAATCCCCTATCCATACGTGGTTCCTATAGGGAATTTGCTCTGTAAGTTAGGCTGGCCATATACTTTAGCTCTTTCGGCCAACAGTTATCTCTCTTGACTCAACACACATGCATTTATGCTTGACTCAGCCAAGTGTGCATGTGTTCGGAATGGAGAAAACTGCTGATATCTCCTCTGGGGATGAAAAAATCCAACATGAAGAAATCCAACAGCCATCTACTGTTCGGGGGGAGTTGTTAGACCCCTACAGTCATGGCCAAAAGTTTTGAGAATGACACAAATATAATATTTTCACAAGATCTGCTGCCCTCTGGTTTTTCTGTGTGTTTGTCAGATGTTTTTATCACATACAGAAATAGAATTGCATTCATATTATGAGTAACAGAAGCTTATATTGACAGTTAGAATGAGTTAATGCAGCAAGTCAATATTAGCAGTGTTGACCCTTCTTCTTCAGGACCTCTGCAATTCTCCCTGGCATGCTCTCAATCAACTTCTGGACCAAATCCTGACTGATAGCAGTCCATTCTTGCAGAATCAATGCTTTAATTTTGTCTGAATTTGTTGGTTTTTGTTTGTCCACCCGTCTCTTGATGATTGACCACAAGTTCTCAATGGGATTAAGATCTGGGGAGTTTCCAGGCCATGGACCCAAAATCTCTATGTTTTGTTCCCTGAGCCATTTAGTTATCACCTTTGCTTTATGGCAAGGTGCTCCATCATGCTGGAAAAGGCATTGTTGAGCGCCAAACTGCTCTGGGACGGTTGGGAGAAGTTGCTCTTGGAGGACATTCTGGTACCATTCTTTATTCATGGCTGTGTTTTTAGGCAAGACTGTGAGAGAGCCGATTCCCTTGGCTGAGAAGCAACCCCACACATGAATGGTTTCAGGATGCTTTACAGTTGGCATGAGACAAGACTGGTGGTAGCGCTCACCTCTTCTTCTCCGAATAAGCTGTTTTCCAGATGTTCCAAACAATCGAAAAGGGGATTCATCAGAGAAAATGACTTTACCCCAGTCCTCAGCAGTCCACTCCCTGTACCTTTTGCAGAATATTAGTCTGTCCCTGATGTTTTTTCTGGAGAGAAGTGGCTTCTTTGCTGCCCTCCTTGAGACCAGGCCTTGCTCCAAGAGTCTCCGCCTCACAGTGCGTGCAGATGCACTCACACCTGCCTGCTGCCATTCCTCAGCAAGCTCTGCACTGCTGGTAGCCCAATCCCGCAGCTGAAACACTTTTAAGAGACGGTCCTGCCGCTTGCTGGTCTTTCTTGGGCGCCCTGGAGCCTTTTTGGCACCAATGGAACCTCTCTCCTTGAAGTTCTTGATGATGCGATAGATTGTTGACTGAGGTGCAATCTTTCTAGCTGCAATACTCTTCCCAGTTAGGCCATTTTTGTGCAGTGCAATGATGACTGCACGTGTTTCTTTAGAGATAACCATGGTTAACAGAAGAGAAACAATGATGGCAAGCACCAGCCTCCTTTTAAAGTGTCCAGTGGTGTCATTCTTACTTAATCATGACAGATTGATCTCCAGCCCTGTCCTCATCAACACCCACACCTGTGTTAATGGAGCAATCGCTGAAACGATGTTAGGTGCTCCTTTTAAGGCAGGGCTGCAATGATGTTGAAATGTGTTTTGGGGGATAAAGTTGATTTTCTAGGCAAATATTGACTTTGCAAGTAATTGCTGTTAAGCTGATCACTCTTTATAACATTCTGGAATATATGCAAATTGCCATTAGAAAAACTGAAGCAGTAGACTTTGTAAAAATTAATATTTGTATCATTCTCAAAACTTTTGGCCATGACTGTATATACATTAGATGTTGGCTGGGTCGCCCATATTAATCTAAGGCATATCACCAGTCACCAATGTGATTTTCTGATGTATATCTAAGACTTTTTAGAAGATGTTTGACTACCTAGGCAGGATGGATTTAGGGTACGGCCGCTACAGTTGCGAGAGTCAAAAGAGGAGCTTAAAATAATCCCAGATTTCTATTCGGAAATGTTAGAAGGTTCCATAGCCGGGAGAAATATGTCTCCTCATACAACAGGATGGAGATCAGTTCTCCAGGAGCAATGTGACTCCTTCATATGTTTATTTGGAGGGACGGAAACGCATTCTTCCACATGGCTGATATAACTCTCTGTATACAAGGTGGAGTGAAAAGATATTTATGAGAGGTGTAAAGAAACTGGAGACGTCTGCTGGAGGACAGCCTATAAAGGAACATGTGGTGGAGTAGACGGACCAAGGAGACCACCATAAATAACATCTCCAAGGAACAGGAAATCAGCAGATCCTTCCTCAATACTGGAAAGAAAAATACAGTATATAAAGAACTGCCTCTAGTCCTCCAGATTATCTGGGTTACCGAATGGCGGATTAGAGGAATTCTATAGGACATCCCTGTAAATACTGTACACGCTCATAGCACGGTCTCCAAGGCTGCATTTATTTTATAATAACTCTGTGTATTCTGCTATTACGGCTTCATAAGCAGAAAATGGAGGCAGCTGACATAGTAGTTGTAGATAATTTACCACGTCCAGCCGCCATGTCACATGTCATAAATCTCTTGTCTGGGGATACACTGCAGATCACGTCCTGTACAATTTAACAGATAATGGATTCAAGTCTGATTGCTCAGCCAAGACGTAGCTTTGTCCTGACTTCTAAGATGCCTTGTCTATTCAATGGCATTCAACAAAGTGCTAGAAGGAGCTCCCCTGTAATTGTTGTCTGTGCTATAAGCGGGAATTAGTCCTCATCATTTCCAGTTATACACCTCAGCAGCTCTGTGTTCTGTAAAACAGATGTCTTGTATTCTTTGCTGACAATGTCGTCTTTAGGTTTAGGCAATGTGATTCACTTACTTTAGGGTGAGGACGGTCTGTTCAACCCAATGACTCTAATAGTACAATCTCATATAGATATAAGCTCTGTGCTGGGGTGATATGCTGGTTCTGGTGACACTAACCTATCTATCTGCAGGGCTGGGGTGATATGCTGGTTCTGGTGACACTAACCTATCTATCTGCAGGGCTGGGGTGATATGCTGGTTCTGGTGACACTAACCTATCTATCTGCAGGCTGGGGTGATATGCTGGGTCTGGTGACACTAACCTATCTATCTGCAGGGCTGGGGTGATATGCTGGTTCTGGTGACACTAACCTATCTATCTGCAGGGCTGGGGTGATATGCTGGGTCTGGTGACACTAACCTATCTATCTGCGGGGCTGGGGTGATATGCTGGTTCTGGTGACAGTAACCTATCTATCTGCAGGGCTGGGGTGATGTGCTGGTTCTGGTGACACTAACCTATCTATCTGCAGGGCTGGGGTGATATGCTGGTTCTGGTGACAGTAACCTATCTATCTGCAGGGCTGGGGTGATATGCTGGTTCTGGTGACACTAACCTATCTATCTGCAGGGCTGGGGTGATATGCTGGTTCTGGTGACACTAACCTATCTATCTGCAGGGCTGGGGTGATATGCTGGTTCTGGTGACACTAACCTATCTATCTGCAGGGCTGGGGTGATATGCTGGTTCTGGTGACACTAACCTATCTATCTGCAGGGCTGGGGTGATATGCTGGTTCTGGTGACACTAACCTATCTATCTGCAGGGCTGGGGTGATATGCTGGTTCTGGTGACACTAACCTACTATCTGCAGTGCTGGGGTGATATGCTGGTTCTGGTGACACTAACCTACAGTGCTGGCCAAAAGTATTGGCACCCCTGCAATTCTGTCAGATAATACTCAATTTCTTCCAGAAAATGATTGCAATCACAAATGCTTTGGTAATAATATCTTCATTTATTTTGCTTGCAATGAAAAAACACAAAAGAGAATTAAAAAAAAAGTCAAATCATTGATCATTTTACACAAAACTCCAAAAATGGGCCGGACAAAAGTATTGGCACCCTCAGCCTAATACTTGGTAGCACAACCTTTAGACAAAATAACTGCGAACAACCACTTCCGGTAACCATCAATGAGTTTCTTCCAATGCTCTGCTGGAATTTCTCCAGGTCCCTGAGATGTGAAGGGCGCCTTCTCCAAGCTGCCATTGTGAGATCTCTCCTTGGGTGTTCTATGGGATTCAGGTCTGGACTCATTGCTGGCCACTTTACAAGTCTCCAGTGCTTTCTCTCAAACCATTTTCTAGTGCTTTTTGAAGTGTGTTTTGGGTCATTGTCCTGCTGGAAGACCCATGACCTCTGAGGGAGACCCAGCTTTCTCACACTGGGCCCTACATTATGCTGAAGACTTCATAATGCCATGCACACGGTCAAGCAGTCCAGTGCCAGAGGCAGCAAAGCAACCCCAAAACATCAGGGAACCTCCGCCATGTTTTACTGTAGGGACCGTGTTCTTTTCTTTGAAGGCCTCTTTTTTTTTCCCTGTAAACTCTATGTTGATGCCTTTTCCCAAAAAGCTCTACTTTTGTCTCATCTGACCAGAGAACATTCTTCCAAAAAGTTTTTGGCTTTCTCAGGTAAGTTTTGGCTTTTTTATGTCTCTGGGTCAGAAGTGGGGTCTTCCTGGGTATCCTACCATAGAGTCCCTTTTCATTCAGACGCCGACGGATAGTACGGGTTGACACTGTTGTACCCTCGGACTGCAGGGCAGCTAGAAATTGTTTGGATGTTAGCCGAGGTTCTTTAGCCACCATCCGCACAATCTTTCGTTGAAATCTCTCGTCAATTTTTCTTTTCCGTCCACATCTAGGGAGGTTAGCCACAGTGCCATGGGCTTTACACTTCTTGATGACACTGCGCACGGTAGACACAGGAACATTCAGGTCTTTGGAGATGGACTTGTAGCCTTGAGATTGCTCATGCTTCCTCACAATTTTGCTTCTCAAGTCCTCAGACAGTTCTTTGGTCTTCTTTCTTTTCTCCATGCTCAATGTGGTAGACACAAGGACACAGGACAGAGGTTGAGTCAACTTTAATCCATTTCAACTGGCTGCAAGTGTGATTTAGTTATTGCCACCACCTGTTATGTGCCACAGGTAAGTAACAGGTGCTGTTAATTACAAAAAAAAAAAAAAAAAAAAAATTTTTTATAAAAACACAACCTTTCCCCCCCCCCCCCCTCTTTTTTTTTTTTTTTATTATTTATATTTTATTTTTTTTTTTTTCTTTTTTTTTTTTTTTTTTCTAAAAAAAAAAAAAAAAAAAATTTTTTTATTATTAACATTTTTATTTTTACTTTCTTTAAATAAAAAAATTTTTTTTTAAAAAAAAAAAGGGGGGGGGGCAACTCTTCCCGCCCACCCCTCCCCCCCCCGGCGGGGGGGGGGGGTACCCCGGGCTCGGGGGACCCCACCCCACCTTCCCGCGGGGGGGGGGTGCTACACTGGTTCTGGTGACCCCAACCTATCTATCCGCGGGGCTGGGGTGATATGCTGGTGTAGGGAACTGCCATTTCTACTAGTATATAATGTATCTGGCTTCTTTGCCCCTGCAGTTTGGCTTCAGAGACCCCAGGCATTTAGTGCAAGTTTTGTTTTGTAAATACAGTGAGTCAGACACATGTGAGGCAGAGCTGCTGGGGGGAGAGATGTGAGCAGAGCTGCTGGGACAGACATGTTATGTCTGGGGGAGTCTAAGAGCCACTTGTTCCTCTTTACGTCACAGTATATAGTTAGGTATGTGTTACCCCCTATATACTCACAGGACCTAGCTAGTAACCGTAGTTAGGGATCCATATATATATATATACAGTTCAGGGCAGTGATAGGTTAGGCTTCCGAAGGCCAACTAGCTAGTTAGAGGCCCGGTGGCACTAGTAGTTTAGCTGGCAGGTTAAGGACTCAGTGTTAGGGTAGTCAGGCCTGCATCTACTGCCGTCACCGTCGCCCTGTTTGCTGCCTGTGAAGAATCTCACCATCATCATCATCTGATCGGCTCTGTCATCTCCTGGAAGAATCCGAGGATCCACAGTCATCCACAGGGGCCCCTGCATCTCTTCTGTTGCCTGGAGGTATTGTGCACTGGACTCTTGCTATATATCTATATATATACCCAGGTATATAACCTAAGACGGTTGAGGACTTGCTGGTTGTTGTAGTACTGCTGTGTTCTGAGTATATTTTATGTATGTATTATTACCCTGTTGATTCTTATAACGCTACTGTTATAACCTTATGTGGTATCTGTATGTATTCTTCAGACTGTGAGATTAGTACAGTGATCCTTGTTAAGGCTACTAACTGTATTTCATGGGTAAGTCCCAGGAAGAGATCCTCCCTGTAATACAGAGGC
This sequence comes from Leptodactylus fallax, assembly GCA_947044405.1. NCBI lineage: Eukaryota > Metazoa > Chordata > Amphibia > Anura > Leptodactylidae > Leptodactylus > Leptodactylus fallax. The sequence continues at coordinate 6,017,026 of CAMRHE010000068.1, read as the reverse complement.
TCTATCCTGGGTGGAGGCACTGATATATTTCATATATGTTCCCACTCTTCCCTTCAGCGAAGGCTTCAGGTCCCATTATACACACAGGTCAGCGCCAGAGTCTGTTGCGGGAGGGATAATACTCATACCCCCCCCAATCTGCAGGGCTGGGGTGATACTGGGTCTGGTGATACTAACCTATCTACTGCAGGGCTGGGGTGATATGCTGGTTCTGGTGACACTAACCTATCTATCTGCAGGGCTGGGGTGATATGCTGGGTCTGGTGACACTAACCTATCTATCTGCAGGGCTGGGGTGATATGCTGGCTCTGGTGACACTAACCTATCTATCTGCAGGGCTGGGGTGATATGCTGGTTCTGGTGACACTAACCTATCTATCTGCAGGGCTGGGGTGATATGCTGGTACTGGTGACACTAACCTATCTATCTGCAGGGCTGGGGTGATATGCTGGTTCTGGTGACACTAACCTATCTATCTGCAGGGCTGGGGTGATATGCTGGGTCTGGTGACACTAACCTATCTATCTGCAGGGCTGGGGTGATATGCTGGTTCTGGTGACACTAACCTATCTATCTGCAGGGCTGGGGTGATATGCTGGTACTGGTGACACTAACCTACCTATCTGCAGGGCTGGGGTGATATGCTGGGTCTGGTGACAGTAACCTATCTATCTGCAGGGCTGGGGTGATATGCTGGTTCTGGTGACACTAACCTATCTATCTGCAGGGCTGGGGTGATATGCAGGTTCTGGTGACACTAACCTATCTGTCTGCAGGGCTGGGGTGATATGCTGGTCCTGGTGATACTAACCTATCTATCTGCAGGGCTGGGGTGATATGCTGGTTCTGGAGACACTAACCTATCTATCTGCAGGGCTGGGGTGATATTCTGGTTCTGGTGACACTAACCTATCTATCTGCAGGGCTGGGGTGATATGCTGGTTCTGGTGACACTAACCTATCTATCTGCAGGGCTGGGGTGATATGCTGGTACTGGTGACACTAACCTACCTATCTGCAGGGCTGGGGTGATATGCTGGGTCTGGTGACAGTAACCTATCTATCTGCAGGGCTGGGGTGATATGCTGGTTCTGGTGACACTAACCTATCTATCTGCGGGGCTGGGGTGATATGCTGGTTCTGGTGACACTAACCTATCTATCTGCAGGGCTGGGGTGATATGCTGGGTCTGGTGACACTAACCTATCTATCTGCAGGGCTGGGGTGATATGCTGGTTCTGGTGACAGTAACCTATCTATCTGCAGGACTGGGGTGATATGCTGATTCTGGTGACACTAACCTATCTATCTGCAGGACTGGGGTGATATGCTGGTTCTGGTGACACTAACCTATCTATCTGCAGGGCTGGGGTGATATGCTGGTTCTGGTGACACTAACCTATCTATCTGCAGGGCTGGGGTGATATGCTGATTCTGGTGACACTAACCTATCTATCTGCAGGGCTGGGGTGATATGCTGGTTCTGGTGACACTAACCTATCTATCTGCAGGGCTGGGGTGATATGCTGGTTCTGGTGACACTAACCTATATATCTGCAGGGCTGGGGTGATATGCTGGTTCTGGTGACACTAACCTATCTATCTGCAGGGCTGGGGTGATATGCTGGTTCTGGTGACACTAACCTATCTATCTGCGGGGCTGGGGTGATATGCTGGTTCTGGTGACACTAACCTATCTATCTGCAGGGCTGGGGTGATATGCTGGGTCTGGTGACACTAACCTATCTATCTGCAGGGCTGGGGTGATATGCTGGTTCTGGTGACACTAACCTATCTATCTGCAGGACTGGGGTGATATGCTGATTCTGGTGACACTAACCTATCTATCTGCAGGACTGGGGTGATATGCTGGTTCTGGTGACACTAACCTATCTATCTGCAGGGCTGGGGTGATATGCTGGTTCTGGTGACACTAACCTATATATCTGCAGGGCTGGGGTGATATGCTGATTCTGGTGACACTAACCTATCTATCTGCAGGACTGGGGTGATATGCTGGTTCTGGTGACACTAACCTATCTATCTGCAGGGCTGGGGTGATATGCTGGTTCTGGTGACACTAACCTATATATCTGCAGGGCTGGGGTGATATGCTGGTTCTGGTGACACTAACCTATCTATCTGCAGGGCTGGGGTGATATGCTGGGTCTGGTGACACTAACCTATCTATCTGTAGGGCTGGGGTGATATGCTGGTTCTGGTGACAGTAACCTATCTAGCTGCAGGGCTGGGGTGATATGCTGGTTCTGGTGACACTAACCTATCTATCTGCAGGGCTGGGGTGATATGCTGATTCTGGTGACACTAACCTATCTATCTGCAGGGCTGGGGTGATATGCTGGGTCTGGTGACACTAACCTACCTATCTGCAGGGCTGGGGTGATATGCTGATTCTGGTGACACTAACCTATCTATCTGCAGGACTGGGGTGATATGGTGGGCTCTGGACAACCTTTAATACAAAAATCTCTCGAGATTATTGGTCATGAGTTGCAGCCACCATTTTTGCTGAGGTGTCACAAACTTTTCGATTCAAATATACTTTTTGATATACATCAAGAGTTCCCAAAAATATGGACCATAAATCCAGTCGTAGGTCAACATTTCCTTCTCACCTGAAAACATCTTTAGTCGATATAACCTAACCTTGAGTTCTACTAAGATGTCCTGAAGTTTATGGTCTTTGTAGCGGTAACTGGAGATTCACCTTACTTGTTTGGTTTTGATCGTCACAATTTGAAGAATTTAGGACATTTCTTCCAAAGTGACCCCTGTAATTCAGAGGAGGTCTCCATCTGTTTCTACAAGCTCAAAAACCTCTACAGAACTCTTTAGAGAGCCCATAAGGTTCAAGGGGAAGATCAAGACAAGAACACAAAGTGACTTTTTGGAGACAATAAGGTCTCCTTATCTAGATGAAGTTGTTAAATCAAGGCTGTGGCGTCAGAATCGGAAAAAAATGATGTGTATAAAGGAGTCAGAGTCGGCTTTAAACATCACACATACGAAGTCACAGTATAAATGGTATCTGGGAGACCCCGCCATGTTACTGTAACTTTAACCGTCCTGCCATATAACATACATTATGTTAAGTTATGCATTAACAACACACTTGCCCACTGTGCCGAAACATCTAGAAGGCTCTTGCAAAAATCGTGCCCTGGAAATGTAGGCAAATGTCCCAGACGTGGTGGCATGCTCTGCAATCCCCGGGTTCTCGGTCATATGACATGTAGCACAGGCACTGTGTGTGCTGGTCACGTCGCGAAAAAGGGGCATGACTGTCCACATCACAAAGTGGGTGTTCTGCATCAAAATGGGCGATGTTGTTCCTCCAAAGAGGTGGAGCTTTGTAAAGGAGGTGTGGCTACTCAGAAATTTTGACTACACGCAGAGCGCCCTGGATTATCTTCAGCAAAAGTCAGCAAATAAGTGATACATTGATACTTTTGTATTTTTTCGTCACCAGTTCCTTACAAGGCACAGACCTCTGCGAGTCTCTCCTCTGGCTGCATATTTTTTCAGATACTGTGATCCTAAGGGATATCTGATATCATAGAGGGGGTCCCTTATTCAGGACCCCGCTTGTATTTCTTACATTGGAGGACCTAGCCTTGCCATACATTACTTGGCCAGCCCATTGATTTTAACAGACACCTTGTAATACTTTAATTTCCCTTGTGGTGGTGCTGCAGGAAAAATGAAGACTTACTGGTGGCTTTCGATGAAGATTAGTTTTCCATCAGGTGACTTCTCACAAGAAAATTCCAAATTTCCAAAGTGTACATCCATCTTAGATAAAGTACATACCCTGAAAAGTGCAAAAGTTTTAGGCAAGCATGGGAAAAAACTGCTCCAAAGTAAGAATGCTTTCAGAAATAGAAGGGTTAATAGTATATTTTTGACAATTAACAAAAAAAAGTGAATGAAGAAAAGAGAAATGTAAATCCCATCAATATTCGGTGTGACCTTTGCCTTCCATCAGTTCTTCTCGGTACTTGCAGACAGTTTTTGGCAGAACTGGGCAGGGAGGTTGTTCCCACCGCCATCTTGGAGAACTAAGCACAGATCTTCTGTGGATGTAGGCTTGCTCCAATCCGTCTGTCTCTTCATGTCATCCCAGACAGACTGGAGGATGTTGAGATCAGGGCTCTGCGGGGGCCGGACCATCACTTCCAGGACTCCTCCTCCAAAGGGCAAAGGTTACACCAAATTTGGGATGGGATTTACATTTATCTTCATTTTGTTAATAAACTATTAACATATATTTTTTCAACATCTGATGCTGCCTAAAACTTCTGCCCAGTGATATATATATGCAAACATTAAAAAGCAAACTGTCAAGCATTATCACACACGGTGGCCTTCACTATCTCATTACCAGCAGGAATATTTCCCAGTATAATTAGATATTTCGGTCCGCGCGTCTCCACTTAGATCTAATAAGCCACTTACAGGTGCATTAAGTCTAATTGTAAATCCTATGTGTAGATAAAAGCCATTGAAGTAGCAGAATGCTCGTTTTACAGTCTGGTCATTTACTAATGATATAATATGCCGTGCCCAGTTCCCTTACATTGAAAGTGGCCATGACCTGAGCTGGCTCCCAGTTTCGGAAAACAGACTTGGAAGGATGTCAGTGTATGCACAGTATGGCGTAGCAGGGTATATACGGAATGGCCACTTTATTAGAGACACCTGATTTTTGCTCCACTGTATGGACATGAGACACGGGACCACAACGCGCTGCAAAAAATCAGGTTTTCTGTGGATCAGTGACTCTACATTTGAGTGGGAAAATTGGGTGACTTTGGACAAGGCCTTGTTATCGGTAGACTAGCCGGGGTCAGTATTTCATACACTGTCAGCCTGGAAAGAATACTGGGGTGGCTGATGGTAATTTTAACATCTAAGAGAACCACCCCACTCTTGATTGAAGGATGTCAAGTTGTCATCATAGGGAAAGCCCACTAATTTAAGTAAAAACTGTGTAATTCTCCATATCCCCTGCGGAGGAGCTGTAGAGAAACTGAACACCTATTGTCAAGTTTCTCTATATATTACAGCTTATGCAATAATATTGGCATAATCGGATGCAAACACAACAAAAACCAGGCAAGAATATCCAACCAAATCAGTAGCTTTGGAGCCACATTTGGCTCTCAGGAACCCTCCATTAGTAGTAGCTCCAAATCCTGCACCCCAGAGGCACCAGGCAACCATATCACTGGCATACGAACATTGGGTCATAACTTTATTACACTTTTCAATATTTATATGTTTTAGATACAATTTGTCAAAATTGAAATCTAGTATGCCTCAGAGCCAGCCAGTCCCATCCAAATCACAGGGTCAGGCCCATTTCCATCTCACATACAGGATCACCTATAGAGTCTTCATATATACAACTATGACATAGCCTTCCCATTACCCGCTCGGACTTCTTGCTACGTCTGTTGACACTATAGTACACTGTGAGCCTCCATAAATATAATCATGAATGACTTCTAAGGTGTTACTTCCTCCTGGCATCTTCACTTTACACCCTGGATCATACAGGATCAGAGGACGTATTAATAGCATTGACACCTGAAAGACGCAGAGATAGCTGTAAGGCTGTAGGACAGCCAGGGAGGATCATTAGGTACAGTAGTTGCTCATGTGCACTGCTGGCATACAGCCTGTACTCTGCAACCTAACTGCACATACTGACTGTAGTGACCCAACCATGAGAACAGTATGGCAGTCAATCCATGCAAAGTGGCAAATGGTCAGCTTTTGGATGACGGATGGCTGAAAATTTCCAACACAATGGTTGTCTGGTTATCAAAAGTTTAATGTTATGGTTTTCTTTACTCCATATAAGGGATATATTACAACCCTTAAAGTGGTTATATGAGACAATGGAAAACATGGCTACCTGTTCTCAGAAACAGTCATTCCTGTTCAGAGACTGTGTGTGATATTGCGGCTCAGACTAATTTAAAGGGAGTGTCATCAGAACCAGCATATCACATGGAGCTACTATGGGGCACAGTTCTTTAGGGTCTCATTCCATTTCTTATTAAGTGGCAGGAATCCGTGCAGACTCTAGAGGTCAAAGGATATGGAAAGGGTGCAGAGGTGAACAAATACCGTATTCTATTTCATACTTGACAGCTCTCCCACAATATCCATAAGGGGAGACCTCCAGGACTCCCATAGAGCTGACATATCTCCTGAAACTCAGCGGCTCTCTATTATTCTGTATGTGACATGGGCACGGTACGTGTCGTTACAAAAAGGGGCGTCTGGCACATTTTCATGCTCGCGACACAAAAGGGAACATGACATGCCCCAAAAATGGGCCTGGTCTTGTGGAAAGTGCATGGACGAGCTATCCCTCCCAGAGAACTGACAGCAAATGTTGACAAGTGTGTTCTATATTAGCTGGAAATACCTGACACGGTAATGGGGGGCCCAGTTTGATGTGTTCTGTAGGGCCCTCTCTATTCTGTTGGGATGTCCCTGGCCCAAAATACCCTTAGGATCTATGTCACAGCTGTATAAGCCAGAAGACAATGCTCTACTGTGTCATGGGTGTACGAGGGTTTTTTTTCGAAGTGTCCCAAAATGAATGAAAAAGAGGGATATCTATATATACATTGTACACACACATTATAAACATTGTATACAGAGACACACACACACACACTCTGCAGTTCATTAGTAACAATCCCGTGGTATGGGTCTGGCCACTGTCCCACACCAGTAATAGCGGGATTACAGTTACTGGTTTATTTTTAGAGCCTAAATGTCACCGAGGAGCGAAACACAACAATGGAGGGAGCTGTAATGCAGCTGCAAACTTTTCTGCCGTTTTGGCGTCTGAATATATTATTAATTATTAAAGTGAACTCCCAGAACTCACAACAAAGACCCCCGGCATATGTCACAGGGTGGACAATACGAGGGCTATGATGGGTTAGAAAAAAAACTAACCTGTTACTGTTCCTGTCCATCTATCTACAGATATAGGATTGTTACAGGATCTATCAAGGTATAGTCCTGCCAGGACCTACTCACTGGCTATACATCCTGCACTCTGGTAGTGAGCCCACATTTACACAAGGGGGGACATGCACACACAGACATACACAGACACTAACTGGCAGGAACATGAGTTGAGGGGGATGGACTGCTCAAGGAACAAACTAATATAATCACATTAACTTGCAGCCTAAGAAAGGAAACTGGTATACAGTTCAGAAGTCACTTTCTGGTCTTCAAAAAAAAAAAAAAAATATTGATCTCCAGATGAATTCACATCAACAACTTAATCCATTGTCATTGCTCCTAATTTGCATATTGACAAAACCAGTGATACATCAGCAACTGAGGCAGCGATCCATAAGAGGAAAACACTGTTTTATTCAGATGACCGTAACCTATCTATCTGCAGGGCTGGGGTGATCTGCTGGTTCTGGTGACACTAACCTATCTATCTGCAGGTCTGGGGTGATATGCTGGTTCTGGGGACACTAACCTATCTATCTGCAGGGCTGGGGTGATATGCTGGTTCTGGTGACACTAACCTATCTATCTGCAGGGCTGGGGTGATATGCTGGTTCTGGTGACACTAACCTATCTATCTGCAGGGCTGGGGTGATATGCTGGTTCTGGTGACACTAACCTATCTATCTGCAGGGCTGGGGTGATATGCTGGTTCTGGTGATACTAACCTATCTATCTGCAGGGCTGGGGTGATATCGGTTCTGGTGACACTAACCTATCTATCTGCGGGCTGGGGTGAATGCTGGCCTGGTGCACAACCTATCTACTGCGGGGGGGTGGGGTGGGGGGATGCTGGTCCTGGTGACACTAACCTATCTATCTGCAGGGCTGGGGGGATATGCTGGTCCTGGTGACACTAACCTATCTATCTGCAGGGCTGGGGTGATATGCTGGTCCTGGTGATCCCTATCTATCTGCAGGGCTGGGGGGATATGCTGGTCCTGGTGACACTAACCTATCTATCTGCAGGGCTGGGGGTGTTGGTTTGGTGTTTTGTGGGGTGATATGCTGGTTCTGGTGACACTAACCTATCTATCTGCAGGGCTGGGGTGATATGCTGGTTCTGGTGACACTAACCTATCTATCTGCAGGGCTGGGGTGATATGCTGGTCCTGGTGACACTAACCTATCTATCTGCAGGGCTGGGGTGATATGCTGGTCCTGGTGACACTAACCTATCTATCTGCAGGGCTGGGGGGATATGCTGGTCCTGGTGACACTAACCTATCTATCTGCAGGGCTGGGGTGATATGCTGGTCCTGGTGACACTAACCTATCTATCTGCAGGGCTGGGGTGATATGCTGGTCCTGGTGACACTAACCTATCTATCTGCAGGGCTGGGGTGATATGCTGGTTCTGGTGACACTAACCTATCTATCTGCAGGGCTGGGGTGATATACTGGTTCTGGTGACACTAACCTATCTATCTGCAGGGCTGGGGTGATATGCTGGTCCTGGTGACACTAACCTATCTATCTGCAGGGCTGGGGTGATATGCTGGTCCTGGTGACACTAACCTATCTATCTGCAGGGCTGGGGGGATATGCTGGTCCTGGTGACACTAACCTATCTATCTGCAGGGCTGGGGGGATATGCTGGTCCTGGTGACACTAACCTATCTATCTGCAGGGCTGGGGTGATATGCTGGTCCTGGTGATACTAACCTATCTATCTGCAGGGCTGGGGGGATATGCTGGTCCTGGTGACACTAACCTATCTATCTGCAGGGCTGGGGTGATATGCTGGTCCTGGTGACACTAACCTATCTATCTGCAGGACTGGGGTGATATGCTGGTTATGGGGACACTAACCTATCTATCTGCAGGGATGGGGTAATATGCTGGTCTGGTGACACTAACCTATCTATCTGCAGGGCTGGGATGATATGCTGGTCCTGGTGATACTAACCTATCTATCTGCAGGGCTGGGGTGATATGCTGGTTCTGGTGACACTAACCTATCTATCTGCAGGGCTGGGGGGATATGCTGGTTCTGGTGACACTAACCTATCTATCTGCAGTGCTGGGGTGATATGCTGGTTCTGGTGACACTAACCTATCTATCTGCAGGGCTGGGGGGATATGCTGGTTCTGGTGACAGTAACCTATCTATCTGCAGGGCTGGGGTGATATGCTGGTCCTGGTGATACTAACCTATCTATCTACAGGGCTGGGGTGATATGCGGGTTCTAGTAACACACTCACTTTAATAATGTAACCCCTGTAGGTTCATTCGATCGCTCTGGACCCAGAATCCCTGGCAAACAGCTGTTTTTTTTTTTCTGGGGAAATCCTTTGCCTGCTTTCTGCCCTGGTCGGCCTTTTGCTTCCAGGGTTATTATTAGAGGTCCCCCTAGCTGTAGGAATTGTTGACTGAGCACAAGTTTTGCCAAAGCCCCAACGAGTTTCCTTTCCGTGAATTCCTTATCCAGTGTATTTAATGAGCATCGGGTGTCTTGCAGAACGCTCCGTCCACTGTCACATATACAAGATCATCGCCCCCCAGTGATACTGTTACTCGTGGACAGATTTATGTGCCTAGAATTGGCTATATATATATATATATATATATATATATAGTGGTCAGACCAGGTTACTGCAGATCAGCTTCCATTCACTCCCATTCCGGCCATTACTAATTGATGACCCCTCGTTGGACCCCAGTGGATCAGCTGTTTGAAGCAGCAGCGCTGACTGAGCACAGCTTCAGCTTAACAGGCCATGTGACGGCTAGTTGATAAACCGATGAAGCAATGCAGATATTATCATCTTTTTATGCATATGCAAATCAGCCTGAAAGTGCACTGGGGGCGGGGACTGATTTGATTTGCTTACAGACAGCAGTGACACAGGCAGAGACTGGAAACATCAAATACAGCTAAAGGAGCAGCTAAAGGAGCAGCACTGGGCAGGGATATTCAGAGGAGAGCCAGAGCATCAGCAGCTGCCTGCAGGAAAATCTCCCAAATCAGTCCCCGCCCCCAGTGCACTTGCAGGCTGAAGTGCATATACATAAAAAGATGACTCTCTCTGCATTGCTTCATCGGTTTGTGGCCATAAATGTGTTTTTGCTCCTATTTGCCCCATTCACATGACTATATTGGTTTCATTTTGCACCAGATAGAACCAACCAGAAGAGGTACATGGTCACATGGCGGAACACGGAGTGCTCAGGTCTCTGCAACTGTTGGGACTCCCCGATATGTAAATGATTGGCCGCAGTCTTCACTAGGCAGTGCCCTTTAAAGGATTATTGCAGCAATGCCGAGCGCGGCGCTAATTTATCACAATGACATCTTTAATTCATGACTCTATTGTTATAAACTGGCAATACTTGGCCCTTTTATAATCCCTACCCTTAGGGCCATGCATGACCTATAACTGGCACCATAATGAGGTAGATATACAAGTACTAGATACAGCTTGTTTCCTCTGCTGGTTTAACCCTTGCTCTACTGAAGGTTATGTTGACTTGTTTTACATACATTTTAAGAATTTTTTTTTTTCTCCACAAGAGTCTTCGTCCCAATCAGACCCATCATAAAAATTCATATCCATGAGGCATCTGGGAACCTTACTGACCTCAAGAATAAGCACATGAGCTCTCTCAGGTGGGATATTGTATCGCCCATTTATTTCAGTACTTAAAGTGGACCTTAAATGATAAAACAACTTTGCATAAATGAATAGTACAAGCGAATATAAGAAACTTTGTAATATATCTTAATAAAGAATTCTGTTTCCTTCTCCACTTATCAGACTGAATTACTTTTTACATAGAAGTCTATGGAGAGGGGAGGAGGAGGCTGCTGGAAAAGACACACAAATAACTGCTGATGCTATAATCTGATACACTGTGACAGAGAAAAAGAGAGCTCTTCTGACACTGCTGCATCTTCAAGATAAGACTTTGCCACTGCACAGAATGAAGCAATGCATCAAATATCAGTTTCCTCCTCCCTCTCCCCTCTCCATAGACTTTTGTGTGCAAACTGGGTACAGAGAAGGAATCAGATTTATTTAATAAGATATATTACTAAGTTTCTTACGATGCATTTATGAAACTATATTTTATAATTGAAGGTATGCTTTAAAGTGGACCTCCAACTATAAAATCACTTGTCATAGATGACTAGTACAGGTGACTATAAGAAACTTTGTAAAAGATCTTATTAAGGAAATCTATTTCCTTCTTCACTTATTAGACTGCTTTCCTACTCCTTATCTTCACTCAATCTGTTTGTTTACATAGAGTCTGTGTCCAGGTTACACATAGGAGTCTATGGAGAGGGAAGTTGTTTTTTGATTTATTACCTCATTCTCTGCAACAAAAATCTTGAAACAGAAGTGTTAGAATGGTTCCCTATCTCACAGAGTAGCAGAGTGTAGCAGCTATTAGTGGGCATCCCTTCGAGCACCCATAGACTATTATGTAAAAAGTAACTCAGCTTTATAAGTGGAGAAGGAAACAGATTTCTTTAGCAAGATCTATTACAAAGTTCCTTATATTCACCTGCACTATACATTTATGAATAGTTGTTTTGTAATTGGAGGTCCACTTTAACCCTAGTATGCATAACCCGGGCCTTTTAGGTGTTATGTGTAGATTTCCAACGTCATGCATACTAGGGTTAAAGTGATTGTCCATCTGATCCACCTCTTCTCTAAAGAGGACGATCAGCAATCCGTTGATCACTAATGGTCTGCAGCTGATCGACACAAAATAACCATACATTTCGCCAACAGCGGCCACTACAGGAGAAATATGGTATTTCATGTGACCCATTCACTTTGAGTGCTCCAGTGATGTTTCCTAAAACATGGGAGTCCTGAGTCTCTTAAGTCCATATGCCATAATGTTGCACTAGGATATAGATTGTCCCCCTTATGGGCCTGGGACCTGACAAGGGAAACTTAGCCTTTTATTTGCGTCACTGCTCTTGCCTTTCCATTAGCATAGCTGTTCATGATAATTATTACCTACGACTAATCCTTGATCGTTGGCAACCATGGAGCAGGGACAGAAAAAGAAACGGCCCTTGCTGTATGTGTGTGTGTCTAATGTTTCACTTGTCATTCATCAGTACTACGCCGGCTGCCCACACTGGGCGCAGGTCACACAATTATCTCTTGTCTGGGCACTACTATGGGCATTACCCAGGCAGTGCCAAGGACTTCTGAATATATTACATATAAATGGGGCATTGACTCGTTTTCTGTATCGGTCAGAATAAACAATGTAAAACATGTGCAGAGTCTTTTAATATTTTACAGTATATAGCTCCGGTTGGCCTTGAATTCTAAAAGGTGCTGTTACAGTGCCCATCTTTCCACAGACCCTGGTCGGCATAAAAATCTATATTCATATACAAAGTATCATAACGACTTTACACCTTTCCTAACTTTGTATCAGTTTTTACTGTGATGTTGGAATTCTATTCATGAAGTAAAAACATCAATATCATCACATAAACTGACTCAAATTGGTCGCTTAGAAGACATTCCATGACTATCTGAGTAGGAGAGGGAGATATAGCGTATCCTCAGAGCGGACTGAGCTGTCCGTCACTCGTCAGCTACTACAAGATTCCTCTTATCTCCATCCAGAGTATTGTGACACGGCAGCAGCATTAGATTTCAACAGATGGCAGTGAATTTTTTCACATAGGCTGAGATATCACTATGTTTGTCATGTGGTGTAACTAGATGGCAGCATGTCCCACCGAGCCTGTGGCCTGTCACTGCATGTCCCTGGGATACACTGTAGTCGCCGCCATCGTCACTAGAGGTATTTGATCTGTTATTACCTGCAAGTGTCTGTCAACACGGCCATGTTGTCAATGTATCTCCCCCAGTCTGTCCGTGAGCTCTCACTGCATTCTCATGTGACACACAGGACTTATTTATATCACTGGGAATAGCAGACATGTGCCCAGAAACGGAACCCCAGATCTATTGCCTGTGATGTCACTGCGCCCATTATGTTTTTACTTTGACATCATATTACTCATAATCCCTGTGCTGTGACATCACTGTGTGTATTATCCTGTACTGTGACATCACTGTGTGTATTATCTCTGTACTGTGACATCACTGTGTGTATTATCTCTGTACTGTGACATCTCTGTGTGTATTATCTCTGTACTGTGACATCTCTGTGTGTATTATCTCTGTACTGTGACATCACTGTGTGTATTATCCTGTACTGTGACATCACTGTGTGTATTATCCTGTACTGTGACATCACTGTGTGTATTATCCTGTACTGTGACATCACTGTGTAGAATATCTCCCTACTGTGACATAATCCCTGCACTGGGACTTGTGACATTACTGTGTATTTTAGTAGTGCACTATGTTACTACAGTTAATATTATTTTATACAGTGACAACAGTTTGTGTATTATCTTTATGTTATGACATCACTGTATATTAACCCTATGCTAGGACATTCTTACACTTATTAGCTCAATGATGTGATGTCATTTTGTGTATTATTCTTAATCATTAAGAAAAGCCCAATGCCATACGTCATCTGATGGGCAGTAGTGGGTGGTAAGATGGCAGGACATACAGCACACACAGACCCGTCCCCTAGAGAAACCACAGTGTTACCGCCCACTTGGCTAGTAGACCCTAATTTGCATCAACAAATAAAACAGCTTATATTTTTGGAAGGGCTGAACGGATTTAGATAGACAAAACACCAAAACGCTCAGGTGACAGCGCCGATCAGATGATGGATGTCAGACCTGGTGATTCCTCTTTAAAGCCCTTTAAGGTGGTGAGAGTGGAGCCGGGCCCCTGTGCATGACATAGAAATTCAAAGACTTTGGCACATAAGGACATGACCACAGCGGGATAATAAACAGGCGGCCAATACATTGTACAGGACGAGAGGGAGACAACACATGAACTGTACAACGCTAGTAATGGGCTATTCCTATATCGGCAAATCAATGCTGGGATTACAATAACTGCCCCCTATCCGGAACCCCTAGGGGGCAGCTGCTGTAGACATATATATATATATATATAACACACATACATACACAGTATATAGAGGAGAATGGGAGCTGTGGAAACAATGCAGCACCTCTAAGGGAGTTATGGGGCCAGGGTAGAGCAGTGCTGCTCCCTAGGGGTCGGGGGCAGTTATTCCCATCTTGGCTGCCTGCTGAGAATATCCCTTTAAATGCACAGCACTCAGCTCTATAGGGATCTCCTCATATACATTTAATGTAAAAGTCCTGCAAACAGAAACACACCAGAAAACCCAATAAACACCCAATACATTACAAGCAGATTGTATCTTATACATCCTAAAGGGTGAAATCCTCTGCACAAGGACTGAAAAGATCTTTAACTTCAGCACGAGTAGTCGCGCATGCGCAGTCATTGTGTTTTCCACGTGTTCGGCAGATTTGGGGTCTGTTTACATTGCTACATTTTACCTACTTTGCAACATTTGGGAAACAGCGTCAGTATTTGTCACAGGATAGCAGAAACGCGACAACAGCAATGTCTAAACTGTCACCGACAACCTCCAGCTCCTTAGTGATGGGATAGACGGCTCTCACACAGCAGTCAGCACGGCTCCGTTACAATGTATCACCTGACATCCGGATAGAACGTTCAGGCAACTTACCCGTGACGTCACAGCTCCACAGGTGCAGGTACTGGAGCCCCTCACCCAGAGTCGCCGCCCCCTGCAGGCACAGAGTGACAGGCAGCTGCCCCTGAAGCCTCCAGCCCGGCCGCTGCTCTCTGCCTCCCCTCTCCCTCTCCCTCCAGTGCCCTGCTCTTCCTCCTCCTCCTCCTCCCCTTCTCCCTGGCACAAACTCTTATTTTGGCACTTGACACTGAAATGCATGTCTGCTCCTCAGCCGGTGGGGGCGCTGTTGCTATTTGTGACTATTAGAATGGTTTAGATGACTTTATTCTCTCCTGGAAGTTCCACATCATTTGGGCTAAAATAAGTCATAGAATTAGGGTTAAGTTCACACAATGTGGATTTTTGGCCCCAAAGGCTCAGGGACAGTCATAGCTTGCATGGATTCTTGCACTTGTGCATTCGAATATATAGTATAAAGGTCTGAATCCTTTCTGTCTGAACATGGCCCATCGGACCCCCATACCTATGCACGCTCGTATCCAGCTGAGGTCTAGTGCCAGCGCCTCTGCCTGCACCTGGGGCTGTGCTTGGTATTGCAACTCAGCCCCATTCAATTGAATGGGACTGAGCTGCTGCTATACCATGTGACTGATAAAGGTGACATTATCGGAATAGAGAAGGGGTTGTGATGCTTGTGAGCACCGCGGCCTCTACAAACAGCTGATCGGCAGGAGTCCTGGGTGTTGGACCCCCCCGATCCTAAGGATGAGTCATCCATATATGTCCCTGTAAGTACCTACCTGCGGGTTATGTGCGGCCCTGTGGCTGGGCTGTTGGGCTCTGTACACACAGCCGCCTCGCTGGGCACATAAAGTTGCTGATTTTATAAGGAGATTACTTTAACAGCAGGGATCTGCCATTGAATAATGAAGAATGCGTGCGGCCACTTACTGTGCACTAACCTAAGTAGGTCGTCTGGTTTTAGGTAACCCCGGGCACCGCTGGGTCTTGTTACAAAGTCACCTGGAGACTCATTCAGTGCATGCAAGGCAAGGAAAAGACTGTCTCAAGGAGTCACCAGAACTCCCCCATGCACATGCACTCTTGGCTCACCAAGCTTGCATGTGTCGCATGGGAATAGTGAAAGAGGCGTAAACTACTGCCAGATATCTCTCAAAAGGAATCCACCAAGCCCCGTACACATAAGATGGTTGGATGGCTCCACCCGAAATTATCTCTTTTAGAAAGTGCCTTATGGGGCAGATTTATTAAACAAGACCTTTTGCCTACTCCAAAAGCTCCAGTTCTTTGTATCCTTTAATGGCCTCCTCTCCACTGATTTCGCACAATTGGAATTTTTTCTCTACCCCCCAACATTCCTGAGCAATCAGTGCTGGGAGTTTTGGTGCCTGCCTAACTAGACTTTCTAATGTCAGGTGGGTGGTGTCAGAAAGAAGGGGGCGTGACTAAGAGCTCCAATCAGAGGCAAACTGTAAAAGCTCAGTCACGCCCCCTTGCCTGCTTCTTTCTGACACCACCCACTTGACATTAGAGAGTCTAATTAAAGGGGTTTTCCCGTCCCAAATTGTTCTTTCATACTGATGACCTATGGACTGGATCAGTGATCGGTAGAGATGGGCGAACCTCCCAAGATTTGTTTCATCTCTCGGTCTCCTTGGTGATGTCATGACGCTAGGCATACCCATGTGACCACTGGTGGCCCAATCATAGGCCTCAGGGGTGACTCGGGGCATATGACATCACCAGGAGAGCGCCGGACTCCGCACGATGGGTCGCAAAAGAGGTGAGGAAAGGTGACCATGAGTGTTTGTGTGTGATGTGTTGGGTTCCGACACCTGGACCCCACACAGATCAGCTGTTTTGGCCGCCTCCTCTACTGCAGCAATTCCCTTATATACTATTACAGACCAACCTGCGGTGAAATTGCGAACTAACAGCCTAAGCAAATAACAGGAACTATCCTAAATCCTCTTGTAGAAATGTCACATCTCACATTCCTGATGCCCTTGTATGATGCGCGGAGTGCGCAGTGTAATATAATTCTTATACTCTATTATTATACTTCTTGGTGTTTGCCTTGCATAGTCAGCCATCTCTATCTTGACGCTTGCTATACTGGTTAGCGGGATGCAATGATTAGTTTGGTCTTTTGCGCCACCTAGTGGTCTCCATTAGAAGTGTCTTTGCTTTTTACAAAAAGTTGCACAAATGAACTAAAGAGCTCAAGTATTTAATGTTTACTTTGGCTCGGTTGATAATAGACATTAAGAAGGTGGGGGCAAGAAGAACAGAACAAGTCTTATTGTGTACCCTTGTAGCATCAAATTTAGTGACAACGAAGACCACAGACCCGGTATCTTCTCCTTAGTAAAATGGGGACATCCACCATTATTGTAAAGAAGGGGCATTGGCCTCTTCACTGTAGTACCTGATACAGCCACCTCCATACACATGTGGCTGTGTCTGGTAGTGCAGCTTAGTCAGTTCACTGGAATGGGCTGACTTGCAGTACCACACATAGCCACATGCATATGGGTGTCACTGTGTCAGGTACTGAAGGGGTCAACCAATGGGGAAGAGGGGTTACATTACACCCCTTACCAGTCACCTATTGATGGGCTGGTCTAAGGATAGGCCACCAGTAAAAAATCTCAGAAAATCAAAGGACCTTATTGATAGATCATTTTTATTCTTGAATGGCGACCTCCAGATCGATTCCTTTACATAGTGACATAATAAAGCGTACACAGCAGCACAGTCTGAACTATACCCTATAGGTGTCTATTAATGTATAGAATATCATTTCACAAGAAATCATCCGACTTGTGACATGACGAGTGTGAAAGTTACATTTATAAATAAAGTTGTCATTTTGGAGCATATCCATCCAATGTGGAGGCCCCCCCTAAGCGGACCTGATAGCTCTCCTATGCGGTGCAGCAAAGAGGGACCTCTCAGCTCTTCTCACTTGTCTGTTGCATTCTCTATGACATTGGTTCCCAGACTTTCTGGACCCCCTTTAGGGTGGGACGTTTGTTTGAGACCCCCCTCTAACATAATTAGTCCCATTCGGGGAAAAAGGTCAGCTCTGTTCAGCTTGTAGTCTGCTTTTCAGCTGTATGCTGCCTCTGTTTTGCTTATTGTTCCTTTACACACTCCTGTTACACACACACAGCTCTGTTACCCCATGATTTCCATGTTGCGCACACATAGCTCTGCTACTCTGTGCTTCCCCCCTACACCCACACCTCTGCTGCTTTCATGTTTCCTCCCTGCAAACAGCCTGCTTCCTCCAGTCACTCAGCTCTTTTGCCTTCATGTCCCTCACACATTCAGCTCGACTATATCCACTCCCCACACTCAGCCCTGCTACATCCAACTTTCACCAAACACTCAACTCTGCTACAACCACCTCCTCCCACACACAGCTCTGCTACATCTTTAATCCCCTACCACACTCAGCCCTACTACATTCACATCCCACCACTACCACACTCAGCTCTGCTACATCCTTTTCCCCCACCACCCTCAGCTTTGCTACATCCATTTCCCCCATCACACTCAGCCCTGCTACATCCACATCCCACCACTACTACACTCAGCTTTTCTACATCCATGTTCCCCCACCACACTCAGCTCTGCTACATACATTTCCCCCCCACCTTACTCAGCTCTGCTACATCCATGTTCTTTCCCTACATGCATTATCAAAGATCCTTTTGCATTGCTTGCGTCATCCTGGTAATTAATATTGCTGGCAGTTTGCTGTGCAAGAAATTTCTCAACTTGGCTCTTGATCCCTGCCTTAACTGTTTGGGAAACAGTGCTGTATGAAATAGCAATCCTGGAACTGTTTTTGTCCATTTCCTCTGTCATTCCCCCTGAAAATGCTCAACACAATTCACAATTGTCAGAGGAATACAGAATGTCCTTATACGCTCAATACTCAGTGTCAGATGCTATTGACAAGGGGAATCGTGAAACCCACGTGTAAATGTGTCCATACATTTCCAGGAGGGATTACAGAGGAATTGTTATATCATAACATTATTAACTAAAGCAGACATTTCGGGAAAGCTAATACAAGATCTGTCAACTTGGAAATCAAACATGTCAAATGATCACCTTCTAAGTGTCCTGTCCAAAGACATGAAATGGAGCCCACTTGTTTCTGAAAGCGTTCTTACTTTGCAGCAATTTTCCATACATGCCTAAACCTTTTGCACAGCACCTGTCTATAATAGTGAGGGTTCTGCTGTCAAGTCTTCCATCTCTTTGTTCTTTGTACTTATCACTTCCTTCTTTCTCTCTCTTTTTCTTGCACTTTCTTGCACCGCCCGGTCAGTGTTAAATCCTCTACAGCACCCCCACAGGCCAAATAAAGTATTACACTGTTAAATCAGTGTTCTGTCCGTGTACGTATCAGCTCCTTCGAAGCAAAAGACACTCTTCAGTGTGGTGAATAAATGAGGGTCTGGACTGGGGGACCCCCTTGTATTAACTCAATATTCTCCAGTAGGGTATTCAGTATCCCCATTGTGTAGGCTCCGCTGTCGTCTATTCTAATGATCCCATCTCGTGCTACTTATATATCTTATTTAGATAATGTAAGGCTGGGCACTCATCTGATTATATTCATGAAAATTGTCGTAACTCGTGCCGCAGCCCAAGCTGAAAAATATCTCTGTTTGTTTTTGAGCAAAGCTGAGATACAGTTTGCAACAATTTTCATAAATGTCTCAAAACATGTGTTCAAGTTTCTTCTTAGAATCAAATTTGTAGACAATTTGGTATCCGTCGTCCCAAGCATAGAGGCTCTGGTCTCTTGGGTTGTAATGCACGGAGGAATGGCTGCTGTATCTCTTTGGGAAGTATAGCGTAGGGATTTCATGACCGTCAATGAGATCTGAAGTGTCGTAAATACAGTCGATGTGGGACCGGCCCCCACTCGGACTATTATACATGACATAGAGGGTTCCGCAGATAACAAAGGCGGCTTCTGCATTGTTTCTGGTGCAGGTGGTATTCCACATATCCCTGACCTCCATTTTGTTGTGGTCTATCTTGGTGAGTATAATATTCCCATCGTTGGTGGAATCTGCATGAATGGCCCAGAGACCTTGTTCGTCCATGGCCAGGTCGATTTTTGTGTATGGTGAAAGCTCATAAGGTTGGACGTCTCCAGCTCCATCTATAGTCACCGACTGTGTCACGTTGGTTAGGACGTTGTATTTCATAATTTCGTTAACTGTACCGTTTCTATGGAAAAAGACATGGTCGTTGTAGACATGGAGACCCGTTCCCTGCCAGAAGAAAGGTAACCTTAGATTTTTAGCTTTTTGCAGATAGTCGCGGCTTGTGAATTCTTCTGCGTTTGCAAATTCTAGAAGTACGTTGTTAGTGGAATCAGCGAAGAAGTAGATATTGTCCACATTGTCTCCAGTATTCTTCATCCAAGCCCCAACCGCTCCTCCGGCCTTCTTCACCGTTTTCTGGGATTTGATTTGAGACAGCATTGTTGTACAGCCTGAAATAAGGGAACATAACAAGAGTTGTCAAAAACCTATTAGGAAATTCTCAATTTTACTGGAAGGTCCTCTGTTCAGGATCTCTTGAAGAGTGTAGAGCACAAAGGACCTCTCTGAAGGACCTGTCTTGTTTTGTGTTACAAAGACAGCCCATTGATTTCAATGAGCACTGTGTAATGCTTAATATCCCCTGTAGAGGGCGCTGTAGGGATATTGAACACTTACTGCCAGGTTACCCCAGAGATTTCAGCTGATCGATGGGATCAGCTTATTATCAAGGAACCCTTCTAACAAGGGATTGTGCAAAGCAGGGACATAATACTCCAATATTGTAAGCGCTAAGCGCTGAGTATAAACATCCTGGAACATCCAAAAAGGGGTAATGTCCCGGCATCCTGGGCAAATCTCGCGGTCCTGTATTGGGCTCCCAGTGAAATTATACGTGTTATGGGCATTTTATGTGGCAACCATGTCACAAAAGAGAGTGTGCCATGCCTAAAAAAGGGGGTGTGACATACTTGAAAGGGGTGGAGCTTTAAAAAGGGGCATGACCATGGGAAAAGTTGTTAAGTATGGTGTAAATGGTAGAACATACCACGTGAGGCCTTGCCAGAGTTTAACATATCTCATGATTTTGTTCTTGATTTTTTTCCACCTTGTCCTCCTAAAAGGTTTGATGTTGACTGTAACTTTTTGCAATTTTTCGATATTTTTGGCAGCTTCCAAAACCACCCATGGTCCACTGAGCAAGCCATAGGGGATGCAGAAGCATCCTGGTTTATGAGAAGGCTCATTGGTCCTACTGCCAAGAAGACAATAGTAGTGTGAATAGTGCCTAATACTTAGGGACGCCCAAGAAATAAATTCAATTTCAAAAGAAAAAAAATCCAAAAACTTTTCCATCTCTAAAGCTACCACTTACTTGTACTTGACTTGAGCTGCAATTTTTTCTTTTCCTCTGTTTTTTCCACCACCTGCTTCTCCACCAAGCGTTCGTCAACCTCTATATGGGTGTTTGAGGAAACGGAGTTCTCAAGGTAGTCAATGTCCCACTCGGCCCTCTCCAGTCTTGCCCATAGACTCTCCATCTCATTCTTCACTTCGTGCTTGTAGTTGCTGAGGTTATCCAGACGTGACATCAGTTTATGGGACAATTCTTTGAAATCGTGAAGGTATTGCTGAATATCTTGTTCACATTTGTAGAGTCTGTCCTGAAACGGGGAAGAAAATGATTGAAATAAAGGTTAAAATCCAAATGTATCTGAGGTTTAGATGTTATGAACATGTTGGGGAGGGGGCTATGTACGGACTTCAGCGCCCCTGCTATGTTTACATACAGCCTTGAGGTAACCATTTGATTGATGGTGGGATCGCTCGTATTCTCGAGATGGGGGCCAGTTTAGTTTTAAAAAAAACAAAAACCCCAATGTAGTGAGTTTGGGCAAACTGGGACCAATGACCAAAAAGTTTCAACATTGCTGATTTTATTTTTTTTTCTTTTTGCATTATTCTTATAACCGATTCTTGGCCAAAATGGCCGACAGTTGCCCATTTTGCCTTGCGAAATTAACCCTTTTAACCCCTAATGAACTCTTCCATTATTTGGTTGACGTACAGCTAATGGAGTGGAGTTAAACCAATAGTTGGGGTTTAACAACGAAACAAAATATCTCAACTGACCCACATCAAAGGCCTCTTACCAAGTACAACCCCCTGGCTTTGCCCTGACAAGGGGCAAAAACCCTAAAACAGTTGTCTTTTGGGAGAGAATTTCTAGTAATTGGTTTATATTCCAAGTCATCCTACAAAGCTTCTTTGTAAGTTGGACATTTCTTTTAGAGTTGTCACCTTCCAATGGCACAGTTTTCCATTTTCCAGTAAGAAATACCAATTTTCATACCTTTTCCCAAAACTTTTTAAAATGATGTTACTGAATAACTTACCAGCAGCTTTATTGTGAACAGTGGCGTAAATGCCGGGGTAGCAGCGGTAGCGACTGCCACAGGGTTCGGGACATTAGGGGGCCTGGCGGGCCCCTGATGTGTTTTTTTTTTTTCTTCAATAGGCCGTTACCTGCTGGAGTAACCCCAGCTGGTAACGGGCCCTATTTACTTACCGATCCCCGCTCCTGCTCACTGCCGCCTGCGCTTCCCATTCTGTGGAAATGGAGGTGGCTGTGAGTAGGAGCGGGGATCGGTAAGTAAGGCCACAGCCTGCAAACCCCACAAACACTGCTATCATTATACTCCAAGGTCTTTTCAGACCCCAAAATATAATGATCAGAGGCCCAAGGGAGGTGAGGAAACATAAAAAACAATGTTACTTACCTCTCCTGCGCTCCAGCTGTCTTCGGCCTCTTTGCTGACATCCCAGGTGTCATGTGGGCCAGGCCAGCATCATTATGCGTCACAACACCGGCCTGGCTCATGTGAGGTCTGGTCCAACATTGAAGAGGGACGAAAGTAGTGGGGGAGGGTACCGGAGCCAGGGAGATGTAAGTAACATTGTTTTTTATGTTAGTATCCTCCCCTGGGTCTCCGATCATTATACTCTTGGGTCTGAAAAGACCCGAGTATAATAATAGTTCATGGGTGGTCCACAATGGGGCATAATACTGTGTGCAGGGACCAATATGGGGCATAATACTGTGTGCAGGGACCTATATGGGGCATAATACTGTGTGCAGGGACCAATATGGGGCATAATACTGTGTGCAGGGAACACTATGGGGCACTGATTGTGAAGTTATATGCTCCCCTCTGGAGCGCTGAGCTCCTCTCTGCTGCTCTGATGCACACAGTGTTTCCTGTAGACCAGGAGGTCACACTCACAATGCAAGTCTTTGAGAGTTAGATCGAGGCTCTAATAGATTTGCATTGTGAGTTTGTTTCCTTTGCAGACAGGAAACGCTGGCCCAGATTTACTAACTGTAAGACAATGTAAATTTAGTCAGTCTGAAAATGTGCTAGATTTATCACAGTGGACGATACACAGTCTAAGTTTATACCACCTTTTTCTTGGCTTACTTTGAGCCAGAATTTTACAACACATCTTGGAGCCTTTATGTTATGCCCCCTCTTTCTGAGAATCCACAGCCGAAAATGTTTTATCCAAAACTAGATGTGCAAAGATGCGCCACATTTACGACAATGTCTTATTAGTAAGTCTGGGACACTGTGTGCATCAGAGGGGCAGAAAGGAGGTCAGTGCTCCGGATGGGAGCCTATAACTTCACAGTAAAGCTGTCAGTAAATAATTTACTAACATTACAACACACAAAAGCTGATTTTCAAGTGTGGGAAGAAAATATTTTTGACTAGATTGTTTCTTTAGGTCTCTACGATGAGACAAAATACAATGTATGAAATAAAACAACATAAAAAGAATGAAAAACGAACACAATAACAATTGATGACTACAATGAATTCTTCCCATTATGGGCTTGTGTGTCTTCTATATTAGCTAATACATAATATTTGATGGAAACACTTTAAGAAGACTGTAAAAAGCGCTAAAAGCGAGTCTAATTAATCTCTTGGGCTTCGCAGCCACACCGAGCTGTCTTCAGCAGATTCTCAGCACCAGCTAAGCATGAAAAACAACACGAACTGTAGAAAAACCTTCATGTAGATGGATCCGTGCAAGAAATCCAAAAATCTCAACATATCTTTGTAATGTTTTATGGTAAATATTGTTTTATTTGTTTCCCATTCTTTACGCCACCGCCGTCTCCGTCAGCCCCCACCGGGCTTCACAGCTAATAGCCATCAATTCTCAGGCTGACACGTACTAGAGCCAGATTTATAGGATTTCATATGTTCTGCAGTGTAGTAGGAAACTGTGCAAATTACATGCAGATGTTGCCCCGGTCAGGATTTTCAGCGCTTTGAGTTATGGGATCTTCTACAACATGTCTCAATAGTTACCAGGATGCCTGGATAGCCGTAGAAAAGGGTCGTACATGATTAGAAAAACATGGCAGCTTCTTCTAAAAACAGCGCCACACCTGTCCACAGGTTGTGTGTGGTATTTCAGCTTGGTCCTATTCGCTTCAGTGGAGCCGAGGTGCAATATCAGACACACCTCATGGTCCAGATTGGTGGGGGGTCTAACTACTAACTCCTGGCACCCTCTATCAGCTGGGGTTGCACCAGAGATAGCACAACATGCAGTGGCCAGGAGTGGTACTGCAGCTGTATCCCAATAATGTGAATGGTGGAGAGGTGCCGTACCATTCTGGACCACTGCACAGTGTACAAAGCTTTCGATCGCCGGAGCTGCCGTGGCTCAGAGGGTGTTGGGAGTCAGGCCTCCACCAATCTGATATTGAAGACCTATCCTTAAAGGGGACCTACACTAAGACTGGAAAATCCCAATGACGCTTTCACCCTGAACATTTTGGTGTTTTGTTTCTCCAAATCTGTTCAGCTATTCCAAAGATATAAGCCCTTTTATGGTGGATGCAAATTAGGGTCTACTAGCCAAGTGGGCGGTAACACTGCATGACATACAGAGACCCCGCCCCCAAAGAAACCACTTCACTAGCCTACTTTGCATCCACACCAACAAGGCTTATATCTTTGGAATAGATGAACAGATTTGGATAAACTAAACACTAAATTGCTCAGGGTGACAGCGGCGATCACATGATGGATGTCATTGGGCTTTTCAGACCTGGCGATGGGTCCTCTTTAAAATAGGTCAACCCTGAAAGGACATGACATGAAAGGAGAAGTTTCCCTTTAACAACAAATTCTTCAAAACAATACAAGATCTGGATACGTAAGGTATTCTTTAAGTCTTAAAGCATCCCTGCTAGGTTTGCAAACAAGACACACTGGAAGATATTGTATTACGTACCTCAAGAGTTAAGATACGTTTCTCAATGTATCGTATCATTGATTCTTCTTGGGCTGCACACGGAGGGATTGTGTGAGCCATGAGCAGGAACATGGATACGACTCGCAAGGAATAATAATCCATATTGAGGTCCTTCAAGACTCCGGTGTCGGGGAGTCAGGGGATCCTATAATGTGCAGTAAGGCGTACGCTCTATCACGTGTGAACTCTTTAAGAGGGGCTTCGGGATTCGCGAAAGCTTCCTGTAGCCTCCTTTCTAATAGTAACAATGCCTGATATAAATTCTTTCTGCTCGGGGCTGCCAAATGTTGTGATCAAATCCATATGTTCCGACGCGAGTCAAATCTCTCACATCTGCAGCGTACAAGAGTTTTGTACTGTGTTTGATGGGTAGTAGAGGAAGAAGTATACAAAGGGCGTTATATTACACAGTCGGAAGCACTTGGACGGCGCCCAGCCAAGGGATAGGCTTATCGAGTTACTGGGCTTATCTCGATCAAGCTGAGTTGGATCGTAGGGTCATGGGTTCTGTATTAAAGGGGTCTAGCCTCGGCAACCACATTCTCTAAGCCTTAGTAGTAGGGGTGGGGTCCCCCACTTAGGACCATCACCGTTATAGTGCCAGAATGGAGAGGGGTTACAAAGGACATCTCTTGTTCTAGAGTAGGGGAGTAGGGGTACTCGACTGGGGGACCAATGTCTGAACCTGGACTGAGGCTGCCAGCTGTCCGGACCCTGCCTACTCCAGAGTAGCTTGCACATGGCTTTGCTGCTGTGTAGGCTACAGGGATGACTTCCGTTCCCGCTGCCACTGCTGTATTACAAAGCAAGCAATGGTCGGGAGATCAGTTTGGTAAGAGCAAGGAGAGCGTTTCCTGGAAGCCCCCACAACTCCATGAGAGCGTTGTACTGTGTAGGGGCACTATGGGGGAATTAATTCTGTGTGGGGGCACTAAGGAGGCATTATACTGTATTGGGACACTATGGGGCATTATACTGTGTGGGTGCACTAAAGGGGAATTAAACTGTGTGGGAGCATTAATGGAGCATTATACTGTGTGGGGGCACAAGCAGAAAAATATACCATGTAGAGGCCACTAAGGGGGGAATTATACTATGTGGAGGTCACAAAGGGAGCATTATACTGTGTGGGGCACCAACAGAAAAACATAGCATGCAGAGACCACTAAGGGAGCATTATACCATATGGAGGTCACAAAGGGAGCATTATACTGTGTGGGGGCACAAGCAGAAAAATATACCATGTAGAGACCACTAAGGGAGCATTATACCATATGGAGGTCACAAAGGGAGCATTATATTGTGTGGGGGTACTATGGGGGAATTAATTCCATGTAAGGGCACTAAGGAGGCATTATACTGTATTGAGACACTATGGGGCATTATACTGTGTGGGTGCACTAAAGGGGAATTATACTGTGCGGAGCATTATACCATATGGGGGTCACAAAGGGAGCATTATACTGTGGGGGGCACTAAAGGGGAATTATACTGTATGGTGACACTAAGCAGGCATTATAATATATGGAGACACTAACGGGGAATTATACCACATGGAGGGCACAAAGGGGGCATTATACTGCGTGTGGGCATTATGCTGTGTAGTGACACTAAGTGGGCATTGCACCATGTGGAGACATTATACTGTGTGGGTGCACTAGGGAGCTTTCATCACTGTATGTTACACATATATGGGCACCATTACTGTATGGAGACAGAAAGGACCTGGGTGGAGTCAGATGGGGCATAGCCAGGACTGGTTGGGGTTAGAGGAATGTCTTACAGAATGGAGAAAACACCTTTAGGCTGAGGCCCCATGTTGCGAAAATGCGGATTTTTTTGTTGCAGATTTTGCTGTGGTTTTTTGAGCCAAAGCCAAGAATGGCTACAAAAAGAATGGGAAATATCTAGGAAGTTCTTATACTTCTCCTTTCTGCTCAATCCACTCCTGGTCTGGGCTCAAAAAACCGCAGCAAAATCTGCACCAAAACCAGCTGCGTTTCCGCAACGCGGGGCCTCAGCCTTTAATGGTTCCGTCTCCTCCTTTATTTTTGTCTGAAATGACAATAGAGAATAATCTTTGTCTCATGTCTAATAATGAGTTATGTAAGTTGTGCCATTTACAATAGAATGGGAAGATGTAAGTGCACATTATAGAGGAAGGAGCGCAGTATTGGGAGATACCGAGAACAACACAAACACTTGGGAGCAACTCTGAGAACTTCACTATATGTAAGCGCCGTCATGCAGGAAAAGAAACTTCCACTTCATTATTCCATCTGGTTAACTTGTCAAGATGATAATAACCCTCAATGATAACATCCCCCATGAAAATGGCTTCATTTCTGCTCTATTTAGAATAACAGGCAAACAAGATCTGTAAGCAAAGTTGATGTGAAAGGGAGGAAAGTAAATCCAATGTCTGGGTAAGTGAGAATCTGTGAAGCATGTCTGATAGGATAATATTCAGATCCCACCATAACTGGACAACTCCATGGAAAGTCAACCTTAATGTAATCCAGTATATGTATGTAATATCTACTATCTATCTATCTATCTATCTATCTATCTATCTATCTAATTATCTATCTATCTCCATCTATCTATCTATCTATCTATCTATCTATCTATCTCATATCTATCTATCTATCTATCTATCTATCTATCAATCTATCTCATATCTATCTATCTATCTATCTATCTATCTATCTAATTATCTATCTATCTCCTATCTATCTATCTCATATCTATCTCATCTATCTATCTATCTATCTATCTATCTATCTATCTATCTAATCTATCTATCTATCTATCTATCTATCTATCAATCTATCTACTATCTATCTATCTATCTATCTCATATCTATCTATCTATCTATCTATCTCATATCTATCTATACTATCTATCTATCTATCTATCTATCTATATATCTATCTATCTACTCATATCTATATATCTATCTATCTCCATCTATCTATCTATCTATCTATCTATCTATCTATCTATCTCATATCTATATATCTATCTCCTATCTATCTATCTATCTATCTATCTATCTATCTATCTATCCATTATATCTCTTTGTCAGTGTTGTAGTCGTGTTATTCATGGCTAACACGCTGACCCGTTCTATGGCCCCATACACATGTCCGTGTATAATACAGCAGTGAGCCCTGTTCGTTTTGCAGCCCGGGCTCACTAGATGAAGTGAATGGATGCGTGAAGGCTCAGGCAGTACAAGGATATCACCCATGGACTGGGCACATGCACTCGGTCGCGTGCTTGTACCCTTGGGGTGTTGATGTACCCCTTTTTCTACTGTGTCCCATGCAGCACATAGGTCATACCATCCTTGTGTGGAACTCGGGGTATGTCCGCACATACTGTTTCTTCTTTGTTGAAGCAGTCATAACTCCCTAACCTATTCCCTCATGCTAAATATAACACAAAGATAAAATCCCTGAATGTAGTAGGGCTGAGTTTGTCATCTCACCTCAGCACTCACCTCTTCTGCAAAGAAATTCAAGAGAAACCTCCTCGTATCTCAGTGAGGGATTCACAAACAGCATAGAGACAAATGCAAACTCAGCTCTGCTACATCTGTATGTTTTGTGCAATGTTGGGCCCCTATATCTAATCACTAAAAATGGTTATAGTGTTAGTGCAATGCATGGTGTGGCCTGCAGGTGGCAGTACATTCCAGTGAATACATTGCATCTCCCTAGAGGTTCAAGGGAAGAAAACTAGGGCAAACTAAAATATTAAACAGTAGCTGGGAAAATTACAAGAACAATAATGCCAAAGATCCAGCGCGACATAACTTGGTGTACTTAATAAGATGCTTTATATAAGTCTTACATTTTACGAAACATTGAAAAGCATATTAGTTGTGAGCGTAAGTGCAGCATAAGAAACAAATTGAAATCTAACGTTTCCTGAGGATCTGGATTGGTGGCGCTGACTATTTCACTGCCGTATTGTAACATTTCAGCCCATCCTGGGGAGAAAGTTGAAGCTTCAGGGCCCCAATGCCAAATCTGTAACCGGGCCCCATGTACAATGTTAGAAGTGGATGTGGCAGAGAGACCTTTGGGCCCCTTCGGTACCAGAGCCCGGTGTCATTGCCGCCTCTGCTTTCTCCATAGCTGCGCCCCTGCTATCATCTCCTATAATAGACAAGACAATTGGCGAAATGAAGAGAACGGAGCAAGTAGCGGCAAAAATGTTTGTAAAAAGTTGTGTCCACAGCGGCGCATAAAGTGACCAAGTCAGATATAAAATGATGGGCCCAGGAGATAGACCAGCCCTTATGGGAATCCAAGAGGTCACCACTTTTTTTGGGAACCTCCTGGAAATCAGGTTATCAGGCAGGGACACGACTAGACATGGGCGCACCGCTCAAGATTCCTTTCAGGTCACTGATTCGTTTCGGGGCGAACAAGTTCGGATAGAACCGGAAGTGAAATTCTTGTATTCTGGGACATTCAGGTCAAACCCGAAGCAGTTCACTCATCTTTATGGGCAACCGATCAAGACAACTAATGTCACCACTAGGATGGTGAGAAAATCTATAAAACTGCAAAATTTTTAATTATTTATATTTGCAAAAATGTTTAATTGTCTGCAAATGTAAATCTGTTTATGTTCATGGAAAAACCCCTTTAAGAATAGTCAATCAATTATTAACCCTTTATCAGTATAAGAGCCTTAAAGCAAGTGTTTAGTTTTCCTACAGCACCTCCGCAGGGCAAACGAAGCATTACAAGGTGTGCATTACAATAATTGGCGTGCCCATGTAGTGCATTGATGGGCTGAATCTTCTACTTTATGGTATTAATTTAGGTCCTAACCCGAGGAACCCCCTTATATTAGCCCAGAATCCCCTAATAGGGGTTTTCTAATGTAGACAGTCCCTTTAATTCATAGATAAATTGTCACAATGATCACTATGTATCTGTCACTACATTCTGGTGCTGTTCTGTATCTGGGTCTGGGGTTTCTATACCATCAATTAAAAAAGTAAATCGATAAGTAATTTGTTATTGTTCGCCGGGAGAGTCCGCAGCAAGTTGTTTACCAAGGAGATAGCGAGAATTGTAGAATTTATTGGATTGTACGGTGGATCTGCCTTGTTATATGGCAGCTTCATTAGCACGGCTTGTCAATGGCGCAGCGTGAGGATGGAGGTGGCGATTGTACTCGGCCATCAGCCACAATCAATCACACGCACACCCACCCCCGGTAGGCTCTAATAAGTAGGATCTTCTTTCTTAGACTTCCCCTTGTGTATTTTTCAGCCTTAAGATGTCCAAGTGTTGATGTTCTACACCCATTGTCATAAATCATGGCCGATGCGATTTCTGTCTGTTTTGTTGCTTATATAGCAGTAGCGCTGTACAGAGATTATCACTCGCATCAGTCACAATATAATTTCCTTAAAGACAATTTCGTAGGTCGCCAGAGGAGGAAAACGGAGAACCCAAAGGAAACCCTAGACAAATATACAAACTCCGTGCAGATGTTATTCTTGGTTAGTCTCTTGCTAACCCCATGTTGAGTATTTACGTCCAGGTAGGTCACCTCTTCATCTCTGCAAGAACGTAACTATATGAGAGATGGGCGAACCTCTGAAGATTCATGTCGTCTGGGGCGCGGACGAGTCGACCCTCCTGTTCATTTTGGTCTGAACTTTTTTGGATACAACTGTTTTGTTGGTTTCCTCCGGGTTTTCCGGTTTCCTCCCACACTGACACACTGATAGGGAATGTAGATTGTGAGCCCTGTATGGGACAAAGACTGACAATGTCTGTACAGCGCTGCGGAATATGATGGTGCTATACAAGTAAGCATAATAAATACATTTGCAGTAATTCTCCTGGTGCTGTTGCAACTTTTTGTTTTTGCAATTGTATTACAGCCACAGCAACCTGCGCCTGTATTTCTTGTTCCCATTGTTTGGCAGTGCGGACCAATTTTTGTGTGTTCTAGGTTCACACCAGCTCTTGGGTTTCTGTTTCCACCCAAAAAATGCAGAGAGAAAAGTCCTGCTTGCATTTTTCAAGCTGATTCGGGGACAGAATCCCTGAAGAGAAACCAAAATCTGGTGTGAACCCAGCCTTTGTTGCATTGTGATGTCATCATACCAGACTAGTGACGTCACTGATCCCTGACCAGAGAACACTCAGGCTATCCCCAACACACACAAAACAGATTATGGTGAATAATAATAAATTTACATATCACTGAATGATATTTTATCGGTGCGTTCCGGCTTCTATATGTGTAATGTGTAAATGTCGGGCTCATGGTGAATGTAGAGCAACATTACACATGTTCTAACAGCGATGCATTATTCATCCTCTGAGGGTGTGTTATATGGGGCACAAGTCAGGTGGCTGATGTGAGATTAAGGACACACATGCAAGACTCCAGAAATACTTTGCACGTTTTCCCTACAAATGTCACCCTTATGTAACCAGCAATCTGCGAGTCCAGGCACACTCGGCTGTCCCCGAGCGAATGAATATTTAACTTCACAATTAGAAAAGTTCAGGGTAATTACTGACTGTGTCTTCATCCCCAGGAACAGCGACCAGGGGAGGTTTTAGTATCTATAGACTGAGGAAAATGCAACTTTTTGTACGATTATTTGTACTGAATTTTTAATGCAACTTTCTGCTACTTTTCATGCATTGAGTGCACTGTGTAAATGCTGCCCAGTAAGAAAGCTTCCAGACATAGAAGGGTTAATAGTTTATTTTTTGTCAATTAACAAAGTACATTAAGAAAAGAGAAATTTAAATCCCATCAATATTTGGTGTGACCTTTGCCCCTTGGAGGAGGAGTCCTGGAAGTAATGATCCGGCCCCCACAGATATAGCCCTGATCTCATCATCCTCCAGTCTGTCTGGGATGACATGAAGAGACAGACGGATTGGAGCAAGCAACATCCACAGCAGATCTGGGCTTAGTTCTCCAAGATGGCGGCGGGAACAACCTCCCTGCCCAGTTCTGCCAAATCTGTCTGCAAGTACCGAGAAGAACTGATGGAAGGCAAAGGGCAAAGGTCACACCAAATATTGATGGGATTTACATTTCTCTTTTCTTCATTCACAGAAATCAATCCACACCTGCCTACAACTTTTGCACAGTATTATATAAGAAAGCATGCATACTTGCATAAGTATTTAGACCACTATAGTGGTTGTTCCATCTCAATGATCCATTTACCTTTACCCTATTGGGGTATATGCATGTTATATAGGAGGATTCCCCATTTGGACCATCTGTATAAACCGGATTGCAGACCCAACAATCTATGGCAGAGTCTGCCTAGCCTCGTATTACATGAACAGCCATGAATGTGAATGGCCACAAGCACAAGAATACCAATAATACCCCATTTATCCTGTTCCACCCATAGATTTGTTAAGGACTCCAATTTCCCATTATACAAATGTAATTTATTATTGCAATATGTCATCAGAATCCTTACACAGGCTGCAGTTCCCATCCCAGCCTTTAGGTGGCCACATATAGTTACATATGGCATAAACAGAAACTCGCCAAATCATGTTTTTTTTCCAAAGCTGGTCATCTTAGGATATGGCAAGAGGAAAGGTAAGGAAGGAAACATCTGCGAGCGCAACGACTGTATTGTGAAGGGTACAAAGGGGGTAGATATGGAGTGCAAACCTACACAGCAAAATGATAAACTATACCACCACCCATTCATAGCTGGGGGGATCCTATACCTCCAGAAATAAGACCACCAACCCATATCTGGGGGGGATCCTATACCTCCAGAAATAAGACCACCAACCCATATTTAGGGGGGGGGGGCGGGGGGGGCCCCCCCCCCCGGGGGGGGATCCTATATATCCAGAAATAAGACCACCAACCCATATCTGGGGGCGGACCTATACCCCCAGAAATAAGACCACAACCCATTCTGGGCGGGGGGATCCTATACCTCCAGAAATAAGACCACCAACCCATATCTGGGCGGGGGATCCTATATATCCAGAAATAAGACCACCAACCCATATCTGGGGGGGATCCTATACCTCCAGAAATAAGACCATCCATCCATAACCAGGGGGGATCCTATACCTCCAGAAATATGACCACAACTCATAGCTGAAAATAAAACCACAACCCATGTTATAAAAGTCTATAAGTCACTCTGATTTGGCCGGTGTATTTGTGTATTTAGAGGGCAGAGCCGAGGCCGCAGAATGAATCTTTGCCCTCGGGGGACATAAAACCCAACTCCCAACTCTGCCCCCACCACATAAGCCAATGCTAATATTCCTGTAAGTAAAAGTAACGTAATTACCACATTTTTGGCCATGGCTTGTCACGGCTGGCAGGTCTAGGCCACTTTTTCTGCATCCATTAATTTGTTTTAATAAGTTTGGTAGAAGATTCTTATTGTATCGAATAATTGTTTTGCTCTATGGTATGAAATAGTCCAAAAATATTCTGGCTAAAATCCCCCGGCAATGACCCAGATTTGCCGCACAAAATTCTGCCACCTCTGTTTGGCTGTATTCATCTGGAGAATGAAATTAGCATCGCAATAGCCGGTTATGAATACTGAATGAAAGAATCTTTTTTTTTTCCCTAAAATTAATCCCATGCTAATTAACTTCCATAATTAGTAAGTGAAAGCAAAATTAATTCAATGTGATGGCTTAAAACATCTCTGCCAACAATGGGCATGGTAATTGGTTTTAAGTTTACAAAACATTAAAGGGATTGTCGGAGTTACTAAACCCGTTCTCAAATACCCAATTAGGGCTATTCTAAATGAATAGAGAGGGGTCCCTCATTTGGGGCCCCCACTAATTGGCCAGATTGGAGAGCATCAAGGAAGAGCGCCCTCTTTCTGGAGGACTTATCATGACCGTCTCCTGGGTCTTGGCTGCCTTGGAGATTTAGCCAGTGCGGTTCGGGAGCAGTAGGGCAAAAGGAAGGAGGCAACGTAGACTTAGCAGTTGGTTCTGTGCCAATTAGGCAAGCAATGGTTGCCACCAGGGGCCGCTTTAACCATAGGGCCAACGATGCACTTGCACCAGGCCTTATGGTAATGGGGCCCCCTTGGGACAGTGGGACAGTCCTGCATTTAGAGTGCTAGCCCGCTGTTCTGAGTCGCCCCGCTATGTCACAGCTCCAACTCATCTGTGTCCTCTGGGTGCAGATGAGGGGAGTACAATAGTGATGTAGGGGGTCGACTGCTCCCTGCTTCACCATTCGGCTGTCCCGTGCTGTCTCTTCTCCTAGTGTACTGTACTGCTTGGAGCAATACATGCAATGTAGTGACATCACTTACATCATTGCATTGCAATCAACACAAACAGGAGATAACTCACACTACGTAGCTCACCTGTCTTCAGCGGCACACCTGTGGGGAGGGAGCCCCCCTCTACTCCCACACTTAGTCTCTATCAGTTGAGTGAAGAGGATGCAGCCCCTAGGTGAGCGCTGCAGCTCTGTCATTGTATACCAGGCACAACACCGTACATTTATAGTGGCTGTACTTGGTAGTGCATCTCGATTCCATTCACTTTGATGGGACTGAGCAGTAAAACTATCACACAACTGATGGCCTTTATGCCATAGTAAGAAAAAGGGCTTGCACTTATTGCCCCTTTAAATATATGCTGTGTAATGCTTCATTTCACCTGCGGAGGTGCTATAGGGAACTGAACACTTTATGTGTAAGACAACCTCTACTGAATCCTGTATTGCTTTTGGGATGACGCTATGTTTTATACAATGCCCATGTCTTAGTCAGGAAAATCACTGGGGCTTTTAAGCAGACATAATGATGCTCATGACAGACTAGGTATTAGAACAGATGGTGATTGTGCAGAGCAGGAAATGAATGACGTCTAGCCCGTGTCATATTATTTAATGCAATGAGGAAAAAAAAATTAATGAAGTGCGGGCGACAAAGCGGGAGTAAAAATTGTAATATGCTGGTAGTGTCTTCTACAATACTAGGCTAAAGAGTAATATATGAGACCTATCTGCAGAGCTCGCCAAGGCGCAGGCTTAAGAATGACAAATTGTCTACAGCGATGTGAAACAGATGAAAGGATAACAAGGCGGCTGTCATTTATGGAGGACTTTCATCATCCGGCTAATGATGATGTCAGCAGAAGATCGCTCTTACTTATAGAACTCCACATTAAACCAGGGCAATCTCCAACCATAACATAGCAAGTAGAGGGGGGTAAATCTAGGTCAGGTTGACCCAGTAACATCATAGTACTAAATCCCTCTACTATGAAGATCTCCGGTTCACATGGGATCCACATAAATGGTTAAAAAAAAATGGCCTGGTCGGATGTATAATAAAGTAGTCTTTTATGTCATAGAACAGTTTCGTTTTTTTAATTTGGATTTTTGGATGAAAAGTGAAAAAATCCATAGTGTCATGGCCATAGGCAGGAGCCGACTCCTTCAGGTCTATGGGGGAGTCTTCTAGACATGCTCTGTGCAGGGAGGGAGAAGAGAGAAGCTGTGATGTCATCTATTGCCAGTAGTGGATGTAATGATGGGTCAATGCGTTATCTTCTATTGTAATCTCATCTATAACGTAAATGAGATGACTGCGGCAAAGAAGACCCTTACAGAATTGGCATGTTAGGCTTAGTGGCCAAAATGGCCAGGATATAGTACTTTTTTAAAATTATGATATTGTCATAGAAAATTTAAAAACAAATGAAAATTCTTAAAACAAAAACTTTTCCTGGTGGAAAAGATGAAAAGGGATTTTCATCTAAATCCAAACAGAGAACTACTTGGAAACCTCCAGAGATACTTACCTACACTGGTAAGCTGGTAATATTGGGATGTTAATATTGGGTGTTATCTTCTATTGTAATCCTGTCTTTGATGTAAATGAAATGACTGATGAAAAGGAAACCTGTTTTCTGTCCCCCAGTGGACCCGAACGGTTACCCACGGACATCGGCAGACCCCATAGACTATAATGGGGTTGGCCAGTAGTGCGTCGGGTGTCCTCCATGCAAAACTTTTCTCTTCGTCGATTTTTGGCGATTACGGCGCAGATGTGAACTTAGCCTTAGTGATCACAGTAAAAATTTCTGGGAAAATGGGGTATAGGGCAGCACTTGACTCCGAAAGACTCAAAATTAATTCGGGTGCACGATCACTGGGGAACTGACCAACTCCCAAGTGGAAACCATGTAAAAAATGTGACGGCACTCCGATTTTTTCTGCAAAAAGTGTTTATTCACAATTCGTTGTAAGGTGCAACGTTAACGTTTCGGGAACTTGTCCCTTCATCAGGCATTAGTCTAGAGACGGGTGATGTCATACGGTATTGTGAATAAACACTTTTTGCATAAAAAATTGGAGTGTCGTCACATTTTTTACACAGTAAAAATTTCTGAATATATTTTTTTAAAATTACGGACACAGAAAATTCTTTAAAATATCATCAAAAATTCTTAAAAATTGTGTTTCATATGAAAATGCGGTTTAAGAATAAGTCATTTCCTGGAGATTTCCTTTAAACCATGGAATGTTCTTGAAATTCCGAAGCTTCTCCTCCCAGCGGGGTGCCACAGGTTCTGCCACCCGTATTCCTGTATCGTCCTCTCTCATCGCGCTCGGTGGTACTCGTTATATTCGCCCGTAGACCTTTTTCACTGTGTCTGCCAGAAAGATACAGAATTGGGAGATTAACTGTAAATTCCTGTTGGAATAGACACATAAAATTACATTTGAAGAACACTCTTCACACCGGCACACGAGAGGCCATTGACCTTTTCTAGCATAAACGAAGTGTGAAATGATTTATTTCTTACATTACAAAAACATTATGCGCGGGTCATGAATTACCATTTTACAGCTGGAAGACCGACTGGTACGGGCCAAGCCAGAAATCATTGGGCCCCATTGTATAATAGAGGGGACGAGCACAATAGAGGCATTTATAAAAGGGGGCACTCTGCTAACATTACAGGGGCATCCTTAAATTAGTCATTCATGGCATATCCACAGGGCCCCACCTTTGGGACCCACATCACAGGCCGCCATATCCGTGCACACAGTGGTGGTGGTGGGGGTTATTAAATCATCTATGCCAGTTTTCAGTGTACAAGGGGGCGTATTTTGTGACAAAGATGCTCTACATCCCTCGTTCTTCACCTCGCTCACCACTTTTTGCAAAAGTGGGTGGGGCTGGGGCGGGGACACCTCGACCAGACATATATAATATAACTTAAGCCAGAAAACTGGATCGAGCCCTATAGGAAATCTACGCCTGTTCCTAACTGGTATACATTTCCATTCTGGCGCCTGATTTATTAAGAAGTCAGAGCCTCATAACAGCCAGGGCCTTCATTAGGACGGGCATATGAAATGCCAGTCTTAATAAATGATAAAACATTCTATCTATCTATGTACATACAACAAAAATTCAGACAGCACATCCTAATGTGAACAGGTGCAAGCTACTGTGGTAAAATACAAAAATACAAGAGTGTAGCAGCCTCTGACACAGCACAAGGGTATATAAAGAACAGAGATGGAAACTTCATGACTGCTATTATTGGCACATATAAACTAATATGGTCTATAAACTAAATATATAAATTTGTGGTTCTTCGTTATACATATTTGAGCAAACACTGTAGACTCATTTTGGGTCCAATAGAGGTATTAGTGTAGGGTCCTACCTGAATGAGGTCGCCTTGTCGGGGCAGGTACAGGGCTTCCTACTGTTTGGTCAAATATGTACACAGCAGAGAGACAGTTCTCTTTCACAACACAGCTGGTTTATTAGGAATTACCATCCAGCCTTCTCATTGATTGCTGTAAAAGTCCTTCTATCTCTGTCCTTCTCCCCCTCCCCTCTCCATAGACTTCATTGTAAGCTGACTCTGCTTTTGTGTGGAGTACGGACTAAAATCACTCACATAAGATATAAAGACAGGGGTAATAGTTAAAGACACAGATGCTTTTCTTTAGTAAAGTATATTGCAAAGTTTGTTTCCTTTACCCGCGCTATGGATTTATATAAAATGAAATAAATATATATATAAAATAAAATTTTACTTACACTTTAACTGCAAAATGTAAGAATCTAAGTGGTTAAACAGGCATTGCAGAGGAAAAATTATACCTTATATATATATATATATATATATATATATATATATATACTTATACTTCTACCTTGTGTATATATATATCTTATACTTATACCTTGTGTATATATATATATATATATATATACTTATACTTCTACCTTGTGTATATATATATATATCTTATACTTATACCTTGTGTATATACAGATATATATTTATATATATCTTGGATATATATACATATATGTTATACTTACCTTGTGTATATATATATATATATATATATATATATCTTATACTTGTTGTTTGACTTCTTACGCTCTTTAGAACACAACAAGTCTCTCTTCACCGCCAGTGCTCTATTTGCGGAGGGCTCTGTAACCCATTTTTGCGGTGCCCATGTGTCTTACTGAGGTGACCTAGTTAAAAAGTTAATTTAATTGGATATTAATAAGTAACATGAAAGAAGTCCCTTGTAGGTGAAATAGTCTCCGCAGTTACAGCTAAGAACAATATGACTAGAAAAGACCATTAGCTTAATGAATATTACAATTATGGCTGAGCCTGGTCGCATAATTAAGAAGGTAATGAAGACCACAATAGAGGTCGACTCCGGGGCGCCAAATCCATTATCACCCTCAGATGTCAGTAAGGCTGCACCGTGTTATATGTGCAAGAGGGGGGAACAGAGGTGTAATGTGAAGCTCCTGGGCCCCAATCCAAAATCTGCAATGCCCAGGGGTGTACCAACCATGTCGGCAGATCATTGCGTTGCTCTGGGGCCTGTGATGGCAGGGGGCCCAGCGCTGATCACCTTCTCCTACTTCCCAATACCAATTTTCTGCATTTTGCTGCAGCCACCACTAGGGGTGCATAGTGTAAGGAGATTTTTATAACTTCCATTGTGTTCAATGGCAGCTGTATTAATTCCTGTACTGTAACGCCCTCCACTGGATGATACTAACCTGTTGATGCACTATTTATTTTGCATTTGTCATGTTTATATGTAATATGTATATAGCTTTATACGTGATTCCAGGCTGCTGGAACCGCCAAACTCACCCCATACCTGAGACTCCATTATCTGGAAATTGTTGGTTGTCTTACTGCTTGGGTTACTCAGTAAAGTTATGTGTGAACTGTTTCCTGCAACCACAAGTGTCATTTCCTGTGACAACATCATGGGCACTCCAATTCCCATCTAGCTCAAGAGGGCTGAAGAAGACTACCACCACTATCAGGTACATTGCTCCTTCAGTTTTGCACCAGCCCAGGAGGACAGCTGGAGGATTTGGTTGAGTCAACAAGCCACCATGACAAGTACAAGTTGTACTACTACTACTGCTCCCAGCCTCCGGGTTCCCTCCAACACGTTGCTACACATGGACCAAGTTTCATGGCTTAATCTTGGTTGTGTGAAGACAACCTAAGAGTGGATTTTGATGTGCACTCCCTGCATTACATAGTTGGTTATTCATTCACAATAATAGCTTATGTCGCGGACACGGAGTGTTAGAGAACCAGAATCCATGGCAATCAGATGACCTGTGGATTGGTCAACCAACCACACTGGTGAATGGTAGAGTCAAAAATATTGCCTTTACCCAGCATGCTCATCTGGATCTTAAGCCTCACATGACCCCCGGCTTTGTTTTGACTCTACTTTGCGCACCAATGTTACTTTTCCTCTAGGGCACCAAACACATTGAAAAGTTTTTGTGTAGAACATGGTTTGTGAATCTTCATGGCCACTCACTTCTTTATGGAAGGCGTATAGAGATAGAAGCTTTAATGGCTTAAATATCCAATCTCCAAGGAGATTATTTGCCATTTTAATGGAGGGAGTTTTCAGAAAAGTTGATTAATAAAATATGACCATTTATAATTTAGTCTCAAATTTAAAAGCGAGAATTCAGACCCGATTGGATAGAAATTCATCGTCGCTGTCACTTGTAATCTTGTAAGACTGGCTAGCTATTCGGAACTACATCAGACACGTTCTTACTCATGTGAATGGATTTTCTTGTCTTCCTCTTAATGGTAATAATGTGTTGCCAGGTGTGAGCGAGAAATATGAGTGTGAAAAAAAATCCAGGACTTAAAGGAGAAGAACGGCTGCTTGTGAAATCGGACTCCTTATATAAGAAGAAGTATCTGTATGCAGAAGTCATAAAGAGTGGAGCTCGATAACCTGAAAATCCTCGAGTGACTACAATGTAGCAACTATTATATAGGAGTATAATATTATACTGTAACAGAGGACTCAGGGAACGCAAAACGTACAAGTGTGCAAATTACTCTGCGAAAGAATGCCAATGATCTGTATTATCTATCTATCTATCTATCTATCTATCTATCTATCTATCTATCTCATATCTATCTATGTATCTCATATCTATCTATCTATCTATCTCATATCTATCTATCTATCTATCTATCTATCTATCTATCTATCTCATATCTATCTATCTATCTCATATCTATCTATCTCAATCTATCTATCTATCTATCTATCTATCTATCTATCTCAATATCTATCTATCTATCTATCTATCTATCTATCTATCTATCTATCTCTCTCATATCTATCTATCTATTATCTATCACATATCTATCTATCTATCTCATATCTATCTATCTATCTCATATCTATCTATCTATCTATCTATCTATCTCATATCTATCTATCTATCTATCTATCTATCTATCTATCTATCTAATATCTATCTATCTCATATCTATCTATCTATCTCATATCTATCTATCTCATATCTATCTCATATCTATCTATCTATCTATCTATCTAATATCTATCTATCTATCTATCTATCTACATATCTATCTATCTATCTATCTATCTCATATCTATCTCAATCTATCTATCTATCTATCTATCTATCTATCTATCTATCTCATATCTATCTATCTATCTAATTCCAGAAAATAGAAAGCCTAATTTTTTGTAATGATATGTTTAGCAACTAGTCTGATCCTTAAGGCACGCACCATACTTTTTGGGCTGATCTTTCTTTCTTTCTTTCTTTCTTTCTTTCTTTCTTTCTTTCTTTCTTTCTTTCTTTCTTTCTATAACAAATTTTTTTTTTTTTAGAAGAGTCACTTCACTAAGTTTTTGTCCACTGCTGAATCCTCCTGACACCTGGATCTATGGCGTTTTCTAGATCTATACCATATCCGGAGAAAGAGGACATATGAAATATGCACAAATACTCTCAAGTGACTTTTTTTAGCATTTGATTAGAATGTTTTCTGGGTCATGTTAATAATTCATGAGATTTTCCAGTGTAAAAGGAGTTATAAAGCTTGTCATTTCTAGGTGTCTGGATTGCTGACGGAACGAAGGCCGAACATATTGTGCTCGATTGAGAATGAATTACTCGACATAAATAATCGGAGTTTTGTTGTGAACACAAAGGGAAGAAATCGTGTACAGGACATATTTCTCCGTGATATTAAGGCCCAATGAAGCAGGTAATATCAAGTTCTTCAAATGAGCTGCCATGAATCTTTTATTGTGCCGTGCCAATCACATCGCGGAGAAAGAACGTAAACTGGATAGGAATTCAGTATATGAAAGAGACGAGGCAGCTATTGTTAGAAATAATTGAACCATGGAACAAGATGGGGGAGGGCGGAATATACTGTATATTCTGTATATCAATATTCTATTCAGATTACTTACCATTGAAACGCAACAGCGTCCGCCTCTCGCCTTGATAATACAGCTTTGGAAGGGTTAAACTGGCACTAGACATAGAGAAATGCCAAAGCTCCCCTGTAGCCTAAGAGGGCAGAGTCATGGGCTTGTATCAGGCCCTTAAAGTAGCACTCCTGGGATCTTTGGGGATGTATAATCCTAACCAGCAGTATTCTGTGTAATGTGTTTCTTCCCAGCTCAGTTGAATCCATACTTGTTGAACTACTAGAACTAGATCGTGTGATCACCAATCTGTCCTGACCTATGTAGACAATATGTCATTCTCTCCTGTGTGCAGGACTTTCTGTGAACTATAGGATTACACCATCATCTATCAAATCCTTCCTGGCAGCTCTTAGACACTTCTCCTCCATCCTCCTTGTTCTTCTGTATGTCTCTCCAGTTCTGCTAAAGATATAATTTCTGCCCTATCTAAAGGAGCAGGAGAGCAGTGGTATAACTGATGAATACATAAAATGATTAGTTATAGTTATAAAACTTCCCTGCCTGTCTATACCGTGTGTACTGTGTGCAGAGTCTCCAGTGTATCCTACAAGATACAGCTTCACACAGCTCCCCTGCCTCCTGCTTGTAAGAGCTGATAGGAAAAATTGATCACAAGCAGAAGGTAAGAGAGACAGACTGAAGTTGTCTCATATAGGATACAGTGTGAGTTAGGGGGCCTTACTGACACAATACTATCTATATGAATGTGCCACAACCCCATTGAAGTAGCACATGGACAAGAACTGAAACCTAAATAAATCTTCAGGACCAGCCTGTGCAGACTCCATTATTACCCGGGTCTACTTATTAAGGATAATTGGGATACAGGGCAAGAAGACTTGGCTACCCTTAAATGGATTGTCTCAAGGTCAACACTTACCATCTATCCTCTTGATAGGTCTGATTGTTGGGGG
The DNA here is from genome assembly GCA_947044405.1 of Leptodactylus fallax. NCBI lineage: Eukaryota > Metazoa > Chordata > Amphibia > Anura > Leptodactylidae > Leptodactylus > Leptodactylus fallax. The sequence continues at coordinate 5,974,139 of CAMRHE010000068.1, read as the reverse complement.
TCCCACCAGTGGGACCACACCGCTCATGAGGACGGGGGTCCACTGCCCCCTTCATTTGAAGTGCATGTCTGCTACTGAAGGAGATAGCTCGATACAGACTTTAGACTTTGAATGGAGCAACAATGTCCATGTTTAACTGTTGATCTATTGAAATAGGGTACACCTGTTCATGATCAATGGGGGTCCAAATGGTGCATAGGTGATAAGTGTCAAACTTTGGACATCTCCTTTAAACCATAGGATGGAGGATTACAAAAACATGGCTGTCTTCTTCCAGAAACAGCGCCACACCTGTCCTGTGTCTTATATTGCGACTCAAGTCTATAAAGGTGAATGGGGCTAAGCTGAATACCACTCATAGGAGCCGCCATGTTTTTTAATCTCATCACATTCAAAACGAATGTATTTTTCCAATGCATTAAATAGAATATAGATAGGAAGGAGGTAGAACACGGAGTTAACCCTTCACCTTATTAACTATTACCTAACCGTAATTGTACATCACACCTGTTTGTGTAAGAGCTTCCCCTTTTGTCACTTTGTGAGCCATTGAATGGCTTGTGCTGCCATGTATTGCATAGTACATTGTCTATAATTTGTAGAGATCAATCTCATGGCAATTAGTTGGATTTATTGAGCTCAATAGGAATTCCTGGATAATGCCAGTAATACTGACATGATGGTAGCGGCACACATCCTCTCTGAATTATGGAATACTGCAGGTACAGTATCATACAATGATCAGAATGGCAAGAATCAGTATAATGTTATATATTAGACGCTTCCCTGCCCTTTACCAATCTGCACCCCTGTGGTAATCTGCATGTGACTGGCATCAATGCACACTGACTGCTCAGTTCACCTCATGTGGGTCAGACTGCATTCACACGGTCAGGTTATGTGCTGTAAAACTGCATCAAAACTGCAGGAAAAACTGTGTGAATTTGAAACATGTTAAATAAATTTGTGCACCAAAAATTGCATCAAGACTGCACTTAAAGGGTTTCACCAGGAATTGGACCAACCCATGTGGAGATCAGGGAAGGTATAAAATAAAAAAATGCATACTCACCTGTCCCCATCACTCTGTTGTGCACCGGTGTCCAGTCTTGCACCAGGGCCTGGATGCCGGAATTCCTGCACCCCACTTGACTGCTGAGATCAACAGTGATCACAGCGATCGCTGGAGAGGGATCAGTGATGTCACTCACATACGTCATACAGGACAGGTGAGTATGCTTCCCATTAACATCACCATCTGAATGCAACCTTTATACCCCATAAGCTGGAGCTGATCCCTGAAGCCATGGCGCCGGCCAAAACGCAGTGGGGCAGATTTATCAAGAGGCTCTGGCTCCAGACACTATTTAGTGGCCGAGGTGGGTTACTGCAGCTCAACTTTTATTCACGTGGTTGGGATTTAAGCTGCAGCAACCTGGCTCGGCTGTAACTGCTGATATCATTTGCTCTTCGGAGTGCCAGTGTCCGGACCCCAACTCAGGACAGGTCATTCTTATCAAAACCCCAGAAAATATCCTTAAATTTTTCTAAAATGTAGCTGTATACATGGGTGCAAATAAGGTTGTTATATAGCCTGCCCGATGCGGCCGCTCAGCTAGACACAGCTATTAAATCTCCTGTTCACAGTGTCCAATTTGCAGCATTTTCTCAGCATAAGTAGGATGGTGTATATATATATATATACACGTGATGTGTGTTTAATAATGATAGTAACCGCCAGAAAATCCGTTCCGGCGAGACCATCAGCTGGAAGTCTCCTTCTAATTTTTTCATTCCTGCAGTATAATTGCAATTTTTGGTGACGGGGATAATTTTCTCGGAATATCTTCAGTGTGTTTTCTGCTCCCTCGTGCGTTTCGCTCTGTGCCTCTGACCATTGTAATACTTGAAAATTGATTTAGAGAGGAAGATTGTAAAAATCATAAATGTGATGCAGTTTTGTGTCCTCGCATAGTCTAAGCAGGTCAGGAGGAAAAAAACAGACAGAGAGGATTTTACGTCTACTCGAGCAGGTGGTGCACTACACGCCTGGAGCTCCCAATCCTCTACTTTACTTCATATGGTCATAGAATTAAAGGGGTTGTCTGATACCTAGGAAAAATGGATACTGATGACACTGTCGCCAACCCTAAGTGAGCCAGGACGGGTGACATCACAGAGGAGGCAGGAAAATTCCAGGAATGCCCAGGAAAGAAGACCCAACATTGCGGCAGAGCCATGGAATGGTGAGAAAAGGTAAGGCTAGGTCCACACTTCTGCTGGGCTCTCTCATTTGGGTCTTCCGGGGGACCGAACGATGGAGAGCCAGACTGCTACCCATGGACACCCGTAGACCCCATAGACTATAATGTTGTCCACCGGGTATCCATTTGGTTTCCTCCATGCAGGACTTTTCTCTCCGCTGATTTTTGACAGTTTCTCCGTCGGAGACTCCAGCGAAGATGTGACCTTAGCCTAAGTATGATTTTTTTTTAATGTTTCCGAATCCTCCCCAAGCCTTTGATTATTATACTTTCAGGTCCGAATAGATCCAAGAATATAATAATAATTTTTGGGTGGACAACCCAAAAAAATTTGGGTTTGGCAAGAGATCAACTTCAACATGGTCATTGGTGCTACTCTATCCGGGACCGGTATTACAATAACTGCCGACCTTGTGGGCTTTTCTCATGTGACAATGTGGAGAATACAGAATGGCCTGATTGAGGAAGAACATCCAAAAAAGTAGAACCTGTGGATTCCGCTGATGTCGCACAAGAGGTTAGAAGACCCCCGTGAAAGAACACTGGACACCGCGAGGTATCCCAGGAGAGAAATGGTAAGTATGAGTGTTTAATATTTGTCTGCACCACCCCTGGGCCTCCTATTATTGTACTATGGGGTCTCTTCGCACCCCAGAGTATAGCACTAGGACTTCTGGTTGGGAAACTAAACTTGTAAGCAATCCTCGTGAATATCCGCAAAACGAATCTCACAAGGTCCGCCTCTGTCTGTTAATACCTGTGACAGATCATGGCAAATTGTTGTGTTTTTGACAGACTAGGGGAGGCCGAATGTGCAACGAGACGGTGTCTTTAATAAAGTGGCCGCATAGGGTCTATGTTATCTTTGTCTACTAATCTCTATTTTTATAAAGCTCTCACCGCAGTGACAATTAAAAGTGTTTTTCACATTCAACTTTTCTATTGATGTGTCAAGTTGTTCCGGCGTACAGTCAATTACTAAGATCATTGAAATGGATTTTTTTCACCTTATATAAAGAAGAAAGAAAGTTCTCCACATTTCATTCATTAAAGGAACATTATGTAACTATATTTATTAAGGATAGCGCTAAAGAATTTTAAAAGGTTTTTTATTGTCTGAGACCGCAGACTGCAAATGGATAAATTCAGCCAGATTTATAAGAGCCGAGCGCTCTTAACATTCTGCTAATGCTGGAAGTATAGAAAGAAGAACATGAACACGGCAGAAGGCTAAGGCCACACGTTGCGAGTTTGCAAAAAGTTTGCAGGGTTTAACTAGCGGCGACGTGCAATATAAATGTAGTGGATGGGATCTAAACAAATTCTATCAACACATCCGTATCCTGGACAACCCCTTTAAAAGGGTTTTCTTGGTTAAAGCTATTGGTGGGTTCACTGGGTTTCAGACCACCACCAATCTCATATTCATGACCTATCATTATCTTTAACCCGGCAAACCCCTTCGACCCATGATCAGCTGATCGCTAGGTCTGGCTTCAGATGCCACCAGCTATTGTCTATTATCAATGGTGACCTCTACAGGAAAAATGTAGTATTACACGGTGGCCAGTCAAGAGACTGTAAACATGAATAGGCTTGGTCTATGAGGAGGGCGATCTCCGACAGCCCCTTGTTGTGAGAGCAGAGACTGTATATCTAATTTACCAAGTGTCTCTGTTGCCTTGTGTTGAAGAAGTCAAGTTTAACAAGCCATTCAATGAAAAGACCTTTTGCTGTACATATTGTCTGCAAGGAGTGGCTGAGGTTACTCCAAGAGACTTTATATGGGAGGAGAGGGAGACTCCTTCCTCACAGGTGTGCTGCCAAAGAAGCGATCCTATGAAAGTGCAACTCACCTGTTATATGTGCTACTCATAAAAATATATATATATATATATGACTCAAGTGAACCATTCTAAACTAAGCTACATTTGTTATGTTTTTAGACACTTTTAACACCTATCTCAACATTACTATATGCATCACTGTGGTACTGTGACATCACCCTGTGCATTATACCATATCAAAAAAATGTTTGTTTGCTGTGACATCACTGTGTTATTTCTTTATGGTGACATCACTATATCATTATTTTCCATGATGTCAATGTGTATATGGTGTTGCTTTGTACTTCTACATCACTGTATAACTCCGGCCCTGTGGATTACTTTTACATCATCGTGTGCGTTATCTCTACCCGATGACATCATTGTACACTTTATCCTACTTGTGAGGCTCCTGCTTTTTCTTCTATGACTTCTTTCCTTATTGTGTGGTTATGTTGGGGATTTTCCACTTCTGCTGAGCCAAAGCCACTAATTTGTGGAAAGCCTCAGAATCCGTAAACTGGGAAAGCAATGTCAATATGGCAGGCGTAGTGTTCCGATGAGGGGCCAACAGATGTCAGGAGGTTAATGGGTGAAATATTTCTACATAGATGGCTGGTAGTGTCCAGGGGGAGTAAGAGGAGAGAGATGAGTTGACCTTTGCCTTTGCTGCTATGAATGTGCTGGAGTCTGTCTCCAGAACCCGGCAGATCAACCCAACCCCGCAGACAGGTTAGGGCCACTTGAATCAAGCAGTGTTTTCCCCTTGAGACTCGGTGCTCCCACTGCTGCTCCCATTGCTGAGATATCGCTGTTTAGCCAATATGCAAATTAGCTCTTTGGAGTAATGGTGTCGCCCTTGTTGCTCTGAAGAGCTCATATGCACAGTGACATAAACAATAATATCTTGGCAGTGAAGGTTCCAATTCACAATGGGACAGGGTGTAACTACTGCAATAGCAACTGTAGGGGCTGCTATGGGGTCTTGCTATGGTTCCCCACTGTTTTTTGTGTTTCTTTTTGATTACCCCAGCAGGTATTGGCCAATTTTCACTTACCTGTCCCTGCTCCCATGCCAGTCACTTCTGCTTGGCCCCAGGGTGCTGCATATTACTCCCGCTCCTGCGCTGTTGCGGTGGGATTTCTGCAATATCCGCTGCCCCCTGGGCCCAAGTGGAGGCGGCCGTGGACAGGGTGGTGTTGGTGGTGAATCGCCTGTTATCTGCAGTTAATACCACTGTGGGGATCAGGATGGGGCAATATATTGTGTGGGGGCCTGTAACGGAGGCAGTTACTGTATGGGGGCCTGTAACAGGGGCAGTATATTGTATGGGGGGCCTTTAATTGGAACAGTTTATTGTATGAGGGCCAATAAAGGATGAAATATATATATTGTATGGGGGCCAATAAAGGGGCAATACAACATGTGGGGGAATCAGTAAAGGGGCTGTTAAAGGGGCAATATAACTGTGGGTGCCAATAAAGAGGATGTTATATTATGTGGGGGCTAGCAGGGGGGCCCAGTCCAGCCAGCATGTTTCATTCAAGTGACCATAACCTATCTAGGCTGGGATGATATGCTGGGTCTGGTGACACTAACCTATCTATCTGCAGGGCTGGGGTGATATGCTGGGGTCTGGTGACACTAACCTATCTATCTGCAGGGCTGGGGTGATATGCTGGTTCTGGTGACACTAACCTATCTATCTGCAGGGCTGGGGTGATATGCTGGGGTCTGGTGACACTAACCTATCTATCTGCAGGGCTGGGGTGATATGCTGGTTCTGGTGACACTAACCTATCTATCTGTAGGGCTGGGGTGATATGCTGGTTCTGGTGAACCTAACCTATCTATCTGCAGGGCTGGGGTGATATGCTGGTTCTGGTGATACTAACCTATCTATCTGCAGGGCTGGGGTGATATGCTGGGCTCTGGTGATACTAACCTATCTATCTGCAGGGCTGGGGTGATATGCTGGTTCTGGTGACACTAACCTATCTATCTGCAGGGCTGGGGTGATATGCTGGTTCTGGTGACACTAACCTATCTATCTGCAGGGCTGGGGTGATATGCTGGGTCTGGTGACACTAACCTATCTATCTGCAGGGCTGGGGTGATATGCTGGTTAATATTATCAAGACCATATAACTTCAGGTTCTCAAGGAATAGCAATTGTCACCTTTCCTTACACCAAATGTAACCCTACCAGTCTAGTCTCCTCTTTAGTCTGCTGATACAGTATTTCTGCCATTGCTAAACTGGCTGTATCAGCAGCACCTGGACTGAATTTCTGCCATCTAGTGACAGAATATCTAACTACATGATGTCCAGTCACACAACATGAGAATAAATCATTTTTAATGATGTATTTTCTGTAAGATAAAAAAGATGTAAAATGTTAATGGTAATTTAGTGATAGTTGGTTGTTTATGGAAATTTCTATGACATATAGATGTGTAATTAACATTAGAATTGATACAATATACTAGAAAATACATGACAAGAATTCTCCTTTATTCTGCCTGCTATACATTATTCAGTCTGTAATTATATAAAGGTCATGGAGGGTTTGCAGATGATTGTACAATGTTACATTGGATACAGTTGCATCATTGCACAACAGCTAGACATGTAGATCTCTATCTCAAGGTGCAAGATATACTATAGTGGCAGTGGTGCAAGGATGCACAATATGAGGATATGGAGACTCCACTGTAGAAACCATTGAAAATCTACATGGAGAAATGTTCTGCACAGAGGACTTCTCACCACCAGTTTCAGTATAAAAATGATGGACATCCGAAGGACCCCATTTTAGTCTATTGGGTCCTCTGAATTAACGATCCGACTCTCCGTGAACCTAGACATAGGAATCTTACCGCTCTTCATCTCTTCTTGTTCTCCCTCTCCTGCAGGTGTAGCTTCCCCGTGCATCACTCTGTGGCTATTCCACAACCCGTCACTTCTGCGTCACAATGTATTGTCCCTCTGGGAACACCACAAAAAGTGAAGGCTGTGTTTGTCTGTACATTCAGCATTGATGTCTTTATGTGTATTAAACCTGAAACTATGCCTTTATTGGAGCAAACCATTTGGACTGTGAAGGTGGTACAACCCTTGACTTAGGATGCTGTGGGATAGGGAGGGGACAAGGAGTCTCACCTTACTTAGCTAGGATAAGGAAGTGAATGGTTTCTCCCCAGGTATGGAGAGTGTGAAGAGACTGAGCTAGAGACCCTGGGTGTGGTCCGATTCTTTAGCCAAACGCACTCGGATGATGTCATCTCAGTGTGATCCGAGTGCCTTCCATCTTCCACTGATTTCAGCAGAAGAGGACCTGCTCTATAAATATGGGAACAGAACGGAGTACCAGAACCCTCCTTGGTAGAACCTTGGGCTGCACACTTGGTCATGTGCTCGAAGGTCTTCGTGCTTCAAATCAACTTCAGACAGTCAATGAGTGGATTCATCAAATCCCCTATGCCAAAGAAGAGATTTGCAACTATTTAACCCTACTTGCGACTATAATAGTTGCAAGTGACATTTTTGTGCTGGCCTCACAACTTTTCCAAAACTGATTGGGGCTGTGGACGTAGCATGGGTGAAGCTACCGCCTGCGTCATATTTATGAATATTTACACCCAGGGGTTGCCATAGATTTGTGACTAGGGTCAAGAGTATCAGAGGGAAGTGCCTAATTCATGATGCGGTGGAGCAGGGATATCATTACTGGCATAAAATACGTTTTTTTTTTATGAATCCACCAAAGTGTTGTTCTGCAGTCAGGAGATGGGAGTTATCCCTGCTCATTTGGATATTGTTTGCAAGAGAAGCCTGTGATGGTAAAGTTACATGGACTTTATATTTGCGACCGTGCCCGTTGTCTCTGGTCAGACAGGGCACCACTTTTGGATCTGTACCCTCCATCCATCTCCATATACTTAGGGATGTTGCACACTAACACCATAATGAGGGCAATTGTTGATCCTTGCTATGATGCCCCACACTCATGTATATGTACACCATTGCTCTATGCCTAATGTAGACCGATAGATCTACTTAAAATGCTGCGTGTAGGTATTCATCCTCTTAAAAACCCATTTTAATATTTATATATGAAAATTGGGAGTTCACATCTTGCTGAATATTTCCCATATTTCTATTGTTTCAGATTGAATTTCATGCTATGCTAAATTGCTTTGTATCCAATTAGTATCCAATTGTAGCCTGCCAGTCATTCTCATTTATCGTTACACACATAGTCATTTTCATATCAAAGCCGCTCATTTCAGCATCATTTTATGGAATACATAGTTTTTAGGCCATTACATACTGCGACGATCATTTCTGCTGAAAAAAAAATCAACGCTTTAATTGCTGCAAGCTTCAAATAGAATTTTTAGATCTTGTTTCTGCTTAATGTGTTGGTCTCGATCCTCGGCTCACGATTCTCATTTTAGTCCAGCCGGTTTTCAACCTCAGTTGAAAGCTCAAAGTTAAAAAAACAAAAAGCAAAAAAAGAAAAGAAAAAACAAAAAGGAAAGTAAAAAAAGGAACATTTGCCATTTGCAGATGCCGCTTATCACTTCTGCATGGGGCGCAGATAGTCTACACTGTTTTGTTAGCTGAAATTAAAATTTTGCAAAAAGGCAAGGCCTGAATATATTCTGGCTACGGCTGGTCTTATGGGGATATGTGATAAATACATATATTCAGATTTATATATTTATTAAGATGTAAGATGTTAATATAACCCCTGTGTTAAAGGCATTGTGCTTTGACTGTGCCATGAATGGATGAGTCAGGGTCGCATGGCTGGAGTCAATCTGGGTCTCCATTATGGTGCCAGATTTTCCGTACAGTTAAAAAGGGAGTGGCATTTGTTTTCCTCTCCATGAACCTTGAACCCATTACCCAGCCCCTTGTTTGGAGGGTTCTGCACAGGTTCTCATCACTTTGCAAACAGAAGGAAGGCACCCACCAGGGCTGGGACTCTTTCTCCAAAGGCCCCTTAGCAGTTGTATGGTCTACCTCTATGGTATATTGCATATATGGTGATATTCTGGTTCTGGTGACACTAACCTATCTATCTGCAGGGCTGGGGTGATATGCTGGTTCTGGTGACACTAACCTATCTATCTGCAGGGCTGGGGTGATATGCTGGTTCTGGTGACACTAACCTATCTATCTGCAGGGCTGGGGTGATATACTGGTTCTGGTGACACTAACCTATCTATCTGCAGGATTGGGGTGATATGCTGGGTCTGGTGACACTAACCTATGTATCTGCAGGGCTGGGGTGTTATGCTGGTTCTGGTGACACTAACCTATCTATCTGCAGGGCTGGGGTGATATGCTGGTTCTGGTGACACTAACCTATCTATCTGCAGGGCTGGGGTGATATACTGGTTCTGGTGACACTAACCTATCTATCTGCAGGGCTGGGGGTGATAGTCTGGCTCTGGTGACACTAACCTATCTATCTGCAGGGCTGGGGTGATATGCTGGTTCTGGTGACAATAACCTATCTATCTGCAGGGTTGGGAGGGTTCGGTGACACTAACCTATCTATCTGCAGGGCTGGGGGATATGCTGGTTCTGGTGACACTAACCTATGTATCTGCAGGGCTAGGGTGAGGTGGTGCTAACCTTCTTCTGCGGTGGGGTGTTGCTGGGTCTGGTGACACTAACCTATCTATCTGCAGGGCTGGGGTGTTATGCTGGTTCTGGTGACACTAACCTATCTATCTGCAGGGCAGGGGTGTTATGCTGGTTCTGGTGACACTAACCTATCTATCTGCAGGGCTGGGGTGATATGCTGGTTCTGGTGACACTAACCTATCTATCTGCAGGGCTGGGGTGATATGCTGGTTCTGGTTACACTAACCTATCTATCTGCAGGGCTGGGGTGATATGCTGGTTCTGGTGACACTAACCTATCTATCTGCAGGGCTGGGGTGATATGCTGGTTCTGGTGACACTAACCTATCTATCTGCAGGGCTGGGGTGATATGCTGGTTCTGGTGACACTAACCTATCTATCTGCAGGGCTGGGGTGATATGCGGGGGCGGGCGGTGGTTCTGGTGACACTAACCTACCTATCTGCAGGGCTGGGGTGATATGCTGGTTCTGGTGACACTAACCTATCTATCTGCAGGGCTGGGGTGATATGCTGGTTCTGGTGACACTAACCTATCTATCTGCAGGGCTGGGGTGATATGCTGGTTCTGGTGACACTAACCTATCTATCTGCAGGGCTGGGGTGATATGCTGGTTCTGGTGACACTAACCTATCTATCTGCAGGGCTGGGGTGATATGCTGGTTCTGGTGACACTAACCTATCTATCTGCAGGGCTGGGGTGATATGCTGGTTCTGGTGACACTAACCTATCTATCTGCAGGGCTGGGGTGATATGCTGGTTCTGGTGACACTAACCTATCTATCTGCAGGGCTGGGGTGATATACTGGTTCTGGTGACACTAACCTATCTATCTGCAGGGCTGGGGTGATAGTCTGGCTCTGGTGACAGTAACCTATCTATCTGCAGGGCTGGGGTGATATGCTGGGTTCTGGTGACACTAACCTATCTATCTGCAGGGCTGGAGTGAAGCTGGGTCGGTGCACTAACCTATCTATCTGCAGGGATGCGGTGATATGCTGGGTCTGGTGACACTAACCTACCTATCTGCAGGGCTGGGGTGATATGCTGGTTCTGGTGACACTAACCTATCTATCTGCAGGGCTGGGGTGATATGCTGGTTCTGGTGAAACTAACCTATCTATCTGCAGGGCTGGGGTGATATGCTGGGTCTGGGACACTACCTATCTGTCTGCGGGTGCGGTGTTGCTGGGTCTGGTGACCTAACCTATCTATCTGCAGGGCTGGGGTGATATGCTGGTTCTGGTGACACTAACCTATCTATCTGCAGGGCTGGGGTGATATGCTGGTTCTGGTGACACTAACCTATCTATCTGCAGGGCTGGGGTGATATTCTGGCTCTGGTGACACTAACCTATCTATCTGCAGGGCTGGGGTGATATGCTGGGTCTGGTGACACTAACCTATCTATCTGCAGGGATGCGGTGATATGCTGGGTCTGGTGACACTAACCTATCTATCTGCAGGGCTGGGGTGATATGCTGGTTCTGGTGACACTAACCTATCTATCTGCAGGGATGCGGTGATATGCTGAGTCTGGTGACACTAACCTATCTATCTGCAGGGCTGGGGTGATATGCTGGTTCTGGTGACACTAACCTATCTATCTGCAGGGCTGGGGTGATATGCTGGTTCTGGTGACACTAACCTATCTATCTGCAGGACTGGGGTGATATGCTGGTTCTGGCGGCACACTCCCTTTAAGTATTTTTGTTTTTATCTCCAGACTAAAAATCCACTAAGAAATAGGAAGACTCTTATCCAGTCTAGCTGTATTGTGCGCTGACTAGAGCACAGCATTCTGGGAAAGTGAAGAGACAGGCTGGGGATGGATTAGACATTGACAATGGTGCTCAGCTTTGTTACAATGTGGCATTGTTACTTTTGTTCTATAGCGCGTCTTCTTTTCTCCTTCACCTATTTGTATCGATTGAATAAAACACCTCTATTAAACTCATTCTGAGAAAGATGGCAAATGCAAAAAGTTCTGATGAGCGGAGTATAATGCCTCGTGGGGGAAGGAAAATGATTTCCAGAGAAAAAGAGCAGCCCGGTCACCAATTTACATCATTATTATGTTGTTTTCATGCCAGCTCGTAATTAAAGGAACGCTAAAACCTTGAAGAACTACTTAGAAATGTAATGTGCTAATGACTGCCATTGCCTCCCAGCTCCAAGATCATTTGTATAGGGCTACACTTGCCAACAGTGTTTCTTAAAGGGGATGTCATGATAGACATTGATAGCAAATTGCTAGTACTTACCACCATTGTCCACATGACAGGGATCCAATTTGTGTGATGCCCGCCAACAAACTGAAAAAATAAAATGTCAGTACGTCTAGGAAAGACATTCTAGCACTTTTCTTGGCTCCGTTCTACTTCCCCAAGTAGCCACAGGGTTGACCTATTACAGGCTAGACGAACACGTGCCCTTTCCTACATCCAACCCCATTGGATTCTACCACTAGCAAAGAGATCAGTCCATACCATCTGGATAATGCTACCACATGTCCTAAAATATCCATTCATGACCATTATAATGGCAAATTATCATCATAATTCAGTAGTCTCTAAGCAATTGTGGGCAGTGGGGCATGAGCTGGATGCCAACAGGGCACCAACTTAGCCAGGGGGTCTGACATCCATATCTGTGAGAAAAAGGCGCAGAGGGCACATGGATGATATCTGTGTGCCATCCATGACCTCCATGGACTCATACATTTCATTAATAAGCCTGGACCATAAAATGGACAGGAATATGACCTGTCCTGAGCTTTGTCCCTGGACTCACAGTGCCCCACACGTACCAGTGATCATTCATGGGGCCACAAGAAAAGAATGGGTCAGTAATATGACTAGTCCACTGACAAGGCACACGGTCGTGTTCATGGGGGCTTATGGTTACAACCACAAAGTCCCCTATTCTGGCCACAGTGCCCCATTGTCAGCCACAGTTGCCCTCCGCACGGCTGGCCTCTGCTAGGAGGACGATACATAGGATACTAACCGATGACATTACACTGCATTATACGGTGAAATCTTTTCCTCCTGGAGTCATTCAATACTCTACGGCATGGAAGAGATCGGCGCTGCCCGCCTGTGATTGGATGGTAATGATTTAATTGGCGCTTCTGTCTGTAGGTAACATTTACACATGAACAGTTTCCAGTAATTATAGATTTCGGTGGACTCCAGCCTGTTATAATTACAATGTGAAGCCTAAATTATAACCTAGCCGTAATGATAAATGATGTGGATTATGCATCTGTTTCTTCTTCTCACTTATACAGCCGGCATAAAACAATTCTAGGAAACAATCTCCACGTCTGTCTGGTAACATTTCCCCAAGAAACTTCCATCAATCACTGATGAGAATGCTTTTTCCCTACACTTATATAAAGGGGGGCATTCACATTTTTAAAAAAAGGATTCCTACTTTGTGTATAGGATGTTAAGCCACAACTCTACTACCCCTGCCCAGTGCCCCTAGACAGTAATAGTGCCCTTCTTTGTACTGTATATGCAGTAATGGCACCCTATTAGTGCTACCTGTTTGTCTGATCATGTTCCATTAATGCCCCAAGATTGCATAATGCCCCCTAAGTGCCCTTAATCTTCTTACACAGCATAGTACCCTCATACACATGTCCCTTAATGCCCCACGTAGTAAAATGCTCCAAAATGTCCCCCACACAGTATAATGCACCCTTAGTATCCTCACACAGCATGATATTCTCTTAGTATCACCACACAGTATAATTTTCCTCTGTTCCCAGCACATGATTACCCCTTAGTGCCCCCCACACTGCATGACACATCCTTACTGCTTCCAAACATAATTCCCCATACAGTATAATGTCCCCTAGAGCCCCACACAACATAAAGCACCCTTAGTGCTCACATGGTATAGTGCCACAGTAGTGCCCCAATTCACTATAATGCCCTCTTAGTGTCCCCATACAGTATGATGTACTTCAGTGTCCATCATATGAAGCCCCTTAGTGTTCCCTGCATGGAAACAGTAAAAATAAAAAAGTAATACTCCTCTAGCCCCATTCACACAATGATTAGAGCAGTCTCTGATTTGTCTCAGCAAGTGCCATCACTGCAAAGGGCATAGCTATAAGACTGGAACTGCTTTCCATAAGTTTCCCTTACTTCCAGACTGTGAGTGTTTTAGTAGTGATGGCTGGGAACTATGGATTCCCTGTTCTTGCTGTATTGTTACCCCTATTGTTTCCTGTTGCTGCAGCAGTTTGCATCTTATTAAGCTATCATTCTGCACTTATTACTAGAGATGGTGCACAAGCTTATTATTATCCTTTGTTACTATGATTCCAGATTCCAGGGCTTAGCTAACAGATGATACGTATGAGAAGGAGACTCCCTCCCTACAGATGTGCTGCCAAAGATAGATGGCTCTCTGGATATGCATATACTGTTGTTTCTTTGTTCAGAATTTCTATATTTTTTTCTATTGCACAGTAACTCACCCATTTTACTATTGCTGTTTCCATTCCCTTGATGGTACATTGTATACTGAGCCATGTGCTTACAGCTCCATGCACAGTGATTAGAGTGGGTGCTGGGTATGGACCCAGGATCTGATATTGCTTACCTATCTGAAACATAGGCTACCAATATCTAGACCTGGAGAACCCCTTTAGGCAAGGGTGAACCTAAATACAGATTTGCCCCCTAGTGAAAAGGCAGCAGATATTCTGTAGGAAACTTGTGGACTGGCGTTCTCTGCTATACAAAGCACTGCAGTCTTATGTCACTGTTTTCTGTGCACCTTAAGTAACATATTACTGGTTGCTCTATGGCAGCAATTCAAGTCCGTGTGTGAATATTTGTCTAAAGCCCCGGCTGTAACAATGATGGATAATCTGGCGAGGCAATGGAAGCTTCACATCAATGCACATGTTTGCTAAGTGCAGATTCTCATGTATTATTCACATTGACATGACAATTTACTTCTATCTCTCGCCCTGCCCGAGTTCCCACTTCACACTGCTGCGGTGTACGTTCTGCTCTAACAGCGGCATTGTCAGACCCAATGACCACCGAACCTACAAGTATGAGATGACTTCTTACAAGACACAGCTACTAAGAACAGATGTAAATATTTAAGGAGAACCTTATAAGAGCTGGAGATATTTGATGATCTGGTCCGAAATTTCTTTGGTCAGTGTATAGGTATCATAGGACTTAGTTGCCGCTGTAACCTGAATATGCAAACTTAAGGCGGCTCCTGAAATCTTTTTGGACATACAACACTAACTCTCCGGCAATAACTAACGTTCAGTTATATCCATATACGTTGAACCCTTTCATTAGTTGCAGCTGTGTCACCAGTCTGACTACTAGTCCAGAGCTTGCTCTTCTGTATAGACAATATGTCGGTGATTCCTGTGTGCAGAACTTCCTGTGGACTACAAGATTGCATGATCACCTATCAAATCCCTCCCAAGCCTACCCAGCTCCACCTTCTTTTTTATCTGTATACTTCCACATACATAGAGTGCTGCTGAAGACAGGGATGTAGAGGTAGCAGTTGCTACTGAGACCCCTAATCTGAGCGGGCCCCAAAGGTCCTTCTCGTAAAATATACCACTATTCTAAATGGCACAAGGTAAGAAGGAGTTCCATTGCAAATTTTGCATTAATGCTTCAACCCATGCCTCTGGCTGACGATATAATTTCTGTCCTAAGTGAGCAATGATTAGAACATACAGTGACTGTCTACCTGTGTGCTGTGTGCAGAATCTCCAGTGTATTTCTATGAAATGTAGTTTCACTCAGCTCTCCTCAGCCTCCTGCTTTTCAGAATCGATGGGGAGAAACCTATCACAAGTAGGAGGCAAGAAAAGCAGACTGAAGCTGCATTAGATAGGGATACAGTGATACTCTATCGATCTGGTCTGTTACTGCTGTCCTTGATGCAGAGTAAGCTCAGTGGATTTTTTCCTTAACTCTGTACATAGAAAAGCTCATTGTATCCCCTCCTACACAACGGCCACAACATCACATACAAGCTCCCATTGTTAAATGGAAAATAGACAAAGGGTCAATAACTTTTCATTTTCCTTATCTTGTGCTAGTGACATTTCCTCTTAACTACAATTGTTTCAACGAGCCCATCCATGACCAATGGTAAGAACTGAAGGATTCACAGAAAAAATAGGATTTTATATGGTGACTATTGACATAAGAGCGGGTCCGACAAGGTTTGGCATGCTAAACTGGTTGGAATTGTCAACTTTTCAGCTGGTGTTTTTGTATATCATGACAATTTTTTGGGCCAGGACCATTCCACAGTTGCCACATTTGTTTCCAAAAATTCCAGATTTCAGGCCAGGCCAGATGAACTTCTCATCTACTCCAAGATCATCTCCAGTGCTGGATTTTTAAAGGAAGGTGGGGAGAAGGAGTCCCGCTAGAGGTGTCAGTAGCGAGACAGAATTTTATTATTAAAGTGGTTTTCTAAGAGTTAAATATTGATGACCTGCCCTTAGGATAGGTCATCAATATCTGATCAGTGGGGTTTGACACCCCGGACCCCACAGATCACCTGCTCGGGTATGCACTGCAGTTCAGTGATGATCACATTCATTGGTCCCATGGCCTGTTTGTAGCTCAGTCTCATTCAAGTAAATGGGCCTGAGCTGCAATACAAATCACATCTACTATACAATATATGGCACTGTGCTTGGTATTCAGTGAAGACGCTGCAGCACACACGGATTTCCTTCCATTGGTTTTGGCTGTGACCAATAGAGAGGCTTAAAGGTAATGTGTCATCTATAGTAAAAAAAAATTGCAGTTCTTACTTTGTCCACTAGGTAATATAATATGCTGAGACTTCCTGTTTTCTGTAGATTTCTTTTCTGCAGTCCCCTCACTTACAGCACACTGATGATCACAGCGATCATTTATATGTAGATAAGACACAGAATCCACCAGTCATAATCGAGAATTTCACATCTTATCTACACAATGACCTCTGCCCAGGTCACATTACATGCCTAGAAAACTCCCCCATACAAGTGAACAGGGTCTGCTCCAGAACTTTGTGTCTATGGACCATGGTCCTTCTATAGGAATTAGGAAGTCACAGAATGTTTTAGGCTTAGTGGCAAAAGTTGCAATTGCAAGATTTTTATGATTTTTTTTTAAGTATGGATATTAATTTGGAAAATTAAAAACATCACCAAAAATTCTTAAAAAATATGTTTAATATAAAAACATGCTTTAAACAATAGGTCATTACCGGGTGACGCATTCCCTTTAAGAGGGGATTTATTAGGCAAGTATTAAGCAATTTTAAAGGGGTTTTCTGGACCCAAATAGAATTTTCATAAGACACCCGGACCCCGCGCAGATCAGGAGCAGAGCTGCAGTTCACCGTAACCATTGCTATGCGATGAATGGGCTGTTCTGCCTTTAAGTCACTAAATGTAGCCTCAGAATTTACTGACACTTGCATGTGGGCTCCAATTAACATTGTCTACGATGAATCCAGCATGATGGATCTACAACCAGAATGATCTACTCGTGAATGACACCGTGAAGCGTCTGCGCCCCCGGATACAATTCATTTACAGGTTTCCATGCTGTCACAATACTTATCTCTACTGTCCGGTCATCGGATACTATTTCACGGCCGTTGTGATGTGTCACATCCTCGCTGACAGATAGACAGAATGCAGAATGTGCCTTCATGTTCCATATTCGGGATGTTTGCCAGGACACAGTCTGAATACATCGCAGCAGAGATTTCTCTCTTGAAGTTATTAAGTTTGTCATTTTTGAGAACAAGAAATCAGGTGATCACTAAATGTAACATGAAGGCGAAGAAGAGATCATCCTACGGTGGCGAATATGGGTTATTATACGTTTTTACTTGCAATCTTGGTGGTATTATGTAGTCATGATGAACGATATAGTGCCCATTGACTATTTTGGGCCTTTGTGTGACACCGGTTGTATACGGAGGGTTAGGCCTTATTCACACCACAGTTTGTCATGTACCTAACGTCTTGGAAAAAAGGCCGTGTGGGTCCGCTGAAGCCTGATGAAGTGGCCATTTTGAAACACATGAATATCTATGGGTCTATTCACACAGCTATATCTAGGTCTGTCAAAAATAGAGCGTGTCAGTTTTTTGACGGCCGTGAAAAATGGTCCATGTGCATAGACCCATTGACATTCATGGTTTAGGTGAATAAGGCCTTAGGCCTGTTGCATACAACCGTTTGAATGACATGGCCGATGTACGGGCGGCACACGGAAGTGTGCAAGGGGCCTTACCCTGTATTCACACGAACGTTGAAATTGGCCACGTGACAGCTGTTTTTTTTAACGTTGATATTCATCCATGTGAGTGGCGGTTAAATGGGTGCCCCTCGGTTACAAAACGGGGGTGAAGATTGGCTATTTTTCACGGTCTTTTTCAACATCGTTCATGTGAATATAGCCTAAAGCTAAGCCTAGAAGTCCGACACTTTTCTGTCTATAGTTGCGCTGAAATTTATGGTGCACGGTATTTACGCCATATTTAGGAACAGCGTGCAGCAGAAGGAACAGAAAAATACGACTGGCTGACACTTTTGAAAAATGTGCCCCGGATTGGGCACGGTTTAGACAGAAAAGAACGAATATGGCGCAGATTTTCTTGTGCAAAGTAGACCAAGTTTAAAATGGTGTAAATTTATGAATTTACGACCATTTGCTTCGTGCGCCATAAATTCCCGTTGTGCGCCAAATATTTGTCTCCTTAATAAGTGAGTGATGATTTGTGTCTGCTTATTTCGTGCCACAAATCGTAGGGTTATGGCTTAATTTTATTGTATGTCATTGGGGGCTATTCACGTGACTGTTGTCATGGACCATCAGAATATAGGTCATGTTCTATTTTTGGCGGTTTTCACGGGTCTCACCATATACTCAAATGTATAATGGATCCGTGAAAATGGCCGCCCCTCAGGTTCAATGCATATGTTTGCACCTTAGTCTTGTGAATGTAGCCTTAGACTGGAGAAAGGGAACTTTCCTCTGCAATACGCTGTATTATTTGGAATTTTTTAGGCCACTTTTATCTTTGCAAGAAGGGTTACCTTGTGCCGATCCCCGTGTCGGGGGGTTCACAAAACAACTCTGAGCTGTGGCTTACAATACATTTTTTTTTATTAAGAACAATAGTATTTGTACATACTAGGTCTCTATAAATAACACACCAGACATAGAACTCGTGTTTATAAGATTTACACTTTATATAAAATTTAGGAAAATTTTTGACGGTACAGTATATCTTCTTTCATATCTCATATGAGGATGAAACATGCACCATTTACAACACAGTATATCATCAGGACAAGCTTTCAATGCCGAGAGATTCTTGAGACTGCTCCAAGAATAAAAAGGGAGTAGACCTGCACAGTGCGAGACGTTTGCTTTAAAGGGGAAGTACCAAGAAATCTGTAAAACCCTTTTTAGGCTAAGGCCGAGTCCCCACGTTGCAAAAAAAATGCTTCGTTTTACAGGCCCTGCAAAGTGGATGGGATTCGCTGCGTTGGGTCTTAGCTTCAAAGAGGACTGGTCACTTCTTCTGGCATGTCTATTTTAGTAAATGCTCTTCCGGAGCATCTTTTCTTACACTTTTGTTGTTCCTCTGTTATTACTCCTGGAAATTTATAATGAAACAAAGAATTGTGTGTTACCAGATGGGGGTGTGTCCTTACACGTTATAACATTGACTAATCAATGCTGACTGTGGGTGGACACGCTCCTTTGACAAGGGGAATGGTAACAACCTGTTGTCAATTTATTCATAAAAATTTAGAAACAGCACAATATAGAGTTATAAGAAAAAAATGCTCCAGAATTGTAATTTTATGGCCAATACAAGTATTTACTAAACCAGACTTGTCAGGGGAGGTGGCGCATCCTCCTTAATGTGTAGATTTTTAGGTTACAGGACTTCTGTGTCCCCATGACAATACTCCCTGAACGTATGCCTAGTGTAATCCTATGGTCACTGTCATGGGAGTTTCTATGTATTTATAAATAAAGTTGATTGAAATGTCTACACGGTATGTATTCGTTCCTTACATACGATATTCAGTAATTTGGCCTAGAAGGGTGACTGGCTACAGGAGGGGCACTGTTCTCATCTCATGGAACTAATTTATCAAAATTGTGAGAAAAGGCCTTGTTGCTCATAGCAACCAATCACAGCCCATAGCAACCAATCACAGTGTAGCTTCCATTTTTCCAGAGTAGTCTGCGAGATGAAAGCTGAGCTCTGATTAGTTGCTTTGGGCAATAAAATGAGGGTCATTGGGGCAAATTTATTAAAATGGTCTAAAAGCAAAACTGTCTTAGTTGCCCATAGCAACCAGTCACAGCACAGCTTTCATTTAAAATTCTGCACTTGAAAAAGGAAAGCTGCGTTGTGATTGGTTGCTATGGGCTATGATTGGTTACTATAGGCAACTAAGACAGTTTTGCTTAGAGACTTTTGCTAAGACAGGTTTGTCAACTGCGAATCAACAGTGAAATTATTATACTCTGGGGTCTTTTCGGACTCCAAAGTATAAAAGGTGGAGGCCCAGGGGAGGTGTAAAAAATCAAAAACAGGTATATTCACCTTCCCTCACCTTGTCTGGTCCTCCTTGCAGCGTCCTCGGCCTCAGCTTTCTTCTAGGTCCCCGGGTGATGTCATGCACCTGGGGTCAGCTGAGGCCTCAGGCGTATGATGTCACCAGAAGCCTGGAATAGGACCCAGAGAGAGTCGAGGATGCTGTAAGGAGGCCCAGAAAAGGTCATGGAAGGTGAGTATAATTGTTTGTTATTTCTTACACCTCCCCGGGGCCTCCACCTATTATACTTTAGGGTCTGAAGAGACCCCACAGTATAATAATTTCACTTTTGGTTCTATCCGAACTTGCTCGAAGCAAAACAATCTTTGGCCTGAACAATCATTTTCTACATATGGATACAGTATAATGGCATTTTCCTTTTCCTTTGTGGCTGCAAAAACTGGTTTCACCATCATACTGGTCCAAATTTGCCGTATGCGTACAGCAGTGCGTGGAGTCTGTATGGCTCCCTAGTACTGAGCTATATAGCCGCCATGTAGGTGCAGCATATGTAGAGACATTGGGCTCTAGAGGTCATGCTTCTCTATATCTCTGTACATATGGCATCTGGTGGAGCATGCCACAATCCTTCTCAGTCAAAGTACCGAAAAAAAACTGTTGTCCGCCTCTGGAAGGAACAGTAGACCTCCCATGCAATTCTAGGGGAGTCCTATAAAGGCTCTGTTTAAGGTTATACAGTACCTATTGACCAGGCTAAGCCCCCTTTTTGAGTGTGTTACGTCCCTTTTCGTTATGTGGATATGCAACGTGCTGATCGCACCTCTTTTTTGTGATGTGACCGACACATAAAATGTTGGTGGAGCATTCTACAAGAGAGATTTGCCCACTTTTTCGGGAGCCTCCTCGATCTTTCGATAGAGTTGGCAAGTAATATGGCCATGTGTATGAGGGTTTACCATACAAGCTCATACAGTTTGTCATCTCTTGCGTAGAATCTACAGGAAAGGGATGGACTTCCTGTTCTCGGGGTTACTTTTGCCAAAATGGCTGCCATGAACTTTTCAGGCGGAAACTCGGCAGACACCATTATATTCTATGGGGTCCACAGGTTTCCGCATATAACCGCTTCTTAAGCGGATTGGGTTTCCGTTTTTCAGGTCCCCAATCAGACCCGAAGAACGGAAACCTGATCGCAGGTGTGAACTTAGGCGTAGCCTGCCCACGTCACATATGAAATGAAAGAAAGCCCAAGAGATTTGCCCACTCTTCCGAGAAGGTCACCCATTGTTTCATGAACCTGCCAGATGTTTCAGGAGAGCTGATATAGTTTGTCCTCCTAGAAGCTATCAGAAATCTGGTGTCATTTTTGACAATATGGCCACTGACAAAAATGGCAATATCTATAAAAGAAGGAACAAAACTATTTGGAAATCCTCTTTGATGGTTTTTATTACACTGTGCATGTCCACATCCCTAGTAGCACATGACCTCCTCTCACACTACAAAAACATCAGTCAAGGGGGACTCCGAATTTTACTATAATGAAAACAATGATAATACTGAAGAGAACATACTGAATTAAGAAACCGGAAAGAATAATGTTACCCGTGGATGAACCAATATTTATTAGAAAACCAACACAGGCCATAGAATGATATGATGTGAGCAGATTATGTCGGTGGAACTAAGCAGCATGCCATAGAAAAACATTCCAAATCTAGTGATGTCATCATCAAGTGGAAAGGAAAAGACGGAGAGGGGAATGAAAATAACAAAATAACAAGTAACGCACACTCAAGAACATTTATGAAAACCTGCGTCCCAGAAAAGATGCAAAACTCATGGCTCTTATGTTTTCTACAGTGGACTGCGATGGTCTATATGGTTGCCATGGGTTCGAGCAACTTCTAGCAACTTTTTCCTGGTGCCTGATGTCATATATGTTCCTTATTAAATCTTCTAGTGTCCACATTCTTCCTTCTGGCCTCAGAGGTCGCGGTGGTGCGTGAAGCCAGCCATCCTTAATATTCCATATTACAAGCTTGGCTTTCTCGTAGCTTATTCAACTGTGTTCACGGAGATGGTGGACCCTTCAGAGAATTGCATGATCCATTGCCGGTTGCTGCATTTTGAGCAGACCACTAAGTGATAGAAAAAAAAGTAGATTAATATTGTTTTTTTTTTTTTTAAAGACAACAAAAACATCACCAGGTTCTGACGGATATCAGGATATCTTCATGTTACTTGGGAATAGTCATGTTCATGGTCAATGGGTCTTGGGTTTGTCTTTTAAGATGTCTTATAAGTTGTATCAGTGGATCTGCAACTAAGTGATGGTCGCACCCTACGTTGTTGAGACCTACAGTAGGGCATGTTTGCAAATAGTACATATACAGGTCAAGAAGTCCATATTGTAAATCAAAAACTGTCCAACAATCCCAACTGGTCAACTAACTATTGGTAGTCTGATCACTTGGGGTCCCCCCCCATCCTGACATCCTGTGTCCCCATTTATATGGGAGATGGCTGCGCATGTGCAATGCCACTTCATTCAATCTCTATGGCACTGACAGTCATGGGGATGAGACACTCCACTTTAACATGGGAAGTGGAGTGCCGAATCTCTTTTATTTAATACGAGGATGAGACCAAACTGAAATGAGCATTCCTTCTACAGTTACATTATAGTAGTCACATGGGTCAATGGCTACTATAGGAGTAACATGAGTTGCAGTCCAGACCTAATAGTCAAGAGGTCCCACCGATATAGAGACCACACCACACCCTCTTCTGAGTAGCAAGGTGGCAGTTCACCACCCGCCTCTTTCTATCCTCAAACTGGTGATCTTGGAGGAACCTGTCATGGGTGGTGTCAGAGGGGAAGCAAGATGTCTCCTGGTGAGGTTGAGGCCTCATGTGGGCCTCTACTATAACGGACATGGAGATTCGGTAGAAACTAAGAAGCCAAGATGCCACCTGAATGTGAAGACTCCACACCAGAGTAGACAGAAGACCAAGAACCTTTGGCGACAAGACAGGGGGCAGCAAGCTCTAGATAAAAGGTTGGGTGTTGTTTGTGACCTTTATTAAAACTGGCCATGGTTCACATTTAACCCGGTAAAATTCATCATGGAAACTATTCCCAACAAATTGCATTTAAATTACATTTCTGCAGCCTGTCAGTCCGGCCAGTAAAGGCCAATTCTTTTCCCAAGACGGTAAAGCAGCTGTCAATAAGATTATATCGTGGAAAGATAATCACTCAGAACAATGCCGGGGACAATGGATCCAGCCTGCTATTTACCTTGGACTGCTTGCGTTTCCTGAAGACATTTGTTTTGTTTGTTGTGGCAGATTAGCCCATATACTGTAGTGTCCATCTATGCCCTACATCAATTGGAGATCAGAATCTAATTCTCTTCCCTTACATCTGTCAGATTTTGAAGGTTATGATATAAATTATCTGGGAGAGAACCTGCCATCTGTACACAAGTGTGTATTACCGAGCATCAGAATATACAGTGTATACAGACAGGAGTGACCCTGGCGTACAAAGCCAAAGCCTTACATAATGTACATAGCCTTAGCCTCATGGCGGAAGATTGGAATTAGGGGGATGGGAGAGTTCAGGGTTGTGCCCCCTTCCTTCCTACCTCTGTCTTTGCATTAGAAGAGCTGCTAATCTGGAGGAAGAGGGCAACAAATGTTGGGCGGACACTTGTCTGTCCATCTGCATTGGGGTTAGGGCTATCTATTGTACGTGCCTTATGATTGCAAGTCTCAGCCAGTCACGTGATCAAAAACATTTTTGTGACTCAGTGAATGTCCCACAGTGATGGATTTTTTAGACAGTCGAATGAGACAGCAACGTGACCCCAATGACAATGACTAGATGTGAAGTCGGTCAATGCTCGTACAGCCAACAGCTATTCCTTCTGATATCTCTGTACACGTATTCTTGATCCAGCCCAGCCTACATACTGTGTGTTTGGAACGGGGAGAGGGGAGTAAACTGCTGCTAGACATCCCTGGCAGAGCCTTATTCCCCATAAAAATAAGATAGGGCTACAGGGTGACTTTGGTCGAAGCTCCCATTGAGTGACCAAAGATCGTTGCATTGACCTTCCACTCATTCACCAATATAAGTGAATATTCGCATTGGAACCCCAAGAGTGCCATGACTGTGACCTCTAGTCATAAAAAGATTGAGCACTGCTCTTGTTTATGACTAGAACTCACAGTCACAGTACCCTCGGGGTCGCAATGCAATTCCACTCCACATGGGGATCTTTGGTCGTGCAATGGGAAGGGACTCGTGGTCAAAATTGTCGTACATCCCTAACCTAAAAATATCATGAGGTTGAAATTCAGGATTCCAGGATTGGAATCTGCATTTTTTCCAAAAACAGCACCACTTCTGTCCATGGCAGGTATTGCAACACAACCTCATTCAGGTGAGCTGCAATAGCAGGTACAACTCATTTGCAGAAGGGTCTTACTAGGGGTGCGTTCACATCAGCATTGTTTAATCTGTTCATATCCATCGTAGGTCCAGAAGATTAACAGATAAATCTAATGATGGACAACAACGGATTCCGAGGGACTCCACTGACTATAAAGGGGTCTGTCAGGTATCCATTGTTTTCACCCTGACATTGACGGGCGAAAAAGTTGGACTTGTAGGAGTTTTTCATCCATGGTTTGAGACAGACTTTGTGCCGGAGGAAAGATGTGAACGTCATATTGGTGGTGGTGTGACAGCTGGGTCACCCAGTAATCTCATGATCAAGGGGTCCTGTCACTTGTCCTATCCTCGTATTAAACCCAAGTTTGGAATAACTTTCTGATATTGCTGTTTGATAGCGGAGTGTAGTCACCGTAACATGAATGGCAAGCTGTAAGGAATATTTAGCACACAGTGTGACAGTCTGCTGTCACCCTCCGCTTGTTCTCAATGCTAGAATGGCTCTGAGGTCTCCCGAGACATGGGGGGGGGGGGATTATTTATTTCTGCATAGATGTTTCCATACAATACATCCAACGCATTCTACAATCCCATCCGTGGTCCATGAGCTTTTTGATGTGAACCAGTTTCGGGTTGTGTAATTTAAGGGTCACAATCCACTACTCAGGGCTTATCCATGTGAAAATGATAGAACAATGCGCTGGAGGGACGAAACTGGAAATGTTTACATATACAGTAATGTGCAAAAGTTTTAGGCAGATGTGGTCAAAAGGCGGCAAAGTAAGAACGCTTTCAAAAATAGAAGGGTTAATAGTTTATTTTTGTCAATTAACAAAATGAAGTGAATGAAGAAAAGAGAAATGTAAATCCCATCAATATTTGGTGTGACCTTTGCCCTTTGCCTTCGATCAGTTCTTCTCGGTACTTGCAGACAGTTTTTGAGAGAACTGGGCAGGGAGGTTGTTCCTGCCGCCATCTTGGAGAACTAAGCACAGATCTTCTGTGGATGTTGCTTGCTCCAATCCGTCTGTCTCTTCATGTCATCCCAGACAGACTGGATGATGATGAGATCAGGGCTATATCTGTGGGGGGCCGGATCATCACTTTCAGGACTCCTCCTCCAAAGGGCAAAGGTCACACCAAATATTGATGGGATTTACATTTCTCTTTTCTTCATTCACTTCATTTTGTTAATTGATAAAAATAAACTATTAACCCTTCTATTTCTGAAAGCATTACGGGATTTTTCCACACCTGCCTAAAATTTTTGCATAGTGCTATATATATATATATACACTGAAAACTAAAAAATATCAACAAAGACTAAAATGAAAATCTATAATCATTGGGGCCCCTGACTGACGGACATAGCTAGCACAGTACTCTACTATCTTTATCCTTCCTGCAGGCTTTGAATGGATTGGTAGTGCACATGTGCGACCATCACTCAATACCAGTGGTGGACAGGAGGCGATCAGGGGAGGTCCCAAGGATCAGACACGTCTCCTATGCTGTGGATAGGTGATAAGTTGTGATGGTGGGACAGCCCTTATAAAACTAGGGGAAAACATGGGCCTATGTCTGAAAGAAAGAAAGCTACGTACTAAAATAGCTGCAGAGAGTAAGTTTCAGTGCAGACACGGCTTCTGTTATCACTTCTGCGCAGTAAACAAAATCTGTACCTAATGATCAGCTGTGAAAGTGATTCACGCTCCGACACCTTGGCTTTTATTTTCATTTATGTTAATCTGATATGCGTGGGACGTGTTGTATGATTTACTAACATCTACCATTCTTAAAATACCCCAGATGGATTAGAGATGTAAAAAAGTTTTCCAGACCTGTGAAATTTATTAAAAAAATCATCTTCTGAATATGTTTAAAAATATTAGATCCTGCCCTTGTATATGGCGCTTTGCTTTGAGGTCAGGATCTGGCTGTAGCGGCCATGTGTAATGTAAAACGGGCGGGACCATGACGTCATTGTGAGGGAGTGGCAAGGAGATTTGGGCAAGTACAGTCATGGCCAAAAGTTTTGAGAATGATACAAATATTAATTTTTACAAAGTCTACTGCTTCAGTTTTTCTAATGGCAATTTGCATATACTCCAGGATCAGCTTAACAGCAATTACTTGCAAATTCAATATTTGCCTAGAAAATGAACTTTATCCCCCAAAACACATTTCAACATCATTGCAGCCCTGCCTTAAAAGGACCACCTAACATCGTTTCAGTGATTGCTCCATTAACACAGGTGTGGGTGTTGATGAGGACAGGGCTGGAGATCAATCTGTCATGATTAAGTAAGAATGACACCACTGGACACTTTAAAAGGAGGCTGGTGCTTGCCATCATTGTTTCTCTTCTGTTAACCATGGTTATCTCGAAAGAAACACGTGCAGTCATCATTGCACTGCACAAAAATGGCCTAACTGGGAAGAGTATTGCAGCTAGAAAGATTGCACCTCAGTCAACAATCTATCGCATCATCAAGAACTTCAAGGAGAGAGGTTCCATTGGTGCCAAAAAGGCTCCAGGGCGCCCAAGAAAGACCAGCAAGCGGCAGGACCGTCTCTTAAAAGTGTTTCAGCTGCGGGATCGGGCTACCAGCAGTGCAGAGCTTGCTGAGGAATGGCAGCAGGCAGGTGTGAGTGCATCTGCACGCACTGTGAGGCGGAGACTCTTGGAGCAAGGCCTGGTCTCAAGGAGGGCAGCAAAGAAGCCACTTCTCTCCAGAAAAAACATCAGGGACAGACTGATATTCTGCAAAAGGTACAGGGAGTGGACTGCTGAGGACTGGGGTAAAGTCATTTTCTCTGATGAATCCCCTTTTCGATTGTTTGGAACATCTGGAAAACAGCTTATTCGGAGAAGAAGAGGTGAGCGCTACCACCAGTCTTGTCTCATGCCAACTGTAAAGCATCCTGAAACCATTCATGTGTGGGGTTGCTTCTCAGCCAAGGGAATCGGCTCTCTCACAGTCTTGCCTAAAAACACAGCCATGAATAAAGAATGGTACCAGAATGTCCTCCAAGAGCAACTTCTCCCAACCGTCCAAGAGCAGTTTGGCGCTCAACAATGCCTTTTCCAGCATGATGGAGCACCTTGCCATAAAGCAAAGGTGATAACTAAATGGCTCAGGGAACAAAACATAGAGATTTTGGGTCCATGGCCTGGAAACTCCCCAGATCTTAATCCCATTGAGAACTTGTGGTCAATCATCAAGAGACGGGTGGACAAACAAAAACCAACAAATTCAGACAAAATGAAAGCATTGATTCTGCAAGAATGGACTGCTATCAGTCAGGGTTTGGTCCAGAAGTTGATTGAGAGCATGCCAGGGAGAATTGCAGAGGTCCTGAAGAAGAAGGGTCAACACTGCAAATAATGACTTGCTGCATTAACTCATTCTAACTGTCAATATAAGCTTCTGTTACTCATAATATGAATGCAATTCTATTTCTGTATGTGATAAAAACATCTGACAAACACACATAAAAACCAGAGGGCAGCAGATCATGTGAAAATAGAATATTTGTGTCATTCTCAAAACTTTTGGCCATGACTGTACAGTAAGGTGGCAGGTAGTAGGTAGTTCCAATTTTGTCACCTAAGCCTATATCTGCAGAGAATTTGGAGATCTGCTTCATAAAAACAGAGAAGATTTTCAGGTCTATATACTAGAAAAACACAATGGGGCAAATGTGTTGCCTTGTACGTCCGTTTTCTGGCATAGAAGACATATAACGTCACAATTTTTTTTTAACCAAATTGGGTGTTTGCACGAAAATTTGCAAAAAGGAAGCATAACGAGGACTTCAGGGGACCGGACCAGATTCATTATTGGTTACGCCGGCGATGGAGTGATGAAGACTGGTGTTTTTTACGCCGGTCTTCATAAATCTCCGCCGTTCACTTTAAGGTAACGTCTCTTAATTCCGTAGATTTATTTACTGCATAATCCATTTTATAGCTTAGACTTTTAGGACTTGTCTTGAAGGATAATGATTTTTCTTAGGATAAGATCTATATCGATCTCTTGTAGTGATGATCTTTGCCTTTTGTATCCTTGGTTCAGAAACAATCACTTTGATAAAACTATGGGATTGTTTATTGATGTCCACAATAAATTCTGATGTACAAGACTTCCATAAAGATAAAGTAATGCCGCCATCCATCTTGTCAAATTTTTATACATGTAAGTGGCTCACAAGCCGAGCACTGTATGAGCTAGGAGACCTCATTGTCATGAGCTGTGGACTCCCTCTGACTTCCAGTCACTGATTGACAGCATTCTCACATTTACTGCGCATAGGGAGTGAGCTGTCAATCAGTTACCCTCCATCTTGTCAAGTTTTGAAATATGTAAGTGCAGCACAAGCCGAGCACTATATGAGCTAGGAGACCTTGTTTTCATGAGCTGTGGACTCTGACATCTAGTCACTGATTGACAGCATTTTCACTGCTACTGTGCATAGGGAGAATGCTGTCTATCAGCCACGATTCATCTTGTCAAGTTTTCATACATGTAAGTACAGCACAAGCTGAGCACTGTGTGAGCTAGGAGACCTTGCTTTTATCAGCCTTGGACTCCCGCTGCCCTCCAGTCACTGATTGACAGCATTCTCGCATTTACTATGCCCAGGGAGAGAGCTGTCAATCATCCACATCCATCTTGTCAAATTTTCATACATGTAAGTGCAGAACAAGCTGAGAACTGTGTGAGGTACGAGACCTTGTTTTTATAAGCCTTGGACTCCTGCTACCCTGCTGTGACTGATTGACAGCATTCTTACTCTTACTGTGCATAGGGAGCAACCTGACAATCAGCCACCATCTATCTTGTCAAGTTTTCATACATGTAAGTGCAGCACAGGCTAAGCACTATATGAGCTAGGAGACCTTGTTTTCATGAACTGTGGACTCCCGCTGCCCTAAAGTCACTGATTGACAGCATTCTCACTCTTACTGTGCTTATGGGGGAAAACTGACAATCAGCAGATGGTGAACAGAACATGGAGGGCTCAAGGAGACACGCACATCATTGAGAAGATAAAGATTCAGTTTGTTGTCCTATCCCTGTATCTAACATGCCCACTCTGCCCCATTGACCCCAGGAAGTTTCTCCAGGGCGCATGCCTCACCCTCCCTGCCTGACCATCACTCTATTCGAAGGGAAGGCTTAGTGGGATCCCCAACAATTGGTCACTTATCACCTATCCTATGGATAGTTGTTATAGTGGGGCAACCCCTTTAAGAAAACAAAGTATCAGACCCCAATAATAAGTTGGTGCCAAACTTACCTCAACAAGTGGGTGCCAGTGGGCGATGGGCTTTCTTGGATATGATAGCATTTCACTCCAGTGCTCCCGACCCAGGCTCTCTGCGTCGTTGCCTACTTGACATACCCCAATGACCTCATTGTGACCTACACTGTGAAAATGTTAAATAATGTTTTTTCTGCATGAAATACATCGAAACACTTCACAATCATAAGACATTCAATGAATTTTAATAGCTCAAAAGTGGACTAAAGTGAAATACAATATGTTGGTATCAGAGCATAGTAAAAGGGTTTCCAGGAATAGCGCCACTCTTGTCCATGGGCTGCATAAGGTATTGCAGCTCATCCCTTTTTTGGTGGATGGGGATGATGTGCAATACCAAACACAGTCCATGGAGAGCGATGGCGCTGTTTATAGGAGAAAAACTGTAATAACCCCCCCAGGCAGGCAAAATGAGCTCCTGGACCTAACTCTAAGTATTTAGGAATGTAGGAATTACATTTTTTTTATGTTTTATTTTTTTTCCCCCAATTTCCGGAGAACACCTTTAAATGATAACATTTTGGATGCCAATATCCACCACTAGAGGGAGCCTATGAGCTTAGTACATATTGATCTCAGTAATAACAGTAAGCTACTATACTCCCTCTACTGGTGGTTACTGGGAGGCAGAATCTGATCATTTAAAGAGTAATTGCTGTTTCAATTTTTTTTTTTCCATAAATGAATAGTTCATACAAATATAAGAAACTTTCTAATATATTTTATCAGAGGAAAATACTTCTATCTCCCGTTATCATCTCCTTTCCTACCTGCTAATCTGCTCATTTCACTGCTCAGACCCATCTTCAGGAAAGCGCTCACACAAAGATCAGGTTACATAGAAGTCTATGGAGAGGGGAAAGTGGAGGAGGAGCCCAGTGAGCGAGAAACAGAACCAGGGACATGCATCCTCAGATAACAGTAAGGGTTTAGAACTTTTATAGCAGTTTTCCAGCAGGTTTTAGCAGAGTAAATGAAGCTCAGGTGAGATAGATATCTACTGTTCTCTGCTCCAGGACGTCCATATCTGTGTCTCTCTGCTTCTCACTAACTCAGCTGCTCTTTCTCTCCCCCCCTCCCCTCTCCATAGACTTCTATAAAGATGGATTTGGCAGTGAATTGAGCAGTTTAGCAGACAGGAGAGGAAAGAAAGAAAGAAGCAGATTCCTCTGATAAGATATATTACAAAGTGTTTAATATTCACCTGAACTATTCAATTACAAAATAAAAAATAAAAAATTGGAATGACAATTACTCTTTAAGTTGGGGATGTAATGATCAGAACCGGAGTTTTGAGCGCTCTAAGGATATATTTGGAAATGAATCATCACAGAATGTTAAACCTAAAAATGACATTTTGTGACAAGGTAGAGTCATATCTTTCATAACTGTAACCTAAAAGTATAAAAAACCAAAGAATCAGCGTCTGCCAGCTTTACTATACAGAACATAAGAGCGCTGGTAATGGCTGAGAATTCATTGTAATATCTCACCGGTCGTAATCCATCACTGCTATTAACAGACTGATCTGATCGATATTTTCTGGCGGGACATCAAATACTATGGCTTCATTATAAACAGGATTTAATGTGTTCCTCTTGGTCGATGTTTTCCTTTTCTTCAGCCTCCTCCCGTCGCACATTAATGACACCTTCACATAGGGATCTATTACCATGAGAAAGTAAAGCTCTGTTAGTCATACTGAGCAGCCGCCATGTAGTAGGTCACCTGGACTCATGTTCTGTGGAAACTGTCCGAAATTTGCATTTTGTGAAAGAAATCTGGACCTGCTATCAATGCAATCCTACATGATATATTCATGATGATGATGATATTATTCACCATGGCCTTAGTATGGTAAATCACATCATCAGATCTCAAAGTAGATAAGCACCTGCAGAAAAAGAAGATCATGTCTTATCTATCTACCTATCTATCTATCTATCTATCTATCTATCTATCTATCTATCTCATATCTATCTATCTATCTCATATCTATCTATCTCATATCTATCTATCTATTTATCTCATATCTATCTATCTATCTCATATCTATCTATCTCATATCTATCTATCTATTTATCTCATATCTATCTATCTCATATCTATCTATCTCATATCTATCTATCTATCTATCTATCTCATATCTATACTATCTATCTATCTATCTATCTATCTCATATCTATCTATCTACCATATCTATCTATCCATATCTATCTCTATTTATCTCATATCTATCTACTATATCATATCTATCTATCTCATATCTATCTATCTATCTCAATCTATCTATCTCAATCTATCTATCTATCTCATATCTATCTATCTACTATCATCTATCTATCTATCTCATATCTATCTATCTCATATCTATCTCATATCTATCTATCTATCTATCTATCTATCTCATATCTATCTATCTATCTATCTATCTATCTATCTCAATCTATCTATCTATCTATCTATCTATCTATTTATCTCATATCTATCTATCTCATATCTATCTATCTATCTCATATCTATCTATCTATCTATCTATCTACTCATATCTATCTATCTATCTCATATCTATCTCATATCTATCTATCTATCTATCTATCTATCTACTATCATCTATCTCATCTATCTATCTATCTATCTATCTATCTATCTATCTATCCACTTTAGTAATCTATAAGGTGCTTGAACAATCTTAACAAAACAGTAAGTACAGTGCCTGAACAATTTAGTAATCTCTTAAATGCCTAATCCATCTTGGTAGTACAGTATGTAGAGTGTCTGATCCATCTTAGTACTACAGTATGTAGAGTGTCGGATACATCTTAGTACTACAGTATATAGAGGGCTTGAACCACCTTAGAGCTCTTTAGAATTTTTGACCTTCTTAGTACTCTGTAGAAAGCTGGAAGCACCTTAGAGCTCCGTAGACTTTTTGCACCATCTTAGTTCTCTTTAGACCTCCTAAATATCTTTGGGACTGCTTGAACACAGAAGTCCCCTATAGTACATATATCATATGACATAAGTGATATCTTCAACTAAGAGTGTTTGCAATCTTTGCTTGCTGCTCCAATCTTTTGAAAAGGTTTTCATCAGGCACAGCGGACTGGGGGGGAGTCAGTACCAAAAATATAGGCAACATTTCAGATGCTGAGACTCTTGAGGCCATCAAAGCCAAAGCAATATAACTTCAAAGGTATCATCACCTCTAAGTCTAAGGGTATCAGATGTAATGAATAGAAAATATTCCTTTGGTCTACCATATACAATTTTTATGAGTTATCAAATAAAACCATCTCCAGGATTTGACCTCTCGGAGACCTTTAATGCCTCATCTGCTCATCGTATATCCTTCAATCTACATACTGTTCCATGCTTTAAAATCATGTTTTATATGCTAAATCCTTTTAAGTGTCATTTAGTTATTTTCAGACAGGAACTGGCAGATGAAATCCTTTTAGTGTTAGTAAAAAAACCAAAACAATATATATATACAGTATATATATACACATATATAAATATATACACACATATACTGTATATATATTCTTAACTTAATGCCTGTGTTCAAACATAAGTAAAATAAAAAATAAAAAAATGTTTAACCTGGTTTAACAGATGGTAAGAAAATTCTCAAAGTTAACTCTTAAAATGTACCTTCAAATATAAAACAACTTTTCATAAATGAATAGTACAAGTGCATAGAAGAAACATTGTAATACATCTTATTAATGAAATCTGTTTCCTTCACTTATAAAGCTGTTTTTCTCCTCCTTCCCTTTACTCAGACTCTTATCTCTAATTGTAGCTGTAACTGTATCCAGCTCACACACAGAAGTCTATGAAGAGGGGAGGGAAAGGATGAGGCTGCTGTCAGCTAGTAAGTGATTTATTGCCTCATTCTGTACAGTCATAGAAGATTATCTTACCAAATATAGCAGAGTCAAAACAGTTATCTTAGGGTGGGTTCACACTTGCTTGGCACTCCGTCGTCCGCGAATCCGACCTAAATGTCGGAAAACAGGATAGGGACTGGATGGGGAAAGGTTTGTGACGCTTTGCTTAAAAACCCATTCACTTCTATGGGTTTTCAAAGCAATGCGCGGGTGTGCACTTACACCCTCTGCGCCGCGAAGCCGTTTTTTTTAGTCGGACACAAAGTACTGCATGTCCGACTTTGTTTCTGATGAAACAATTGTGATCCCACCCTCACTTCCTAAGCGTAGCAGAGCATAGAAGCTTGAGTATGTGTGTTTTCCAGTAGCCCCTCCGCTCCCTTCCCCTCCTTAGACTTCTATGTTTAAGTTACTCAACCTGATAAATGGAGAATGAAGCATTTTCATTAATAAGTCCCTTCTATTTACCTCATACTATTCATTTCTGAAACGTTGGCATATAGTTGGATGCAGACTTTAAACCCCAATTTTAATCTAGATAGATTCAGAAATTACTGTAGAACAGTGAACATAAAAACAGTATGATAAAATCTGGATTTATCATGACAACAGATTTCACTGCACTTGAAGGTAAGGCCAGTGTCACACAGCCAAGTTTGGTCTGGTTTCCCTGTGTATTGGTTAAATTTACCGTCCTGAACGCAGCTCAGGTGAACTGTACTCAGCATGTCAATTCAACAGGTTTAGGCTGGTAAATCCAACTGATATACAAGGTGAGTTTCCTGGTCAGTACTGTGAAACCAGTCTAAGGAATTGGTTGCCAAGATCTTTATTTCCATTTCCAAGAGTAGAAATCTCTATTCTTTCTAAGCTTAGGAGTCCAGTACTAAAACATTTGCAGGTCTCATTGGTAATCGATAGTCTTAGCCTTGGCAACCACAAAGTGCCAAATTCAGGGCTCAGTCTCAGCAACCACAAGGTGTCACGTTCAACAATTCCCTGACCTCGTAAATCTTCTACCTGAGCAGGGCTCCTTGTATACAAAGATTTGCATGTACCACATATGATCTGGATTTCCAATACCTATAGATGACATTTTGTGGGATCCGCAGGGTTGTCCCTTTCTAGTCCCAGGAGACCCGTTTTAAGACACACGAGTCTCTATAATCATGGCATCATTTTTGTGCCGATTGTGAACATTTCTAGGCAGGAGGGTAGAACTGCTCTTCAACATTCAGTCGGGCAACAATATAGACAAGGCTCTACCCAAACTGTCTCAAAATTGTTCCATCAGAATCAAGCATCTTCGAAACCAAAGTTGGCCGGACACATTAGTTGTATATTGTCCCAACTTGATTTTGGTGGAACTGGCTAAACACCTAATGTGTATGGGGGTCTCCCAACTGTTCCTCGATGGCTGATGTTGGGGGTGGGATAAGGGTGTCTAATGCTCAACCATTCTGAGAGGTAGAGACAAGTAAGCAAGGAGGAGTCGAGTGAGATAGCATGGCCAGCCCGGGCAACATCCCCACCCCAAAGCATCGACAGTTTTTCCACAGTTCCCCATAGTTACTCACCAGAAGCCCCTGTGATATCCATTGCCTTAAGATTTCTTGCCTTTATGATAGTGATGGTGAGTCTTCCGGCAGTCGGGAGGTAGCAGAGAGAGAACATCAAGTCACCAAGGTCAACATTATCCTAGGAAACAAAGAATGAAATATTTAAGGATTAAACACAATGCACAGACCATTTTTTTCCACATGAAGAAGCCTCTGCCTTAGAGATCGGAGGACAAAGTAAAGCAAAATGCCTTTCTATTGAAGGATAAAATTGAAGAAGAAGAATCGGAGGCTCATTTCTTCAACATCATTATTTCTGTGTTGAAAGGTTAAATCATCTTTGAGTTATGAATCATTCTTTATTCTAAAAAGTTACATTAAAAAAATTGTGGAAATCTATTCACTAAATCACATATTCATCTTCTGTGTGTTGTGTTCTACCTCAACTAAAGGACAGCAAAAGAGACTTGTTTACATGGGGGGTTCCATGTAAGGGGCTAGATTTCAGAAAGGAAAGGGGATACTGTACCAGAATGGATAAATATAAAACAGATGATAGATAGATAGATAGATAGATAGATAGATAGATAGATAGATAGAAGCTACTCTAATATAACATATGTCCCTCCATAGGAATGCACAGAACCTTCATGCCAGAAAAACATAAAATAATAAACTGGAGACTGCTGAGAGAATTCACTTCACAGGCTTCAAAGATGAGATGAGTAATTTTTTGTGTAAATATTACAATATGACCTGATGCATTTTTCTGTTTATGCATTGCAGAATTTACATGAAAGATGCTTTTCCTGCAGAGCTGTCTTACAGCCTCTAGGGGTCCAGCCTAATAACCCGGGCACTGCTGTGATAAACCGTGTGGAAATCATAAAGTATTCAAAATATGCCATCAATTGTAAATCAGGTACATGCTATCTGCTATATAGCGCACACACAGAATATCAATAAGCTAATGAAAAAATACCGCCTAGATGGAGAATATCAAGAGCTGGACCACACAGCAAACACAGTACATGGATACATATACCAATCTGGTCTATTACCTATCTATCTATCTATCTATCTATCTATCTATCTATCTATCCATCATCTATCTATCTCATATCTATCTATCTATCTATCTGTCTATCTATCTCATATCTATCATATCTATGTATCTATCTATCTCATATCTATCTATCTATGTATCTATCTCCTATCTATCTATCTATCTCCTATCTATCTATCTATCTATCTATCTATCTATCTCATCTCATATCTATCTATCTATCTCATATCTATCTATCTATCTATCTATCTCCTATCTATCTATCTATCTATCTCCTATCTATCTATCTCCTATCTATCTATCTATCTCCTATCTATCTCATATCTATCTATCTATCTATCTCCATCTATCTATCTATCTATCTATCTCCTATCTATCTCATAAATCTATCTATCTATCTCATATCTATCTATCTATCTACTCATATCTATCTATCTATCTATCTATCTATCTATCTATCTATCTCTATATCTATCTATCTATCTCCTATCTATCTATCTACTATCTATCTCATATCTATCTATCTATCTATCTATCTATCTATCTATCTATCTATCTATCTATCTACTGTATCTATCTATGACCTTGTACATCAGCTCGTTGGCTTTGCCAGTAAAGCTAATCCTACCTGGCAGGTTCTCAGCTAACCATGTTTACCTTTGTATCTGCGATTGTCTAGGCTCCTTCTCTCCCACCCTTCTCCATAGATATATTATGGTGAGCTGTAATTTGATGCTTCAGTGAATTTACAGCCCATCTTGGGAGACCAAGATGGATTCCGGAGAGATTTCAGAGTTAACTTAGAGACCATTTACAGAACATCTACCATCAATAAAATAGCTTCTACACCAGTCATATGTTGTTCTAGGAATGTTCAGTGACACAGTAAACAGACCTTTCTTGTGCCACCTGCTCCAACCTTTGCTTGGATTACCATGACAAATGCATTCTGCCTGCCCTGACCTCGGAACTTCCCTTGACTACTCTTTCTTGGCTTATCCCTCAGTACTTTGCACTGTTGTCTCTCAACTAGTGGCCAGAAAACCTCACGATATTCATTTTGCGAATATCCATGAGGTTTGCCTACATGTTTCAGTTTGGACAAAACTTGTTTGGGCTGAACCAGAAGTTCTAATATTATACTGTGGGGTTTCTTCAGACCCCAGAGTATAATAATCAGAGGATCAGAGGAGGTGCAGACAAAATGACACTTCTCATAGGTGTCCAGTCTTCTTTCCAGGTTTCTGGTCCTCACCAGGGGACTCTTGTGGCCTCTTCAGGCATCTTCTCTGGCATCACGTGTCCTGTGGTCACTGTTGAGACTGTTCTTCGGACTCAGTGGAAACGTGGTGCACGCTAACATCCTGACGTTGGGCCAAAGGATCATGACGGTGGCATAAACCATGTGAGCCAGATCACATGATGTCTGCAAGAGCCTGCAGGTGAAGACTGGACACCGGGACAGAAGATCAGATGCCCAGGAGATATGCGGAGTGGTCATTATCTGTTTTTTTTTGTCCACACCTCCACTGGGCCTTCACTTGTTATACTCTGGGATCTGAAGATATGGTTTCTGGTTGATGAATCCCAAACATTGTGGGTTTAGTCAAACCCAGAATACTTGGAAAATTTGTTACAAACCGATTTGTTCATCCATATTCTCAACCCTCCTGGGTCACCTACACTGGGACTACTCCTAGACCTAGTGGTTCCTTGCAGCAATGACTAGATCCCTGTACAGGGGTTAAAGGGTAAAAATCAGAGGGTTTTAGACAACACCCTCCTGGGTAGCCCAAAACCAAACCAGTTAGGTGATATCTGCTGTTTGTTACAATACATATCCATTTGGCATGTTCTCTTTCAATATATTGAATCCAACAATGGGGATCCCTATACGAATGGATGGACCATATTGTAGGGTTGCTGATGTTGGGGGATGAGGGGGTTAACATCTTCCTGTCCCATTTATCTTTCCTGCTATATAAAATTCTGATTATTACAAATCTGGAAAATTTCCCCATAGTAACAAGCAATGACGATGACGTCAGACTGGCCTCATTGGAACATGTTGACTGTCATTTATCACGTCGATGAGAAGCCAGAAGAGTCGTCTCATCACGGGCGTCAAGAACGAATGAGTCCTTTTCTAAATTGACAGCCACAGATCTCTTTCCCTGGAAATTCTGAACTTTATCTCATTGAGAATATCCTTGCGTAAACCTAGGAAATAAATGTATCATAAATGTATCATCACTCGGATTAATTAGTGCTCAGAATTAGAACATCCAGGCAACTGGTAGTGCTAAGGTGAAGCCCAGATCGTGATGCCCTAAGGCTTAGTCTTCAATGACTAAATCTGGATCTGTGCGGTTACATATAAGAAAATATTACCCTGACGCTGCATAAAAATAGCTATAACTACATCTATTAAAACACAGAGGATACTTTATATATATCCTCCCGGGGTCCTTCAGTGATCACATGACTAAGGCTATGTGCAAATAACTATTACAGATTTATACCACTGGTGCTAATTTTATCCTACTTGTCACATTTTTCTCTGGTTTTCTCTATGAAGTCCATCTAATGCTATACATAAAACCCAGCGGAGGTGACCTTGGATGCCGCAAGGACGCAGATTTTCCATAACAGAGGTGAATAAAAAGTAAAAAATTAGATTTCTGCCTACAGATCCATGAGAAGCCTCTGTGCCGGTGCTGTCTGGCCACTTTATGGCATCTGTTTTCAGTCCTAAACTACAAAGTTTTCTGTGTTTTTTAAATGAAACAAGTATGATACTCTATAGAACACTATATGGAAAAAGAATAAGGTTTTATAAAGAGCTTCAGTGGTCGCCACATCCAAACAATTGTGTCCATCAGTAACAAGTAACCACAGAGTCGGCTAACAATACTAGAAATGGCGCTAAGGCACCCTACTACATCACAGACACTTGTAGCAGAAAGATCAGGTCATCTAAAGCAATTTTATTATTTCACTCTCTACTCTGTGTCTTGTATTGTTACCTGTTATAGAGGGATAATGAGCAAAGTCACAGCACACACTGAGATATGACAGTACAAAGATTACACACAATGATGTCAGAGTACAGAGATAGAACACACATGGTTGTCACAATACCGAGATAATGCACACAGTGATGTCACAGTACAGGGATTATAAACACAGTGATGTCACAGTAAAGAGATAATACACACAGTGATGTCACAGTACAGGGATTATAAACACAGTGATGTCACAGTAAAGAGATAATACACACAGTGATGTCACAGTAAAGAGATAATACACACAGTGATGTCACAGTACAGAGATAATACACACAGTGATGTCACAGTACAGGGATAATACGCACAGTGATGTCACAGTAAAGAGATAATACACACAGTGATGTCACAGTACAGAGATAATACACACAGTGATGTCACAGTACAGGGATAATACGCACAGTGATGTCACAGTACAGAGATAATAAGCAC
This sequence comes from Leptodactylus fallax, assembly GCA_947044405.1. Classification (NCBI taxonomy): domain Eukaryota; kingdom Metazoa; phylum Chordata; class Amphibia; order Anura; family Leptodactylidae; genus Leptodactylus; species Leptodactylus fallax. The sequence goes on along the minus strand of CAMRHE010000068.1, from coordinate 5,933,968 downwards.
AGTGATGTCACAGTACAGGATAATACACACAGTGATATCACAGTACAGAGATAACACACACAGTGATGTCACAGAACAGAGATAATACACACAGTGATGTCACAGTACAGGGATAATACACACAGTGATGTCACAGTACAGGGATAATACACACAGTGATGTCACAGTACAGGGATAATACACACAGTGATGTCACAGTACAGGGATAATACACACAGTGATGTCAGAGTCAGGGTATACACAGTGATGTCACAGTACAGGGATAATACACAGTGATGTCACAGTACAGGGATAATACACACAGTGATGTCACAGTACAGGGATAATACACACAGTGATGTCACAGTACAGGGATAATAAGCACCGTGATGTCACAGTACAGGATAATACACACAGTGATATCACAGTATAGAGATAACACACACAGTGATGTCACAGAACAGAGATAATACACACAGTGATGTCACAGTACAGGGATAATACACACAGTGATGTCACAGTACAGGGATAATACACACAGTGATGTCACAGTACAGGGATAATACACACAGTGATGTCACAGTACAGGGATAATACACAGTGATGTCACAGTACAGGGATAATACACAGTGATGTCACAGTACAGGGATAATACACACAGTGATGTCACAGTACAGGGATAATAAGCACCGTGATGTCACAGTACAGGATAATACACAGTGATGTCACAGTACAGAGATAATACACACAGTAATGTCACAGTACAGGGATAATACACACAGTGATGTCACAGTACAGGGATAATACACACAGTGATGTCACAGTACAGGATAATACACACAGTGATGTCACAGTGAAGAGATAATACGGTGATGTCACAGTACAGGGATAATACACACAGTGATGTCACAGTACAGGGATAATACACACAGTGATGTCACAGTACAGGATAATACACACAGTGATGTCACAGTAAAGAGATAATACGGTGATGTCACAGTACAGGGATAATACACACAGTGATGTCACAGTACAGGGATAATACACACAGTGATGTCACAGTACAGGATAATACACACAGTGATGTCACAGTAAAGAGATAATACGGTGATGTAACAGTACAGGGATAATACACACAGTGATGTCACAGTAAAGAGATAATACACACAGTGATGTCACAGTACAGGGATAATACACACAGTGATGTCACAGTACAGGGATAATACACACAGTGATGTCACAGTACAGGGATGATATACACAGTGATGTCACAGTACAGGGATAATACACACAGTGATGTCACAGTACAGGGATAATACACACAGTTATGTCACAGTACAGAGATAATACACACAGTGATGTCACAGTACAGGATAATACACCCAGTGATGTCACAGTACAGGGATAATACACCCAGTGATGTCACAGTACAGGGATAATACACACAGTGATGTCACAGTACAGGGATAATACACACAGTGATGTCACAGTACAGGGATAATACACGCAGTGATGTCACAGTACAGGATAATACACACAGTGATATCACAGTACAGGGATAATACACACAGTGATGTCACAGTACAGAGATAATACACACAGTTATGTCACAGTACAGGGATAATACACACAGTGATGTCACAGTACAGAGATAATACACACAGTGATGTCACAGTACAGGGATAATACACACAGTGATGTCACAGTACAGGGATAATACACACAGTGATGTCACAGTGCAGGGATAATACATACAGTGATGTCACAGTACAGGGATAATACACACAGTGATGTCACAGTGCAGGGATAATACATACAGTGATGTCACAGTACAGGGATAATACACATCATGTTATCATAGAACATACATAATGTACACAAATATGTCACCTTATATAAATGTCACCCCAATCTCCCTGAACCATAGTGTGAATTTAGTATAAGACTAGCATTTCCTACGCCAGTCTTAATAAATTGCCCTCATTATTTATATTGATTGATAAATGACGCAATTACTTTTTAATTTAACCAGTAACAATCTGGGGTCTGATATCATTATACATGGTCTGAATATATCTATCTATAAAGGCCACAATATTTACCTCTATGGGCCCCCTCCTAATATGGACCGCACAACCCCATTACCTGCTGTAACCTACTGGGCCCATCTGACATTGGATGGGGGGGATCAAATATGAAACAAGCGTCTCCATCTAAAAAATCCCGGCGCCCGTAAAAAAAATTGTAATAAAAACATTGTAACCATGAGAGTAAAAACATTGTAACCATGAGAGTAATTAGAGTAAGATTATGCGCAATTCTAAATCCCTATGCAAATATCTAAAGGCAATAGCAATAAGAAGGGTATATCAGAATATCGCACAATAATAGGCAACAAAACTCTTATCTTCGGATTCATCAGGGGAACTTCAGAGAACGTGTTTACGTGTGTGACTTTCCCGCTGACCTGCTGAGCAGGGACATCTGCTCTTTTCAGCATTCTGCCTGGCTGTGTCAATGATTTTAATACGTTCCTTTGAGGAAAAAAAGACAGCTGAGATGACGCAGGCGGTTATTGGCTCGCGCTATCATTCAGTCAATGCGGCTCTTCTAGTCCTCCACATCTGATACCAAATTCATTTCCATTTACATAGTCTGAATGGGAAGTTGGCGCCCGGCCAGTACATTCATCTGAAATGTTTCTCTAGCTGAATATTCCTACTTTCCACTTAAATACAATCCTTTCGCTTTTACCGCCCGCATCGCACAGGCAGCCGCAATTTCCGTCGTCGAAAGTATCCGATTTTTGTTTTATTGATCAATGCCCAATCATGATTAAAAATGTGAAGAGCGTCGCATCATTAAAGGACGAACGCGGCGGCGTGTAATGGAGACAATGTACCCATGTGAATGTGCTAGAGGGGACGCTTACATAACTGCAGGGTTGTCGGAGGATCTGAAGTCAATGGAGCTGAATAGCAGGGAAATCTATGAGCAGAGCAAGGTTCAGGTCCCCAATTCAGTGACGGTCCCAACTCCAGGACCCCTACTGTAATAGGTTTTGTATATAGTCAAAGATGGGAGCCGGGATCATAAGGTGGCTGAGAACATCTTATTCTGCAAGCCAGGGGCTTTCTGGAAAAAAGATATTGATTACATATCCTTAAAGGGGTTGTGCCGTTATGGACAGAGAATAGTGATCAGGATGATGGGGGACCTAAAGTCCTCCTAAAGCCTCCTTGCGTGACTATCACTCCATTCTCTTCTATGGGGCAGCGGGTGCTGCTGGAGATTACAGTCCTGGCAGCCCCATAGCAGTGAATGGAGCACCGGACACACAAGCGCACTGGCGCTCCCTTCACAAGGAGGCTTTAGAGGGACTTGAGGTCCCCCATCCTCCCGATCACTGATCAGGTCCCCAGCGATCGGACACTTATTCCCTGTCCTATGTCCATAAGGGCACAACCCTTTAATATAGGTCATCAATATCATATCGTCAGGGTTTCCGACACCCAGGACCCCTGCTGATCAGCTGTTCTCAGCAGCCACAATATGGAAAACGTAGTCAGAAGCAAATAGCTCTGTTCTCTGTGTAGTGGCCATACTGAGTTACTGCAGATCAGTCCCCATTCACTTGTATAGGAGTTGGGCTGCAGTAACCCAGCACGGCCACTACACAGAGAACGGAGCTATCTGCTTCTGACTCTGTTATCTGTTACCTATGGAATAGCTGATCGGTGGGGGTCCCGGATGTCAGGGTACTTCATCAATATCTTTCTTTCTTTCTTTCTTTCTTTCTTTCTTTCTTTCTTTCTTTCTTTCTTTCTTTCTTTCTTTCTTTCTTCCTTTCTTTCTTTCTGTCTTGGTCCTCTGTTATTACTCCTGGTACAACATGTAAATGGGGCTAATGAATCAGCCACAGTTACAGGGGAAAATGTCTAAAAAAAAATGTAATTTTTACGCTATGTTTACATCTATGCCTGGTGTCCGCCCGTTACAAATCTGTGCTTAAAAAATCGTTTAGACAGCGCATGCCAGAATCCATCTTTTGATGGATCCGCCAATGGGTGTCCGTCATAAAAACTGTCCGTTTGTGTCCTTTTTTGGCAGATCCGTTTTTTTTTTCCCCTTCATCTTTGTTCTGGGCATGCAGAGAAGAATGAAGAGGAAAAAAATGGACTGCAAAATGGACACAACGGTTTACTATCTGTTGATAATCTGTTTGTGTCCGCCTTCCATAGACTTCAGTGTTAAAAAAAAAAATGGATTTGTTGCTATCCGCTGTGTATCCCTTATTTTTTGGATGGAGCAAAAATGCTGCAAGTCCAACTTTTGTCTCTGTGCAAAAGCGAGGATGATGGTTTTAAAAAATGTTTTTTGTTTTTTTAATGACCCATTCTAACCAGTTTTTAGGATCTTTTGATGGAACAGGAACAGATTAGGTGTGGAGACACCAACGTAGATGTGAATCGAGCCCTAAAATGCACCCCAAGAGGTGTATTATGACCTTATGGGGGGGGGGGGCACAATGTATAAATCAATCAATAACTAAATAAACAGAAAAAAGTAAATAAAATAAATAAAAAAATATAAAAAAGTAAATAAATAAAAAAATAAAAACAAAACAAAAAACACCCAAAAAACACATCACAGGTTCTAGCCCACCCCGGCCGAACAAAGCTATGTGTCACTTACATGAAAATTACTGTAACAGAGGGAAACTTTTTTTTTTTTTCAGTAGCAATTTATTGAAAAAAACATGAAAAATGTGAAAAACAGATGATTCCCTTTCATTCACGTTTTCCCACATCTTAAAAATTAGGAAAAACATGCAAAACAAAAATGTCCTAAGGCTGGGTTCACACTAGCGCTTGAAATACGTTCTGGTTTTCCGTCCACGAACCTGCTTAACAAATGCGGAGGCTAAAGTCCTGCGAGCAGCGCTTTTCTCTGCTCATTTTTCACCTTCTTTGGGTGGAAACCGGGCAGAGACCCGGCCGACCCCATTATAGTCTATGGGTTTCCGTGGGTAACTGCTTTTTTAAGCGAATTAGGTTTCCGTTCCCCAAGTGAACCCCCCAAACAGAAACCCAAATGCAGGTGTGAACCTAGCGGAAGAATGAAGCCCCCTGTATCACCAAAAAAGATGCAAAAATGATTAAATTAACCTAAATGAAAAAAAAAAATGTTATAGACCTCACAACTTCTGAAAATATGTCCGGTCAAGAAGCAGGGAAAATGGTGCGGTAATGAAGGGGTTAACAAATAATTTGATAATCCAGAAAAATTGTCAGCTGTCTCTGCAGTTACAATTCTCAGTAGATCCTTGCCGTCTGTACAGTATGTGCTGCTAATACAACATATCTGCACTTCCAGGATTATGACAGCTCAGATATATTTCGCTCATATTACCCTCCCGGTACGGTATTACCTGCAGCACGCCAGCTGTTGCTACACTACAATTCCCAGGATGCACAGCTAGCGGCGGCCGCACTAATTCAAGCTCTAGATTTCAACAACTGATTGGAAGGCAATTTGCATCCCTGTTCCAAGTCTGCGCAGCCCCCACACGCGGCGCGGCGGAGAGCGTAATTATCAGGAAAATGTTTCTTGATTTGCAAGGAAACCAAAACATACAAATGTTTGCAGTAAACACAAAAACAACTACTTAAGGGAATCACACGGAAAATTGTTCCTTAAAGTGCTGGTCTCTGGAAATCAACTGGAATCTTACACTTACTCCTGGAAGGAAGTCAATATCCTGAGTGATCCGTAACAGCAGGGCAGGCATGTAATTGTGTGAGACCAATTATGGGCTGACAATCCTTCTATACTAGGAGGAAAGCGCTCCCCCACCTTGCCCCTCAGGGTGGTGACTGACAGGCTACTGTATATAGATGTGTACACGGCACCCTGGCAGTGTCTGCAGAGAGAGGTGGGGGGAATGCTCTGCTCATGAATACACTGGACTCATATACTACATATACTATGTATCCAGTTTGTTCTTTCAGTTCTTTACATCCCATGAACAGGATTTGGAAGAAATGTCTGATGGGTGGGTGTCCGATTGCCGGGACCCCTGGCCATCTTGAGAATGGGGGATTGGAATGGTGGTGGCCCCACCACACCATTCACATAGAACCAATGGCCTCCTGTTCTCCCAATCCTGTGGATAGAGGATAAATGCCTATAGGGTGACCCTTTTAAGTGCTCCTAGTAGTTATTACGCTGCTAAGAGAACTTGCCTGTAGTTGTAGCATGTTGCCCATACATAAGGTGGCATATTAAAGGGGTTTACTAGGATAAATGGAGAACCCAGGGGTGGTCAGAGATGGTGATATTCAACCATCCCCAGGCAATGAATTCCCTGACTCATTCCAGTGCCAGGACTGGGAGTGCTGAGGATCACATGATCGAGGAGGACGATCACTGGCGATCACATGTGCAGTACTGATGATGTCATCGGTGACCACTGATACTAGAAATTGTCCACTGTAGTCAAGTAAGTCTTAACACCTCCAGCCTGGCTAGCCGAATGGAGTAGAGTATTGCTCCTTTTTTTACACCACCCTCGGCCTCCTCATTTATCCTGGAAAACCCTTTTAAACTGATACATTTGCGTTATAGGATATGTAGACTTTTAGAGCCTTTGTTTTGCTTAAATGTATCTAAAATAACACATGAAAAATATTCTTGATATGGCATCATTTGTGTACGCAACTCATCTAATGTGTTTCCATGGCTACAGACTACAAACAAACTCTGTGTAGTCGGATCCTGCAGTCACCATATACTTGTTTCCATCTGCAATATGGGTTTTTACGTATTTGTAGACTGTAACCATCTATGTCTGTACAGGACACAAAATGGAAGGTTTTTTACCAATAAAATTCTAATTTCTATGTTGGGCGTGTTGAGGCAGTGCACGGAAATGGTTGTACATGATATAATAGTGATACAGTGTTATTGGCTACACAATTTCCTTAATATCCACGCTATCTGCTGCCTTCTGCAGTATATTATGTTACCTGCACCATTTCGTCCTGGATGCTGAGATCCATCTGCACCGGGTACACGACGCTGACTACTGGGACTCCATATCGTTCATAATTAATTTTCAGCTGCCAGGAATCTGTATGGATTTTTTTTTTCACCAGCATTAACAAGTTCTTGTGGGATATGTGTCAGGTTTAGTGTCTGAGGACTAAACACAAACCTGAGAGCAAACAAATCCCCCATTAAACGCTGGATGAGGCAGAACGTATAGGAGGACGCACTTTACCATCCATTATCTTGTCTGTTGCCAGAAATAGGCTAAAAATTTAAAGGGGTTATCGAAATTTTTAAAAAAAATTGGTGGTTTACATTTAGGATAGGCCATTCATATCAGATCGGAGGGGTCCAGCTCTCACCCTATTATTTGTGGCCTTAATGGGGTTGTCTGTAGATAGACATTGATGTCATATTGCTAGGATATTCCCTACCAATGGCAGATCCAGACACTATGACCCCTAAGAAAAGAGGGGTATTGGTGGTAAAGGCAGTGGCATCTCATGTTAGACATGGATATGACGGGCCAACCATGTATCATTTATAGTACTGTTCTCCTCATATTGGAAAAAGACACTTTATGGGCCCCTAAGGCTCTTGGGTCCAGATGCAATTGGGAGTAAATTGGGATCACAGTGGTCAGATGGTTAATATATGTCATGATTTATGGGAAGCTCTTGTTTATTTTCTTAGGCTAGGTTCACATCTTGCGCTAGGCTCTCCATTGTTCAGGTCCACCGGGGAACCCGAGCGACAGAGAACCGGACCGCTGAAACAGTGGTTACCTGCAAACACCAATGGACCCCATTGACAATGTCCACCGTTGTCATAGTGAAAGCGTCGGAAAGAAAATTCCACCATGCAGGACTTTCCTCTCCAACGATTTCTAGCGGTTCCTGTGGCGAGGAGACTCCACAGCAGATGTGAACGCTTAGCTGGAGAGAGCCATGGTTGCTGACTATAACTTAGTTATCTGGCACCCCATTCAAATGAATGTCCGACCACTGCTCCATTCAGAAATGGGGACAAAACTCTCCTGATCGTTGGGGGTCTTAGTGGCGAAATCCCTACTGATCTGCAAGTTATAACTTGTTAAGATAGGAATACCCCCTTAAAGTCCTCATATATATAAATCTAACAGTGTCCAACGAAAAAAAAAGGATTGGCAGCGCAGAGGGTGTAAGCGCACACCAGCGCACTGCTTTAAAAACCCATTCAAATGAATGGGTTTTTAACCAATGCGCCGCTGACCGGTCTGTATCCGACGCCAATCCAGTTCGCCGAGATTTTAACTGGATTGGCGACGGACGGACACCAAGCGCAGGTGTGAACCCACCCTTATACTTATGGAGACCTCCCAACTCTCCGCTGACAAAAGTTGGGTCAAAGAAGAATTGGGCAGATGAATTTTAATGTCCGAGTCTGTCGAGATGTGTTACTAGAACACATATATGGCCAAACCAAGAATGCATCTGTATGGGAGATCGGGAGGAATAGCTGCTATTGAAGACGTATGGGCACCTATAGGCTCTTAGTGTCACTTTCATGATTTACACTGCTGCTCTGCTTATTTGTTTCTAATTTGTGTCAAATTACAAGAGTCTTCTGTGACAATTTGAGGAACGTAACTAGCAGTCAGAAAGGATATTCCATGATGTCACAGATACATGATAGAGAAAGAGTTTCCATGAGCTTGTGCCACAACCAATGTTATCAACAAAGTAGCTGCCAACGCCCTTTAGGGCCATAAAACCCTCCTGGGTCAACTCGAAGATGTAAGAGTATCCTATGGGCATTGACTCCACCAGCAATGAGCCGCTTACGTTATATGGATGTTAACTTGTTGTTCACGGAATATTCTGAATAATATTATTGTGGAAAATATTAAGCTCATGGCGTTTCAATGGCGCTTTTCTAGAGGTAGACTAGGGGTATAATTATCATGTGCCGTTATTATACAGACCTGTCATCAGGTAAATTATAGGTGCAGCAGAAATAGAACATTAGGTATAATGAGAGCGGAACATGTGAAGTAGGGATCTGGAACATTCACAGACAGGGGGTTTATGATCTCATATGGTGGCTTTCGATTAACACTTAGCAATGAATCGCAAATGTTAAGATCATTAAGTTAGAAAGACGGGAAAGTATTCCGATTGCAACTAGAAATTACCAGATCCAATGTTACCAGATCTTGGAGGATTTCCCTTAAACATCGGGTCTAAGGGGGTTTCTAATGAAAAGTATTGGCCAGGAATTTTTTATTTATGGCCTATCCTTAGGATCGATGGAGCTGCCATGGATCAGTTGTTTGGGGAAGCTTCTGACGCCCATACTACACTTAGTACAGTGCTGGAAGTCGTTGGCTCTGGTCCCAGTATAGTGGCCGGGCGCCATCACTGCAGGACAGCTCCCATTGAAGTTGGCCCCCCACCATTCAGATCTTGATGGCCTGTTCTAAGGATGGGCCTTAGATAAAAAATTTCTGGCTACCCCCTTTAACTACTTAAGGACCACACTATGTATATATACGTCCCTCACTAAGAGGCTTTAAACCTTTGCAGAGCTCCATAGCCACTGGGTGTTTGTTGTATTATACAGCAAGGACCTGGCAGCAGTGTCCACGACTGGAGACAACTCCAGTCATCCACAATTAACCCCTTAAATGATGTGGCCAAATCTGGCCACGGCATATGAGATGTTATATTCACCTTCAGCCTCCTGTTTGCTTATGGATCAGCTCGGGAGCCTTCCAGGCCTGGTAATGCTATAGGACTGCTCAGATCTGCCTGTGGCAGGGCTCAATAGTAACACAAGGATTCTACCATAGACTGCAATACTGTAGTATTGCAGTCTATGGTATAATCAATCTAATGAGTTCAAGTCCCCTAGATGGGGGATAAACAAATTTTTTATTTTTTTTTAAAAAAAAGGTTTTTTCAAATATAAAAAAATCACATTAAAATATAAAAATTAAAATAGTAAATAAACAAAAATAAACATAAATAAATTATGTATTGCCCACACAATTAAAATATAAAAATATTTATTCCTTTCACTGAATGCAGCAACGGAAAAGCAAATCAAAATGAACCAATCTCAGTTTTTTTGCCATTTGGAAAAATAAAAAAAGTTATAGATTTTTGGAAGGAAACAAAAGACAAAAACACAGAAATGAAAAATGTCATGGTCCTGATGTCCTGTTAGGGCATACGGACATCATAAAAGGGGTCCCTCACTTGGGATCCCCCTCTATCAGGATGGCGGCGGGAACAACCTCCCTGCCCAGTTCTGCCAAAAACTGTCTGCAAGAACCGAGAAGAACTGATGGAAGGGAAAGGGCAAAGGTCACACCGAATATTGATGGGTTTTACATTTCTCCTTTCTTCATTCACTTCGATTGACAAAAATAAACTCCACACCTGCCTAAAACTTTTGCTTCCTACTGTATATGAGTAAATTATATAACATAAAAGTTTACGAAATCCGCTTTAAGCAGCGACTTATGCTCTGGCTTTTTGGTTTTTCAGTTTTGGAATAAGAAAACCAATAAAACCAAGAACGTTACTTTCTTGGAAAATTGTCTCGAATAAAAGCTGCGCCGCAACTTTTTACTTTCGGCACCCTGGCATGGAATACATAATCATTGCAGTTGGGAAACCAAGGCGACAGTGATCCCTACTGATAAAAAGATACAAAATGCTGCGCTGGAACTTTTTACCTTACAGGACTTATTTCTCATCATGACACATCGATGTCTTTGCTAACAACATGATGCAGGCTGGAGGTGGGAGCCAGATTTTCTTTGCGAGCACATGGTGGGATCAAGGTGTAGTAATGTGAATGTCAGCATCTTAGTTGAGTCAAAACTTGGATAAGTCAGTCCCGCTGCTATGGGAACTGTTTTAAGCACATCATGCAGTCACCTTAGTTTGAAAACATGAAAACAAAGCTTTTTAGCAGAATTTTTTGCATAAGGGTTTTTTTTTTTTTTAAAGGGGTTCTTTGCTATTTTGCAAACCTTTTTGTTTACGCTACTGGATCAGCTGCTGCTCAAAACAATCAGTGTGGGAAGTGTTCAATTCCCCTGCAGCACCCCCGCAGGCAAAATCAAGTATTACATGGGTCCATGTAGAAATGTATCAGGTCCTTTACAGAGAGATACTCGTTGTGGCCACTCTCTGTTACTGGTAGTCCCTCAGAATGTCCTAATAGGATAGTTGAAATTATAATTTAATAGGCAAGACCCAATAAAATTTGGATTATACAGGCAAAATAATGTTTGCAATTATATGTTTATAATTAGATATTTTTACAATGACTCTGAAAATAAAATGGTCACAAGATACCTAAGGGATCAGCTTTAATCTGTAGGGGAACCCAGAAGCAGGTGTTCAATTTCCCTACAGCACCCCCACTGGTGAACTAAAGTATTACATGGATCCATTACATGTTCAAGACATGCCAATGAACCAAGAAGGTCTGGACTTAGGCCCGGTTCACATCTGTGTTCGGGGAGTCCGCCTGAGGACCCCCCCAAATGGAAACCTATACGAATAAAAAGCGGTTTACCTGGGAAACTCACGGACCCCATAGACTATAATGGGGTCTGTGTGGTTTCCGCACGAAACATGACGAGAGGAAAGTGAACCGGGCCTTACAAAAATTCCCAAAAAAGGTCCCAAGTGAATCAATGATACTCAGTTTTGTCAGAGTTTATACGGTTTCTTAGCTCCTAAGACTGGATCATTAGTTTCTATATAATTGGCTATAGGGCCCGGCAAGAAATTCTCTTTTTCCTTTTTCTTAATCCATAAAAACATTCCCTTCTAAAATGTCAAAATCTAACTCACTGTCATTAGTCTTCTAGATCAACAGGATCACTTGTCATTTTTGGTAGCCCGTCAAAGAGAGCTTGTCTTCCTTTGTTAGTTTATTGCCCCGTGGGTCATTGTCGGGCAGAACAGTGTGTCATTTGGCTTTGCCAGTGGATCATTAGGCTGCTTTGACTAGCCTGCCTGTCTACTGAAGTCAAGTTGCTGTAGCTCAGCCATCACACTGTAGATCTATAAAAATCTGGGTCTCCTTGTCCTTGGAATCATTATACTTAGCTTTTGTTCTGCTTCGTGACAGCTTGTTTCCAGCCGATGAGATGGCGGTCTAGAATTTACTAAAAGAAAATACCCATGTGGTACCCGCGATATTTAGAAATGAACTAAAACATAATGTTTCAAGGGAAAATTATTGATATTTTATGCACGGACAACTTTCACTTCTGAACATATCATAGCATGGCCTCGGAGGTATCGGGTCCTCCACCCTGGTGTCGGTTCATGGCTTCATACCCCTCTTCTCGACACTAATGTATCACCTATATTTTTCATAGTTACCACCAGATTACGATACATTTCCCTTTTTTGCTAATCTGTTTTAATTTTTGTACTTTTTGAGGGCAGCCATCTTGACCTCAACATTCAGACTTATGGGTTACCATAGCCACATGGACTATAAGAACTTGTAATCTGGAAAGGTTTATTGATCACTATTGGAGATGTTGTGGGCATGCTCTGTGACCTCTGCAGAGGTCACTGTACAGGGAGGGGGAGGAAGTAAATTGTGCCTATCACCAATTGTGAATAGTGGATCCTGTGTTCTCTATATTACCTGTCATTGTTATCATGATTGTGATGATAACAAGATGACTGCTGAGTGATCTCTACAGAACAGGAAGTATCACACTATCATTAGGCTTAGTGGCCAGAGTGAAAACTGCTGGATTTTTGTTTTTAAAGAATACCAAAATTCTTTAAAAATTGGTATAATATAAAAATGTGGTAATTTTCCGATAACACATTCCCTTTAAAGAGGTATTCTCATCTGGAAGAGCAAATCCCTTCTCTGGGACACTCACTTAATGGGGCGAATGGGCTTTGGTGAACCCTATTAGCCAATTTATGGCCGTCCTAGTACCTAGGTCATGTGCAACTCTCTTTATTGGAGTTCATGGGAATTGCAGAAAGATAGTTCCAGTTAAGGGAAACTATGCCGTGTAAAACTAATTAAAGGGAATGTCACCAAAAATTATCTACTTTTTAAGCAAATACATTTTTAAGTAAACATATTTTTTAAAGAATTTTTCATAATTTTTAAAAATATTTTTCATGTCACCATATATATATATATATATATATATATATTTATTTATTTGCATATGCTGCAATATTGACTCTTGCCACTAGTTAAATAATAGACTGGCATTTGTCAATTCTGTAGGGGTTTTTCTTCACAACACTCACTTATATGTCAAACAAGACAAAATGGGTTGAAATATAAGATAACACCTCTATAGATAAAACCACTGAGCCATCATTACATCACTACCCACGATGGATGATGTCACAGCTTATCTCCTCCCCCTTCCTGCACAAAGCATGTCAAGAAAATTCTCCCATAGACCTCAATGAGTTGGCTCCAGTCTATTGCCTATGGCCATGACTATGCTGTAAAGGAGATCACTAAATGCTGTTAACAAAGCAGAGGAGAAGCTCAGACAAGATGGCCACCCCCATAATCTTGGACAGAAAATAGAATAAAAAAAAATTACAATCAGAAAAACATCTGGTTTTAATAAAATCTGTTTTTATAAAAAAAAAATAATTCCTTTTTAGTACAAAGATTGTTTCTGTCCTGGGGGTTCTTATTTAGGTTTGTAGGTCAGGGGTAACACGTGTCATGTCCACTCTGTGGTTTAGATCTGGGCCAACGCTGAATTTTAAGGTTGAGTAAATGACATCAATATTGTGTCTCCGATGCTCGGATTGGTGACCTACATATGTCTATCTATAACGCTTGCTTCCAACCTCCGGTGCACAAACATATTGAACATTTTTGGAAATGAGGGAGCAGAGGGCCCCGCTGAAAGCACTGTACATGGGGCCCCTGCCCTCCAGCAGATCAGCATAGATCAAGTCTTTCTGTTGCTCTTACAATCCATCTGTAGCTACGAGATGTTAATATCATTAGTTTAGCAATCCCATACACAGTAGGAACCTGATGGAATTTATCACCCCCACCCCCAAATTGCTTAAAGAGGACCTTTCACCACCTCCACTTATTCTATATCTTAGCATCTGATCCACTGATTCTGGCCCAGTTGGAATTTTCTCTCTAGCCCCACCATTCCTGAGCAACAAATGCAGATAGTTTTGGTGCCTGATGTGCTATTTAAGCTCTGTACTATCAGGTGGGCGGTGTCAGGCAGGGGGCGTGATTCAGAGCTCCAATCAGAGGCAGTCAGTGTCAGAGCTCAGAATCACACCCCCTTGCCTGCTCCTGCCTGACCCCGCCCTCCTGACAGTACAGAGCCTAAATAGTATATCAGGCACCAAAAATGACAGCACTGATTGCTCAGGAACGGTGGGGTCTAAAGAGAAAAGTTCAGCTGTGCCGGAATCAGTGGAGCAGCCACTATTACGTGTATAAGTGGACTTGTTGGAGGTGGTGAAGGGTTCTCTTTAAGCAGCAATTCCTGACAAGTTTGGTAGCAAATAAACAGTGTTTTTTTTCACAGTTCTTCCATTTGCACTCTTCATTCTACATATTAGAGAGATTAAGACTCCACATGACAGACATGGCAGGTGAATGACAGTCGGTCATGAATGCGACATGTGGTTGGGGGGCAGAGAGCTGGTAGATGAAATCTCTCCTGTCACTTATAGAGAGTCACAGGACCTCGGCATGTCGCTTCTCTCCTCGTGCGTTCCTTATTTTGCCGTTGCCTAGCCCTGGCTGACTGCGCTGCCTTTTATTCAGTCAAATTACATTTGTCCCTTATAATAAATCAGCGAGGCTGTTTATTCCCCCACGGGCTGAATATGAGGTGTCCGCTTTCCATTTAACATAATAGACCGCAGCACGAAGAGCTTGTTCATCCACCTTCTATACTTTTACGTTCCATTTTTCAGCAGGAGCTATGTAATACTTCATTTCACCTGTGGTGGCGCTGTAGGGATATAGAACACTTGTTATGTGTAGGATTCTACATATAAAATCATCAAGGGTTGCAGGGACCTTTTTAACCCTTTAAAACATGGCATCTAGCAGCAGGTGTGGAGCCATTGTGCCACTTAACTAGTTTAACTTTGGGGTAACTCCTGAGGGCATTGTCTAAGTGGTTCCCCTTTAACCCCTATACAGGGATCTGCACTTCATTCTAGGGAACCATCAGGTTGCTACTTCTAGGAGTAATCCCCGTGTAGGTGACTGCTGGCCCCGAGAGGTTGAAAGACACTGGCCTGTAAGACTTAGGGATCAAGCAGCAGCGGAGTCCAGGGAATGGCCAAGGTCAGGGCTGGCAGAGTTTGTGCATATTCAGAAGTAAGGGGGGCAGTGTTTGTGCATAGTCAGAGATGGGGGCAGTGTCTGTGCATAGTCAGAGGTCAGGGAGGGAAGACTTTGTGCATAGTCAGAGATGGGGGGCAGAGTTTGGCATAGTCAGAGGTCAGGGGCAGCAGAGTTTGTGCATAGTCAGAGATGGGGGCAGTGTCTGTGCATAGTCAGAGGTCAGGGAGAGAAGACTTTGTGCTTAATCAAAAATGGGGGCAGAGTTTGTGCATAGTCAGAGGTAACAGGCAGCAGAGTTTGTGCATAGTCAGAGGTCAGGGCTGGCAGAGTCTGAGCATAGTTAGAGGTCAGGGAGGGCAGAGTTTGTGCATAGTCAGAGGTCAGGGGGCAGAGTTTGTGCTTATTCAGAGGTCGGGGGACAGAGTTTGTGCATAGTTAGAGGTCGGTGGGGCAGAGTTTGTGCATAGTCAGAGGTCAGGGCTGGCAGAGTCTGTGCATAGTTAGAGGTCAGGGAGGGCAGAGTTTGTGCGTAGTCAGAGGTCAGGGGGCAGAGTTTGTGCTTAGTCAGAGGTTGGGGGGACAGAGTTTGTGCATAGTTAGAGGTCGGTGGGGCAGAGTTTGTGCATAGTCAGAGGTCAGGGCTGGCAGAGTCTGTACATAGTTAGAGGTCAGGAAGGGCAGAGTTTGTGCATAGTCAGAGGTCAGGGAGGGCAGAGTTTGTGCTTGTTTAGAGGTCAGGGGGGGCAGAGTTTGTGCATAGTCAGAGGTCAGGGAGGGCAGAGTTTGTGCTTGGTTAGAGGTCAGGGAGGGCAGAGTCTTACATAGTTAGAGGTAAGGGAGGGCAGAGTTTGTGCTTAGTCAGAGGTCAGGGGGGCAGAGTTTGTGCATAGTCAGAGGTCAGATAATAGGTTGGGGGAGCATAGAACAAACTTAGAGGTCAGTAACAAGCTGGACCTAGATATGGCTATGCTCCAAGAGAACTGGTCACCTCTCCTGACATGTCTACTTCAGTAAATTGTATTCCACTATATGGTGTGCCATTCCTCCGTTAATCCTCCAAAAAATTTATGAATAGATTGACAACTGGATGATACCAGTTGGACATTGTCAAACCAGTGCAGGGACGCCCCCCCTCCCTCCCCTAGGACAAGAGAAATGGTAAAACCCAGTTGTCAATTTATTAATATTAGGAGGAACAACAGAGGAACGGCACAACATAGGGTTATAAGAAATGCTCCAGAATTGTTACTTCATGGGGAATACAAGTATTTCGTAGCTCAGGCATGCCGGGAGAGGTGTCAGGACTTCTTTGCTCTGTTTGCTATGGCTTATTGGTTTTGGATATGACTTTGTAACTTGCTCGGATTTTCTGTACTTGTTTCCCTGCTGGATTTAGCAGAGTCCGATGAACTTTGTAGCAGTCTTAGGTCTGTTTATTTCCTGAACAGAATATTCTATATATAGCAAAAAACAAGGCTCTAGGAGAGTAGCCCGAGGCTAGTCAGCCCTAATAGGGTCATGTCTGTGCTGGCTGTGTGCTATGACTGTTACATTGGTATATATGGAGTCATCTTATATATATAATCTATAGAAACGGAATAATACCAAAACTCCCATAATGCCAGTGACTAGTTATATCCAGGCTGGCTGATCAGTACGGTCACCTGCGGGAGTCGTCACCCAGCTTTCTCATCCCTCTGAACAGCAAATTAGCCTAGTTATGGAGTATTAATACAGGGAGCCCCGACCCAGCGCTGAACCCCCAGTAGAGTAGCAAGCCATAGGCTTCCTGTGAATATAGGCCGCACGTCACCATAGCCCTATGGCCTACACGGTCCCGAGAATACAGATAAGATGTCCCTCAGTACAGACGGTGCAATGACATCACTGCATTGAGCCTTCTGCGGCAGGGCAGGGTACTGTGTGCAATTGGGGATCGGGGGTAGGTGAGTGTTATTTTTAATTTTTATTGCTTTATTTTGTGCACATTAGTGGAGAATATTAGTATAAGGGGGCGTCAGGGACATTGTGGGCGATATTAATATAAAGGGGCGTCAGGGAACTTTAGGGGAGATATTAATATAAGGGGCATCAGGGAACTTTAGGGGAAATATTACTATAAGGGGGTATCAGGGGACCTTAGAGGGGAATCAGGGACATTGTGAGCAATATTAATATAAGGCAGCATTAGGGAACTTTAGAGGAAATATTCATATATGAGGGGCATCAGGGGACCTTAGAAGGGCATTAGGGACACTGGGGGGGAATATTAGTATAGCGGGGCATCAAGGGACCTTATGGGGGATATTAACATAAGGCAGGAAATCAGAGGGAATATTAATAGAAGTGAACATAATTTATTTAAAGGGAAGATACATATTGGGGACAGTTCCACATCACCATAACAGAGCATGGCATGCTTCAAAGGGGAAATCGGCACTCTAAAAATTTTTGCATGCTGATCAGGTGCTAAAAATCTGAATCCCACTCCTGCCCCTACCCAGTCTGGCACCATGTTGTGCAGCAGAGCAGCAGTGAGTCCTCCATATAGCTCTATCCTGTGTATATGTTGTGCAGTAGTCTCAACTTAAGGTAAGAATAACCATCCTGAAAGAAACCAGAGATGATACAGCAGAGTGGAGTTTGCAGTGAGGTTTAGATGAGTCTAGCTGGACCAGGTGCACTGGAGAGCATGGGCTGACTAGAAGAGTGTAGTCCTAGGCAAGGGCCGACTGACAAGGACCGTCCACTTGACAGTAGAGAGCATGATTGTGCTGAAACTAATAGAAATAATTACTTGGAAATGGTAGAGTCTAGAGAAAAAAATTCCAACCACTCTGGAGCCAGTAGGATGTAAAAAGTTGTAGCTGATGAAGGTGGCGATAGGTCCCCTTTAACACTGTCAGTACAGAAAGTATCAGGCTAAGGACAGGGCCTTTTGACAAGGAGGTTTTGCTATCACCCCTGACATTTTTTAAAATATATTTCCAGGAGGAATAACAGAGGGCACAATGCAGATTTCTAAAAAAAAAAACAGACAGAAATGTTTTTTTTTTTTCTTATTGGGATTACAAGCATGTACTAAACCTACTGGAACAGAAATGCACTATTTTGTCTGGCCCTAATATAATGACGATTGCTCGGCAATACAACCTTATTTTTGCACTGTCCAAATATCCCCTTGTTTGGTTGATATACAATGCTACGGCGAAACATATGTGCTGAAATCCTGCGTGTTCAATGAATCAAACATGGCCACAGAAGTAGGTCTGTTAGTGCATAATTTATGAGCTGGTAGAAGCTCTGTAATCTCTGCGCAGCCATTAGGCCTCCTGCTCTAGTATAATAACCCTCAATTCACACATAACAGATTTTCCAGTTATTTCCTCACCGAAAATACATTTTCTCTGATCAAAGGCTTCATCTCATCCAATATCAGCCCTGGATATATGCAAAAGAGAAATTTTTTGTGTACAGTCCATTTAGATGTGAAGGCATTTTCCATTACGCAGACTAATTTTTATTATACAAGTAGCAGAGCGGAATGCACAAGGTTTACCTTGCTGGTATGACAAGGAAAGAGTGATTTCCACAGGTCTGGACAGGAATACCATATCTTCAATTGAATGGGACCGAGTTGCAAACAGGCCATGTGACCATTGAGTTTAGGGGAAGAAACACTTGCCCAAGTACTGTGCTGCTTCGATTAGCTGATCAGTGGGGGTGCCTGGGTGTTGGACCCCCACCCATCTGACCTCTCCTAAGTCCTGAAAAATCTCTTTAATTTCTGCAAGTTCAGTGTTTATGTGACTCACCTCTCATTCTAATGTATTAACAGTAATGCAAGTATGTTATTCATGTTCCAGATACAGTAGAGCTGCAGACCGGTCACAGTCACTGTTTTTACAAATCTGCCATCTTACATTTCAATTACTTCTCTTTCTCCTCCTCTGCCCTTCTTCCCTGTTAGTAGATTACTGTGATCACGTCTCTTTTCCACAGCACACAGTCTACCTACGTAAATCAGCGCTGAGGCTGCTGTGATCACAAGACTAGCTACTTTTTTTTTTTTTTTTATTGTTATTTCTCTCAATGTATCTTTTTTTAGAATGTTTTAATGAAATAAATTATGATTTTGACATATAAAGGAATGGTTCATGATTTTTTTGTAAGACTTATATTTGATATGAGTGTTCTTCATTGAACTCTAGACATTTTTTTTTATTAATCATTTATACCAAGCATCATCTTTACTCCCGAGTTATTCTCTGATAACTAGGGCACTATCGGGTATTCTGATAACTAGGGCACTGGCGCTATCGGGCAATCTGATAACAAGGCACTATGGCACTATCGAGCACTCTGATAACTGGGACACTATGGCACTCTCGGGCACTCTGATAACTAGGGCTCTATTGGGCACTCTAACTATGGCACTATCATGCACTCTAATAACAATGATAACTAGGGCACTGTCAGGTACTATGATAACTAGGGCACCAGTGGAGCTCTCTGATAACTAGGGCACCAATGGGGCTCTCTGATAACGGACACTATCAGGAACTATTATAACTAGGGCACTGGCACGTCGGGTACTCTGATAACTAGAGCACCAATGGGGCTCTCTGGGAACTAGAACCGGGTACTCTGATAACTAGAGCACTGGGGCTTCGGGAGCTCTGATTACAAGGCATTATGGCACTATCTAGCACTCTGATAACTAGGGCACTATTGGGTACTCTGATAACTAGGGCACTGGCACTATTGGACTCTTTGATAACTAGGACACTATGGCACTATCGAGCACTCTGAAAACTAGGGCACTATCGGGCACTCTGATAACAAGGGCACTGGCACTATTGGGCTCTTTGATAACTAGGACACTACACTAGGGCACTATTGGGCACTCTGATAACTAGGGCACTATTGGGCATTCTGATAACTAGGGCACTATCGGACTCTTTGATAACTAGGACACTATGGCACTATCGAGCACTCTGATAACAAGGGCAATGGCACTATTGGGTACTCTGATAACTAGGACACTAGCGGGCACTCTGATAAAGCACTATTGGGCACTATGGCATTATTTGGCACTATTGTGCACTATGCAATAACTAATATCAGTATCTGGGACTTTATTTAAAGGAACAGAAGGCATTTTTTAAAAGATGAATGGGAGATGAATGAAGACAACACAAGAGATTGGCAGACAAGTTTTATAGGACACACTAAGAGAAAATTGTGCTAAAAGCAGGTGTGAAGATTTCAATACATTCATTAGCACAAAAGTAGTAAATTTCAAGTCGGATGTGTGAATGACGAAGTCTATGGATAATTTTAGCTACCAAGTGCTAAGAAACTTCCCCAAGTCGTGACAATTCAGGGAACTGAGATTTTTTATTGATTTTCTGCAAACTCTGCTTCTTGTACAAGGTTGGACTGGCCAAAGAGAGTACCAGAAGAACCTTCGGTAGACCCAGGCTCAAATACAATGAACCCCAAACTCCAGCAGAAGAAAACCCCATTTAGGAGTGCTGTGGGCATGCTCTGTGACAGGTGCGGAGGAGGAGGGGAGGGGAAGGAGGTGAGCTGTGTCCATTGGCTATTGAGAATGAAGGATCCTTGATCCTGACTGTCTTAGTAATCCTGACTGATAGCGATCTTCAGGCTGCTGATATCATTAATATGGTGGACATTTATGGATCCAACTCTTTCCATCCTTCAATAGATGCCCCTTCACTGATTCCGAGGCAGTTGGAATTTTTTCTCTAGCCCCCACCATTCCTGACCAATTAATGCTGTTAGTTTAAGAACCCAATCACTTTCTACTGTCAGGTGGGCGGCCCCAGGCTATCTGCTCCAGCCAAGGACCGCCCACCTGACAGTAGAGAGCCTAATTAGAATATTGGGTGCTAAAAGTGACAGCACTGATTGCTCGGGAATGGATTTTCCGGTTATTGAGGGGGATATAATGTATTATATGCAGAAAACCTGAAGGTGTTCCATTTTATTGATGCTGTAATAAGAATATCTTTAGCTGTAGATGCCGCAGAATACGAGGCAGTGGCAGATGACATGTTCGGAGGCGTCTGGAGCTATGATTATGATTTATTTGCTAGACTAATCTGACTAGTGTACAGGACTGAGGCAATGATCACTGTTCTCTTAATGTTCATCCGGCACAACAAGGTGAATTTCTCGTCCGCCTGAGAGGATTTACCCGGCGAGTGATTGCTGTTTTCCACACCTTGGAGTAAAATTCATCTCCCATTGCTTTGGGTCCTTGTAAAGCTTTGCATGCCGTTCTAGCAGCAGAAAAGTATGCGTTTTATCACTTTGACTGAAATTTCATATTCTAAAACCCTTGAGCTAGTTGCTACGGTAACCAGGGTAAATAAGTGGCATAATCGGTCAGTGTGTCCCTCCTACAAGTCGCGCTGACATCGTCTCTATATAATGACACACTTCAATGGCTCAGACCGGTTTACAAACATTCAGAGAAAAAGAGGAGTTTGTAGAGCGAGTGAAACCAAAGAGTAGAATCCGGAGGTCAAAAATTTGTGGAGGGCGCAATGTTAGACTGACCTCACCCGATGGTAAGAATCAGTGATGTGTGGTCTACGGCACTGTCCATAGTCTATCGTAGTCTCTCCATCACACCCTGCTCTGGTCTGTCTCTTCTCTGTCCCCTGCTCTGGTCTGTCTCTTCTCTGTCCCCTGCTCTGGTCTGTCTCTTCTCTGTCCCCTCCTCTGGTCTGTCTCTTCTCTGTCCCCTGCTCTGGTCTGTCTCTTCTCTGTCCCCTGCTCTGGTCTGTCTCTTCTCTGTCCCTTACTCTGGTCTGTCTCTTCTCTCCCCCCTGCTCTGGTCTGTCTCTTCTCTGTCCCCTCCTCTGGTCTGTCTCTTCTCTGTCCCCTGCTCTGGTCTGTCTCTTCTCTGTCCCCTGCTCTGGTCTGTCTCTTCTCTGTCCCTTACTCTGGTCTGTCTCTTCTTTGTTCCCTGCTCAGATTTGCTTTTTCTCTAGCCCCCAGCTCTGGTCTGTCTCTTCTCTACCCCCAGCTCTGGTCTGTCTCTTCTCTACCCCCAGCTCTGGTCTGTCACTTCTATACCTCCTCCTCCAGTCTGTCTCTTTTCTATCCCCTGCACAGGTCTGTCTCTTCTCTACCCCCTGCACAGATCTGTCTCTTCTCTACCCCCTGCACAGGTTTGTCTCTTCTCTACCCCCTGCACAGGTCTGTCTCTCCTTATACCCCCAGTCTCTCTATCACCCCCTGCATTGCCCTGTTTCTCTTCCACCCCTGCTCCAGTCGGCCTCTCCTTCTCCCTTCAGTTTCACTCCTGTCTTTATTTCTTATCTGAGTGATTTCAGTCTGTACTCCGTACACAAGCAGTGTCAGTTTACAATGAAGTCTATGGAGAGGTGAGGAGGAAAAGGGGAGAGAGAGATGAGGAAGAGACAGCATTAAATGAGACATTTCTGTCATGAGGCGGATAGAAATTCCTGATAATCCAGCGGTGTTGTGAAAGAGAACTGTCTCTCTATAGTGCAGACGTCTCTCTCTCTGCTGTGAGGAGCTCTCCCTTCCTCCCCCTCCCCTTTCCATAGACTTCTATTGTACAGCTTTAATCACAAGCCCTTTTTTTTAATAAAATACATTACAAAGTTTCTTCCCTTTACCTACACTATGGATTTATGATATAATAACAGTTTAGTTACACTGTAATGGATATCAGATATTGATACTACGTTACTGTTTGTGTGTAATTGAGCTCTGTCATCTACTACATAAGACGATGACTGATTCCTCCGCTATAAATACAGAACAGGACACGATCTCGTCTCCCTATTCCGTCAAACACGTGATGGCGCTGATCATTTTGTGGCTTATAAATTACTGTATGGCTTTTGGTGGAGTCTCGTGATTGATGTATTGAATACGGCGTAACCATCACACAGAACTATTTATACGCTATATCAGTGCATCTTTTATTTCTCTCGACATCCAGGCGATCTTAACCTTTGGTCGTCATAGAAACACCCGCTGGTGATGCTCAGATGTGACACTCCTGCAGGGATCCCTACGGTGGATTTGTCAATATCAAATACTGTAGCTATAAATTCTACTTCACTTGGTGTCAGCTCATTCCCAAATCATTTTCTCTTTATGGAAAGTTCGGGCAGCTGCACAGCGAGACCTTGAAATGGCAACGTCAAATGAATAGATGTTCATGCCGGCTCATAAGCCACCAATTTATGCAGCAGAGTATAGTAATCCTATCAGAGGACCATGAGAAAGCCATGAGGTCAGTACTAAAGGGGTTGTCCGAGACCCATGGTAATGTATACTAAAGGCCAGAGATGGGCGAACGCTTTGTCACCAGCCGGGTTCCAACTGAATATCCCAAATTGTAACGAAACGGAACAAATAGGGATTCATCTTGGACAAACCAAGAGACCCCAGAACATAATCGGTCCCATAGGAGGTGTAAAAAATAAAAAGGCCCAATCGCAAGCCTTAGTGGTGACCCCAGTCACATGATAACACTGAGGAGACCAAAAAAGTAGCGGACGCAGTGAGGAGGGCCAAAAGAGGTGAGGAAAGGTATAAACGTTTTTTATTTTTTGCACCTCCCCTGAACCTCCACCTATTATACTCTCTGAAGAGACTAAAGAATATAAGAATTTCACTTTCGGTTCTATCCGAACTTGCTTGACCCAAAACAAGGGGTCCGAGCCACCCAAAACGAAACAAAAAGAAATCTTGGGAGATTTGTCCATATCTGTATACTGTATACAGCTTCTGACTCTGTACATTGTAGTGGTCTGTCATCAGAACCAGCATATAACCTCAGCCCTGCAGATAGATAGGTTACTGTCACCAGACCCAGCATATCACCCCAGCCCTACAGATAGATAGGTTAGTGTCACCAGAACCAGCATATCACCCCAGCCCTGCAGATAGATAGGTTAGTGTCACCAGAACCAGCATATCACCCCAGCCCTGCAGATAGATAGGTTAGTGTCACCAGAACCAGCATATCACCCCAGCCCTGCAGATAGATAGGTTAGTGTCACCAGAACCAGCATATCACCCCAGCCCTGCAGATAGATAGGTTAGTGTCACCAGAACCAGCATATCACCCCAGCCCTGCAGATAGATAGGTTAGTGTCACCAGAACCAGCATATCAATCACCCCAGCCCTGCAGATAGATAGGTTAGTGTCACCAGAACCAGCATATCACCCCAGCCCTGCAGATAGATAGGTTAGTGTCACCAGAACCAGCATATCACCCCAGCCCTGCAGATAGATAGGTTAGTGTCACCAGAACCAGCATATCACCCCAGCCCTGCAGATAGATAGGTTAGTGTCACCAGAACCCCCCCCCCCCCCCCCCCCCCCCCCCAGAAGGAGGGGTGCCCCCAGCATATCACCCCAGCCCTGCAGATAGATAGGTTAGTGTCACCAGAACCAGCATATCACCCCAGCCCTGCAGATAGATAGGTTAGGGTCACCAGACCCAGCATATCACCCCAGCCCTGCAGATAGATAGGTTATTGTCACCAGACCCAGCATATCATCCCAGCCCTGCAGATAGATAGGTTAGTGTCACCAGAACCAGAAGATCACCCCAGCCCTGCAGATAGATAGGTTAGTGTCACCAGAACCAGCATATCACCCCACCCCTGCAGATAGATAGGTTAGTCTCACCAGAACCAGCATATCAACCCAGCCCTGCAGATAGATAGGTTAGGGTCACTAGACCCAGCATATCACCCCAGCCCTGCAGATAGATAGGTTAGTGTCACCATAACCAGCATATCAACCCAGCCCTGCAGATAGATAGGTTAGGGTCACCAGACCCAGCATATCACCCCAGCCCTGCAGATAGATAGGTTAGTGTCACCATAACCAGCATATCACCCCAGCCCTGCAGATAGATAGGTTAGTCTCACCAGAACCAGCATATCAACCCAGCCCTGCAGATAGATAGGTTAGGGTCACCAGACCCAGCATATAACCCCAGCCCTGCAGATAGATAGGTTAGTGTCACCATAACCAGCATATCAACCCAGCCCTGCAGATAGATAGGTTAGGGTCACCAGACCCAGCATATCACCCCAGCCCTGCAGATAGATAGGTTAGTGTCACCAGAACCAGCATATCACCCCAGCCCTGCAGATAGATAGGTTAGTGTCACCATAACCAGCATATCAACCCAGCCCTGCAGATAGATAGGTTACGGTTACCTGAATCAAGCAGTGTTCACCTCTTGTGTATCGCTGCCTCTGTTGTGCTGTTTTTGTCAATATACAAATGAGCTCTTTGGATCAACAAGAGCGCTGCCATTGCTCCAACTACAGTAACTATGTAAGCAATTTTGCTGTCTTCAGAAGCATCATATAAACCATAACATAATAATATGTGGTCTCCTATGATGAAAAATTATTGTTTGGTCGCAAATTGCCTAGATGTTGCATCATTTGTGAGCGCAGATCAACCACAATATGAAAAAAATAGTCCAGTTGGGTTTTAGTTAGATATTCTAGAAAATCCTCTTATGAACCAGTCATCTGGTCATCGACCAACTCAATCTGCCTGAAATGTCCACTTACGCAGGTTGAAAGATTATTACGGCCCAGATATGGACAGCTTACACGATTATTATTTAGTACAGTGATATTTACTGTAGGGTTGGTAGTGATTTCCTATGTTGAGCAGTATATAGATACATAGATGGATGGATTGATAGATAGATATGAGATAGATAGATAGATAGATAGATAGATAGATAGATAGATAGATAGATAGATAGATATGAGATAGATAGATAGATCACATTTATAGTTTCATTGCCTTTTGATTTTTCAGATTATTCTATCTGTGATTCCAAATATTTTTATACCACGTGCCCATCTGCTGATGGGTGTCTTTTCGAAGAGATTATATAGTTGGAATTACATCCCAAGCCATGTCACATGGCTTCTTTGAAAGTTGGGCATTGATTTATAGGGAGTTACCTTCCAATAGGTGGCGCTAGGGATGCAGTTTTCCTGTCTCCAACTCGGAAATACTCCAATACTCCAGTTACAAAATAACCATATACAAAGTATCTTTTGGAAGATGACCCGACCACGCCTAACCCTGGCAACATCTACCGTCACCTCTAATGAACAAAAAGATTCAACAAATACATTGGGGAAAATTTATCTATCATGTCATAAAACCTATGATTTAAGAAAAATAGTAAATCTGAAAAATTTCCTCTTTCTTATTTCACCTCTAAAAAATTTGGAGGGAATTACTAATTAAATGTGGGCCGTGCTATTTTTGGTGCAATTTTTGTCAGAATTCTGGAGCATTTTGCATATTAAAACTGGCCATACATATTAGGTACAGCCATATCTGACAATTTTGGCAAGACTAACAGACCATCTAATGTATGGAGACCTTCCAACTTTCCTCCGACTGCCAATGTCGTTGGAGCACCTTAAAGGGGGTTTTCCATGTACATAACCATATTTAATTTTGTAGACAATTAAACATTTTTGCAAAGATAAGTAATTAAAAATTTTATAGAGATTTAAAGATTTTCTGTAACGGTCTTTTGTATTGATCCATTGCCAATGGACACGGCCATGAATACAGGAACTTTCAATGGTTTAAGTCTTGTTATAAACTTAGCCATGATTTCCTTATGGTGGCTGGGTTATCAGGAGGACACTACATGTATGAGAAGATAACCTGACCACAATAAGGACATCATGGCTGGTTATCAGGAGGACACTACATGTATGAGAAGATAACCCGACCACAATAAGGACATCATGGCTGGTTATCAGGAGGACACTACATGTATGAGAAGATAACCCGACCACAATAAGGACATCATGGCTGGTTATCAGGAGGGACACTACATGTATGAGAAGATAACCCGACCACAATAAGGACATCATGGCTGGTTATCAGGAGGACACTACATGTATGAGAAGATAACCCGACCACAATAAGGACATCATGGCTGGTTATCAGGAGGACACTACATGTATGAGAAGATAACCCGACCACAATAAGGACATCATGGCTGGTTATCAGGAGGGACACTACATGTATGAGAAGATAACCCGACCACAATAAGGACATCATGGCTGGTTATCAGGAGGGGACACTACATGTATGAGAAGATAACCCGACCACAATAAGGACATCATGGCTGGTTATCAGGAGGGGACACTACATGTATGAGAAGATAACTCGACCACAATAAGGACATCATGGCTGGTTATCAGGAGGGGACACTACATGTATGAGAAGATAACCTGACCACAATAGGGACATCATGGCTGGTTATCAGGAGGGGACACTACATGTATGAGAAGATAACCCGACCACAATAAGGACATCATGGCTGGTTATCAGGAGGGAACACTACATGTATGAGAAGATAACCCGACCACAATAAGGACATCATGGCTGGTTATCAGGAGAGGACACTACATGTATGAGAAGATAACCTGACCACAATAAGGACATCATGGCTGGTTATCAGGACACTACATGTATGAGAAGATAACCCGACCACAATAAGGACATCATGGCTGGGTTTAAGACCAGTCCCAGACCATACAAAGTTTTTGCATTCATGGTCATATCCATTGGAAACTAATTAAGACAACAGATGTCACCACTAAAATCTTTAAAACTCTGCATAATTTTTAATTATCTACCATCTAAATTTCAATATGTTTATAAACTTCATGAGGAAAACTCTTTAAATGCCCCCCATTCATCACAAAAGGACAAAATGGGCCAAAGATGGCCAGCAGCCGATTTCAACACCAATTCCAGTTATACAGATGCCAAGGCTCACTTGAATTCGAGGATCCAAGTCTAGTAGGGTATATGCCCCACAATTATTTAGGTAAGGTAAACATGGAACCATCTTTGTCTCTATCACCCTAAAGACCATATACGCTCGGAGCAGACCCCTGATAGAAGTGATGTTTTTGAAACTTGAGACATGCCTCCAGAATAGAAATATCACCTGTAAACAAGATTAAAAGCTCAGACCACTAAAACTTTAAAGCTTTTATTTGAAAGAACTAAATGCCCAGAGGTCATTTCCTGCTCAGAACATTCACAAAGCCTCAATGAATTCCCAAGTCAGCAGTGCAAGTCTAGAATAACATTAAAAACCACAGCATTAGACCGAGAATGGCGAGGAAGTCAGCTGACCGACCAACGTTGGGTAAATGTAGAAAGCTCCGTGTTGTGAGACAAACTTTGCTAATGCCTCTGGTCAAGGTTTCTTCTATGTTTGATGGCTAAGGCTGGAACTCTTCTGAATGACTGTGTTTAATTTATAAGTTCTTTTATCCCCTGGCTTCTCAAGAGGTTAAATTTCAATCTGCCCTCCTGAACAATTCATCAGTATTGCACTTTTTCATAAGCTTTATCCGCATGAGTTACTGCGTAAAAAGCAATATATATTCTATCAGCTTCTGCTGATTTGCTTTTTATTGTGACTCTCTTTGTTGCGTATCAATCCCGGGGTTTAGGTAAGAGATGCATAATGGACAGGCTACAAGAGATTCAAGCTTGAAAATAGTCTTAAGCACCTGATACTGGATCTTGTGACCCCCCAGCGTGACCTTGATGTTTTAGGAGAACATTTGAGGGGATGATAAATGTAGACACTGAGTATTGCTCAAACATTTGTAGGACAGAATCTTGAGGTTTGTATGATCATAAACTGTTGCTCTTCCTCCCCTCTCACAGTATGAAATCTCAGAGACATACTGAGAAAGAAATACTGCAGCTGCATCCCTTCCTCTCCCCTTCTCCCAATCTTAAAATTACACTAAGGTTGGTTTTTCAATATTAAGACCATTCTTATTCCAGTCTTAATTTATTTCCGACAAGCATCTGCCCTCTTAGTAATTCTTGCACATGTGGGTGTGCCTGACCTCAAACAGTTAGGAACTGTGTCATACTGTAACTCATTCCAGTTTTCCACCTAGATTTCTGCCCTGCTCCTCCCACTGTGTAAAAAAGTGGTGAATGGCATGCTGGAGCTGAGATTTGCCATAGTGTCCAAAATGCTCCATGTTAAGGTGAGTTCTCTCACTAGAACCATCCTGAGATGAGTTCCAACTGTACCCACACCTGGCCATAAGAGGCGCTGTGGAGCAAAATGCCTCATGCCCTAACCCCTTTGACTTACTGATCAATGGGGGTGCCAAGAGTTTGATGGCAAGACAAACATTGTAGACTATGTTGTTCCCAAAAATGCTGGAAAGTTTGATGGAAAGCCCAATGAAATCCAACCTCTGTGCTCATGTGTGAATACAGCCTAAGCTGCAATGCTTGTAGACTAGTATATAATGCAGTTGAAGATGAGGTCTTCATGAACTGAAGCACTTTGTTTAGGGACTAAACTGTGTAGAGATGAGTGAATTGGTTTTGAATGAATCGGATTTGTTACAAATTTTCAAAAAAACATGGGTTTGACAGAACACAAGACTTTTGGGGTTCAACACCTAGGAATTATTAGAAACATAATAAACACTTGTACACACCTTCCCTCACCTCCCATGGGCCCCCTTTGGTCATCTTCTGGCCTCTTCTGGCTTCCTTGGTGATGTCACAGGACATGCTGACGTCATGACTGCTGAGACCCAAACAAAGGCCATAATGGTCTGCTTAATGGGCCCTTGACGTCAACCAAGAGACCAGAAAAGGCTGGAAGATGACCTAAGAGAACCCTGACCGAGCACTGGACACCACAAGGGTACCCAGAAGAGGTGAGGGAAGGTGTGTATCAATGTTTACTATGTTTCTGCACCTTCCCTGGACTTTCACTTACCAAACTCTGGGGTCTGGGGAGACTCCAGACCATAATAATAGCACTTCCAGTTCAGAGTGAACAAGTATGGTCTAAGGCTAAACAATTCTGCAAAGATCACCCATCTCTAAACTCTAAGACACATGGAAAAGCATTACCTGTATCTATACCTGACAACTTCTGAAGACTATGCAGACTTACTTGGATCAGGAGTCCATGATGGACCCAGGCGACTAATAAGTCTAAAGATTACATTGTCTCCAACCCTTGTCTTGACCTAATTTCTTCATGCTGTGGCTGCCATAAGATAACATCTACTCCTCTGGTGTGGTGTGAACGATGGCCAGGAAATAATTACAATGCTTTAGTTAAAATGTACAAATCATTCACCGCTCCTTGGTGCAATGTTCTTTATACTGTTTTTAGCCTGTGGCGAACCAAACAGTTGAAAAAAAATGTGTTTTTCTGTCTGCAGCAAAAATGAAGGCAATCAGGAGCCACGGGAAACCCGACTCATCTCCCGTTAGCGTGCAACTCAAGACCTCAGAGATGTGGATCATTTGTTCGCGAGTGTAGCCGACAGTAGGAGCTCAGACCTGTATTAGCCTTTCGTACAAGCAAGACGCATCAATATGGAAAAAACTCCCATGCTTCTAGTGACTATCACCTATCCACTCCCTCAATACAGCTATAAAAACAAAATCTCTTGGTCTAAGAATTTATCAAAAAGTTTACTTTTTATTCCATAAAGACTAATGAAGAACCTGTGACCTGCACACAAAATAATTATCCAAAAACATTCAGCATGATACATGCATTACCGAAAATTCTCCCCTACTCTTGTTTAGACAATTTCATCTTCTACACCAGGGGTCGGCAGCCCCGGCACGGGTGACAAGAGTGGCACGTGAGGCTTACCTACCTGGCACGGGCAACGGAGTCCTCACCCAGCAGTTTCGATTGGACCAAACACAGTCGAAACAAAACTGCTATTATTATACTGTGGGGTCTCTTCTGACCCCAAAGTATAATAAGCAGAGCCCCCGGGGAGCTGACAAACATAAAAAAACAATGTTACTCACCTTCCCTGGATCCACAGCCGCTATGTGCTCTTCGGGCGCTTCTGCCTGACGTAAGAGACAGCTGACAGGACCTCAGGGATCACGTTCGACGTCATTACGCATAATGACGCTGGACGTGACCCTGAGACTCAATCAGCGGTCACTGACTACAGGCAGAAGCGCCCGAAGAGAACAAAGTGGCTGCAGAGCGCAGGAAAGATGAGTAAGATTGTTTTTTATGTTTTTCATCTTTCTTGGCCCTCCGCCTATTATACTCTGGGGTCTGAAGAGACCTCACAGTATAATAATAGCTAGTGAATGGCGACAATTAGAATATTATAAAAGTTAGAATATTATACCGTGTGCAGGGGCCACTATGGGACATAATACCATGTACAGGAGCCACTATGGGACATAATACCATGTGCAGGGGCCACTATGGGACATAATACAGTGTACAGGGACCACTATGGGACATAATACCATGTACAGGAGCCACTATGGGACATAATACCATGTACAGGAGCCACTATGGGACATAATACCATGTGCAGGGGCCGCTATGGGACATATACCATGTGCAGGGACCACTATGGGACATAATACCATGTACAGGGGCCACTATGGGACATAATACCATGTGCAGGGTTCGCTATGGAACATAATACCGTGTGCAGGGACCACTATGGGACATAATACCATGTACAGGGGCCACTATGGGACATAATACCGTGTGCAGGGGACGCTATGGAACTTAATACCGTGCGCAGGGGTCGTCAGACTTACAATTATTGACCGGCACTCCGAGTATGTCAACTTTGATTTTTTTAATCGAAATCGGGGCGTCGAACAAAAAAGGTTGCCTACCCCTGTTCGACACCATCTCCACCAATGGGATGTGTGGATTAGTGATGGAAAGTTGTAGAAGAAAGATGGGGTAGTACCCTGGTGCCACTTCCATGGTCCGGTCCACAACAGTAACTTCTGGCCCCTGGAGGCAGATGAATCAGGTAATTGATAAGGGGATCCCCACCGATCGGATACTGATGGCCTGCGCCGTGAGATGGTCATCAATAAAAAAAATGCTGATGGGGCTGGAAAACCCCTTAAATTTACCATGGGGTTATTTTTGAATATTTACAGAGAGAGTATCAAAAACTTGTAACCCTTCAAAGAGGATTTCCTGATCCAGTACTGGTGGCTTATGCCTAGAACCACCTCTGCCTAGAACAAAGGGACCACCGCCCAAGATACAAATTTGTAGACCCTTTGCATATATTTACTCTGTACAAACGACCGCCAATTGGGTCCATGTCAAAGAGTTTTTTGATACAAAGTATTTTTGGTACAAAAAGTATCAACTTCTCATGTCAAGTATCTCAATTCCAGCAGTTGAGAACCCATAAAGGTCCCGAAGAAATGTAACCCAACATTGTTAAGTAGAAGACAGATCATACATAAGTGACAACATCATCGCTGACCCGACTAAGGGCTCTACAGACCTATAACTCACACTGACATGTCAAAAAGCCAGAAAGTTACATATTTTGGGTTATAAGCATTAGGAACTCGATGAAGTTCTGAACTAATGGGTCCCAGTATTCGTTCTTGGCAGAAAGACAATACCAATGACAGGAACACAAAGCCTAAGAAAGCTAATGGGTTTCGATTCTTCTATAACTTTTAATGAAGATGTGGTTGTAGATTGTCATCAATGCACCCGAGAGGAGCCCTTCTACTTGAATATATAGTCCTGTGCTATAGGGCAGGAGGGGCAGAGCAGATTTATAAACAGTTTGTTGGAAACGGTTCAGTAAAACTTGTATCTTCTTCTTTTAAATCCTTTTTTGTGCTTAGGAGTCCAGTGGGCGGTCCTACTCAGTTATTGATAGTCAAATAGGGAAGGTTGTCAATCACTGGACTGCATATGGGACTTCTAAGAATAGAATGAGCAGAGATTTACTATAAATGTATAAAATACAAGTTATACTAAAACTATCGCCACAAAACTGTGTATTAATCGGATCAACTCCTCCTGCTCTACAGATTGTAAGTTTAGCATGATGGGTTCCCTTTAAATGGGTGTCAGAAAGATTTGTATCGGTCATCAGTATCAGATCAGCTGATGTGGCTACCGGATGCCACCACTACAGTGTACGGAGCTCTGTGTACTGTTTAGAGCTTCCGGTCCATACACTCTAGTGGTGGCGCCTGGAACTGCAGCCCCAATCCCATTCAATTCAATAGGAGTAGACAGATTCCAGTGGTCGAAACAGCAGATCAAGACGGGGTCTGAGTGTCCCCAAGGATCTCATAGGTGTACACCTGGTAGTAGCCCTTTATATATGGGGACACCTGCTTCTGCCCCCTGGGGGGCTGAAGGTGCTACTCTATTTTGGTATCTGATTTGAGTACTGAATGTATATTATACTGTATTATGTTATAGTATATTTTGATTAAACTTATTTATTATATACTTTGTGAATATGGATTATACTGTATATTGTATTTAGAGATGAAATCAAGAAGCGTTATCAATTTATATATTAATATATGATTATTAGCATTTATTTATTGTTCATAAATTTATTATCTATTTTTTATTATTATTATTATTATTATTATTAATACTACTTATCATATTATTATTATCAATTTATTATTATTTATCAATTATTATCGATTTATCATTTTATAATAATAATAATAATAATAATAATAATAATAATAATTTATTATTATTATTATTAATATTAACATTATTATCATTAGTATTTTTAATTATCCATGTACTATTATTATTATTATTTATTAATTTATTAATATTATTTATCATTTTATTACTATTATTGTTATTGTTATTATTATTATTATCCATTTATTATTTTTTATTTTTTTTTTTTTTTCTTTTTTTTAATTATTATTATTTTATTTATTATCCATTTATTATTATTATTATCATTATTATTAATAATAATAATGATAATAATAATAATTTTATTTATTTATTATGAGGGTTTTTTTTTGCATTGTTTTTCTGATTATGAATTGCGTCACATTGTATATTTATTATTAGTGGATTATGTATCGATTGATATCTCTTGTTAATTCTTATTGTAATTCTATTATTCTCTTGGGCCCGCCCCCTTTTCTCGTATTTTAAGTGTTTTTAATTGGATATTTTGTTCTGATTATTTCATTAGTAAAGTAATTATTTTTATATTATGTATTGTTGTCTACTATTATTATATATTCTTTGTAGGTTTCTTTGCAGTCTATATGTTTACCTTGCATGATGTCTTTAGTAGATAGAAAACTGTAGGCGACCGACCTGAGGACAAGTCATCAGTATCAATCATCTTCAGATTCTGGACAACCTCCTTAACATGACCTCACATAATATGTCACAGAGGGGATCAGTGCCTAAAGGGGCTTTGGGTTTTGATACTTTGATGACCTTGCCTAGAATTACTATACATTTAGCCGCATGCCTATATTACTATACATTAGTCATGTGACCTCTACTTTTAGCACAGAATATATTATTAACTAAAAAGATATATGAGAAACCCTATAAGACTAATAGATACCTAAAAATATCCTGCTACGCTAAATATACAGACTTGTAATATGGCAGAGCTAGATGAGGGGTCATGAGTATGAGCGACGGGCAGCGCCATTCATCTGTCTTACATCCTATCCGTACTATAAGAACAATCCTCTATACGCTGACTGTATCTCTATACGTCCTATTGATTATATATAATGAAATCAATCAATGTCCTCTTTTGCCTATGCAAGTTTTTTTTCACATAACATGATACAGCGAGCGCAGTCATATAGTCCAATGGGTCACCTAACGCAGAAAGACTGGGTAGGACTTGACCTTGTAGAACATGCATAGAAATGCTAAGGCTGGAAATAGTCACATTCATGAATACAGACATTTAGTGCATGTGCCCTGCCAATAGTATGTGAACCCCCTTATGTTATACATAGGACTGGTCAGTGATGATCTTATATTCATCTATTAGACCAGATTTGACTCAAATTTTCCAAATATCTAATTATCTATCTATCTATCTATCTATCTATCTATCTATCTATCTATCATCTATCTATCATCTATCTATCTCTATGTCCATGTATTCTATCTTATCTATCTATCTATCTATCTAGCTATCTGTTGGGGGTTAAGTTCCCCCGGGATGGATGTCACCGTAATCCTAATTAAATATAGAACAGGTACGAGCTCGGGAAAGCAAACTACAGACACGCCCAGGAGTCTAGTAAGAATGATTTCGTTTATTGTATAGTTCATACAAGTTTTAAAGGCAAGTTGGTTACACAACAGTTATGTGACCAATGTACATATACTGTATGGGTTTTCCAGTTCCGTTACTAGGCAGATTCACAGATCTCTCATATCTATCTATCTATCTATCTATCTATCTATCTATCTATCTATCTCATATCTATCTATCTATCTATCTATCTCATATCTATCTATCTATCTATCTATCTATCTATCTATCTCATATCTATCTATCTATCTATCTATCTATCTCATATCTATCTATCTATCTCATATCTATCTATCTAATCTATCTATCTATCTATCTATCTATCTATCTATCTCATATCTATCTATCTATCTATCTATCTCATCTATCTATTATCTATCTATCTATCTATCTATCTATCTATCTATCTATCTATCTATCTATGTCCATGTATTCTATCTACCTATCTATCTCATCTCTCTCTATGTCCATATACTCTAGTTATCTTCAGCTATCTCTATATTGCTATTATTATAACATTTAGTGGTATTTTTCTAGACCAGATGATACATTTCTCATTCTTCTTGCACATTTGATATTATATATTATATTCCTCTCACTTAGTACATGATATTTCAGTATAACATTTAGCAGTGTGACTATTATACATGAAAGCGTCGGAGACATGACTGGATGAGCAGGAGAGACAAGCTAAGCAGCGTCCGGCAAATCCATGGCTGCTTTTCATTTGTATACACTTGTGTGATAGCACAAACACTATTAAGAGCTTACTGGATTTTTAGACAAGAGGTGGAGTGACCCAGATTTGTCTTGGAAGCTATTAGAACGGCAAAGATGTCTATCATGGCCATAAATCTAGCCCAGAATAGTGTTAATAAATACTGCATGCTGAATAATGTATGGCTGCATCCATCACAGGGCGACGTCTATATCATCTGTCAGGCCCAGACGCTCGTAGTCTCAGCCGTACGAAAGATTCTCACTTAACGTAACGTATATTCAATGTATTCACTTCTGAGGGGTAAAAATGTTATGTGAGGACAAGATGTCTTAAAAGGCAATTTCACACGCCAGGAGATGGTTTAGATCATGCAATGAAAGGGTTAAATTTGCAATAGACTGTATTACTATCGCTGTACTGGGGGTAGGGCGGAGTTCCCCTTCCAGGACCATCATCTATTAAAGAGGTTTCCAGGACCTTGTAACTGATGACCTGTCCTTAGGATAGGTCACAGACTGAAGATCCTTGGGGATCCAATACCTGGGACCAGGGGTGTAGCTATAGGGGTGCAGAGGTAGCAATCGCTACTGGGTCCAGGAACCTGAAGGGGCTCAAAGGCTTCTGTACAATATTAGAAGCCCCCGTATTATACATAGGACATGGGGAGTAGGGGCCCCGTTACAATTTTTGCTCTAGGGCCCAGGAGCTTCGAGTTCCGCCTCTGCCTGCGACCCTACAAATCAACAGGATGAAGCATCAACGGCGCTCCCTGAGCTCCACTACACAGCCAACGTTCATCAGTCACATGCCCTGTTTGCAGCTCAGTCCCATTCAAGGGAATGGGCTGAACAGCGACACCAGGCACAGATACCAAAACCCCTTTAAGCAGAGCAGAGAGCATTTCTTACTTTAGAGGGCCCAGCATGCCCATGCATTACACAGACAAGCTATTGTGAACTGTGTAATACTTCATTTCACCTGTGGTGGCGCTGGAGAAAAACTGAACACTTCCTGCAGTAACCGCACACGCTGGTATTTTAGAGAATCGGCAGCCATTAAGATAATACGGCAGTACCAGATGTCATTTTAGGATTATATTCCAGGTCTATGGATCACTGACATGTAACTGAAGGGAGATAAAATAGACATTAAAGAAGATCTGCCCATTCCTGAAATGTCTGTTTTAGTAAATACACGTATTCCCCTTAAAGGCATACTTGCTGGACCCAGCGGGGTAACCTGAAGCTCCTGGGCTCCAATGTTAAGTATGTAAAGGGGCCCCCACTTACCATGTGCTAGCTAGCTATTTGGGCCCCCAGAGACTCTAGGGCCCTGTAGTGATTGCTGCATCTGCACCCCCTAAAGCTAAGTCTCTGTCTAGAGCATATTTTCTTACACTAAATTACATCATTACCCTATCATTCATCCTGGAAATATATGAATAAATTGACAATCTTGCAATATTCCATCAGTTAAATGAGTCCTTACACACCCCAACACTATCCAGCCAGTACTAACAGTGTCAGGGTGTGTAGGAACATACCCGTTTCACAATTGGAATGGTAACACCAAGGTTTATATTGACTCATACATTTCCAGGAGGAATAGTAGAGGAATGGCACAATGCAATTCTTGAAAACTTGATTTAGTTTAGCTGTTATGTGGGGACTGCATGTTTTTAACAAAACAGACTTCTCAGAAGATCTGACAGGTCCTCCACGGGTTAGTTGTTGCGACAACCTTCCATCATTGCACTACTAGGGGGTTGGTCTTAGTTCTGTCTCCTTCAATAAGATCCTAATTGTTTCTGAAAATGCATGTATCACATTAAAGAAGCACTCCAACCCTGTTGGCTTTTATATTTCTCTTTGCTTTACTATCAATCCCATGATGAATCGGCACGCATCACATAGACAGCTAGAGACTGCGCTATTTCTACCTGCTGGGGCAGTGCAATTATCCTTCTCACTATATTCTATATCATAGACTATAAGTATATAGTTAGGGGGGCGGAGCTGTGAGCGCTTGGCGCTCGGGGGGCCCCCCCCCCCCCCGGCTCCTGCATCATCGCTGTGTGGGGACAGGACCCTCCCCCACCGTCTGCTCATCAGTAAAGGACCTTCCCCCCCCCCGCTCCTCGTCAGCCCCCATGGAGAGTCTGTGTGGTACAATCCGGTACATTTTATCTGGTCATTTCATATCATTGCAACTTCTCTTTCTGTATACTAAACAAATCCACCTAATATGTCATCAGGGACCCACAGATCAATAGGACACAGTATATGGGAAAGGGGATAAGTGCTCATAAAAAAAATTATATCAAAGAGCGAAAATGGATCCGTTACGTATATGAGTGCGCCAACCTTTTTATGCTTGCCCTGCTTTCAGGGATCATCTGCAATCTGTTGAGAAATCCAATATTAACTGTTCCGTTTCCCTACAGCGCCTCCACAGGGGAAATGTAGTATCACAATGTGTTTATTAAAATGAATGGTTTGTCCAAGCAATTCATGAATGTGCCGGATCTTCCAGAGTTCTCACTCTGAGTAGGAAGTGAGTATGAGGCGATCTTATAGTCACAACGTCTTGTAGTAGTTTTTGTGTCCTCTACATAGACAGAGGACATATAGACAAAGGTCTACTGACAAACCATAAATATTAGATGACTGTCGGCCAAACCTGTAGATGTCGGCACAATCAGTCAATGATCCAATGTGTGTGGAGGCCTCTTGACTCTCCCCCCAGTGGAGATTTTGGAGGAGATGATCATTGGACAATTGGATTTCAACATGCCTGATCCTTATGATGTTAGGATGATAAGCCTCCTCTAGAGGTGTCTTTCACCCCTCTCCCCATTCATGGTAAGCCAAGTGTGCATGTATCTGGAGGGATCAGGTGAGATAACTGTTCGGCCAACAACTATCTTATGCATCTGGTCTGGAAGAGTATTTTGAAGACTTTGAACCCAGTTTCTTATAAAGCCATATACATTAAACAGACAAAATCGGAATGATACTTTTTGTGTGACTACCAAAAAACAAAGCGAGAAGTCTCCACCTACTACATCTCGAAAATATAAGATTGTACAATATGATGAGAAAAGTGAATGACAAAAAGATATTTTTATAATTTTTGTACTCACATTGGTGACATGTTCGATGTCCCTCCAGATGTTACTTTCCCTGGGAAAATCTGCCAAATCTAAAAAATTATCCACTATGACCTGTCCAATGACGTCATGTCTTGAGAAACGATCAAAATCGTAAACTGAAAAGTGGAGTTTTCTGGTGGGCAACTCATTATAAGGGACAGGAAATAAAAAAACTTCATCAAACACCGGATTTAGTGTCTTCCGGTGGACCTTAGTCTGGTGTTTGGTTTTTCGATCTGGAAGTAAATAAATCTTCACGTAAGGATCTGATGTTCCCGAGAAATCCTTCGCTGGCAGGCCAACTGCCTTATGAATCTTTACTATAAGTTTTTCCAAGTCACAGTCATATTTAATGATAAAATTGAGTTTCCCACAACATTTGCTATTGTTTCTCCGACCATCATCGGTCTCCACCGACCTTTGTTTGTAGAGTTCTGGTTTGATACGACCAATTCCAGTTAGTTGCTCCTGTTTCTGAAACTGCTGGATGTTGAAATCGGGATTTGAGAGGTTCAGCTGTCTTCTGATGGAGTTATGTCTTAAGAAAGAAATGAAAGAAATTATTATCATTCTGTGCCGTATCTCAAGTCTAAATGAAAAAGGCAAAAGGTCGGAGTAGTCATCTTTCATATCTTAACTAATGCAATGGCGTACATAGAACAAAGAAGGCTTTGGCCATAATAAGAAAGCTTTGGCCATGCAGGACTGAAGGACATGATGTTTTTCCCCCTCCATGACCTGTTAATGGATGGCTTAATATTAGGTCCTGTCCATTGGTCACGGAAGTGGAGCCATCAGTCAACCATGATGAAGAAGGGGGCAGGCTTAGCTAACAATCTGAACCTGACAACCAGCCACTTCGTCATGTCACCAACGCACAGGGAGGAAGAGAAATGTAAATCCCATCAACATTAACAAGATTATCTTTTTGGTGTATCCAGCCTCTTCATGTATTACTTAGTCAACCACTCATTTCAATGGACGGGACGTAATTTACTCGGCGGCGCCATGCCAAGGGTTCTAGGTATTAAGCAAAGGGGTTGCCTTGATGAGTTCCTTGAAGTCTAATTGAGAGTATTTGAAAGTATCTTAAGTTCAAGGCAGACTGCTCTATTAGGGCCAGCAGCAGAAGAAGATGAAGAAAAAGAAGAAGATGGTGTTTTCTCCAGATCATGGAGAAGAACATTTCCAGGGACAGTTAATTCTCTTATGACTCTGTCATGCCAAGTTGTTCTTGGCCAGTGCACCCTCATTAGTGTTTTCCAGGGCAGTCAACTGTACTAAAAGTATCCCTCTCAAAGCAAATTTCCAAAGTGTCAATCATAGAGAGATGTTCTGAGCTGGAACATTTACAAAACTGAGAATATATACCACTGACGTTTATGGGGATTGCATTGACATTAGTCCACAAAAGTCGATCCTTCTCCCAGGATGTTGAAGTCCAGAACCGCGAATCATTAATTTATGTATGATGTTTATATGGAGATAAAATTGGGGTGTTCTCACATCTTATGATAGGAAAGGACACAATCAGAAATGAGGGCGAGGACTCAATCAGACATTGCCCTGAGGTTTTTCAATACGGGGCAGTATTTAGTGGTATAAATTGTAAAAAGTTTCAATAGATCTTACTAGGGTGAAATATTAGATGGTTCTACGAGGATGCTAAAGATCTCATCTAATGAGAACAGTTTTCAAGTGAGGTCCTGACACGGAAAGTGTCTGCAAGGTCTATGTGTTACATAAGTCTCAGCAGATTCGGTTTAGGCTAGGGCTGGATCAACCACAACCAAAGGTCAGCTTGTTGCCCTGCTACTCCTTTACTAATGTAAGTGAATGGAGTAGACTGTGACCCCCAAGGGTGCTGTAACTATGACTTCTAGTTGCAAAAAATTCAGCAGTGCTTAATCTTTTTGTAACTAGAATTTGCAGTCACAGTACCCTCGGGATCTCAATGCAACCCCATTCACTTACATTAGTTAAGGAGTGGAAGAATGACATGGCAATCTTTGGTTGCACAATGGTAGTCATGGCCTTAGGCCTAATGCACACGGCCACTGTGCAGGCTGATGGTCTCCTGGGGGGAGGGGGGCATCCGATGGTTCATTCCCTTCAATGAACATGGAGCAGGTCCTATCCCGCTCCATGTCATTGGAACAGAACAGATTGGAAGCCACATAGAGGTGAGTACATGAGGGAATCGGAAGGCACTCAGGTGTCACTTGGATATCATTCCAAAGGTCATCTGAGGGCATTCATCTGCAAAATCCCCACCTCAAACAACACATTCGGTCGTGTGCATGGGGCTTTAGTCATGTTAGCTGGATGGGGTCTCAGGTTTAACAAGTTTTATGCACAACTTTTCCAGTGTCAGTGTCGGCAACCACATCACTTTAGTGACAATCGAGATGCAGCAACTTTTGAGCAAGTATTTTACAGTCCCACATTCCATAGGATTTTATAATAGTATAGGAATAAAGAACAGTAGACTGGTCGAAATGACTAAAAATGTCTGTGAAGTGAAAACTTTTCAAAATGTCACCTCTTTGAGAAAGCCACCTTCTCAAGATCAAACTTTCTGTGACAGATTTCCAGTTCTACTATACTAAGCTCACCTCCATATTGTTACGAGGCCACCACACTAGAGGACTTTTTCAGTACAATTCTGGGTGGTCATGTCTAAAGTCATGACTCCATACACATTAGAGCAAAGTCATCCAAATACACCAATTTTGGAGACTCCAGCTGACTATGTGTAACTCCTGACTCTACCACGATCGATGATATTGAAGGAAAGAAGGATTGGGCATGTTGAATTTCAATGCCTGTTAATTTTGTTCTCAGGGGAGGCAAGTTACATCCAGAGGAGTCTGGCAGTGGCGTAATTCCCTCTTCCTTGCAAAATACATTGTATGCCGAGTGTGCATGTGCAAGGGGTGTTGGGAGGAAAAGCTGCCTTTTCCTGTTTTGGTCTTTTCTATTCCTCTGCATGCTCTTTTTCTATGACTTGAGAAGGGGCGAGGGCTCTTACTGGTTTGTTCCTAATTCTGTCCTCAAATGTCTCTTCGGTTCTGCTCCTTATGGTCTCTTAGGGTAAGATGACAAGGGAGGCAGAGACCAACACAGGACACTGAAAATACAAGCACCCTGTTCATGCTTCCCATGGAACCTATGGCTCATTCCGTTGCCGAACCCATGGCATGAGCCTCAAGCTGATTAGCCCTATATGTCTGGGACTAATCTGTGAGCAAACCCATGGCAGAAACCCAAAGCTTTCACAGCCACGGCAGAAACCCAAAGCTTTCACAGCCACGGCAGAAACCCAAAGCTTTCACAGCCATGGCAGACAACCAAAGCTTTGCACAGGGCCAGAAAGTGACGGGACCTAAGCGTATGTTCACACACAGGATTTTTCATCATCTCCAATTTTTTTTCAATTTGACTGGTGGATGAGGAAGGTTAATTCTCACTCTTATTACATTACTATTACTGAATATTGGCTCTCTACGGTCCTTGTTAACCCTTTGGGGTATTCCTGTTTAGATCTGTTCATCTCATTGGAGGATAGCCAAATGAGAGGTGGTGTAGGATGTCTATGAAATCCAAGGTTTCCTGTCAGAGTATGTTCTACACCCAGGACGGCTTTCCAAGTGTCAGTGCATTGTGTACTTATACATCTATATAAATTATGCACCATCCCTATGATCATCTCCATTGAAGCTGCTATTTTTAAGAACAAGGTCTGCTCTACCAAAATGCGCCACGTCTGCTAATTGACAGCTTTACTAGGTTGTGTAATGGCTTCATCCCAACTAATCCATTTATCACACACCTCTTGCACTCTAAAACGATTCCTTTCCCCTCTCTGTAAAGCAATTTTCCCTGGTTTATCCCTTCGACAAATTTTATAGCTATCTGTCGCCTGTGGCAGAAATTCTCATTGAAATTCACATACAGGCTCCAGTCGGATGTTTTGCGATTCTCTCTCATAACACTGGTGAAAACGGCTCCTTCACACATTCCCAAACTTGCTATGATTTTATATAAGTCAATTACACTGTCATGCGTCACTAGTTATGGTCAGGTACACCGCCAAGGTTTGCGTTGGACTTACTCAACTTTCTTAAAGGAACAGTCTGGTGTGACAGTCACTTGGAGACCAACAAACAACAAACATTGGATTGACTTTAAGACTACAAGTTGCCTATTGGAAGATAAACCCAATTTCCCAAATTGGGTTTATTTGCCAATAGGCAACCTTTTAATTGGATTTAGGGGTCAATACCCCTCTAAATAAAAAAATTGAAGACTACCATCCATGCCAACAGTCCTGATTTTGCCAGGACAATCCATAACTGTAACATAAAGAGGGGTAGGGTTTA
The DNA here is from genome assembly GCA_947044405.1 of Leptodactylus fallax. Classification (NCBI taxonomy): domain Eukaryota; kingdom Metazoa; phylum Chordata; class Amphibia; order Anura; family Leptodactylidae; genus Leptodactylus; species Leptodactylus fallax. Next base: position 5,890,131 of record CAMRHE010000068.1, on the reverse strand, counting down.
TGCAAACTCCATCCAAAAGTTGGTAGGAGTTCCAAGGTGGTCCAAGGACAGGGCTTTAATATCCCAATTTTGGCAATTCAAATTTTGGCAAATATGGTCTACCTCTTGGAAATATGGAAGAATTTCACAGCCTAAGACTGTGAAGACATGAGTGATAATGTGAACAGAACTTGAAACGGCACAGTTGGTGTTGGTGTGAGTTTATCTATAGAGGTGTTAGCTTCTATTGTAATCCTGTCTATAATGTAAATGAGATGACTGCTGCAAAGAAAACCCGTACAGAATTGGCAAGTTTCAGTCTATTATTATTATTATTGGACAGCATATAGTGCTTTTTAAAAATATAGATATTGTCATAGAAAATTTAAAAACAAATTTTTAAAATTCTTAAAAAATATATTCAGCATAAAAATTTGGTTTAAAAATAAATAATTTCCTGGTGGCACATGACCTTCAAAGGGGTTTTCATCTAAATCCAAACAGAGAACTACTTGAAAATCTCCAGACATGTTTGCTAACATTTAAATTGGAAATATTGGGATGTTAAAGTCCTACCCCAAGACTATTCCCAACACAAGTTGGGCCACCCATTTTGGGTGGTGGATTTGTAAGCTGTTCCCCGTTTTCAGCCAGGACATGCACAAATTTGCCAGAATTGTTACCAAAAACTCAGGACTGTTCTACCAGATTCGGGACAGTTGAGCACTATGACCCCAGCTGTGTCAGGAGGCTGAGCAGCCTCCCCGAGACCCTCCTCATTTACTTCTTATAGTTCTTATATAAAGTGGTTGGGTACAGAGACTATATGGCTGCGCCCTGAATCTCTACTACCGTGTACTCGAAGCTGTAGGGACTTTGTGTAAAACTGTACGGCGCCTCCTAATGGCGCTGTACTAATGATCATATTCTCCTATAGAAGCAAAAAGGTAATTTTTCCTTTCTTGAGAATTATTTGCCTTTGCAGAACACAGAAATGAAATGCATTAAAATCCCATCTACTAATTTATTCATATATCTGAGAAGCTCACCGTCTCCTCGGTAATAAAAACGTGAGGAATGGCTGATTAAAACAGTATTGACGTCTGGAAATTGTACATTTAAGGAGGGTTTGGCACCTCTCCTGACATGTCTATTTTAGTACATACTTGTATTCCCCGTCATCAAACAATTCTGCAACATCTTGCCTTAGAGCTTTACGCTGTATTCTTCCTCTATTATTCCTCCTGTATCAATTCATTCACAACTGGGCATCACCATTTCCTTTTCAAAGGGGTGTGTCTCTATAGTCTGACCAGCACTGATTGGACAGCATCACAGGGACAGCAGGGACACACCCCTAACTGGTATCACCCCCAATTTATTCATCAATTTCAAGGATGAATAACATTAAAATGACACAACATAGAACAATAATAAAAGATGCTCTGGAATTGTTATTTCATGGAGAATACAAAAATTTACTAAAACTGACATGTCAGGAGAGGTGTCGGGTCCCCTTTAAGAGTATGCCATTCACAGCTTGGAGGATTTTCCCCATAAGGACACCAAATAATCCTTGGCTTCAAGCGTGAGATGGAAGAAAAATTTCATTAAACACTTGAGACAGATGCAAGGAAATGAAATGTACAATTTTAATTCACATATGAAAGGTAATGCAGTAAGTAGGATTATTAGACTTCATGTTATCAACCCTGGATCATCCATGTACAATACAGTAAAAGTAATTTTATTCCAATTTCTGGCTGAGCTATAGGGAATCCCATAGAGTTCTTACAGCCTGTACTAGGTGGCATTTCATGTACCGCCATATAGCGCTTCTGTACAGTACCGTATTACTAAGATTATCTGCTTCTAGAAGAGGATCTCCATAATACAGAATTTGATGGAGCATATCATGGTTTGTCTTTCTGTCAGACTCCATGTAAATCCCCCACAATACACCTCAAAATTCAATCAGAGGAAAACCAAGATACGGCATGGACCACGAACTTCTATTGGTGCCATGTCACCGGAGACTGTATAATATGTCATAATATGTCATGTGCATGAGCCATTGAAGATGTAATCCCATCTAAGAACAATCTCCTTATGATAGGTGGTATTCAGTTCTCAAGGAGCCCTCCAATATTAAGAAGTAAAGACCGAGGGTGCTGAATATCCTCAGATCTGTAATAACAACGATATGGTCATTGTACTTCATTCACAGGATCAATTGAGGACGGACCTTTAACGTTCATAAACTGAAATGCATGTCCCTATGCCATCATTATGAGATGGGAATACTCTTTTAATGGGAAACTACACTCTAAAACTGCCTACAGTATTATAGTAACGTGCAAAAGTTTTAGGCAGGCATGGAAAAAGTAAGTATGCATTCAGAAATAGTTGTGTTCATTTTTGTCAATTACCAAATGAAGTCAATGAACAAAACAGAAATCTAATCCCATCAATCTTTGAGGTGACCTTTGCCCTTTGGAGGAGGAGTCCTGGAAATGATGATCCGGCCCCCACAGATATAGCCCTGATCTCATCTTCATCCAGTCTGTCTGGGATGACATGAAAAGACAGACAGATTGGAGCAAGCAACATCCACAGAAGATCTGTGCTTAGTTCTCCAAGATGGTGGTGGGAACAACCTCCCTGCCCAGTTCTGCCAAATCTGTCTGCAAGTACCGAGAAGAACTGATGGAAGGCGAAGGGCAAAGGTCACACCGAATATTGATGGGATTTACATTTCTCTTTTCTTCATTCACATCATCTTGTTATCTGACAAATATAAACTATTAACCCTTCTATTTCTTAAAGCATTTACTTTGCGGCTTTACAACTGCCTAAAACTTGTGCATAGTACTGTATATATATTGTGCACTGGAATACGATCTATTTGGACAGAGCATAGTGGTCTTCACGAATTTACTGACTAGAAGTCTAGCAATCCCTGACCCCATGACCACTATGAGAAAAACAAGATATGGTTATAGTCGATACATCAAAAGTTAAAAAGTAAAAAGGTATGGGCACTAACCGGGCAGATGAGGTTGGCTCTGTAATTTGCCGTTGCATCCGAACATTGTGGACACAGTTTTCCTTGTTGGCAGTCTTGGCTTCCAATGGAATATCGGGGGATGTATGGCTGATCTTCATGGATGACTCTGGAAATAGAGGGGGCTGCCCCAGATAGTTGTCGCTGTAGTCATGCTCATTTGTGTCACTGTCCGCATAGTTCAGATGTTCATGTTCTTTACTTCCTTTCAAGCCACGTTCTCGCCAAGGAATCCAGCAAAGTTTCCAGGAAACAAAAAGTGATACACCAAAGAGGGCAAGTCCACAGGCTGTCACCAAAAGAGACAGCAAGCTCACCGAAACATCTAGAACAAGAGGAGGATAAGGTACAACATGGTAAGTAATGCTTATTAAGTATTTATCCTTCTCATATTCACTTGTTCTCAGTTTCTAGATACGTTGCACTTTTCTAAGAAAATTAGATATTGTAGCAAATGGAGAGGAACTGTATTGTCATCCATGAGAACCCCCAACGCACGATACTCACTTGATATGCTTACCCCAATACTTGCATACAGTATATGTCCACCCATATTTGGTTAAAGACTCCAATTTTTCATAAAATCATTTCAATGCAATAATAGGACCTTCTGATGAAACCCTTGACAGGTTGCAATACACAACACAATCTCGGGATGGCCAATTTAAGAACTATAGCTTATCACTTCATGATGCAATATTGCAAAACAATATCGTCTTCAAAATCTAATAATCTAGTTACATACCTATCTACACATGTCCAGCCCAAATCCTTCAGATCTTAAAATCTAATTTCCCTCCCTTCATTAGTAAATCAATTAACTTAGTAATAAGGTATTAAAATATTGGAGAAACTTAAAGAGACTGTGCCAAGATGATGATTTATCAACTATCCATAGTATAAGTGTTGGATGTTTATTCAATGTGGGTCCCATTGGGGGTGTCCATGGTACCCTTTGTTGGATGGAGCTGTGGTCATGCAGATGTGCTGACGCTCAATTCACTTCTATGGCATTGTGAGATTGGCAGTTCGTTAGAGACGAATTGAGAAGTGGTTGAGGCAACCTTACTCCTTCATTCTGAAGCTTGCAATCTCCAAGAAGTGAGCCTTTGGCCTCAGCACTACTAACCAGTGGTGTATATAGATGACCGGAGACCTTCCAGGTATTTCTTGATATCACTACACTCCTAACCGTCAGCAAAAGGAGGTCTTAATGTTCCTATATCATTTTTGAGTTTGATCCCATTTTCTTATTGGTTAACATGTGGAGACCTCATCTCTCGAAGAGGCCAACCAAGAATGGTTTTCCTCTCTCTAATTTTTCATTTGTAGTGTTAAGTACATGGCGGCTGTATTTCGGTGTACCCTAGTATATTATGGCCATGCCCATGAGTGACAACATTGAAATACCATTGTCTTGTGGAGATCTGGCATCAGCCAAATTCTTGGCCTCTGTTCACACTGTCGTTACTGACTTCTCCCCATCCAAAGCACATGCACACTTGGCTGAACTGAGTATGCATGTGCATAAAGGAGCAGAAGGATTAACTGTCTGCTGAATAAACTGTAATGATCTTTAGGGTCCCCTTTACAACCCTTGTTCAGCCCTCCCAATCTATTCCTTCATGAGTAGTGTAGATAGATGATAGGGGATGTCATAACCATGAGCTGCTACACACAAGCACACTCCTACTCATGCAGGACAGACCAACCTGATACCCCTATCCCATTTTCATTATTCCTTTTTAGATTTCCTTGTCTGCTAACATTGCAGCCCCGGCAGAGACCACATTGCTCTACAAGGTTCCACCACCCATTAATATCAACTCTTTCATGTCAGGATCCACAGAACATCTGCATGGGCTGCCTTCCATGATACATAGGCCCATAGCCCCCATGAATATAAAACACTACTGTGCATAACAGGCAGCTGGTCAGCCCACAATCCCGATATACTGAAAGTAATGGACAGAACCATTGGATGCGCGGCCATTGGACGTAGACTTCACAGCTAAATGAGTATCTGAAGAGTTCATTGTGTTGTCATAGTTGCCAAAGACTATTACCAGTGCCGGAGGGATCCACAGGATGCACATTATATAATTTAATAGCTGTGAAAAAATATATCTTTGCTAGAACAAATCCTGTGTATTATTAAGTGGAGCCGAAGTGGAAAAAGGAAGATTGTGAAGTCTCTGAAGTGGGATTCAACCTCCACAGAATCTAATTAATAATGTATCCTGAATTCTTCCGCACGCATCGCTGCTCTGTTGAATCAGCTTAACATGTTTCACTTACAGTTAATTCGCTGCACTTTCAAGCAACCATTATCTTCTACGACGTGACTGTACTTAACCGATGCCGTCTGACAATGGCCTGTCTGTATCGTACTTTGTCTGGATCAGAATTCGGCTGAACCGCCGAGACGAAAACAAGAGGGGGAAATGATTTTCATACGGATTTGTATTCACCGTAGATTACCTAGAGATTAGCAAATCAATTCGCTCAGTTCACAACTCTACCAATATAGAATTCCCGTGCCGCAGGGTAAATCGATTTTACAGATTTTGGCAAACTGGAAACAATCATAGGCTGAACCAATTTTATAGGATTGAGCATTGAAGTCAGAGTCGAAGTCAGGACCAATTTTGGTGGAGTTGGGAATAAAACGACTATAACACTGGTTTCAAAATAAAATATTTTTGGTTACATTATAGAATGATTCATTTTGTATAATTAATTAGATGTATCCTCTGCTACTTATTTACTTTCATAGGAAGTCAATCACTTGTTTATGAATTAGAGAATCTTGACTGACCATGACTGTCAGCCATTTGAGCAGGAGTTGGAGTCCGAGTTGAGCTGTGGAAAAATAGAGGTATCGGAGTTGGTGGTTTGACCTACCGACTCCATAGCCCTGGGTGGATTATAAAGGTTCTGAACAAGATAGGTGAGAATATAGGAGAGAATATATTCTTTGTAGGGGTCGAACTGCTGGTACCACCAAAAATTGGTCTATTGTCGAGATAGCCGCATAGATATTTTTCGTCATTCCACAAATGGGATCTTACTAGGGTGTTGCCATTTCTCCAAAGAGGTGAGTGACATTTCCTTCATTGCTCCAAAGAGCTTATTTGCATATTGATAAAATGGTGATCTCGCCAACGGAGGCATCGATTCACAAGGGGAGAAGACTGTTTGATAACCTATCTGTGTGAGGAGCTGGGTTAATATGCTGAGTTCTGGAGACAAACTCCCTTAAATGTGGGGGATCACATGAAATTTGCGATTGGCACAAAAATCTGAAATTGGAATTTTTACAATTGAGATATTGCAATTGCATGAAATCACCTGTGCATGGGCAGTTTTTATAGCCCACACTGGAGTACATTAGGAACTCCACTATGTCTCACTGTGATAGAAGGCACTTGCTCCCCGGGAGCCCTGGCCTTAAGTAACTGGGAGGCTCTAGATTCCTGACTAATAGCCGTCATTTTCTAATGCATTTTGTACTGGAAATTAACCATTACAATAGATTTAGCTGTCACTGTGCAGCGGTGAATGAAGGTTTGTATGTAAATTTTTTTTTTTTTTTATAAATGAATAGTGCAGATGGGGAACAAACCTTATAATATACTTCACTAAAAAACCGTGCCTGTGTCTTTAAGTATTACTCCTGTCTTTACTTCTTATCACAGTGATTTTGGTCCATGTTCCATACACAAGCAGTGTCATTTAACAATGAAGTCTATGCAGAGGGAAAGTAGAGGAGGAGAAGGAGAGAGACAGAGATATGAGGCCATCGACAATATTAAATGCCTGATCAACCAACTGTGTTGTGAAAAAGAACTGTCTCTCTATAGCGCAAATGTCTCTCTGTTTTGAGGAGCTCTCTTCTCCATAGACTTTTATTGTACAGAGTTGATCAGACCACACATGCCTGAGGCATATCTGCATGCTGAGTTTTGCAGCATATCGACATTTCTATATAGGTGACCTAGTTTTTGGCAGTAAATATGTTCATGATAAATTGTCGATTGCCAGATCAATCTCTGCCTTGTGGCCTGGTCTGTGTATCTATCACAAATGACTTTCCATTTACTGAATTGCCAATGGCTGCACCCAAGAATGACCCGAAAATCCAACGTGATAATGGTCCGAAATCTCAAAGAAAAGGCCAACTTTGTGAAGGATCATCCAAAAATATTGTTTAACAAGCCATTGATATCCATCTACGGCACCCACGACCCTCATCACTGCTCCGATGCTGCACAGATCTCTAGCTTTCTGTATAGCAACCGCAGCGTATTGCAGACGTCAATCTTTGTCTCTGGTCAAGGCCAGGAAGTTCTCTATTGATTATATTTTCTTCAAAGACCATTTCTATCTTTCCAAGCATCTCATGAGTTCAATATGACTGATCTATCAAGACCTCATATCTGCTTGGCCCATACTGCAGGAGAAAAGAGGTCAGTTAAACACAGCGAGGGGGAATTTACTAACCCATCCAGACCAGTTTTCTGATATAGATGGGTGTAAATGGGGCACACCTTTGGTGCACGGCCCTTTCTCCGTTGGAGTTACACCTCTCATACTCCCATAGAAGACTATAGAGAGTGTTGAGCAGGCACAGCCACCTCTCACTGAATGTGAGACATGAAGATGGTGGGACTTGCAAGATCCATTTTACATATATCTACAAGGTTCGCCCACCAATTTTGTTTCTACAAGTTCAGTCCAAAATAGAATTGCTAATTCTATACTCTGGGGGCCTCTTGAGACTCCAAAGTATAATATTTGGAGGCCCAGGGGAGGTGGGGAAAATATTATACAGTCAGACTCACCTTCTCTCACTTCTCTTGGGCTCCCTTGAGCAACCAATGTTCTTCTGCTGTCTTTCTGTGTGGCATCAATGGGCCATGGGAACCATTGAGGTCTGTGATTGGGCTTCAGTGGTCATGTGGGGCTTGTAGATGTCATTATGCTAGTGTCATGTGTCTTGCTGATGTCACCCAGGATGCCGGGAGAGGTCATAAAATGGTGGGGGATACACACTGGATGGTGGGGGATAAACACGAGGAAGCCCAGGAGAAGTGAGGGATGGTCAGTACCACGGTGTATTATTTCTCCATACCTCCCTTGAGCCTCTGGTTATTTTATTCTGGTTCGTTGGTGAGAAACCCCAAAAAATCTTGGGTTCAGCTGAACCTGAAATTTTTGGAAAATTCATAATAAGCCTGGCTTGTTACAAACCAGTTCAGTCATTTCAAGTTGGGTAACCCTAGTTCTTGATACTGTGGAACCTCTTCAAAAGAAGACCAGACCTTTGAGAAGATCGGGCCCTCACCCAGACCACATTTTCTGTGATGGATTTTCAGTTTTCCATGTGTACAATCTTCTCTAAGAAGACCATCCCCTAGAAGGCCACTATTTAATGAAATTTTGGGTGGTCGTCTCCTAGAGGTTTCACTGTATATTGTAGGCATGGGTCCCAGAGATGGGTGTTTATGGCATATCCTGTGTCATAATTCTCCCAGACAGGAATATCCCTTTAATTTACCACAATGCATTTCGATGCGGCCATTTTAGTTTATCTGAGACAAATCCCTGATTGTTCGGTTTGGTTAAAAACCTAACAATTTGGGTTATTCGGGTCAAACCCGACTCGTGCCGAAGCGTTTTGCCCATCTCTATCAGTCTATCGCCAATGATACAACCTGCGGTTCCTCTGGTTATTATAGTGCAGCTCTGTAAATACTGTAAGTACAGTAAATGACCTCTAGACATTTCTAGCAAATTCTTCGCTCGCTCTTCATTCTCTTCTGCTTTTTCTACTTTGATCGGATGTCTTTATTGGGAATAAACAAAATGGCAGAGTAACACCAAGAAATTGTCCTCCAATGATGGATTCCTGGCTGCATTTCCATGGCAACTAGTGATGTGCAAATCCATCCTCTCGCCAATTACCTGGACCGTATATGTCAGTAGTGCCTGCATGTGGTAGAATAAGCTGCCGCTCTCTCGTAAGGAAATATTAAGGCAGACGTGTATAAAGATTCAGACTTTTATAAATTAGATTCCTGTAAGATAAATTGGCCAAGACTTAACCCCTTCAATGGGTTTTCCCATCTCTGTATTTATAGCAATATCCGTATCCTGTGCCATAAGTACCTGATAGATTGGGGCTCCACCTCTGGCGTCCATATCTATCTGGAGAACAGGGCCCCGCCTCCCAGAAAAATTTGAATAAAAAACAATCAATACATCAGACACATTTTGCAAGTTTGTATAAATAAAAGGTACACCTGGCCCCGCAAAAAAAGACGCCTTATGCGTACATGGAAATATAAAAAAGTTATGGGTGTCAAAATATGGCGGCTCCAAGATTTTTATTTTTTTTTTTGCAATTTTTTGCACATCGCACAGAATGAGGCAATAAGTTTACCAGCAGCCGCCTCCTGATCCCTCCCCTCTCCATAGACTTCTGTATGAGGCTATGTGCAGAATACTGATGGAGATAACAGTATGAGTACAGGTAAACAGAGCCAATTGAGGCCTTGTTTTTTACCTGATGAATTGTATTTTTAATGCCATTCTGGAGTTCACATCGCTGCACTTTAGACCATCCCAGGTTTCCTGTGCATTTTATGCATCCTATCCATAGAATTTTCCATGACAACCAAAGAAATCAACTATTTTTTCTCTATCCGCTCCTGTATAAAAGGGTGAGCGAGGGCATTATACTGTATAGGATAGAAAATATTTTCTTTAGCACTGTCTCTTGTATTATGGTCCATCATATCTAAAGTTTACCAAGAAGAATAAGTTCGCCATATTGTTATCATCAGTGTCTAGACTTTCCTTTATTAAGAGGCGCAAGCTTTATGATGGATTTTTTTTTTTACAGGTTGGTACAGAAGAAAGAATGGTAAGAGCAGATGATAAAAGCTTGTACCTGGAGAGACAAAGACGAGGGAGATTTCACTTTCACTGTCCGCACAAATACCATTTAAGAATGGAAAGCGTCTTGCATTGGGTTCCACTACTTCTAAAGAGTAGGATATTCGTGCAGATAAGATTATATCCAATTTGATAAGAAAAGGCTAATATAATTATGTAATTTAACCAGATTAAAGAAGGGAACATTGCAGGACTACATGTCCTAAATCTTTATGAGATATGAAAAGAGGCTGAGACATAAGCAGACATTAATCAATGCAAAGAGAGCTGGCTGTCCGCAGTCAGGAAGGGGAGTCAGTCTGTGCCTAAGCGCTGGCTGTCCACAGTCAGGAAGGGGAGTCAGTCTGTGCCCAAGTGCTGGCTGTCCACAGTCAGGAAGGCAGTCAGTCTGTGCACAAGTGCTGGCTGTCCGCAGTCAGGAAGGGGAGTCAGTCTGTGCCCAAGTGCTGGCTGTCCGCAGTCAGGAAGGGGAGTCAGTCTGTGCCCAAGCGCTGGCTGTCCACTGTCAGGAAGGGGAGTCAGTCTGTGCCCAAGTGCTGGCTGTCCGCAGTCAGAAAGGGGAGTCAGTCTGTGCCTAAGTGCTGGCTGTCCGCAGTCAGGAAGGGGAGTCAGTCTGTGCCCTTTCGCTGGCTGTCCGCAGTCAGGAAGGGGAGTCAGTCTGTGCCCAAGTGCTGGCTGTCCGCAGTCAGGAAGGGGAGTCAGTCTGTGCCTAAGAGAATGCAAAATCCACCAAAATGTATCAAGATCTTCTCACCCATCAATAGAATTTTCACCAACATCTGAATTCCGAATAGCAAGACATTTAAACCCCACCCTTTCTATCAGAATGGGTGTGGCTTAAATAAACTGGTGTGGCTTTTAATGCAAATTAGTTGAACAGGGCAAATGGGGAGGAGCCAGTATTCGGTAGAGTTTTCTGCCTTTATTCAATGCTTATTTATCTCAGACAACCCCTTTGATAATATCCATTTGCAACCATAGAGACTTTGTTTCTCCATGGCTACAGACTACAAACAAGCCCCATGTAGTCTGACCACGCACTCATGCAAAAATTCCTCCCCCTACTTCTTGCTAACTAATTGGGGTACATGGCTAGGGCATTGCATAGTTTTTTATTAAAAATTTCTTACCGTTTTGTGTGATCACTTTAGAACTATCTATGTCCATAGTGTAGTCTGATCCTGTAGTCATGTAATTCTTGTTAGCACATATTAGGAAGAAGTAGGGGGAATGTTATATAACTGCAGGACTATACAGATGATGATCTGTCCACAGGATAGGTCATTAGTATCTGATTTCTAAGGGTCCAATACCTGTGCCCCACACAGATCAGCTGTTCCAGCAGCCTCTGAGTTGTGGCAGCTGGTGCAAAAGACGGGGAGCGGAGGCAGTCTGCTCTTATACAAGTAATAGTAGGGGAGCTGCAGTTCCCCAGTGCAACTGCAATACAGTTGGGCTCCACTCCTATTACTCTCCATCCACTGCAGAGGCTGCCAGAACAACTGATCTGTGCATGGTCCAGGTGTTTTACCCGAACATATCAAATACAGAAAACTTATTCTGTGGATAGATAATAAAGACACATTATGGGCCAAAAAAACCCTTAAATTGTAAAATACTTTTATCCTGTAGCTGCCACTAGGGGGCCTCCTTACATATGGATTTCTATAGCTACCATTGGGTTGAGTGGAAACAGCTCCCAAAACTGGCTGATGTTTCTATATAATCTATCTCTTAGGACCCCAGGCACACGACCGAGTGTGCATCCGAGGTGGGTCTGAGTTTGCCGCGGAATACACTCAGATAAAACTCAGAGTGATATATGAATGCATTCCGTGATGCATTCATGTCTATGGGGGCTTCGGATTCATTCTGATCCAATGATACAGAGCAAACAGATTAAATCGGAAGCCCACAAAGACATGAATTTATATCGGAATCCACTTGGATGACACTCGGATATCACTTAGGTGTCACTCCGAGTGTCATGTGAGTACATTCTGCTGCAAACTTAGCCCCACATCGGGTGCACATTCGGCTGTGTGAATGGGGCATTACTGCTCTAATTTCTACAGATAATATTATTTACCACCACCAGTAATATTAGGCATTAGCTTCTTTCTTGACCAAGACCAAAAGGGATATTAGACATTACTCTATAACCTCCTTACGGTACCAAACATATATCTGCTAAGCAGTACCAGTCTCCATACAGGAGGTGTTAGTGGTTATAGGAGATCAGTGCCAGGAATATTAACTCTTTAAAATGTGTGATGTAGAAAGTTGGCAAAGTGAGCTGAGTCAATTAGATGTCTGCCCCACCTCCTCCCCTCTCACAGCATGAGTATCACACAGACATTCATGTAGACCCTGCAGCAGCTGCATCCCCCTCCTCTTCCTCCTTCTCCCTGTCTAGTATCTTTTGTTTTATTCTAGTAGCAGTTTTTGGAAAGACTTGTGAATATTTTTGCATATTTCATATCATATCTCTTACCTGATCTAAAGGGGAACTTTACAGGACATCATGGCTGGTTATCAGGAGGACACTACATGTATGAGAAGATATCCCGACCACAATAAGGACATCATGGCTGGTTATCAGGAGGACACTACATGTATGAGAAGATAACCTGACCACAATAAGGACATCATGGCTGGTTATCAGGAGGACACTACATGTATGAGAAGATAACCCGACCACAATAAGGACATCATGGCTGGTTATCAGGAGGGGGCACTACATGTATGAGAAGATAACCTGACCACAATAAGGACATCATGGCTGGTTATCAGGAGGGACACTACATGTATGAGAAGATAACCCGACCACAATAAGGACATCATGGCTGGTTATCAGGAGGACACTACATGGATGAGAAGATAACCTGACTACAATAAGGACATCATGGCTGGTTATCAGGAGGGACACTACATGTATGAGAAGATAACCCGACCACAATAAGGACATCATGGCTGGTTATCAGGAGGGGACACTACATGTATGAGAAGATAACCTGACCACAATAAGGACATCATGGCTGGTTATCAGGAGAGGACACTACATGTATGAGAAGATAACCGGACCACAATAAGGACATCATGGCTGGTTATCAGGAGGGGACACTACATGTATGAGAAGATAACCTGACCACAATAAGGACATCATGGCTGGTTATCAGGAGAGGACACTACATGTATGAGAAGATAACCGGACCACAATAAGGACATCATGGCTGGTTATCAGGAGGGACACTACATGTATGAGAAGATAACCGGACCACAATAAGGACATCATGGCTGGTTATCAGGAGGGACACTACATGTATGAGAAGATAACCCGACCACAATAAGGACATCATGGCTGGTTATCAGGAGGACACTACATGTATGAGAAGATAACCTGACCACAATAAGGATATCATGGCTGTATATCAGGAGGACACTACATGTATGAGAAGATAACCCAACCACAATAAGAACATCATGGCTGTATATCAGGAGGACACTACATGTATGAGAAGATAACCTGACCACAATAAGAACATCAAGGCTGGTTATCAGGAGGGACACTACATGTATGAGGAGATAACCCGACCACAATAAGGACATCATGGCTGGTTATCAGGAGGACACTACATGGATGAGAAGATAACCTGACTACAATAAGGACATCATGGCTGGTTATCAGGAGGGACACTACATGTATGAGAAGATAACCCGACCACAATAAGGACATCATGGCTGGTTATCAGGAGGGGACACTACATGTATGAGAAGATAACCTGACCACAATAAGGACATCATGGCTGGTTATCAGGAGAGGACACTACATGTATGAGAAGATAACCGGACCACAATAAGGACATCATGGCTGGTTATCAGGAGGACACTACATGTATGAGAAGATAACCTGACCACAATAAGGACATCATGGCTGGTTATCAGGAGGGACACTACATGTATGAGAAGATAACCCGACCACAATAAGGACATCATGGCTGGTTATCAGGAGGACACTACATGTATGAGAAGATAACCCGACCACAATAAGGACATCATGGCTGGTTATCAGGAGGACACTACATGTATGAGAAGATAACCTGACCACAATAAGGACATCATGGCTGGTTATCAGGAGGACACTACATGTATGAGAAGATAACCTGACCACAATAAGGACATCATGGCTGGTTATCAGGAGGGACACTACATGTATGAGAAGATATCCCGACCACAATAAGGACATCATGGCTTGTTATTAGGAGGACACTACATGTATGAGAAGAAAACCCGACCACAATAAGAACATCATGGCTGGTTATCAGGAGGAACACTACATGTATGAGAAGATATCCCAACCACAATAAGGACATCATGGCTGGTTATCAGGAGGGACACTACATATATGAGAAGATATCCCGACCACAATAAGGACATCATGGCTGGTTACCAGGAGGGGACACTACATGTATGAGAAGATAACCCGACCACAATAAGGACATCATGGCTGGTTATCAGGAGGACACTACATGTATGAGAAGATAACCTGACCACAATAAGGACATCATGGCTGGTTATCAGGAGGGACACTACATGTATGAGAAGATAACCCGACCACAATAAGGACATCATGGCTGGTTATCAGGAGGACACTACATGTATGAGAAGATAACCTGACCACAATAAGAACATCATGGCTGTATATCAGGAGGACACTACATGTATGAGAAGATAACCTGACCACAATAAGAACATCAAGGCTGGTTATCAGGAGGGACACTACATGTATGAGGAGATAACCCGACCACAATAAGGACATCATGGCTGGTTATCAGGAGGGGACACTACATGTATGAGAAGATAACCTGACCACAATAAGGACATCATGGCTGGTTATCAGGAGAGGACACTACATGTATGAGAAGATAACCGGACCACAATAAGGACATCATGGCTGGTTATCAGGAGGGACACTACATGTATGAGAAGATAACCCGACCACAATAAGGACATCATGGCTGGTTATCAGGAGGACACTACATGTATGAGAAGATAACCTGACCACAGTAAGGATATCATGACTGGTTATCAGGAGGACACTACATGTATGAGAAGATAACCCAACCACAATAAGAACATCATGGCTGTATATCAGGAGGACACTACATGTATGAGAAGATAACCTGACCACAATAAGAACATCAAGGCTGGTTATCAGGAGGGACACTACATGTATGAGAAGATAACCCGACCACAATAAGGACATCATGGCTGGTTATCAGGAGGACACTACATGTATGAGAAGATAACCTGACCACAATAAGGACATCATGGCTGGTTATCAGGAGGGGACAATACATGTATGAGAAGATAACCCGACCACAATAAGGACATCATGGCTGGTTATCAGGAGGGACACTACATGTATGAGAAGATAACCCGACCACAATAAGGACATCATGGCTGGTTATCAGGAGGACACTACATGTATGAGAAGATAACCCGACCACAATAAGGACATCATGGCTGGTTATCAGGAGGAGGCACTACATGTATGAGAAGATAACCTGACCACAATAAGGACATCATGGCTGGTTATCAGGAGGGACACTACATGTATGAGAAGATAACCCGACCACAATAAGGACATCATGGCTGGTTATCAGGAGGACACTACATGTATGAGAAGATAACCTGACCACAATAAGGACATCATGGCTGGTTATCAGGAGGGGGCACTACATGTATGAGAAGATAACCTGACCACAATAAGGACATCATGGCTGGTTATCAGGAGGGACACTACATGTATGAGAAGATAACCCGACCACAATAAGGACATCATGGCTGGTTATCAGGAGGACACTACATGGATGAGAAGATAACCTGACTACAATAAGGACATCATGGCTGGTTATCAGGAGGGACACTACATGTATGAGAAGATAACCCGACCACAATAAGGACATCATGGCTGGTTATCAGGAGGGGACACTACATGTATGAGAAGATAACCCGACCACAATAAGGACATCATGGCTGGTTATCAGGAGAGGACACTACATGTATGAGAAGATATCCCGACCACAATAAGGACATCATGGCTGGTTATCAGGAGGACACTACATGTATGAGAAGATAACCGGACCACAATAAGGACATCATGGCTGGTTATCAGGAGGACACTAAATGTATGAGAAGATAACCTGACCACAATAAGGACATCATGGCTGGTTATCAGGAGGGACACTACATGTATGAGAAGATAACCCGACCACAATAAGGACATCATGGCTGGTTATCAGGAGGACACTACATGTATGAGAAGATAACCCGACCACAATAAGGACATCATGGCTGGTTATCAGGAGGACACTACATGTATGAGAAGATAACCTGACCACAATAAGGACATCATGGCTGGCTATCAGGAGGGACACTACATGTATGAGAAGATAACCCGACCACAATAAGGACATCATGGCTGGTTATCAGGAGGACACTACATGTATGAGAAGATAACCTGACCACAATAAGGATATCATGACTGGTTATCAGGAGGACACTACATGTATGAGAAGATAACCCAACCACAATAAGAACATCATGGCTGTATATCAGGAGGACACTACATGTATGAGAAGATAACCTGACCACAATAAGAACATCAAGGCTGGTTATCAGGAGGGACACTACATGTATGAGAAGATAACCCGACCACAATAAGGACATCATGGCTGGTTATCAGGAGGACACTACATGTATGAGAAGATAACCTGACCACAATAAGGACATCATGGCTGGTTATCAGGAGGGACACTACATGTATGAGAAGATATCCCGACCACAATAAGGACATCATGGCTGGTTATTAGGAGGACACTACATGTATGAGAAGAAAACCCGACCACAATAAGAACATCATGGCTGGTTATCAGGAGGAACACTACATGTATGAGAAGATATCCAATCCACAATAAGGACATCATGGCTGGTTATCAGGAGGGACACTACATATATGAGAAGATATCCCGACCACAATAAGGACATCATGGCTGGTTACCAGGAGGGGACACTACATGTATGAGAAGATAACCCGACCACAATAAGGACATCATGGCTGGTTATCAGGAGGACACTACATGTATGAGAAGATAACCTGACCACAATAAGGACATCATGGCTGGTTATCAGGAGGGACACTACATGTATGAGAAGATAACCCGACCACAATAAGGACATCATGGCTGGTTATCAGGAGGACACTACATGTATGAGAAGATAACCTGACCACAATAATGATATCATGACTGGTTATCAGGAGGACACTACATGTATGAGAAGATAACCCAACCACAATAAGAACATCATGGCTGTATATCAGGAGGACACTACATGTATGAGAAGATAACCTGACCACAATAAGAACATCAAGGCTGGTTATCAGGAGGGACACTACATGTATGAGGAGATAACCAGACCACAATAAGGACATCATGGCTGGTTATCAGGAGGACACTACATGGATGAGAAGATAACCTGACTACAATAAGGACATCATGGCTGGTTATCAGGAGGGACACTACATGTATGAGAAGATAACCCGACCACAATAAGGACATCATGGCTGGTTATCAGGAGGGGACACTACATGTATGAGAAGATAACCTGACCACAATAAGGACATCATGGCTGGTTATCAGGAGAGGACACTACATGTATGAGAAGATAACCGGACCACAATAAGGACATCATGGCTGGTTATCAGGAGGACACTACATGTATGAGAAGATAACCTGACCACAATAAAGACATCATGGCTGGTTATCAGGAGGGACACTACATGTATGAGAAGATAACCCGACCACAATAAGGACATCATGGCTGGTTATCAGGAGGACACTACATGTATGAGAAGATAACCCGACCACAATAAGGACATCATGGCTGGTTATCAGGAGGACACTACATGTATGAGAAGATAACCTGACCACAATAAGGACATCATGGCTGGTTATCAGGAGGGACACTACATGTATGAGAAGATAACCTGACCACAATAAGGACATCATGGCTGGTTATCAGGAGGACACTACATGTATGAGAAGATAACCTGACCACAATAAGGATATCATGACTGGTTATCAGGAGGACACTACATGTATGAGAAGATAACCCAACCACAATAAGAACATCATGGCTGTATATCAGGAGGACACTACATGTATGAGAAGATAACCTGACCACAATAAGAACATCAAGGCTGGTTATCAGGAGGGACACTACATGTATGAGAAGATAACCCGACCACAATAAGGACATCATGGCTGGTTATCAGGAGGACACTACATGTATGAGAAGATAACCTGACCACAATAAGGACATCATGGCTGGTTATCAGGAGGACACTACATGGATGAGAAGATAACCTGACTACAATAAGGACATCATGGCTGGTTATCAGGAGGGACACTACATGTATGAGAAGATAACCCGACCACAATAAGGACATCATGGCTGGTTATCAGGAGGGGACAATACATGTATGAGAAGATAACCCGACCACAATAAGGACATCATGGCTGGTTATCAGGAGGGACACTACATGTATGAGAAGATAACCCGACCACAATAAGGACATCATGGCTGGTTATCAGGAGGACACTACATGTATGAGAAGATAACCCGACCACAATAAGGACATCATGGCTGGTTATCAGGAGGACACTACATGTATGAGAAGATAACCGGACCACAATAAGGACATCATGGCTGGTTATCAGGAGGGACACTACATGTATGAGAAGATAACCCGACCACAATAAGGACATCATGGCTGGTTATCAGGAGGACACTACATGTATGAGAAGATAACCTGACCACAATAAGGATATCATGACTGGTTATCAGGAGGACACTACATGTATGAGAAGATAACCCAACCACAATAAGAACATCATGGCTGTATATCAGGAGGACGCTACATGTATGAGAAGATAACCTGACCACAATAAGAACATCAAGGCTGGTTATCAGGAGGGACACTACATGTATGAGAAGATAACCCGACCACAATAAGGACATCATGGCTGGTTATCAGGAGGACACTACATGTATGAGAAGATAACCTGACCACAATAAGGACATCATGGCTGGTTATCAGGAGGACACTACATGTATGAGAAGATAACCTGACCACAATAAGGACATCATGGCTGGTTATCAGGAGGGGGCACTACATGTATGAGAAGATAACCTGACCACAATAAGGACATCATGGCTGGTTATCAGGAGGGACACTACATGTATGAGAAGATAACCCGACCACAATAAGGACATCATGGCTGGTTATTAGGAGGACACTACATGGATGAGAAGATAACCTGACTACAATAAGGACATCATGGCTGGTTATCAGGAGGGACACTACATGTATGAGAAGATAACCCGACCACAATAAGGACATCATGGCTGGTTATCAGGTGGGGACACTACATGTATGAGAAGATAACCCGACCACAATAAGGACATCATGGCTGGTTATCAGGAGAGGACACTACATGTATGAGAAGATAACCTGACCACAATAAGGACATCATGGCTGGTTATCAGGAGGGACACTACATGTATGAGAAGATAACCCGACCACAATAAGGACATCATGGCTGGTTATCAGGAGGACACTACATGTATGAGAAGATAACCTGACCACAATAAGGACATCATGGCTGGCTATCAGGAGGGACACTACATGTATGAGAAGATAACCCGACCACAATAAGGACATCATGGCTGGTTATCAGGAGGACACTACATGTATGAGAAGATAACCTGACCACAATAAGGATATCATGACTGGTTATCAGGAGGACACTACATGTATGAGAAGATAACCCAACCACAATAAGAACATCATGGCTGTATATCAGGAGGACACTACATGTATGAGAAGATAACCTGACCACAATAAGAACATCAAGGCTGGTTATCAGGAGGGACACTACATGTATGAGAAGATAACCCGACCACAATAAGGACATCATGGCTCGTTATCAGGAGGACACTACATGTATGAGAAGATAACCTGACCACAATAAGGACATCATGGCTGGTTATCAGGAGGGACACTACATGTATGAGAAGATATCCCGACCACAATAAGGACATCATGGCTGGTTATTAGGAGGACACTACATGTATGAGAAGAAAACCCGACCACAATAAGAACATCATGGCTGGTTATCAGGAGGAACACTACATGTATGAGAAGATATCCCAACCACAATAAGGACATCATGGCTGGTTATCAGGAGGGACACTACATATATGAGAAGATATCCCGACCACAATAAGGACATCATGGCTGGTTACCAGGAGGGGACACTACATGTATGAGAAGATAACCCGACCACAATAAGGACATCATGGCTGGTTATCAGGAGGACACTACATGTATGAGAAGATATCCCGACAACAATAAGGACATCATGGCTGGTTATCAAGAGGGACACTACATGTATGAGAAGATATCCCGACCACAATAAGGACATCATGGCTGGTTATCAGGAGGGACACTACATGTATGAGGAGATAACCCAACCACAATAAGGACATCATGGCTGGTTATCAGGAGGACACTACATGTATGAGAAGATAACCTGACCACAATAAGGACATCATGGCTGGTTATCAGGAGGGGGCACTACATGTATGAGAAGATAACCTGACCACAATAAGGACATCATGGCTGGTTATCAGGAGGGACACTACATGGATGAGAAGATAACCCGACCACAATAAGGACATCATGGCTGGTTATCAGGAGGACACTACATGGATGAGAAGATAACCTGACTACAATAAGGACATCATGGCTGGTTATCAGGAGGGACACTACATGTATGAGAAGATAACCCGACCACAATAAGGAC
Source organism: Leptodactylus fallax (assembly GCA_947044405.1). Lineage (NCBI taxonomy): Eukaryota > Metazoa > Chordata > Amphibia > Anura > Leptodactylidae > Leptodactylus > Leptodactylus fallax. Next base: position 5,869,197 of record CAMRHE010000068.1, on the reverse strand, counting down.
ATCATGGCTGGTTATCAGGAGGGGACACTACATGTATGAGAAGATAACCCGACCACAATAAGGACATCATGGCTGGTTATCAGGAGAGGACACTACATGTATGAGAAGATAACCCAACCACAATAAGAACATCATGGCTGGATATCAGGAGGGACACTACATGTATGAGAAGATAACCTGACCACAATAAGAACATCAAGGCTGGTTATCAGGAGGGACACTACATGTATGAGAAGATAACCCGACCACAATAAGGACATCATGGCTCGTTATCAGGAGGACACTACATGTATGAGAAGATAACCTGACCACAATAAGAACATCAAGGCTGGTTATCAGGAGGGACACTACATGTATGAGAAGATAACCCGACCACAATAAGGACATCATGGCTGGTTATCAGGAGGACACTACATGTATGAGAAGATAACCCGACCACAATAAGGACATCATGGCTGGTTATCAGGAGGACACTACATGTATGAGAAGATAACCTGACCACAATAAGGACATCATGGCTGGCTATCAGGAGGGACACTACATGTATGAGAAGATAACCCGACCACAATAAGGACATCATGGCTGGTTATCAGGAGGACACTACATGTATGAGAAGATAACCTGACCACAATAAGGATATCATGACTGGTTATCAGGAGGACACTACATGTATGAGAAGATAACCCAACCACAATAAGAACATCATGGCTGGATATCAGGAGGACACTACATGTATGAGAAGATAACCCGACCACAATAAGAACATCAAGGCTGGTTATCAGGAGGGACACTACATGTATGAGAAGATAACCCGACCACAATAAGGACATCATGGCTGGTTATCAGGAGGACACTACATGTATGAGAAGATAACCTGACCACAATAAGGACATCATGGCTGGTTATCAGGAGGGGACACTACATGTATGAGAAGATATCCCGACCACAATAAGGACATCATGGCTGGTTATTAGGAGGACACTACATGTATGAGAAGAAAACCCGACCACAATAAGAACATCATGGCTGGTTATCAGGAGGAACACTACATGTATGAGAAGATATCCCAACCACAATAAGGACATCATGGCTGGTTATCAGGAGGGACACTACATATATGAGAAGATATCCCGACCACAATAAGGACATCATGGCTGGTTACCAGGAGGGGACACTACATGTATGAGAAGATAACCCGACCACAATAAGGACATCATGGCTGGTTATCAGGAGGACACTACATGTATGAGAAGATATCCCGACAACAATAAGGACATCATGGCTGGTTATCAAGAGGGACACTACATGTATGAGAAGATATCCCGACCACAATAAGGACATCATGGCTGGTTATCAGGAGGGACACTACATGTATGAGAAGATAACCCGACCACAATATGGTTTCTGACAAGTCCCAGACCATAGAACGTTCTGTATCTATATCTAAGACCAAATTCTTTCAGACTAAGAAGGTTAGAGAAAAACTTTAAAATTCTGCAAATTTCTGAAAAATCCTTTATATTGGCAAAATTTTGTAGCTATTATTTATTTACAATTTAAATATGGCCATGTTCATGGGAAAACCCCTCTAATATGCATTTATACCTGGCGGTCCTATCTATATATACATTTATATCCGCTTTCCTGCCTCTTTTATGAACAGATGGCTTCGCAGTGCTCGGTCTAAATGAACCAGATTCACTTTTATCCACTTAATTCTATGGCAATTATGATAGAGACATTCCTGTATGTGTGATTCTTTGTCCTGGCACATTGCCCAGAATTTTATGATAACAATAGGACACAAAATGCATCTTTCAATTAAAGGACTATTCACAATGTTACCATAACAACAACTATCAGGTCTGGTCCTGTCCAAGGTAATGGCTTTACAAAAAGAAATAAATAAATCATAAAAAATATCCAAAAAGTTGGAAAACAATCATAGGTAAAGCATGACTAACCCTTTGGATGGCATTTCAGGATACGCTGTCATATCTGCGTGCATGCGGAGTATCTCGGACCATTATATGACTTGTATTCTGCATTTTTTATGCAGTTTTCCCCTTTGTGGGCTTTATCTCAAATTTTCACTTGTCCCTGAGCTGGTTGGTGGTGTCTCCCATAGACTGTGCATGAAGAAAACAGGATATTCTGCTCCTTAACTCTCTCTCTGCAAGAGCAGCAACATATAGGACATTATAGAGAAGGACTGACCAGTCCTGAGAATAAAGTACTTGGGGTGAAATAGAAAACTTACTGTTTGTTAGCTGCAGCACCATATTTCTGTGTGTGTTTTTCTCTCACTCCACTTTTCTCTGCAATTCCAGACCTGGCCCATGGACAACAGTAGCAATGTTTCTTGGGACAAGAAAAGCTTAGCTGGACTGATATTTGCAAGTTTTTCTTAAAAATGCTTGCATGTATGATAAAATGGTGCAGAGTAGGTGCAAAATGTCCAAAGCATATTTCTGGTGTATGCTATGTACTGCATGCTATCGAACAATTTGCAACTGGTTAATTTTGCTTACTACATTTCCCCCTGAATTCGGCCTACTGTACACTGGTTACTAACCAAAGGGGTTTTCCAACAAAGTCAACATTTTAGAGGGCCTTCTGGGGGGTAGGAGAGTAAATCATAGCCATGCCCCTTTTCTGCAGTCCATGCCCCCTTTACACCATGGAGCACCTTCCCCTGAATGCATATTTGGGCACTTGGCGGTGCCTGATGATGCAGCAGGCCCCATAAAATCTCAGTGTATTGCTCCTTTCTAGGTTTCGGAAGGCTTCTTTGGTAATATATTTCAATACTTCTGGGAGTTTTCCCCTTTTTCTGGAAGTCTCCAGGACATCCAAGGAAAGTTTTCAAGTATAACATACACTGTACTATAAATGGCATTTTGGTGGATCCATGTGAGGAAAACCCCAAAAATTCACGTTCGGTAAAACCTCAAATTTATGGAAAATTCATAACGAACCCGGGTTGTTACGGACCAGCTTGCCCAACACTAATGGCAACCTCAACTTGTGCATTAAGGGTCAAGGCAGGGGTCCCCCACCTATTAGGAAAAGGGGACCCTTGACCCTTAATGCATAAGATGAGGTTTGCATTAGTGTTGGGCAAGCTGGTTTGCAACAAGTCGGATTTGTTCCAAATTTTCCATACATTTGAGGTTTTACCAAATGTGCATTTTTTGGTTTCTCCTCACACAAATCCTCCAATATAGCAGCTGACTTCCATTTTACTGTTCGTTTTAGGGTGCAGTGAAAAGAATTGTATTCACTTATCCTGGGCTCTGCTGCAGCATCCTCTGACATTCTCATCTTCTTCCCATGCCATCCGCCATCTTCTTTGGCCCCCAGGTCACCATTGAGGCCTGTGGTTGGGTCTCAGCAGTCATATGGGGGCCAATGTCATTACACTTTGGTGCTAAAGTCTATGTGATTACGCTGTAGGGTCAAAGTAGGATGACGTCATTGTCACCAGCCCAAGTGATGGCCAAGTGGCCTTATTATACTTTGTGGCCTAAAGGGACCAGAATATTATAACCAATTTCACATCTGACGTTTCCTGGTCTACATTGCGAATATTCGTGAAATGACTCTTGTGATGTTCACCCATCAATAGTCGCCATATTAAGGTAGAAGTTGAATTGAGACCTTCGTTTTAGTCTATAGCATGTCCATGGGCCAATGGATTTCCCATTCTGCAGGAGTATAGCTAGGGGTATCTGGTGGGCCACGTGTCTAGGTGCTGGGTGCCAGGGGTAATCAAGCCATGATATTTAGATACAGTCCAAAGGCAGTAAACGTAGCTCTGGTTAAAGGGAAGCTTAGATACTTCTATGTCATCCCAGCCAGAACTGCCTTTCTATTTATGGTGAAACCTCTTATACAAACCATAAATAAAGAGACATGTAACACTCGGGCTAACCAGCGAGGCATGTAGTATATCGAGGTTTTTCCTGCCTTTCTGGCTGGTGGATACAGGCCTCTATGACAGTTGTTATTATGCATGCTGTGATTTTGAAGCCTTATACACTCACTATCAAGTGATCCCTAATGGTACAGAAGTCATAAAAACTTCATCATTGTGTCATTTTGTGTCAGTGTTTAGGATGGCATGTCAGAGCTTATCACCGTGTCTTGCTGTGAATGTGTCGGAGTGAGTGTGCAGGACAGAACTGGTGAGCTAGAAATAAATTAATACATCAGCTATGGCTGGTCTTTTCATTCCGACACATTTCTCGAAGAGCAAATTTTTGGAATTCTATTAACCATATAATTGAAACAATGTTGCAGAAAACTAAAGCTCTGTTCACATCTGCATCAGGAGCCCCTGTCACAGATTCAATAAAAAATGCCGGGTGTATTATTGCTAGTTTTTATGGGTATTCCATTTTTGGAGATAACTTGATCCAGGATTTTATACTGATTGATGGGTATGGAGTTGGGAAGGAATTTTTTTCCTCCAAGATTGTGCAAGTGGCATCAACTTCATGTTTTTTTTTGATCCTCTGGATCAACACTGTAGGGTTATAGGTTGGACTTGATGGATCTGTCTCTTCTTCCTACCTCATTTACTATGTTACTATGATCGGTCACATAACGGAAACCGGACCCAATTATGCGGAATGGGATTTGTTGGGTGTTGTTGTTGTCTACCTTGTAATGGATCTGGTACTACCATTATTTTGACTTTTTTGCTCCTATAATAGAGGAGAATAATGGACATGAACAATGCAAATGTGAACGGAGCCTAACAAGGTGTTCATCAAGGGTTGTAAAGGAAGAAGAAGAAGGAGATCTTATACTTACAACCTTGCCTTTCTGAGCTGGCCTGACCTTGGCTTGTGCAGAAGAAGAAGAAGAAAATGGTTCATAGTTAAAGAGGACCTTTCACCGCCTCTGCCATGTCCATCTCTTTACATCAATTAATTATCACTCCTCCACTGATTGCAGCACAGTTAGAATTTTCTCTCTAGCCCCCACCATTCCTGAGCATTCAGTACAGTTAGTTTTGGGGTCTGATATACTATTTAGATTCTGCACTGTCAGGAGGGCGGTGTCAGGCAGGAGCAGACAAGGGGTGTGATTCTGAGCTCTGACACTGGCTGCCTCTGATGGGAGCTCTGCCTGCCGCTGACTGACTCCACCCACCTGACAGTACAGAGACTAAGTTGCATATCAGTCACCAAATCTAAGTCCCGGGGGCTTGAGAAAAATTTCCAACTGTGCTTGAGTTAGGGAAGTGTCACCTATTACCAGATGCTAAGAACTGAAGTTAGCGGAGGTGATGAAAGATTCTCTTTAAATTAGAACAGAGCTATACTTCCTAAAATGGGTTCTCAGTAGAGATGGGCGAACCAACTTGTACCGAGCTGGGTTCGACCTGAAGATTCCAAATTATTATTTTTTTTACAAAACTGAACTCATGGAGATTCATCTTGGAAGAATTAAAACTCACCACATTATATAATAGATGGAGACCCAGGGAAGGTGATAAAAATAAAAAAAACATTCATACTCACCTTCCCATACCTCTTTTGGGTCTTCATGCGGTACCCAGCACTCTCCTGGCGACATCATGCTCTCTCCGCCTTCTTGGTGACGTCATGCAACCGGGATCATCGCTGAGGCCCAATCACAGGTCTCAGCGGTGATGCTGGATGCATGACGTCACTGAGGTGGTGGAGAGAGAGTGCCAGATGCCGCAAGGAAGCCCAAAAGAGGTGAGGGAAGGTGAGTATGAATGTTTTTTTTATATTTTACACCTCCCCTGGGGCTTAACCAATTATATTCTGGGGTCTGAAGTATAATAACGTCAATTTCACTTTGACATAACTTTGTTGTGTTTGGATAGATACCTTCCTAGGAACTCTAAGAGTGTGGCTTAAAAAAATTTAAGGTGTGGTTCATACTGAACTTGTTTGACCTGAAATAAATGGAACTGAGCCAACCGAACCCAAAACTAAACCAATCCTGAGAGGTTCCTCCATCTCTAGCTCTCAGCTAGCCATCTACACTGCCCGACTCTGCCCCTGAACTATTCGCTGTGTCCATTAAGAGCCTCTCCAGGGTCTATGGGCCAATATAACAGAATCTTTAATTCAGAAAAATAAGTTACTATGTTTTATGCCTTAGAGTTCTAGTGTCAAGCAAGTTGTAAAGAGCTATCAGTACCTAAGAATATTATCTTGGCCAGAAAAGAATGGAACCAAAGACTAAGAATACAGCATGGATAGGTCAAGTAGTCTAATTTTATTCAATCACCTATTTGGAAAAAAATAAACTTTTTTAAAGTTAATATTTTTTATATAAATATGGCTGATCTATAAACCCCCAAAGAGTGGACTTGCGACTCCTTGTATGAAAGCGGAGCAGTATTAGTAGATAATAGCCACTTGATACAGGTCATTAGCTTACTCGAGTTGCTCCAGATTACAGTGCCCTCTCTCCGAGCCCTCTATTACTCATGGAGACAGAATAAGTAATGGGCAATTTTGACTTGCCCCAGAAAAAGATACCTCATATTTAATGGTGAATTTGGCCTTTTAACATCATATGCTTTTTCTAATTAAGTTGTCCGGCATGAAATGATATTACTGTCCACGCGGCCGCATGTTGATGCAGTGGAGTCGATGGCTGGCTGCTGAACTCAAGGGTAAAGCATTCATTTACATCACAAACTTCTATTTGCCTTTTCATCCTTAGTGGATAAAGATGTATATTATATTATATTTAGATGTTACCGACTGAAGAAGCATGAAAATAGTCAAACTGAACTGCATTGACATAAAAAAAAATCCTAGTGGATTTTAATGGGATTATTTTCATCAAAAAAATTCAAAAACATTCAAAAAACAAAAACTTTGGCCTTGATGTTAGCTGAACCCGACACAGTTTGAATATTTCCTGTTTTCTTGGAAGTACATAGCGATATTTTTTTTTGGTTGGCCGCGTTGCAGGCCTTTCATTTAGTGGATAAGCTTGGATCTTGAGATTTGGGTCCTTACACTTCGGACCTGCTGACAGTTCCAGATGGGTGAGGGGTAAATCACTTATATGGTTGATGCTCATTCCATTTGCATGACCAAAGAATCAAGTTTTAATCCAGCTGGTGCTGCAATTGCAACGATCCCTTTCTGTGCCGGGGCACTGAACGTTCCGGAAGTCTGGCATTATGCCCATTTTTGCCCATTCCCAGTTGGAAATTTGGTGGTAAAAACTGGGTTATATTAACATATTAATTTATTACTGACCCACTGAATACAGAATAAATATGCACCCTTCCTGTTGCTCAGGAATGGTGGGGACTAGAGAGAAAATTCCAACTGTGTTGGAATCAATGGAGTGGTGACTATTAACACATGCTAAGAACTAGAATAGGTGGAAGTGGTGAAAAGTCCTCTTTAAATTGGAGAACGCAGGTGAATTCTACAATATGAGGTTCCAAAGCTGTATAATGGAAGTAAGTAATGAAATCTCCTCTTAGTTGTGTTTCTCCCCAGGACTTGGACACGTTGTTCCTGCATAGATAAATGCAGGCAATAAAAAAGACCGTATAACCATGACCATAAAAATAAAGTCCCAGTTTAGGTCAAGCATCCTGCACTGATGTTGACTATATTATACATGGTGCCTAACCGTACGGCTTCTCTAATGACCCCCTAATGTACAATAGGAGCGCTGCCTACATTATTACACGCAGGCGATTAGACCATTGCTTGCCTGATCACCGGGATAATTTCCGCACATAATCAGGTCAATAATTTTCTTATAAGAGCAGATGCAATTAAAGGGATCCATCACCCCCCCAGGAATACTCTCATTACTTTACATTGGATTAACGACTCAATAAAAGTCAGTGTTTTCTAAGTGTGCAAATATCGATATGATGAATGGCGCTGCGGACTGCTTAGCATGTGGACTGCGATACGTGTCTGGGGCACGTGGGTGTGAGCGCTGCAGCCATGTCTGCTCCTCTGGTGGTGAGAATTAAATTCTCTTCTTCACAGATGAAGTCTATTTTAAGCCTGAGAAGAAGGTGATAAAACAATTGTTAACATTGTTCTCCATCTGTCCGCAGTCATCATCTCCCCAACGTTCCCCACCACCATATCAGCAGATGCTCAGATAACATCACCAGAACCTCAGAAGCTTTAGGAGCCTCGTACAGGCCGTCTACTGACTATTACTGGTGGAAACTGTGGGGGACCGATGGGTAAGACACCCCAATATTGTAACTGCATGCTGTGGTCATTCTAACATTGCAATGAGGGGTTGTATCACTAAATATCTAGAAAGTGGCACCAATGCCCAATGGTAGGGGTCTGAAACATTATCTATCAATCTATCTATCTATCTATCTATCTATCTATCTATCTATCTCATACTATCTATCTATCTCATATCTATCTATCTATCATATCTATCTATCTATCTATCTATCTCATATCTATCTATCTCATCTATCTATCTATCTATCTATCTCATATCTATCTATCTTCTATCTATCTATCTATCTATCTATCTCATATCTATCTATCTATCTATCTATCATCTATCATCTATCTATCTATCTATCTATCTATCTATCTATCTATCTATCTCATATCTATCTATCTCATATCTATCTATCTATCTATCTATCTATCTATCTATCCCATATCTATCTATCTATCTCATATCTATCTATCTTCTATCTATCTTCTATCTATCTATCATCTATCATCTATCTATCTATCTATCTATCTATCTATCTATCTACATCTATCTATCTATCTATCTATCTATCATCTATCTATCTCATATCTATCTATTTCATATCTATCTATCTATCTATCTATCTATCTATCTATCTATCTATCTCATTCTATCTATCTTCTATCTATCTATCTATCTATCTATCTATCTATCTATCTATCTATCTATCCCATATCTATCTATCTATCTATCTATCTATCTATCTCATACTATCTATCTTCTATCTGTCTATCTATCTCTTATATAACCTGAACGGCCCATTAATCTATCATTTCCATTACTGATATTGCAGGTTGGTGCATTTATCTGATTCTGGTTTCTGTGGTTTCCTTCACCTGTATATAAGGTCAGTATACACACTTGACTTTCCCCAGGATAATTCCACTTCTACTAGATGAAGGATAGTGGGGCAGAAATTCTTGTGTTAACTCAATTGACTCCTATTTATATAAATATATCTATTGATCTAGATGAAGAAATAGAAAAACCTCAATGAAACACTGGACGCCTACATCACAGGAGGAGAAATCTGTTCCTGTAAGTAGGTTCATTCTCAGTCCCCTGAGGACGTGCAGATCAATATGCACAGAACAGTAGATTATCCATAGACAGGAATGAAGAGGGGCCGAGGAGGCAAAATGTGACCAAATCTGCCCAAAACGGACAATTCTTCTTAGTATGACCCACCAGTTTCTATACAATAATTTCTCATTTCTATAGTACCTGGAAAAGCCAAGGTCATATCTAGGCATTCAACTAGGACAAAAGCTTGCGTCCCTTGCCCTGCATCGAAATATCCTGACAAAGGTAGAGGGCTTTGTTGGTGCCCCCCTCCCCTTATTCTGGTATCAGCAAGGGCACGGCACATGTCTTATCATGTCCTCCGAGTTGTGTCCCTGCGCCAAGGACTTGATGTGTAATCTAGTAGCAGGTCAGGTCCCGGTTGTCAGAGACTAATGTGAGCAAAGTCACAACAGGGGGCTATTGTCATCTGTAACGGGGACCCCTATGGATGCCCTACTTACAAAGGAAGACTGCAAAAAATAATAACATGAAAAATAATAAAAATAATACTAAAAATATATGAATGTCAATTTTATGACTTCTTGGGGGACTGATGATGTAGCAGAAATATATTATGTACATACACAAGGAAAAAAAAACTATGATAAAATGCAAATAAACTCAAACTGTCTCCATAACCGCCCAGCTCACCTGAGGCTACTATGTATCAAAATGACTGCTACAAAAATGAATCCCATTATAATACTTGTTTTGTATCAATTTGCAAATCTTCCTTTCGTACAGTTTATCCCAAATAAAACCAATAAACGTGACTGGATCCTCTTTATAAATTTGCAGGTCCTGCACCTGTCAGGGCATTTATTAAGACAGGCATATGAAACTCCAGTCTTAATAAATCTGCCCTGGAGTTGATTTTAAGCCTAGAATTCTTTGCAATGGGCGGAGTTCTATTTTCAGATACAGAGAATAGATTTATAGTGATTTCAGGTGACTTTTCAGGATGTGTGTACACGAGGAGTAACATTATTTCTGGTCAATATATGACTTATATTTTGCAGTTTTAGCAGTTTTCCTCCCTGCATGCTATTTTCATATTTTGCAGTAGAGACTAGCTGCCATACAATGCACACAGTAAGTAGAGGAGAATCCACTCTATAACTGTCTCTGTCATAAACAGCCATAGAATCATGCAGGACATATATAGAGAAGTACTGAACTGTACTAATGTAGGTAAACAGGACTTTTTATAGATAAATTCAAAGATGATCAAAGAATGACTATAATCACACCTGAATATAATAAAATAATGAGTGTTTAATAAATCTAAAGAGATAATGCTTAGCTGCGGTTACAAATGATGCAATAGTTCACAGAATGATGGGGAGCCCCAGACACTGATATACACCTATCACTCAATGACTTCCAGAGGTTCAGGGCATCTATTTCATGGTTTAAGCTGAAGCTAGCTTAAGAGAATAGCCCATAGAGTTTTTATAGTACCTTTGGGAGAGGGGGAGGGGCTTCCTGGATATGTATGTATGGATATAACATGATCATTTTTGGTACAGAAATTTGAAGGATTGTTTAGTGACTGATCAGCAACAGAATAGTATACAAAAATAAAGAGCAATCAGTAACAGAATAGTATACAGAAATACAGAGCGATCAAAGACAGAATAGTATACAGAAATACAGAGCGATCAATGACAGAATAGTATACAGAAATACAGAGCGATCAATGACAGAATATTATACAGGCATATAGAGTCATCAATGACATAACAGTATACAGAAATACAGAACGATCAGTAACAGAATAGTATACAGAAATACAGAGCGATCAGTAACAGAATAGTATACAGAAATACAGAGTGATCAATGACAGAATAGTATACAGAAATATGTAGTGATCAATGACAGAATAGTATACAGAAATACAGAGTGATCAATGACAGAATAGTATACAGAAATATGTAGTGATCAATGACAGAATAGTATACAGAAATATGTAGTGATCAATGACAGAATAGTATACAGAAATACAGAGTGATCAATGACAGAATAGTATATAGAGATATGTAGTGATCAGTAACAGAAATTATCCAATAGATGGACAACAAGAACTATATACAGACTGATCAGTAAGACATTAACCCTGTCATATCCCATCAACAAGACACTATGATTTTGTGTAAAAAAAAACCTGTCCTATTGCAGCTAATGTGAACAAAGAACTTTGGTTGTGATTGAAAGCTTTTGCTCAGTGCCTGCTTACTCCTCCCCGTTCCCTCTCCATATTCTTCTATAGAGATGAGTAATCTGAGTCATGTGACCTGAGAGGAGCTGTACATATATACTACCAGATTTATCACAGTGGCTGATGAAGGATAATAAATCTGGTGCATTTTTACACTGTTTAGTCTACGTTTATATCACCTATTAGATGACTTACTTTTGGCCAGAATTTTAAGCCAAAATTTTGCCGCAGTTGGATGCATTTTGCTACATTTAAGTCACACCCCTTTCCCGTTAACCACGCCCTTTCTCTCTAAGCCAAGCTGGAGAATTTCTATATAGATGAATGAAGAAATCTGCAGAGAATTTCTGAGCTATTTTGTGCTCCTCGGCGGACATTTTCCCACTGTAGTTACTTGCGTAATACATGAATTTCTGAGTCTCTGCATTATGAAGCTCATTGAAGACGAAAGACTGCAGTGAATATCAGCCATCAATAATGTATACAGCCTGTGTATACGTGTCCATACAAGACTCAGGATACCTCACCATCTGGAGACCAATCATTGTAGTAATCTTCACTAACAGCTCTTGTCTTTAAGACTCTGCAAATAACCATGACCTGAATTAAAGGCGGACTGACATGCTACAACAGCTGGAATTCTCCTCCATATGTGATTAAACCCACCAAAGAAATAAATCCAGGCTGAACTTCAACATCTTTGTCTTTATTCAGACCATTGGTTGATGGATGTTACTATAACTGTAATATAAATAGTGCATGACATGCTCATAGAGGTAATAATAACAGGTAATTTATAGCACCAGAGGGGGCGCCACAGAGCAATCCGAACGACTTTGGACTGAAACAATCCAGAGGGTCGACACGTTCGAACCTGAAACTAAACAAATCTTCAGAGGTTCGCCCATCTCTAGTAGGTACCTACAACAAGTGCTCCAAGGAAGGTCACTAGAGAGTCGGTGCTCAGAGATAAGAGCACCCAAGGCTCCTCAGAACTGGACCAAAATGTAACAGAAGGCGACCAGTGCACCTTATCAGGGGAAGAGCTGATATGCAACAAGTGATGTCCATCCAGGACCCCTCAAACGTTCACCAGAGATTGCGGATGAACATCTTGTCACATGTCCCTCCATATGCCTCCATATTATGGAGAAGCAATGTGTTGCTGGGGGAGGAATATATTCGACCCATGTGGTGTTGATCCTCAGATGGCAAAAAATGGTGAACTTCTATTATTAATATATTAGTGGCCATTTTTAAAGAGCACCTGTCACCAAGTCCAAAAAGCCCAATGGCATCCATTATCTGATCCACGCTGTCACCCTGAGCATTTTGGTGTTTTGTTTATCCAAATCTGTTCAGCTATTCCAAAGATATAAGCCCTTTTAGTGTTGATACAGATTAGGGTTTACTAGTAAAGTGGGCGGTAACACTGCATGACATACGGTGCACAGAGAAACCACAGTGTTACCGCCCACTTGGCTAGTAAACCGTAAACACTAAAAGGGCTTATATCTTTGGAATGGCTGAACAGATTTGGATAAACAAAACACTAAAGTGCTCAGGATGACAGTGCAAATTGTTAATGTATACTATGCAATTGTATTGTGTACTTAGAGTAGTCAGCCCCTTTATAGGGCCACCGCATGACATTAGGACTGTCTCCTGATCTGTAGCGTCATTGGGATCATGCTCCGCTCCCTGCCCTAGGCATAACACAGTATATCAGTTTTACATGGAGTGTTCCTTTAAATCCTGTATTTCATAGATTGTTCCAGGCTGACTATTGTTATCCAGCTAATCGCAACGTATATACCCAGTAATGGGAACAGCACAGCGTAATGATGTCGCGGGTCAGTCTGATGGCTTGTCAGTCCTGGTTTCTATCTGTGATACTGAGGTTGTACAAAATGTCATTCACTTTACAGCAGGGCTAAGATAAATGATGGAGAATCTTGTTCAGGATTAGCCGTGAGAGGAGCCCAGGATGTTTGACTTGACAGGTTTTTAATAATGAGCTGCACAATGTGTACGGTGCCGATTCCTGCTGCCAAATTTAGCTCCACATCTTAACTGATTAGACCTTGTCTGTGGATTGTACGGGGTTACAGACTCTTCTTGCAAAGTGCGGAGTAATCTTTCCATTGCCCTATTCATGTGATGCTAGTCACGATGTTACCCCTGAAATCCTGCAAACTCATCTGATGTAAATTTGGATACAGTGTTGCAAGAAGCTGAGAATGATTGGGCGGGGATGACTTTTTGTGAGTTTGACACCTTCCTGGCACTTGTTATCTAATGTATCAGGATAGAACATTCTGTAGCAAGTCAGATTATAGGAAGGTTCACAGTATCAAGTCCAAAACAGAAACAGCACCGCCTTTATGCGTTGGCTACGGTTGGTATTGCAGGTATTCAAATGAAGGGGCGGAGCTATAATTTCATGGTTAGAGTGGCGCTGTCTCAGCCCTGGACCCTAAGCAGACCCTTTAAATAGGACCTGTTTACCTGGTAATATTTGTATTCTCTATAACAGGGATCAGCAACCTTCGGCACTCCAGCTGCTGTGAAACTACAACTCCCAACATGCTCCATTCACTTCCATGGGAGTTCCAAGAACAGCAGAGCAAGTGTGCATGCTGGGAGTTGTAGTTTTACAACAGCTGGAGTGCCGAAGGTTGCCTACCCCTGCTCTATAATATAATACATTTTTAGAATTCAATTTCTGTGTTGTGTTGTACATCTGTTACTCCTCCTGGAAACGCATCTATACTAACACCCCCTTGTCAAATTAATTATTCATTTCCAGGAAGAATAACAGAAGAATGACACAATGTAACATTCTAAGAAAGATGCTTAAGCATTGCTAAGGGGAATGCAAGTAATAGTTTCCCTATAGTTTATTCTTGGAATTGTCCCTCTAAGTAATAGGATAATACCATAGAAGGGGATAGTGAATGCTATATCCCTATTTGGAGTAATGCTGGTCATGTGAGGGGCTGCGACTGCTCCCAAAGGATCAACTGCTAATGCTGGGGAGCAGCTGTGTAACTGGGAATACAGCATTACGTGGCACCATCTGAAAGCATTGTCCTTCTATTGATTTCAATGGATGACTAGTAATCTCTAGAGGACACAACCATGCTTGACGTCTCCCTCATATCTCAGCTACGAAATCCCATTTTGGGCAGTTGACCTATCACATATTCATGCTCTAACCAACTAATTTGCAATGGTTTCTAACCAATATACAGTACTGTGCAAAAAGTTTTGGGCAGATGCAAAGTAAGAATAAAGAAAAGAGAAATGTAAATCCCATCAATATTCGGTGTGACCTTTGCCCTTCGCCTTCCATCAGTTCTTCTCGGTACTTGCAGACAGATTTGGCAGAACTGGGCAGGGAGGTTGTTCCCGCCGCCATCTTGGAGAACTAAGCACAGATCTTCTGTGGATGTTGCTTGCTCCAATCTGTCTCTCTCTTCATGTCATCCCAGACAGACTGGATGATGATGAGATCAGGGCTATATCTGTGGGGGCCGGATCATCACTTCCAGGACTCCTCCTCCAAAGGGCAAAGGTCACACCAATTTTTTATTTGCGTAATACAAGACAGCACAATCCCCCCTGTAGCCATTCTCCTATCTCGCTAATAGATGAGGCTTATTATGCCAGAATTCCCTAATAGGATATTTACTATACCTGACAACCTCCCTGTTGATCTTTCATCTCTTTAGTTACAGAGGTTTTCGATCCTTTAGATATTTATGACCATCCTATCCATCAATACTGATATCAGCAGCCATCACTGTTGGTGCTACAATAAGTCATCTAAAGGATGGAAACCCCTTTAACGTCAGGACATGTACTGAGCCCATAAACACAGATATATGCAGTAGTTATACAAACTGTTCTCTTGGGTGCAGTATAAGGTAATGGAGGGATGTCGATAATCTCACTGAACATCCCTGCACTGAGCAAGGTACAACAATATTTATCTGTGTGTATACAGCAAGTGAGACATAAATCCCAAATGGTTCATGTGAATGGAACTTTAAGCTAGAAGTGTAACAAGAATTTTCCATGGGGCCTCATAGCAAAACTTATTATGTGGCCCCCTCTATCATGACTATCAAAAGCAGCAAATTCAGAACTTGAAATGTGTGCAATTATTTTGACAGTACAGAGATAATATACACAGTGATGTCACAGTACAGGGATAATACACACAGTGATGTCACAGTACAGGGATAATACACACAGTGATGTCACAGTACAAGGATAATACACACAGTGATGTCACAGTACAGATATAATATACACAGTGATGTCACAGTACATGATAATACACACAGTGATGTCACAGTGCAGGGATAATACACACAGTGATGTCACAGTACAGGGATAATACACACAGTGATGTCACAGTACAGGGATAATACACACAGTGATGTCACAGTACAAGGATAATACACACAGTGATGTCACAGTACAGATATAATATACACAGTGATGTCACAGTACATGATAATACACACAGTGATGTCACAGTGCAGGGATAATACACACAGTGATGTCACAGTACAGGGATAATAAACACAGTGATGTCACAGTACAGGGATAATACACACAGTGATGTCACAGTACAGGGATAATACACAGAGTGATGTCACAGTACAAAGATAATACACACAGTGATGTCACAGTGCAGGGATAATACACACAGTGATGTCACAGTATAGGGATAATACACAGAGTGATGTCACAGTACAAGGATAATACACACAGTGATGTCACAGTACAGGATAATACACACAGTGATGTCACAGTGCAGGGATAATACACACAGTGATGTCACAGTACAGGGATAATACACAGAGTGATGTCACAGTACAAGGATAATACACACAGTGATGTCACAGTACAGGATAATACACACAGTGATGTCACAGTGCAGGGATAATACACACAGTGATGTCACAGTACAGAGATACTACACACAGTGATGTCACAGTACAGAGATGATACACACAGTGATGTCACAGTACAGAGATGATACACACACTGATGTCACAGTACAGGGATAATATACACAGTGATGTCACAGTACAGAGATAATACACACAGTGATGTCACAGTACAGACATAATACACACCGTGATGTCACAGTACAGGATAATACACACAGTGATGTCACAGTACAGGATAATACACACAGTGATGTCACAGTACAGGATAATATACACAGTGATGTCACAGTACAGAGATAATACAGGCAGTGATGTCACAGTACAGGGATAATACACAGTGATGTCACAGTACAGGGATAATACACACAGTGATGTCACAGTACAGAGATAATACACACAATGATGTCACAGTACAGAGATAATACACACAGTGATGTCACAGTACAGGGATAATACACACAGTGACGTCACAGTACAGAGATAAGAACACACAGTGATGTCACAGTACAGAGATAATACACACAGTGATGTCACAGTACAGAGATAATACACACAGTGATGTCACAGTACAGAGATAATACACACAGTGATGTCACAGTACAGAGATAA
This sequence comes from Leptodactylus fallax, assembly GCA_947044405.1. Lineage (NCBI taxonomy): Eukaryota > Metazoa > Chordata > Amphibia > Anura > Leptodactylidae > Leptodactylus > Leptodactylus fallax. The sequence goes on along the minus strand of CAMRHE010000068.1, from coordinate 5,852,073 downwards.
TACACACAGTGATGTCACAGTACAGGGATAATACACACAGTGATGTCACAGTACAGAGATAATACACACAGTGATGTCACAGTACAGGGATAATACACACAGTGATGTCACAGTACAGAGATAATACACACAGTGATGTCACAGTACAGGGATAATACACACAGTGATGTCACAGTACAGAGATAATACACACACTGATGTCACAGTACAGGGATAATACACACACACAGTGATGTCACAGTACAGAGATAATACACACAGTGATGTCACAGTACAGGGATTATACACACAGTGATGTCACAGTACAGAGATAATACACACACTGATGTCACAGTACAGAGATAATACACACAGTGATGTCACAGTACAGGGATAATACACACAGTGATGTCACAGTACAGGGATAATACACACAGTGATGTCACAGTACAGGGATAATACACACAGTGACGTCACAGTACAGGGATAATATACACAGTGATGTCACAGTACAGAGATAATACACACAGTGATGTCACAGGACAGGTATTCTGACCTCTGACACTGTCCTCCTATGATTGGAGCTCTGATCACTCCCCTGTTCCAGCTCCTACCTGACATCATTCACCTGCCAGTACAGAGACTAAATCTCATATCAGGCACCAAAACTAACAGAAATGATTGCTCGGACAGTGTATTCTAGGCAAAAAATTCCAATTGCGTTACAATCATTAGAGGATGTGAATAACTGGAGTTGCTGGGGGTGGTGATAGGTCCTCTTTAGATACAGACACAATACAGCAATGAGGAGCTATAGCTTACTGTAATCATCTAGAGACAACTTTTCTAGCACTTTTTGGTGTACCTATAGGGGGTGCAGAGGTCACAGTCATTCCTCCAGACACCATATCAGAAATGACACAAGTGGGGACCCTGATTTTGTACTGGGATCCAAGACTTTAAGATACAACTATGAACACAAGGAATCCTTTAAAGGTAACCGTATACCTTCAATGGCTGCTGACTGAACGTTCAATAACATCTATAAGACAGCGCATACACCTAAGACAAGTAACCGTTCCCTTTGGGGGACACAACACTTCAATGAGCTCTACATGTGATGACCAATAGGGATCCCGTAGGACAGATCCAAACCGATCCTAATGTATGAAAACCTGCTGACACTATTTACTGGATTTGGTCATTTCAGCCATTCTAAAACCTTGTGGGTTCTGTTGTATCGAATCTAGATCACCAAAATCTTTTTGTTCTAGTTCAATAGAACTACAGAATGGCAGGTCCTAAAATTTCAACAGACTGCAAAGGTCCAAAGGCAAATAACCCCCAGATCTGGTACCATAAAAATTTTTACATATTATACAAGAGATCTTCAATCTATCTATTTAACTCTTCCATTTCCGCTCAGTATGCCAGTGCATTGCCGCCTGTATACTTATTTTTGCTTAATGTGCCATCCGGTGACCATTTATCCCAGAGAGTGAGACATCTGATGCTCGGAGATCTCTCGTGCAGGACTAATGCACATTCAATGGCTTTAAGCTTCAACATCGACGCTGCTTGTACTAAATGCAGATCAAATAGCAGCGAACAAGACGACGATTGATAACATTGATCCCTAAATTGAATGCATCCTCCATGCACATGAATAATAGACCATCACTGCTATCTGGAAGAGAGTGGAAGTGAGTCTATAAGATGTATCAGCTGTAAGGATCAATAATCCCTATGACGTGATCTGCTCTGTGTTCAGGCACCACATGCTGAGATGCAGCCCGGCAGATGTGCAGATATTCCAGCCCATCATTCGCAGGTCTTACGGTTTTCTTAATAGAATGCAAAAATGTTACAATGAGGAATGAATTAAGACTGGGGTTCTTTATGCCTGTGTTAATGAGGACCCCGACTGGTGCACCTCACTGCATCTGAATTATTAAGAGGCTCTAGCCAAGACGCCCGTGCTCCAGAATGGAAATCTACGACAGTCAGGAACCGGTGTAGATGTTCTATATAAGTCAGTCCAGTATTCTGGTGAGTTACAGTAAATTTATAGGGCCAAGGTGTCCCTGCCCTGGCCCACCTTGGTCTCTGCCCTGCTCTACCCACTTTCATAAAAAGTGGCAAGCGGGGAACAGAAAGAGGGAAGTGGTATAACTCTGGCCCGCGTGTTAAAGAAGTTCCACCAGTATTCCCATCTGCACCAGATTTCTGGTAGGGGGGACACTAAACTTACTCCATCAAGCTTCTCTGTTCAGTAAATTTATAAGGTAGTCTATTATGAGAACTGAATATATTTACTTTCTTCTGTACAGGGTGCCATTACCTAAGCCGGACCTAGATGAATGTTGGCCTAGCCCAAAGATTTCAGTAGGATTGGTCAATCATCTCATGTATATGGGGCCCTCCCAACTTCCCCAAAACAGGAAATACCATGGGACATAAGGATCAGGCGTTGGATGTCATCATGCCCGAACCTTTTCATCTCAGGGAAGTTGAGCTGCTGCTATAAGAATTTATCAGAAGCTTACTCCCTTAACCACAATGATAACACATGCATGCTCGGCTGAGCCTAGCATGCATGTGTATGGGGAAGGTGTCAGCTGAACAAGCATGTATCTATCTACCCTGTGCAACAAGGGTATGGCTATGGGTTACACTGCCAGATCTCCATGTTCCTGTGAAGAAGCGGCAGTGTCAGAAGAAGGGGACTCTAGAGCGTAAGATGCCAGTTGGGTCCCTGTACTAGATTTTGGAAAATGGGCCATGGACCAACAGGGCACTTCTAACATCCCTGTTGGTGTTTTTCTGCAATAGTTTTTTCTTCCAGTTCTTTTTCTTTCCATATTACGGCTCCCTGATGTACAAGTTGTAACCGGGTCTCCACCTCTGCTTCCAATTCCCTGCACGTATGGAGGTAGTATGGAGCCGTACAGTCTACAAGTATCATTATGCATGTGAATTAGGCCTTACATACCTTTGTGGCCACAAACTGATGAAGCAATGCAGAGATAATCATCTTTGGTAGATGGTAGCAAATCAGCCACCTGCAAGTGCACTGGGGGCGGAGTCTGATTTGCCAGATTTGCCTACAACCTCCCAGCTCTCCTGTGGAATTGCCACCCTTTAGCCATAATTGACACTTTCAGCCTGTGCTTGCATCACGTCTGTCTATAGACAATTTGGTAAATCAGACCCCGCCCCTAGTGCACTTGCAGAATAATTTGTATATCTATAAAACAATCATTATCTCTACATTACTTGGTTGGGTTCCTCTATGACATGGTACTATCATTGATTCAGTAGGCATTTGGGAGCTGATAGAGTCTTCTCAAACCAGTATTTCGCAATTTTGTAACCTTTGTGGAAATTACTCCTTTCATAAATGGGGCCCTAATGCTAAAAAAAAGAGCAAGAAACTAGAATTTGTAGAAAATCCTCTGACCATTGTCATATATACTAGTAGGAATATTTCTATAGATATTGGTAAGGGGTTACAATAACAAAGTGACAGCCAGAATGAAGTGCACAGTCAGATTGCTCCTCGGGGGCGGGGATGTTGTAACAATATTGAAACAATTATTTGAGCTGTGTCTATATTTTGTATCCATTATATTGTGCTTTTATCTTTAGTGACGTTATAGTTTCTATTCTATAAAATAGCCCAAATAGCAACCCCCTAATACGTAGCATTGTCTGTTTTACAGCAAATACTGTAACAATGCAGGATGGAGGGAATTGCAAATATTCCACCCCTGTCATAGGAACCCACGAGAAGACTACGAGTTACCATCAGTCCTGTACGCTGTGCTGCCATATATCAAGGCTTCTGCTCCAAATGTCATTAATTCCTATTAAATTCCCTAAGAAATTCATTAACCATCGGTAATCTTAAGCTTCAGTGTCCGCCGTGTATCATATTTCACAGGAATTATAAGATCTCTGCATCGCTCTATCCCTGAGCTAAGTTTTATCTATTGGTCTCTGTCATGAATGTAGATTAGATAAGTAGGGTAATAAGTGGCCATACACCCTAAAAAGCCCTTAAAAGGGGTATCCGACCCCCTAATGTATGCTTTATACTAATGACCTATCCACAGGACAAGTCATCACACACACCCGAAACCCGGAGCCCACACAGATCAGACTCCAGGTGTCAGAACTTACAGCAATGGACGGGCAGCGCATGCAGATGATAGGTGATAGGGCGCCGCACCAATTTCCCGAAACCACCGCTATGCGTTGGACAGGGCTGAAGCACCGCTCCTATTATCTGCACACGCTCCCCATATACTACAGCAAGGCTGCCAAAACAGCTCATCTATGCTGGGTCCAGGTGTGGGACCCCCACAGATCACCTATTGATGACTTATTCTATGTATGGGTCTTCAGTATGACAAATCCATTTGGGGCTGGAAAACCCCTTCGATTCTTTCCTCGGCAGGTGCCCCAGAATTCCTAAGGCTCCGGTTTCTTTAGTAAGTCTTGCACATGTAGGTGCGCCTTATCTCAAGGTACTGGCGTAGCTTTGTGGTATAAGTCATGTCAGATTTCTGTTGTGTGTTATAGTAAATCTGGTGGACCAAAGGTTTGCCATACGGTGCCGAAATGCTCCAAGCTGAGGTGCATTTTTGGCCACTTTCCAGGTTCAGTGGCCAAAAAAACCCTTTAGTTAGTTGTTAGCCAACAGCTGTTTCTCATGACTCCATATACACATGCATACTTGGCTTGGCCAAACCTGCAAGTGTTCTCATTAAGGAGAAGGTAATGATCCAGCGCCTCTGGAAGCAACTTATCTCCTGCATGCAACATGCCCAATCCCTCTTTTTTCTGACATTTGGTATTAAGGGTAAGTCAGGGATCCCCTGTACACATTAGGCCAAAATCGATGGGGTTCAACTGATATTTACGTCCAGCTTTAATCCCTTTCATACCCCAAGGCCCGGCCCTATTACAATCCACCACGTAGTGTCTCCAATATACAGTAGTTTCTCATAGTCGTAGTTTCTTCAAAAATGCAAGCCAAAGAGAAAAGGCAAAGCGTCACATTGGGAAGAATCTTACACCTCCACCGATTTAACCACTTCCTTGGGCACATTTTTGGAATTTTTGGTACATGCGGTTTTGAAGGCTAAAATTTTTTTTTTAGGGTCGGATCATTCAAATAATTTTTTCACATTTTTTGGTGCTTCATTGGGCTTTACTTTTATGCCATTTTATTTTTGCATATTTTTCATGTAGTTTTGTGTCACGGGGGCGGGGCTAGAATATATGATGTGGGCGGGGTAGTGAGAATCTTCTTTGCCTTAATATTTATGTATTTATTTTTACACATTGTGTCCTCCAGATGGTTTTCAGCATTCCCTTTTTTTAGCGTATTTCCCCTGTCACTGCGGCCGATATATTAGCAGCTCCCGGCGCTCTGTGGATCACATGGCGGCTCCTTTAGCTGGACGCACAACTCTCATGGAGCGCCGTGTATGGTATACAGTGATCAGAAAGGAAGGGGCGGTAATAAACCCTCCCTGCCATCTCTCTGAGGATTTCGGCTGTCATGGACAGCCGGCTCCCCGTTCCTGCAGCTGCTAATTTTGCAAGAACGTACAAGTATGTCCTTGCAGAACTAAACAGTCACCACCCAGATGTATATAGCCAAGAGGGGGTCAGCAAGTGGTTACATATCAATGGGTCCGGTTTGCACAGTCTCATGGCGTCAATATGAGGATGGGGTTTCCATAGCCCCCATGACCATCTCTCTAAAAATAGGCAACTCTATCCATTACTATCACAATTTGCAGGGGTTCCTGCTGTGAAGCTACAGCGAATTGACATTTATGATGGGTATTATAGACATTGAACTGTCCATTAGACAAAATTGGTTGCTCCTTTTTGCACTTGACCCATAGTTTTGGCTTACCCACCATCTGGCGGTATATATGATATATATTAAAGGGGTATTATGGTTTAGTTATTCTGTATAAATAGGGGAGGGTCTCTCCTATGGGTCTTCCATCCATCGGACAACATGGAGAGCAGCTGCAAAAAATGTCTCTATCTTTGGAGGACTCATCATGCCCATGTATTACACCTATCCTATTGACTTTAATGGGCACTTTGCAATACTTCTGTTGCCCTGCGGGGGTGCTGTATGGGAAGTGAACACTTGCTGTCAGGTTCCCCCACAGATTACAGTGACTTCTAAGGATAGTGAGAGCCAAGATGACAGGCGCCAGTAATGTAGGCGATTTTAATGGAAGAAAAGATAATAAGCAAGTAAAAGAAATAAGACACAATCACTTATTCTCAACTAGGCGAGGCCACATGGCCGACACCCCAAGATACAGACAATGCAAAGATAATAGCAACCAATAGATGTCTAACAACCAAATGGGTTGGCTAGTATACTATGCACTGAGCCTTTATACCTATCCAGCCCCCCACCATGTATAGAACTTTCCAGAAGTTGAGATAAGTGTCTGTGTTGTGCGCATGTCTTATGGTCACTGGTTTGGAACGTGACCTCATGTCCTTGTAAGAGACAGCACCTTCCTGCAAGACTACTAAGAAGCATCAAGAAGCAAAATTAACCCTTTCCAATACAATCGCTGATAACCGGATTTCCCAGCAGCCAGAGATCCAGTGATCACCTCCTTTGTGGGGGAACCTTCCACCAAGCGTAGGTGACCACATCAATATAAGATTTGTTTATACTTTAACCCCTTGTTTTAGAGGGAACGTATTATAAATGTGCCTATCTTACACATACCAGCAAAGTTTCAGCATCTACTCCAAACAAGCGACAGCCATGCCATGCTTACAGGGGCAGCTCAACTTAATAGACAAGGTGCTCCATGTCATAGTTTGCAGCAATAAGTTCTGCTCCATCTGATAAGCAGCCGGCTGAAAGATTGTCACCCATCCTACGATACATCTCCACAAGTAAGTAACATCATCTCTCTACGTTGCAATGCCAGTGCCATGACTTAGGTGAACGGACAGCTTTGCTTTATGGGGGATCGTCTACTTTCTATGCTTAATTCAACATCATTCAGATTCCTACCCTGGCTAGCTCTGTCCAGCAGATTTGCAAAAAGGATTTTTTTTTCTCATTTCAGATATGCCTGGATTACTCAGAAACACAAAACAATTAGTTAATGCACGTAACATGAGGTCTGAGATGGTGGAAGCTAAAATCAATCCTCGCCCTGCAACCAGCAAATACAAGGTGCAAAGCTCAGGGTGGTCTACAGTAACTACCCTGAGATGTATAATCCCCTGCTGACCCCTCCATTATACCTGGGAATAAGGCAGATGGTTATAGCAAAGACAAGAGTGTGTCTCCAGAAGTTGTGGAATTGCAACGCCCAACATCCTGGAATTTGTAGTTCCTCAACTTCTGGATTACAGAAGACATTGGTAGCACAATTGAGGTTCCTTGACTAAATATATGAAGTTTACCTTGATCATTTAGTCGAGGTCTGGCTCTGTCTATCCGGTAGTAGATGAAGTCCAAGCAGTTCTCGTTTTCTACAATCCCACTACTGCACAGGTCCGCCACCAGTGTCAGTGCCTTCATGCAGATGTCCTGCTCCCTGTCTCCAGGCATTTCCTACCACCATCCTTGTAAACCCAGGAGCTTGATGCTCTGCTCTATCTCTCCCTACCCCTCTCCACCCAGGTTGGCAGAGAGGGCAATCTGCATTTGGTCTGAAGCTTCTGTGATGTGGTCTCCTGAGATCAGTAGTCTCCTTTAAGATCACACCCAACTGAAGTTCTCCTAGATGACTCCACAAAAATCCCACCCAAAGCAACTATTCTTGCTCAGTTTTCTACAAGCTTTGTCATCACTGGTTAGCAAATCCCACACAAGCCTTGGTAAAGGACTTCTTCACTCCTCTGAACTCCACATGGTCCTCAGCATCAACTCTTACAGTTGACTCCCTCGAGCTCACACCCCATTGAAGTAAATCACTCAACTGTTGTCTTGACACCTACCACCCAGACCTCACAAGGATCCCATCCAGGTGGTCTCCACTCTACCCAGATGGACCCAACACAGCTCGCAACCTGGACATGCAAGCCTTTCCTTTAGACCTCAACCCACCAGTTCACCTTTCTCACTTTGCAGAAGGGACCAGCTCCTCCTCTCATGCTGCTAAGATGAAGAAGAAAGTGTCTGCTGCCTGCTCTGCTCATCTTCCCCCTCCCATCCTAGCAGATTTACCGAAAATCCTTTAAAGTGTGTTTTCTACAGCAAACAAATGACAGGAGTAAAAAGAGGCTGAGACAATCTTAGATGCCAACTGCAATGCAAGTCCCCTTAGACTTCTGAGATGTTCCTCCTGTTGTCTCCAAGTTTTACATTGCAGGTAGAAGACCCTTGCAGATGAGTGTGGATGCAAGCACTGCCATTCTCTGGCTCCCTGTGCTCTGTGTGGTAGGAGCTAGTTCTCAGGATGTGTTGCTGAGAGCTGACAAAGACTGATGTGGAGGGAGGAGGGGGTGTGGGGCTCAGAGCTCAGCCTAGAAGCCGCCTGCTCGTGTAGCACTCACTACCACCACAATCTTCTTTGGGCACTTCAGTAATCAGCAATGCAAAGGGGTTTTTAATGGAAAATCCTAGAAAATAATGTTTTATAAATTTCCAGATTTTCATAAATCTATATCGAGAATCCGAGGCTGGGAGCAAGAGCCCTTCCAGAGGTGGTGGATCTGCTCCTTCCCTCTCCATAGACCTCGCATCGGATTAGGCGCTGTCCAGAGCTTTGGTGCTGAACTCAACAGCTGCCAACCTGCACTGAGGTGTTACAGGGGTTATGGCATGAAAAGTATCCATAGGATAGAGGAAATATAACTGATCGGTGGGGATCTGACCGATGAGGCCGCCATCGATCCCGAGAACCAGAGGTCCATTCTGCTTGCTGCGCATTGGTTGAATGTAAGAGTGACTGGTGGTGGACGACTCTCCCAATCACTTCAATGGGAGCGCCATTGACAGCCAAAGTAAAGCACTCGACTATCTCTGGTGCTCCCATTGAAGTGAATAGAGCACCGTCCACCACCAGTCAAAAGCAGCCAAACCGACCTCCCGTTCTTGCCTCTTGGCATAGCCCCTTTAATAGTAGGTCTGTTACCTCTCCTGATATGCCTGTTTTAGTACATTTTCCCCATGAAATAAATCTGGAACAGCTTTTTTTTAGTGGCGTTCCTCTGTTATTCCTCCTAGAAATGACTGAATATTGATAACTAGGTGTTACCATTCCTTTTGTCAAAGGGGCGTGTCCCAGTATAGTCTGACAATGACTACTTTCATTGCAGAGGGTCACACAGGGACACCCCCCAACTCACTGGCTGCTCTGCTTACACAGGGTGAGAGTGCAGAGGGACACACCCTAACTGGTAACACCCAGTTGTCAATTTATTCTTACATTTCTAGGAGGAATAACAGAGGGGTGGCATAAAGCAGAGATCTAACCAAATATGCGGCAGAAATCTTATTTAGTATGGGGAATTTATTACAACAGATATTTTGGGAGAGGGGACAGGTCCTGTTTAAAGGGACACTAACACTAAAATCTAGACTGTGCCTGTGTGTATGTGTAATACATTGGGGCACATTTACCACGTCTGATTTCCTATTTACTTGTCTGTAGTTTTGACACATTTACTGTCGCATTCTGTTTAGTATTTACCTTGTATTGTGTCTGCGTCTAAAAAAAAAAATCTGTCTAAAATAAGGTTTATGTCATAAAGTAAACGCTTTATAAGTTGTAATGAATTTTGTCTGTGATTTTTACCGCATTTCTGGCGCATCGGAGGCCATCTTGGAAAGAGTGTTGAATATTTTTACATCAAAGTGACGCTTAAAAGTCTCATAACTGTAATAGTAAATATATCTCAATGGTTTCTTCAAGTTGTCTGCTCTGCTTTTCTAAGGAATGACTTAAAGGGATTTTCCAGTTTAAGCAAATAAAGGTTATTGTTTGTATAATGAAAACTTCTAGGATTTTCCAATAGACTTTCTGTCAATTCCTCGCAGATTTCTAGATCTTCGCTTGCTGTCATTCATTCTGCTTACTGGCAATAGCTAAAAATCAGTCCATGGCCATGTGATATACAGCTAGTAGTCATGTGATATACAGTGCATGGTCATGTGATATACAGTGCATGGTCATGTGATGGACACACAGGTGCACGGCTCGTTACCAGGCAGATGTCTGATTACTGTGCTGTGACTGTAACGACCCGTGCACCTGCGTGTCCATCACATGACCATGGACTGACTTGGCTAGACTTCTCAATGACACCCAGGGCTTTCCCATGGCTAATAGAGAGTGCTGCAAAGTAGAAAAAACCCCATCCAAGAGTTGTATCGGTGGTCAACTCCATCCGATCCTAAGACTTCCTGCACGAGGACTACTAGTGCCTACATATGGTACCGGACTATGGAGATGGACACTTCCATAGAATATTACTATTAGAGATGAACGAACTGATTCGGAACAAACTGGATTCGTCAAGAATTTTCCAAAAGTTTCAGGTTCAACCCGAACCCAAACATTAGGGGTTGATTGCCCACGAACCAGAAGTGAAATTATTATATATATTGTATATATTTTATCTGAGGAGACTTCAGCCTATAATAAGTGAGGTGTGGAGACATAACAAACACTTATACTCACCTTCCCTCACCTTTCCTGGGCATTCTTGCGGAGCCCAACGCCCCTCAAGGTCATCCTTGGGTGTCGTCACTCACCCCGGGGTCACTCAGGAGGTCTGTTATTGGGCCTCAGCTGGAAGAAGAGGCTAGAAGAGGCTGAGGACCTTGAGGGAGCATAAGACGTCATGAGCATGCCCAGTAGAGGTGAGGGAAGGTGAGTATAAGTGTTTACTATGTTTCCGAACCTCCCCTGAAGAGACCCCACAGTATAATAATTCCACTTCTGATTTGTGACAAACTTATCTGACCCGAAACAAATCTTTGGGCTGAAACATCTAAACCTGAAGCTTAACAAATCTTCAGAGGTTCGCCCATCTCTACTTACTATATATAAGAACTGTTAATCTATTTATACCTGAAATGATCTGTTCTTGTATACTCTCCCACCCCTTTAAGAGCTCGATCCAGAAATATAGTATGTGTCGGCCGCCTTGAATTTGTAGATTGACAGGCACAAACCAAGCACCAAGTTATTTTTCTTTTTTTTTTTCATTATTTTTGCATATGTTGTGTGTACTTGTTTACATGTAATACCTATTTGTTTCCAGCAGAGGGAGACAATTAAAGGGACCTTTACATTTCTATCCCAGTATTCTGAGCTTTATATGCAAACTACCTGATAATTACATTTGTCTTTTCTATTATAATTGCACTGTAATGTCAATAGGAGGCGCTCACAACAAGGAGTTATAATTAGTCATATATGCAATGTTGTATTGTGTTACAGTCTGGGATACTCATTACTGTGCCCTGATAATTCTGCATGCATTTACTGTATACCGTCTGCTTTCTATATATCACAAGGCGTCCTGTGGCTTGTCTGCATGCATTTGTTATATACCTGCACCACCTGCTATGTGTATCAGTAAGCGACCCTGCTATATGCCGCTAGGAGTCTATGATGGATGATGGGGTGATGTTTTAGGATTTCTATCTAATCTCTTTTTGACTTGAAAAACCATTTACAGTAAATCTGTAGGAAAAAGTTTGGGTTTGAAGAGTTAAAATAAAGACAATTTTTTACAACATTGAGACATGTGAAAAGTTTTCTGGGACCCCCACAAGAGTTATAATAAAGGGTCTTTAAGATCTAGCGAATTGATGTTTTTGACTGAGGACCCATATCGCGGAAACACAGCTTTTTTTGTTGCAGATTTTGCAACGTGGAGCCTCAGCCAGGTACAGTATGTGGATGACAGCTTAGTACACATGGATGAGGCCGGACTGTCTATTGGAGAACATCCAGAGCTGTCATACATGGACACATAATGGTATATGTAACACATCACAGACACTCACAAACAATTCAATACAAATCTCTCTACAAAGCCCGTACACAACATATCTCCAGACTAACACAAGGCACAAAGCAACAATACCTAGAGGCATGCCAATTATTAGATACGTATCTTTTGGGTCAAGCACAATGGTCTATCGATCCAACTAAGAATAGATTCTAAATGGAAAAATTACTATTATCCAATCCTAACACTGAATCGCCCTATACAATCCGAAACTGACAATTCTCAAGGTCTCATTCACCACTGATGTTCTCATCCTAAGCCAAGAATTCCTTGATAACACCCCTGACATTGGAAGGGGTTTCCCATGAGCAAAACCATATTTATATATGTAGACAACTAATAGTTAAACATTTTTAAAAATATAAATTTTGCTAAAATTTTGCAGAGTTTTAAAGATTTCCTCTAATCATCATGTGGTGACATCTGTTGTCTTGATCAGTTACCAATGAATATGATCATGAATGCAGGAACTTTAGATGATCTGGGACTCGTCAGAAACCCAGCCATGATGTCCTTATTATGGTCGGGTTATCTTCTCATACATGTAGTGTCCCCTCCTGATAACCAGCCATGATGTCCTTATTGTGGTCGGGTTATCTTCTCATACATGTAGTGTCCTCCTGATAACCAGCCATGATGTCCTTATTGTGGTCAGGTTATCTTCTCATACATGTAGTGTCCTCCTGATAACCAGCCATGATGTCCTTATTGTGGTCGGGTTATCTTCTCATACATGTAGTGTCCTCTCCTGATAACCAGCCATGATGTCCTTATTGTGGTCGGGTTATCTTCTCATTCATGTAGTGTCCTCCTGATAACCAGCCATGATGTCCTTATTGTGGTCGGGTTATCTTCTCATACATGTAGTGTCCTCCTGATAACCAGCCATGATGTCCTTATTGTGGTCGGGTTATCTTCTCATACATGTAGTGTCCTTCTGATAACCAGCCATGATGTCCTTATTGTGGTCGGGTTATCTTCTCATACATGTAGTGTCCTCCTGATAACCAGCCATGATGTCCTTATTGTGGTCAGGTTATCTTCTCATACATGTAGTGTCCTCCTGATAAACAGCCATGATGTCCTTATTGTGGTCGGGTTATCTTCTCATACATGTAGTGTCCTCCTGATAACCAGCCATGATGTCCTTATTGTGGTCGGGTTATCTTCTCATACATGTAGTGTCCTCCTGATAACCAGCCATGATGTCGTTATTGTGGTCGGGTTATCTTCTCATACATGTAGTGTCCTCCTGATAACCAGCCATGATGTCCTTATTGTGGTCAGGTTATCTTCTCATACATGTAGTGTCCTCCTGATAACCAGCCATGATGTCCTTATTGTGGTCAGGTTATCTTCTCATATATGTAATGTCCCTCCTGATAACCTGTCCCCAATAAGAAAATCATAGCTTGGGTTTCTGACAAGTGCCAGACCAGCCTCCATCTTTTCCTGCCATGTTTATACTCCCTCTAGCATGTAAAGTTGAGTGTGAATCCAGGAATGCTATAGGGCACTGGTCCAACGACATGCAAAACACAGGAGCCAAAGAAGGATGGGGTGCTGGGAGAATAAAAACTTTGAGGTTGTAGTGCAGTTCATTAACACACGATGGACCCCTTGTCGTATGAAAAGGCAAACCATGAACAGGCCAAGTAATAGAACCTGGAGGATCTCAGAGTGGAATTCTTTATCAGTTGAGTATGTGAAAAATAGAGAAATAAAACCAACTCATCAGTCCCCGGAGCACTGTTGTCCATCACCAGTGTCCATTCTGTCTTGCGCCACTGCCTGGATGTCGGAAATCCTCAGTCTCATGGGACTGCTGAGACACATCAGCGGCCTCAGGGATTGCTCGACAGGGATCGGTGACGTCACTCACATTAGTTTCCATGGTCAACCAAGGCTGAGAACTTCCAGTGTCCAGACCCTGGCACGCGACCAGCGGTGGACAAAGGAGCACCAAACACAAGTGATTATACATTATTTTCTTATTTTACACCTCCCTCGGCCCCCCACACGGGTTGCACCAATTCCTGAACATCCCCTTTAATACTGACCTGAGAAAAAGCTCTACAAGTAATAGATCCATTGAAAATGGTTGACCAATGGTGCCAACTCTGCTCCCATCCTGAATGCCAGAGGTTCGCATAGCCATGGTTAGACCTTGTAGCAAACATTACGACGGACTCTCTCGTGACGATGGTTAATACCAGACTGCAGGAAACCGTTAATAATTCTCTGACAGCTTGGAACGAAAATGTCTGGTTTTACTCTCTCTGAAAGAAAGACAAAAAAAATGTATTTCAGTCTCATGAAGAATGTGGAAATTTATGTAATTGCAGACTAATTCCTTCAAATTGACAAATTACCTTTTTTTTTAACAAATTAAATCAGATACATTAAGTAACTTTGGCGTAATGGAATCGTTTCCATCATGATATTATTAGCATATGACAGGTTGCAGCAATACTGGCGCATATACAGTATATAAGCTCCACTCGCAGCAGATGTGACCCCTTCAGATGCCACCTTCTATATGTACTGCTAATTTTGCTGTTACAGATGTGTCCTCCCTAACCCGTCCTTTTGGACGGATATGTTCAGATATATCTTAAGTAGTAGGTATGAGCGAACTGGTTTGGATAGAACCGGATTCAACCCAAATATTCCAAAAGAATTCCACCCGAACCTGAAACATTTGGGGTTCGTCATACAAGAGACCTCAAAGTATAATAAGTGGAGGCTGATGTCAACCACCCTGGGTCACCACTGAGGCCTGTGATTGGTCTTCAGCAGTCATAAGGGGTATGCTAACGTCATGATGCTATGACCCAGTGTCATGACATCTGTGACCCATGTGACCGTCGAGGGTCAATCACAGGCCTCAGCAGTAATCCCAAGTTGCGTGATGTCAGCCAGAGGCAGGAAGAGGCCTGAAGAGGATGCCAGGAGACTGATGGACTCTCTAAGGATACCCGGGAGAGGGGAGGCAAGGTGAGTATACCTGTTTGTTATTTTTACTTACCTCCCCTTGGCCTTCACTTATTATACTCTGGGGTCTGATCAGGGGGGGTTCAAACCTCACAAATTTTCGAAGTGAATCCCATGAGCTTTGCCCCTCTCTCTTTTGCAGTTTTCTGAACAGAACTTGATCTGGTGATATGTTGTCACAAAGTGATATGCTACCTTTCCTATATGTGTCTATGGGTGACCACTGAGCCTGTCAAGGCTTTTGTTCA
Source organism: Leptodactylus fallax (assembly GCA_947044405.1). Lineage (NCBI taxonomy): Eukaryota > Metazoa > Chordata > Amphibia > Anura > Leptodactylidae > Leptodactylus > Leptodactylus fallax. The sequence continues at coordinate 5,836,813 of CAMRHE010000068.1, read as the reverse complement.
CATGTTGTGATATTGTGTTTCATTGGTTTCATGTTACAGCAGCAATTCAGTCACATTCAAGTAAATGGGGCTGAGTTGCAAAACCAAGGACAGCCCTTATTGCGGCCTGTGGAGGTCCCAGGACTGTACTTGTGATGCTGCCTCTGTCACACTTGCTCCTGTTGCCCCTGCCCAACTACTGCCCTCTATAGGGCTTTGCTTGGTATTCGGTAAATTGGCTGCAGTGCTCACCTGAATTCTGCAGCCTCTTCAACCAGTGTCGGACCCCATTGATCACATAAGCGATGACCTACACTAAGGAAAGGCGCCTTTCATTGGAGGCAAAGTATGGCGGCATGCTACTTCATTGTGTAGAGTAACGTCCATCCCCTTGACATGTTGTGATATTCTCCACTGTGACTCTTCCTCTTGACACCCTTTACTATTCTCCGTCATCTTATAATTATTATTTGCTTTACTCATTATTCCAATGAGCAAAACTCAAAAAATTCCGGTACAAGACTGCGAGAGACTTCAAAGGGACGCCGAGACATAGAGGGCATCATGAATAAAAGAACTAATGCGGGGAAAGCGGAGGTTTCGCCTACAGCAAGCAGTGAGATGTTTGCTTTCACTTTCGGATCTTTACTTTGAAATTGACAATTGATACAGGATTGATGGCTGACGCCGGCGGCCGAGGTTCGCCACGTGGGAGCAAGAACAGAGGATTTCGGATGGAAGGTTAGGGAATAGGGTCATGGCTTTGAAGACCTTGTATTACAGATCAAAACCCTTGGTTCCTCTTGGATTCATCTTTCACATTAAAGGTTGATATGGACAGTGTTGTGCAAAAGTTTTAGACAGGCATGGAAAAGTGCTGCAAAGTAAGAACGTTTTCAGAGAAGGGTTAATAGATTATTTTTGTCAATTAATAGAATTAAGTAAATGAAGAAAAGAAAAATGTAAATCCTGTCAATATTTGGTGTGACCTTTGCCCTTTGCCTTCCATCAGTTCTTCTCGGCACTTGTAGACAGTTTTTGGCAGAACTGGGCAGGGAGGTTGTTCCCGCCGCCATCTTGGAGAACTAGGCCCAGATCTTCTGTGGATGTTGCTTGCTCCAATCTGTCTGTCTCTTCATGTCATTCTAGACAGACTGATGATGTTATGATCAAGGCTATATCTATGGGGGCCGGATCATCACTTCCAGGACTCCTCCTCCATGGGGCAAAGGTTACACCAAATATTGATGAGAATTAGATTTTTTTTTTCTTCATTAATTTAATTTTCGATTTGTGCAAGATGAACTCCAAAAATGTTGGGTTCTATCCAAAATTTTCGTAAAATTTGTGCCGAACCTGGCTCATTATAAATCGGTTCTCACATCCCTAACACCAATGGATGGGATCCATATCTATCAATTTTGGGACAACCCTCGATGAACGCTAATGAGCAGTGAATCCATGGAGGACTATCTATGCACTGGTGGTGGAAGAGCCTATAGACAAGATGTGCGGGAGGACAAGTCATATACTTGCAGGCTTGTCTCGTGCTCCATACTGAGCAGCTGGTTTATAAATGGAATCTTCTAAGAAAACAAACATTTCCATGATATTTATATACCACCATATGACACGAGAATTAGCTCATAGGCACGACTCTGCGGTTACCTCGCAGGTGTTCGGTATCTCTGTAACTAATTCCTACATGGCGTATTTCATTTATACAATTTGGTTATGCGCTGTCGGCTTGACAACCCTAATCTATAACATGAGGCTAATATTAGAAGAAGCCACCCTACAATTCCGCCTCTCCTCCACTAATAGTTTTCAGCTGCTGATTTGCTGAGCGTGTGACAATAAAAAGATGTTCTTATCAGATGTCTCGCTAAACAGAGACTTTACCATCTATTAAGTAAAATGTCTTACTAAACGTTTCATTGATCCGAGATCTCCTCTTGTAGGAAGCCATTATGTCTCGGTAGGATTCCTTCGGGTCTTCACAAAGACGGCTTTATTGACAGCCTATTGTTACTGAGGGAGATAGACCGTAGAACGCCTTCTATATAATGATATTAACCCTTTACATGTTCCGTTATTTACAATTCCAAACTACAGGATCCATCGATGGGGTTGTCTTCTGCTGAATCTGGTTGGGTTTGGTCCTGTTATCGTGGCACAACCTAAACCCACAGAAGGTCCTTTATAGAGTCAACCCAACTGGTCAACAAATATCCTTTTTTTGTATGACCATTTATGGCCAATAAGTTTGTTAGTCCTGCGTGAGTCAAGCTCTTTGTTTAATATGATTCTCATAACATAAAGAAGTTGTTGGCTTAGCACTTATTTAGTCATCAGATGGTCCTCCTCTTCCTGGCCGAGTGTGCTTGTGAACAAGGAGTAGCCACCAGACATCTCTGGTAGTGTTAGTTAGTGGCCCAAAGGAGGGTATGCCTAATTTATTGGGAGGCCAGTCTTCATAATCTGCCCCAATAGATGGCCAACTGGTTCTTCCAAAATTGCTAGGTTTGGCCAATATTACTCTAAGGGTGTAAATAAGATGCTGGGTGTAAATATTGGGATGGAACCATGTTGGATATCATATATCATACATATATTGTGTAAATGACAACCCATATATCTGTAGATACATCAAGAAAATCAATGGCCGTCCACATAGTCCATGGAGTTTAGGGTATATAAGTGATGACCAAGACCTTAGTAAATTCAGGCATTGATATTACATCCTCCAGAGATATTAACTTGTTGATGGAGCCCACACAAATCCTTGTGATCCTCCTTGTAATATCCTTAGGTGGTTTAACAGTTGATCACGGAGAAAGGTGTTCCACTCACTCGGGATCCCTGGATTTGCAGGTTAAGCAAGGTTTACCCTTCGTTGCCCTTGATGGAGCTAGTTCTTCATCTGCAACATTAAGTTCTGGCTTCGTTCTCCTCCAGATGATGCTTTTATGTTCTGATATTATCCTGGACACGCTTGTGTCACTAATGTAAGTGGATTGAAGAGAGGCTTACCATTTCTGTTGCTAAGACAATTTTTCCATTTCTTTCATGCTATGAAGAGCTCATAATGATTTTGCCATTACTTGAGATTGTACTCAAACCATTCTTATTTCCTAAGAAATCTCATATTTTCATGTGTTGCTTTTTTATTTTTTTTTCCTTAAATTTCATTGTTAATTTCTATCATTTTCAAGAACACAATTCAGAAAAAGGAGAATAATTAGTTTCATAGGATGGGAGCGGATAGATACGTGTGTGGCCATCACCGGGTTTATAGGAGGATGGGATTGTCTTGGTACATTAAATTCTTAACCTGTTAAATTCTTAAATTGTTAAATTCAATATTATTGCAGTGACCTGTTCTTTAAAGGTACATGCAGTCCTATCTGCAGGCAGCATGTTACAGAGCAGGAGGAGCTGAGCAGATTGAGATATAGATGGCTGCACAAAAGTTTAAGGCAGGTGTGGGTAAAATGCTACAAAGTAAGAATGTTTTCAGAAATAGAGGGATTAATAGTTTATTTTAATGAATTAATAAAATTAAGTGAGTAAAGAAAAGAGAAATATAAATCCCATCAATATTTGGTGTGACCTTTGCCCTTTGGAGGAGGAGTCCTGAAAGTGATGATCCGGCCCCCACAGATATAGCCCTGATCTCATCATCATCCAGTCTGTCTGGGATGACAGGAAGAGACAGACGGATTGGGGCAAGCAACATCCACAGAAGATCTGTGCTTAGTTCTCCAAGATGGCGGCAGGAACAACCTCCCTTTTCCACTGTAGTCTATGTTGAGCTGAGCCAGTGACGCTATATTTTATACTAGGCATGGAGATTCTGTAGATCTGTTTTGTCCCCTTTCAGCCTCAATGCATATTTCTATTCCACATTCTTTTGGTATATTATATTTTGATTTGAATAGTATGGTCAAGGGACAGGAATTAAAGTGAATATGATATGTGAAAATAAGAACTGGAAGAGACAGTGGAAATAGAAATGGTAATAAGGTTAGAGGGGGAGAGGAGGAAGGAACGGAGGTGACTGAGATGAAGCAGAAGGAAGTGTTAAGGTACCAGAACTGTCCATCTATTGTGTATGGGGATTCCAACATGCCCAGTACTGTTTTATAAATTTATAAAAAACACTTTTTTAATCTGTTTTTATATTTTTAATCTATTTTCTATACATGATGATGGGGACGGCCATCTTGCCTGAGTTTCTCCTCTGCTCTGTTAACAGCATTTAGTGATCTGCTTTACAGCAGTCTCATGACGATAGGCAGTGATTGGCTAATTGGCAGTGTTGCCTAATGTAAGATCTCCACTGATCAGATATTAATTAATAACATATTAATGGCCTTTCTAAGGATAGGTCATTAATACTATTGGCCAAAGAATCTCTTTAAACAAAGTCTGCCATTGGTATCGGGGCATTGTCATATGAGCAACCCTCATTTCTGGACTAACCATGGCCACGTGAATACGCTCTAAGAGTGAAGGTTAGAAATGGGCGAATCTCTCAGGACTCATTTAGTTTCAGGTGTTTCAGAGTTATAAAACAGGATAGAACATTCTCAGGTCTCCTAGGAACCTATCTGGAAACATAGTGTATGACATTGTCAGGACTCCTAGGATTATATATCTATAAAACATAGTGTATGACACTGTCAGGGCTCCTAGGACTATATATCTATAAAACATAGTGTATGACACTGTCAGGGCTCCTAGGACTATATATCTATAAAACATAGTGTATGACACTGTCAGGACTCCTAGGACTATATATCTATAAAACATAGTGTATAACACTGTCAGGGCTCCTAGGACTATATATCTATAATACATAGTGTATGACACTGTCAGGGCTCCTAGGACTATATATCTATAAAACATTGTGTATGACACTGTCAGGGCTCCTAGGATTATATATCTATAAAACATTGTGTATGACACTGTCAGGGCTCCTAGGACCTTGTTTTGCCCGCGGCTCCTAGGATTATATATCTATAATACATAGTGTTTGACACTGTCAGGACTCGTAGGACTATATAATCTATAAAACATTGTGTATGACACTGTCAGGGCTCCTAGGATTATATATCTATAATACATAGTGTATGACACTGTCAGGGCTCCTAGGACTATATAATCTATAAAACATTGTGTATGACACTGTCAGGGCTCCTAGGATTATATATATATAATACATAGTGTATGACACTGTCAGGGCTCCTAGGACTATATATTTATAATACATAGTGTATGACACTGTCAGGGCTCCTAGGAACCAATCTATAAAACATAGTGTATGACACTGTCAGGTTTCCTAGGAACCTATCTATAAAACATATCGTATGACACTGTCAGGGCTCCTAGGAACCTATCTATAAAACATAGTGTATGACACTGTCAGGACTCCTAGGACTATATAATCTATAAAATATTGTGTATGACACTGTCAGGGCTCCTAGGATTATATATCTATAATACATAGTGTATGACACTGTCAGGACTCCTAGGAACCTATATATAAAACATAGTGTATGACACTGTCAGGGCTCCTAGGAACCTATCTATAAAACATAGTGTATGACACTGTCAGGACTCCTAGGACTATATATCTATAATACATAGTGTTTGACACTGTCAGGACTCCTAGGAACCTATCTATAATACATAGTGTATGACACTGTCAGGGCTCCTAGGATTATATATCTATAATACATAGTGTATGACACTGTCAGGGCTCCTAGGACTATATATCTATAATACATAGTGTATGACACTGTCAGGGCTCCTAGGATTATATATCTATAATACATAGTGTATGACACTGTCAGGGCTCCTAGGACTATATATCTATAATACATAGTGTATGACACTGTCAGGCCTCCTAGGACTATATATCTATAATACATAGTGTATGACACTGCCAGGGCTCCTAGGACTATATAATCTATAAAACATAGTGTATGACACTGTCAGGGCTCCTAGGAACCTATCTATAAAACATAGTGTAGAATACTCTTAGGGCTCTAGTGAGGATATGGGAATAATCCATTTTCCAGCCACCATATAAGCAGTACATCTCCTGCTATGAAACTAATGAAATTTTTGAAATGTAAAAATGTCTGGGAACGATTTTTGAAGTTATAAATGAAATCTTACAAAGTGCGGTTGAATAAAGCCTATGGAAACAGAGGAGATCAATGGTCAAATACTAGCATGGCTGTACACTACTGCTTGAACTTCACGGAGAGTCCGCATGAATGAACTCAAAGATTTTCCTTCACCTTCATGTATTTCTGTATTGTTAACTAACCCTCAGCATTATGCCCTGATCCATCTAATGACTACATCACTCTGCGTTTCAGTGGATAGTAAAAGCACTAAATTGCTCTATTCCTTGCTGGGATAACTGAGTCAGTCGAACGTCGCTTCTTAAGGTCTTTTGACGTTTTCTATGTTTCAGCACAGCTGGGGATCTTGGATAATCCAAAATGAAGCAGGATCTGTTTGACCCGCTGCAGTCTGGTATTTGCTGTAAATCTGTGCGGCTCAATGTTGAATTTTTGGCATCAATATTAATCTTATATTGTACGCTCACCACTAACTACAATGCCCGCATGGAGTCACTGTATATAGCTGAGCAGCAGTAAAATCCACCGCTTTCCATTAATCCATCCTAAAAAAAATCAGCAATTTTTGATGTAGCAGAACTGAGCTTGTTAGACATAGCAAATATGAGTTTCATAAGATTTTTTCCATAAAAAACACATGTCCTATCCACAGGATAGAGGATAAGAGTCAGAGTCCCAGCACTGGGACCCGCTGCGATCACAAGGATGAGGGTTCCTGAGTCCCCTTTGTGAATGGAGCTGTAATGTGCTCTAATAATCCACATTTTACATATATATCTATATATATATATATATATAGATATATATGTATCTATATATATATATTTGTTTCATATATTTGTACAGTGTTTCCACTTTCTATCAGGGGTCTGCATGGAATACTCATGGGGGTACAGCATTACCACCTATCCATACTATTTTGGCTATTATATGTACAACCTACAGGATGATCAGCTTTGAAAAAAAACCTACTTAACCTTGGATGACCTTTCAGGATAAGCTGCTATGTATGTATCCTGGTCATACAGATTAACACAAATTTTGGCCACTATATGACTTACATTTTTGACATTTTTCGCAGTTTTCCCCTCTGTAGGCTCTGTCTCTAATTTTCAGTTTTCCCTTAGCTCATTGGTGTAGACGAGTTGCTATAATGTTTCCTATAGACAGCACATGAATACAACAGTAGATTCTGCTCCCTCACTTGCTAAGAGGTATCTGCAGGTTCTATCTCTAATTTTCAGTTTTCCCTGAACTGGTCGGTGTAGACAAATTGCTATGATGTCTCCTATAGACATCATATGATAATAAGAGGAGATTCTGCTCCCTGTCTCTTACTCACTCAATCAGAAGAATAATTGAGGACATTGAAGAAAAATACTGGCCAGAATTGATGTAAGTAAAACTCTGGAGTGGGATAGAAAACTTACCGTTACTGCAGGACAGGCAGTCCATATGTGCAGTTAGTAACCAGGGAGACACAAATACCTGCATAGAAATTGTATAGACATTTCAAGCAGTTTTCCCTTATCCCTCTGCAGGCTCTGTCCCTAAAGCTCAGTTTTCCCTGAGCTATTCAGTGCAGACTAGCTGTTATGGCGTCTCCTATAGACGGTACATGAAAAACAGTAGAATTTGCTCCCTGTTTCTCTCTCACTTGCATCATGGAGGACTTTATAGAGATCTGATGTAATTAAAGTTCTGGGGTGAGATACAAAACTTACTGTCGCTGCAGGATTGGATTACACATATCATGGGCAGTTTGTAACCCGGGGGACGCAGATGCCTGCATAGAAGCTGTATATACAAAACTGTAAATATTATTTAAAGGGGTTTTCCAGGATAAAATAAAAACTTAACCCTAAACTAACCCCCCCCCCCCCCCACCTAACTTCTAATTTACTTATTTTAAAAAAAAATCTATAATTACCCAGATTGCCGGGGTGGTCATGTGACCGGCCCAGGCACACAATCTGATATTCCGGTGACGCTCCGTTTCCCCGTTTCCGGAAATGGAATGTCACCAATACTCTCCCCCATCCCATTATACTTACCTGTCTTCATTCTTCAGGGCCAAAAACAAAGCGTCACTTCCTTCTTCTCTGCCGGTGCCTGCGCAGTAGAGCCTATTGCTCAATCACTGGCAGACGTGAAGAGAAGAAGCCTGTCTCCCACGCATGCACAATAGAGCTCTGTTGGCTCTATTGCGCAGGCGCTGCAGAAGTCCACAGAAGAAGGAGCCGGCAGGACAGAAGAAACTGATCTCCATGACACAGAAGACAGGTAAGTATGATGGGATGGGGTGGTTGGGGGTTGATTTGGTTAAGTAGGTAGGGCTAGTAGTCCGCGGGAAAGCTAGGGAAACAGGGAGGGGGTGTGAGAGACGGAAGGGGAGGGTGATCTGAGTGAACATCAATGTATCATGGTCGTTGTAGGCTAAGACAGCAGGAAGCTACACATGTAAACAAATGTAGAACTCACTTAAAACTCAGAAATCACTTAAAACACTGCTAAAGGTATTTGGTTCACTTATTAACCCATTAATGCACTGGCAGACCTTTTTTTAAAAAAAAAGTTTTTTTGTGCTCGGAAAACCCCTTTAAATCAGGACTATTTGTAACATTGTTTATTTTTATCTTTCATTTCAGATGAACTGGAACAATTAAAGGTGCGCTTAGCCCTTTAAAAACAAAATAACCTTTACCGATACCGACACTTTATACATTGTGATATAATGAGAGCAGAAAAGACAGTTTGTAATTCTATGTACATACATATTCCTAGAAACTAATTGGCTGTATTCCAATTAACAGATTATAATTAATGGAGACTATGAAATGCCATGGGCAGTTTCCGCATAGTAATGAGACTGAGTTGTGTTTTCTAAATTGCCTGTGGATTAATAATGTAACAAGTCACTGTGAAGAATGTCATAAATCTCCAACTTTCACATGTTTACTTCCGCTATCTATGTCACAGGAAAGGCCAGGGTGGGTGCCCCGTCACCAATACAGCATAGGGCCAAAATCTACAGTATTATAGTCACGTAACCCATGAAAACGCAAAATCATCTCCCACCATTGGCGTCAGATGGACTGAGGTTCCTTACCCCACCAGATAAGGCGTTTAGATAGACAGGTCAGGGGAACGGAAAGGTCATCGAGTGTAAAAGTTAAGATTTTATATTCATTATATATGTAGAATAAGGAAAAGCTGTAACAAAAAATTCCATTAGTTCGATGGCAAGCAAGAGATAAAGACAATTAGTAAGACAAAGGTCTCTCGTAGTTACCGCCTACACTGTACGGCCTATAGGATCAGCTAAGAGTGTGAAGTGCGCTAATAATATTAGATTAGATACATTGTATCATTAAGGAGGACAATTAAACAGATGAATAAACTTACATAGAAGACAAATCACAAAAAGAAGGTTAAACAGTCAAAAAATACTTAAAACTGTAAAAATACTTAAACTTGCAAATAATAAACCGTATGATCTGTATTAAAGGGATTATCAATCGTCTAATACCCAATGGTCTATCCATAAGGTGACCCCACAGATCAGCTGTTTCCCGGACAAACAGATCGTGGTATCGTTCACGTGCTATAGACTAGAATGGGACCCCGCGGCAGTACCGATAATGACGGCTACTAAAAGGCGTAACTTTTTATTTGCCACTAATGTAAGTGTGAGGTTCGGACAAGCTCAAGTTTTTATCAGTACACATCTAATTTATTAAGTAATTTTAATGATTTTAGGGGGGTAAGAATGTAAGAAAGAAAAGAGTTCTGCCAATTTTTACCTTAACTGTGTTCTATGTGTCATTACTTTCACGATAATGCTACATAGATAGATAGATATGATATAGATAGATATGAGATAGATAGATATGAGATAGATAGATAGATATGATATGATATAGATAGATATGAGATAGATAGATATGAGATAGATAGAGAGATAGATAGATATGATATGATATGATATGATATAGATAGATATGAGATAGATAGATAGATAGATATGATATAGATAGATATGAGATAGATAGATAGATAGATATGAGATAGATAGATAGATAGATAGATATGAGATAGATAGATAGATAGATAGATAGATAGATATGAGATAGATAGATAGATATGATATGATATGATATGATATGATATAGATAGATAGATAGATATGATATGATATGATATAGATAGATATGAAATAGATATGAGATAGATAGATATGAGATAGATAGATAGATAGATAGATATGAGATAGATAGATAGATAGATATGATATGATATGATATAGATAGATAGATAGATAGATAGATATGATATGATATGATATAGATAGATATGAGATAGATAGATAGATAGATAGATAGATAGATATGAGATAGATAGATATGAGATAGATAGATAGATAGATAGATATGAGATAGATAGATAGATAGATAGATATGAGATAGATAGATAGATAGATAGATAGATAGATAGATAGATATGAGATAGATAGATAGATAGATAGGCGATGAAAGAAAGAAAGAAAGAAAGAAAGAAAGAAAGAAAGAAAGAAAGAAAGACAGAAAGTTATATAGATGAGGACTTTTTACTTCCTCCACTAACTCCTGTTCTTTATTTCACTGCTCCACTGATTCCGGCACAGTTGGAATTTTTTTTCTCTAGCTGATTTTTTTCAACTAGAGGGAAAAAAAGTGCGTCATGACCTATTTTCAGGCAGATTCTGCCTTAGAAATCCTATTGAAATGAACAGGAGATTCTAGCACTTTTTTTCGGCCTCCCATTCATTCCAATGGGGTTTGCAATGGGGGTGATGACAGCTTTGGTTGGGAGGCTAGGTACACCTGTGGGGCGCAACTGGTACAATCTGATGGGGAACATAACAGCAAGTGTTCCATTTATCTACAGCACCACTACAGGAGAAATGAAGTATTACACAGTTCACCTAAAAGTCAATATGAGGTCTCTTGTAAAGCCTGGCCATTCTAAGACCTAAGAGTGAGAGACGCTCTTTGTGGCCACTCTAAATGAGTCAATGAGATCAGGACCACCCACATGAACCCCAAATACCCAAAAAGTGTAATAGAAAGTAAGTTTCTAAACGGGATTGCGGCACATTTCGTTATCAGATTATGGACCGCCGCTGGTGCTCATATGACTACAATGTTTATCCTCGTGGTTGTTCCTATCTAAGATGAGAATAAATCTTCAATACTTTGCGTTTTCTTGTGTGTTCCTACATATATGCTTCTCTGGTGAGCAAGAAAAATAGATCCGCTGACTCCGTAAAGTAGTTTTATCCATTACATTTTATTACACCTTTCAGCGGAGCCAGTATTGAGAGGAGAGGCTATAAAGAGCTATTTTCAGAGTTACAACTAATGTTGTTGATGTCACTTTAATTTACCGTCTTCTTGAAGCTACTGAGATGTTTGTGAGCAGCGAAATCACCAGATCTACTAGGAGCTGTTAGTGGGAGATAATGCTCCGATATTGGATTACATATCGCTAATACTGCCTGAGAAGCCCGGACCATTCTGTTATAGCCTGGATGCTGGAACCCTGAGCTCTAATAATTCTCTACTGGTGTATTTGTTGCTGGGCTGTAGCCGTTATTTTGCAAACTTCTGTATGCTACATACATCCTTGGGATTCTTGTCAGTGCGTTAGCCATGATAACACACTCACACATTCATTCCTATGGCCTCATACACATGCCCATGTATCATCATGGCCAGGGGGAAAACTCAGGTTTTGCACTGATGAATATGAATGGGACCATGGAGGCACGGGCGGCACACAGATATCATCCATATGCCGTCCTGCACCGGACCTGGTAAATGCACACTTTCATATGCATATAGTCTAGGTTTGGGCAAATTATATATCCATTGCAGTGTTCGCCAAAAATGGACTTTTTCCTCCGCCTGTTTCAGCTTAAAACTGACGGACACCCGATGGACCCCATTATAGTCAATGGAGACGGTTGGATTCCATGTGCTACTGCTGTTTTAGTGGTCTGTCTCCCCATTGTTTGAGTTCACACTAATATCATCATTTTGTTTTTTGGCATACATAAAAAAAAAAGTTGACTTTTTCACAAAATTTCTGACTCTACTTTCCGCCCCTCCAAGGCGGAGTGTGGTTGGAAGCGTGGTGGCTTGGGGCTACGATGCCTCAGACTGACATATATTATATCTCAAGCCAGTTTTCTGGTGTGAGTTCTAATGAAATCTACCCCAGTTTCTAATTGTGGTAGATTTCCATTCCGACACTGGGATGAGCGGCCGATTTATGAAGAGGCCGGAGCCTGGGGATTTCGTGAAACAGTGTCAAATGTATATGGTGAATGGTGTGAGCAAGAAACCAATAAAACAGTGAAGTGGGATCCTGAGGACGTAACCAACTCAAAGGTAGAGATGGGTGAACCTCTGAAGATTCATTTAGCTTTAGATTTGGCCCAAAGATTCATTTCGAGTTGAATAAGTTCATCAGAACCCCAGGAATAATAGGTGGAGGTCCAGGGGAGATGTGGGGCAATAATAAGCAGTTATACTCCCCTCCCTCTCCTCTTCTGGGCATCTTTGGGTCACCTCCCTATAGGTCTTCTTCTGGCCTCTTCCAGCATCTTCAATGGCATCATGTGTTTCAGGGTTATGACGTTGGTGCGCCCCATGTAACCCCCGAGGCCCAATCACAGGCCTCAACAGTGACCTCGGGACATGTGATATCATCCAGAAGACCAGAAGAGGACCCAGATTGAGCGTTGGATGCTACAAAGATTCCCAGAAGAGGTGATGGAAGAAACCTCAGAGTATAACAATTTCAGTGCCGGCTCACGGTTGACAAACACCCAAAGTTTCAGGTTCAGGTCAAACCTGAAACGTTTGGAAAATTCAGGTTGAATTTGGCTCGATCTGAACCGGTTCAGTCATCTCTAGTCACGTGCTGACGAACGTGAGGAGCACGGTCAAGCAAACTGCAGCCAAAGCAACGCCGGCGTCTGAATGTACAACTGGTCACATCTTAGCACGCATGGGCTACCACTTGGAAGAGACTTGCAGAAATTCAGCCTTTAAACATATCTCTTCACAGCTCTTACTAATCTGCCATAAGAAACAGTTTCTAAGAATCCCAGTTTATCATCTGTCTTCATATCTTAATCTTTTCCTGAGATTGTAACTCTGCGGTCTGAAGACAAGATCAAATTTCTCTAGAAACAACTGCCCTCGAGTTAGAAGAACATGACAGGTTCTTTGGTATATCTGGATCTGTTCAGTTTGTCAAAACAATTTGTTCTTGTGTAAGGGGAATGTCCTCGGTTAGGAAGGATTCTGGTAATTTACAACCCGGGAAAGCGATGTTTATCATAATGAATGTTTTTGCTTCAGCATAATCTTAGATGAACATTTATGGTATTTTTTTTAATACTCTTCACATTTTCTTTCATATACAATAAAATGGTACAATATACTGACTTACTGCCTGAGAATTATAACCATCGGGTCTATAAGGAGTCTATGGACCCTGATAGCATAGGCACTGAATGTACACATCAAATGTGGTGTGAACACAGCCTTATATAGGAACTGCAAATAAAGTCTCATGGCCAATGATTGCTTTATGACTCCGCAAAAGTTCAGAGTATAGTAGTTGGAGGCCAAGGGGAGGTGAGAAAAAAAATACTCACCTTCCCTCACCTCTTTTGGGCCTCCTCGCGGTATTTGGTGCTCTCCTGGTGACGTCATGTGCCCAGGGTCATCACTGAGCCTTGTAATTGGGCCACCAGTGGTCACATGGTCACAAAAACATAAATCTATACTTATGCTCTCTCGCCTCTTCTGGTGTCCCCCACCACCTTGGGATCCTCTTTCAGACTTCTTGGTGATGTCACGGGCCATGGGGCCCTGCTAAGGCTTTGCGATTAGGTCTCAATAGTCACTTGCGGCACACTGATGTCATGGCGCTTTAATGCAAGCATCATGATGTTGACAGTCCCCATGTGGCCCCCGAGGCCCAATCACAGACTGGAAGAGGCCAGAAGAGGACCCTGAAGAAGTGCTGGACACCATGAGGGAACCCAGGAGAGGGGAAAGGAGGTGAGTATTACATTTGGGGTCTGAAGAGAGAGAACCCAAATCTTGCGAAATTCACCCCAGTCTGTAGTTTTAACCCATGTAGGGTCAACTGTCCCCAATTTCTGTCCCGTTGGAAAACCCCTATTAATCCTCATGAACGATCTGTACTGTATATGTTCAGGAGATACAGGGTATTTACAGTTTGCAAGCTTTTTCCACCAAATGCTCTGTACGACTGGTTAGCAATTCCCCAATGCAGACAATCCATTTTCGGAGCCAACTCTAAGAAGTTACTTTTGAGGAACATTTATTGTTAGCCCTTTAATGAGCCGTTCTAAAGTGTGGAATAAACCTCTGACTGGCAATTCGCTTTCCTGAGCAATGCACAAGACATAATAGAGTCTCCTGGGAGATTTTGCTCTTCTTTCTTCGAACCCTAGCATGACAGCTGAGCTTGGTGTGAAAACGGGGTTGTGGCTGCATTTCATCATTCCTTTAAGATAATGGATTGTTTTTTTTTCACTCATCGACAGACCATCTAATAAATGAAATTGATTTCACTGGACCAGTCAATAGATATTGACCCATTGGTTTCTAATGATCCTTGTAACGTGATGTAGAGTAGACGTGGTCGACTTTTCCCGGCATAGATATAAAATAGCTTCTCATTCTTTTCTAATCTGTCTGGACTCTGGAGGTAAGCTTCGGTATTTATAGTATATGACTGCTAGTACGGATGAATAATGTAATACTTCTTCTGTACAACTGGACAGTGTCAAGGGTAATAAGCTCACCCACGAGCTGAGAAGTTTAACCCTTTGAGTGGTTTCCATGTAGTCTTCTTTTAATGTTAGTGATGCCTTTGATTGGGGTGTTCTCTGAGCATAGTAAGTTGACTGTCTCTTTAGGTGTACATATGCATTTAACATTCGGCTTTTTTGTTGGTTAGATGGTGGGCTATAGGTCCTGGGGCTATGTGCCGATGGGGAGTCTTGTGGCGGCCAGGCACATGGTTCTTACTTGATATCATTGGCTTGAGGGCTTAAAGTGCAACTAAACTTTCAAGCAACTTTTGATTTTCTGGTAGTATTTTTGATATTGATAAATATTATAATATACTTTATTAACAGATTTTGGCTCCTTTCCATGAAATCCTGCTCTGAACTCCACTTTCTGGCCCTTCTATATTCTTTGTCTTGTTTCTTTCACTGGAGTAGGGGTCTAAAAATGCAGAAAAATTAGTCTGGGGGGTCAATTTAAACAGTTATATCTTGGCCATTATGAAACATAGAACAATACTTTGGGTGTCCTATGAGAGATGAGATTCTAGTGTTTTATATGACACCAAGATTGCTGTATTTCCAGAGATATTATCAGTTAAAGCACACTAGAGATGACTGGAGTGAGTGATATTAATATATATTTATTTATAATAAATATTTAATATAATATATAATTAAAATATAATACATATGTATAATAAATAACTATACTGTAAATAAATATTTATTTTATTATTATGATTTTAATATATATATATATATATATTGTATATTGTATATATATATATGTGTGTGAGTGTGGGGTAAATATATACAGTAACTTTGCTATATTTATATATAACAGCAATCATCAGTTCATAGTACTTATGTTACAAGACTAAAGTAAGGAGAATGAATGTCTGAAGGTTATCATCTTGAAGGCAGGGATGATGTAATAGCTATATTTTAGCAATTACTTGCATTAGTCAACCTTTATTTAATGTACAATGATGAGATAAAGAGCAGAACCTCTTACAAATAATACTTGAATTCTGGCTGATGTGTTCAAGAGAACATAAATCCTCCTGGTTTTAAGAGCAGCAAAATTAAATGGATTGTAGGAGATTAAAAAACAACCCAATAGTTTCCTTTAAGAACAGAACCAATCTTACCCATGGGCTGTTTCTGGTATTACAGCTCAAAAATTCACTTAACGGTAAAGCCCCCCGTTGTGGAAAAGCAGCTTTTTTGTTGCAGATTTTGCTGCGTTTTTTTTAAGCCAAAGCCAAGAATGGCTACAAAAACAATGGGAAATATCTAGAAAGTTATTATACTTCTTCCTTCTGCTCAATCCATTCTTGGCTTTGGCTCAAAAAACCGCAGCAAAATCTGCAGCAAAAAAAGCTGCATTTCCGCAACCCGGAGCCTCAGCCTAAAGAGGTTTTTCCACTAACCTAACATAACCATATTTAAAGTTGTAGACAATTAAAAGATAACATTTTTGCAAATATAAATAATTAAAGATTTTGCAGAGTTTTAAAGATTTGTAACTATCTTAGTCTTTTGTTTCAATTGGTTGCCAATGGATACAACCTTGGTGACATTATACGTCCAGGGTCACCTCTTAGGGCTGTGTTTGGGCCACAGCAGTCATATGGGTTATGACATTATGACGCTCAGTGTGCCCATGTGACCACTGAGGTCCAATCACAGGCTGCAGCAGTGAGCCCAGAGGCATGACATCACCTGGAGAGCTCAAAAGAGGTGAGATAAGGAGAGTATGAATGTTTTTTATATTTTTCATCTCCCTTCGGCCTCCACCTATTATACTCTGGGGTCTGAGTCTGGGATTGGCCATTTTAGTTTGCCCAAGATGAGTCTCCATTTGTTTGGTTTAGTGAAAAACCAACAATTTGGAATATTTGGGTGAAACCTGGCTTGGAACAAGTCGGTTCACCCATCTGTAACTGCAACATGAAGACAATGGGGTGCTCTTAAACAGTAAGCCCTTCCAAGCCGTGTCTGGGCATCTTGCCTTACCAATAGGACTTTTCGTTTATACAGACCAGCTTGCCTTTAATTCTGCTAAACACAGCGGCAGTTTCGTTACTCTCGCAGGAAATGCATTCACCGCCTGCAATATATTCCAGAAAGAATATTTTGTATAATTGTCTATAAAGGAAAGTATTGAAGGGACTTAATACCTTATTGTTTCATTTCTGACAGCAACACTTCCCGGATTCCCAGGGGGGTATCTAAGCGCGGCTGGAAGTTGTTTATCTCGGAACAAATCTTTGTGTACACAAGACAAAGTAAGTGAATTATCCGATGCCTGGGTGTAATCACCTTTCTCACCAGATGGCAAAGAATAAAGATAACATTATGTTAAGGTTAAAATAAAAGATAATTTGATTGCGGCTCCACGAGGAGAGGATTTATAGCTGCCTCAGATCTCTCAATGAGCTGGACCGAAAACACCGCCTCAAACCAAAAAACTGCAATTTAATTTAGACGCCAATGAGAATTCCGTCATTTCCCCGGCTCTCATTCGCTGGCAGAGTCTTATCCAATCTGGGATATATTTCTTTAGATTTCAGAAGCAACAAACCTTCAAGGGCAAATATCAGTGTATTAAAAAGGAAATTGCAATCGGAAAAAAATAGACGCTCTATTAAAGGGGAAGCGTTCCTGCAATCCTCGGATTTCTGTATAAATAGACCCAAAATTATTAATTTCTTAATGTTTCTTTATAGTGGTTAGGGTTATGTTTTTTCTGGTACGGAGCTTCAAATATTTTGCATAGACATACGGCAGGGTTAAAGGGACAGTTTGGTAATGGCACAATATTCCCTATCCAAAGGATAACGCAATGGGGTCCGACGGCTGGGACCCCGCCCCGACGATCATGAGGATGTAGGTCCTGTGTACCCCTTGTGAACACAGCTGCAATGTGAGCATGCACCCTGCCAGTATACTCATCTCTATGGGGCTGCTGAAGACAGATGAGCTATGGACAAAAACTGGGCTCACATGCGACCCGTTTAGTTATTCTTATGGAACACGCTGGACCCTAATTCTCAAAATTAGAGATGGGTGAACCGCTTCATCACAAGTCGGGTTCGACTTGAATATCCCAAATTGTATGGTTCTTAACAAAACCAATTCTGGTAACTTCATGTGCCCGGAGTCACCACTGAGAGAAGTCGCTGAGCACTGCCGAGAGACCTAAAAAGGTGAGGGAAGGTGAGTATGAATGTTTTTTATTTTTTACACCTACCTTGGGCCTCCACCTATTATACTCTGAGGTCTGAAGATACCCCATAGTATAATAATTTTACTTCTAGTTCTATCTGAACTTGTCTGACCCCAAACGAATCAGGGACCCAAACCTGAAACGAATCTTGGGTGGTTCGCCCATCTCTACTCAATTGTCCCAGCAAAGACATCTTATAATTACTGCAATACTCCCTTAAAATTCTGACTATCTGCAACCACTGGTAAAAGGAGACTAAGACTAGGTTCACATTGCAGTAACCGCCATGGGAAATCTGATGCAGAATTCTTCCTGCTATCGGCAGAACGTTGTACTGTTCCAATTCATTTCAATGGGAGGTTCGCATGGGATCTGCCCAAAGATTGAGAAGGATATTTATAGGGAATTTAAGGACATGAATGGGAAATGGAATTTGCTGCCAAAATTCTACCATGTGATCCTAACCTAGGAGTTCGCTGCATCCTATTTAATGGTTCTGCTCAATGTATATGTTATATAGTATGCGGTAAGTTCCAAAGCTCCCCCTTGTGGTGCCTACAGGCAGAATGAATTGTAACGTTTACTGTGACTTTAAATGATATTGCCAAAAATAGTGGGAAAAATGCAAAACATTTCTGCCCCTTTGCATGCTGATTTCATAAACGAAAGAAAGCTGAGTTGAAGACATTTATCCCCTGTGTCGGCGGAGGGGGCGCCTCATCTATGACAAGGTGCACGCCTCCTCCTAAATGGGATATACCCTCCGCCAGGTCGTGCGTCAGAGTGAAATAGCTGGCATAGATTTCCAGCATCATACATGCCAATTTTCTGGCATTTTGGCCCCAACCCCAAAGGCGCCATTGCCACACCCCATTTTCGGGTACAGTGGTGTTGGTGCTGCAAAAATGCGACTTTTTTATGCCAGAGAACTGGTGTAGAATAATAATAAATCTCCAGCATTGACTATAATCATACTTGCCAAATCCTGGCTGATCAAGTTCAGAAGAAAGTCATATGCATAACCTCAAAAAATTTATGGTTAAAGCCAAACCTCATATGGGCATGGCCACAAAACTTCTGGACATCGTCATGCCCTCTTTTATATCTCGCTACGCCCCTGTCTTGTAATGTGGAAATGGTCTTCTGATGTGGCCATGTCCCCTGTTCATATACAAAGTGTGCCCAAAGAAGAAGTGTAGGAGGTCGCTCCTTTTTTTGGGAGCTTCCTGGAGCGATGACAAGTATGACTATTAGCTAGACTCTTGAAAGATTACTATGAAATATACTCAGCCTCTAAAAGGTATCGCCTGATTTCTTCACTCTTCCACTACTTTCTATGGCTAACACGGTACAACATTATACTACTATTATCTGGTCCATCAGATTTCCATTATAACGTCGTCATTTTCCTACCCAAACTAGCACAGCATTTTACAATATTTTGTCCATAATTTTTGACATAATTGGCAAAAGTGGAGCCACAGCACACATGTGAACAGAGACTTTCCAGGTAAACAAACCTGACCGCGGATCGGTGGTTACAAGGTTTCTAGTTGTGCTACTTGTTTGTATCTAGTAAAATGATGACAACCACAAGCATCATAAATGGTTAAATCCTTAACCAGTATCCGTATAGCAAACCCATGGGAAATGTAAAATTGTTTATATCAGAATACAGGCAACAGATACACTAGAGTCATTTTTATAGTTTAGTTTCCATGGAGACAGGTGCCCTGTATAGGCTTCCTTTAACAAGTGTCTGTAAGTCAGATAAAGTGAACGTGTGGTGCAAAGAGTGAGGAGGGTGAAGATACCTATTAATAAGGCATGGAAAGTCATGGGGAGGTTACTTAAGGTGGAGGATTGCTGGGCTAAGCTTGTCTTGTATCGTACAGGGTCAGAATGATCTTCTGATCTTTCATGGATACCCTTTGAAAGATCTCAGGCTACACTAATCGATAACAGTTTATCTAAAATGTTGTGAGATTTCCAAGAACATAAGTCTCTGGAGCTTGAGCGATCTATAGAGCTTCTTCAGTGGTGGTCCAATGTCATAGACTCCACCGATGGGATCTACTCGCATGTATCTATCACATATCGGAAGGTCCATCTGTGACCAGTGTCGGACTTGCTCAGTAGAGTACCAGAGGATACTTCGGTGGACTCAGGCTCTAACACAATAATGGTTCAGTAAAAGACACCCAACTTTTGGAAAATTTTCCATGCATAAGAAACAGGATAACAATACCAACTAATATGGGTGGGGAAATTTCAGAGGTGAAGCCCATTGAATCAGTGCCACGACCTAGAGCTGGTGCAAGAACTATAGAGGTCTTCAAAATATAGGCCACTAACCTTGGCTCCCCATTCCTGGAGTGATGGTGTCGCAATTTTCCTCCATTTTAACAGTATCAGGAGTTTGGCCACTTGTATAAGCCATGTAACTAGGGTTGTATATCAGCAGAGGGGAATCAGTTACGTAAGGTGTCGAGGCAAAGAGAAATACTCTTGCCACATGTTTCCTCGATTTTAGGACAGGTAAGCCAGAAATGTGAGGAAGGCACCCAAATTTTTAGCAATGTATGGTCTATTTACTAGGGGTACTTGGAGGATGGGCACCCAGAATCATTTTATGTAGTGGGGCAAAGGAACTTTAGTCCAACACTGTGCTCTAATAAAATTTTGGGTAGCATAGGACCAGCTGCTATGGACTGAGGCTCCACTTTTTGCCTACACTAATTTTCCTAAACAGGATCGGGCAGTAATCTGTTCCTTTATTTAGCTGATGATATCTTTGATTTTCTTTTTGAAGTGAAATCCTGAATATGCATGTGTATCTCTATTTCATGTATTCCTAGAGAATGCTATTTATATCAAAGACTTCATGTTGAAATTCTCCACCGATGTTAATAACTAGAAAGCGATATTTCAGACTCTGCAATTATCTTGACCAGCAAAAGCCCAATTAATATGGAGCGGCTCGAAACTAAAACCTAACAATGGTTGAGTCTCGGAAACAACGTTATGGTAATTCCTTAATTAGTTGTGATTTCTTTGTGTCTTTTCTAGGCCAATACAGGCTAATCTTCCGAGAGAGAAGTTAAACATGAAAGAGGTTATTTCATAAATGGAGCCATAACATCTCGTAGTGTTTCATTTAATGGTTTAACAAAGAGCTTTTGTAAGCAGTAAATGTATGCACTGAACCAAAAGATGGTCTGAATAATCAGCACCCCTCCCGATATTTAGTGAAAAGAGTAACCGAAATCTGGCATCATATTGTAAGTGCTGCGTTGGTTGCCAACTTACCAAGAGACCACAAGCTTGGGGGCACAAAAATACTAACAGCTGGTACTGCAGTCAGACATAACTATGACCTCTAATGTCCACCTGCTACCCAACACCATCTATATTCTTAGTTCCCCACCATCAACTACACCAAGAAACTTCATACAATAGCATTATAAATATATATACAATATATCACCTCATCTCCACCAGTCAGCAAGTGCTTATAAAGCATCTTCATTTTCCAAAATTAGTTCCATGTAGTCCAATGTATCAAATATCCAGTGTAAGCGGAACAGTTCAATTCACACAGTAGTGGAGACACCATGAGGGTAGGGAGCCAGCACATGACTTGCAACAATCTGAATCAAACTGTTTTATTCCATTGTAATTCGGAGCCTCTGTTGCCGAGATACCATCTTTTTGTTAATATGCAGATGAGCTCTTAGGACCTTGCCAAAAATTGGTGATATCTCTGCACCAGAGGCACTGATTCACAAGGGGAAGACACTGTTTGATTTAGGTGATCCTAACCTGTCTGTGGGGTGGCTCGATATGCAAGGTTCTGGTGATAGGCTATACAGATTAAGTTCTTTAAGTCTCTCCTGATATACAGTATTTTATACTTCAGACCCTCCACCATGAATGCCTTTGCACCCTTTCGATTTTATATATATATATATCTTTTGGAAGGTGGGTTCTCCAGAACTGGATATAGCACTCCAGATGTGGTCTCTTTATTTGCTCTTTACAGTGGGATCACCTTCCTACTGGTTATATCTCTAGCTATAACTATACAAATGAGCATGCTACTGGTTATACTTCTAGCTATACAGCAAGCATCCTACTAATTATAACTTTATCTATACAG
This sequence comes from Leptodactylus fallax, assembly GCA_947044405.1. Taxonomy (NCBI): domain Eukaryota; kingdom Metazoa; phylum Chordata; class Amphibia; order Anura; family Leptodactylidae; genus Leptodactylus; species Leptodactylus fallax. The sequence goes on along the minus strand of CAMRHE010000068.1, from coordinate 5,814,407 downwards.
CTGAGCAGCGACCTACTGGTTATAAATCTAGCTATACAACAAAGAGTCCTACTGGTTATACCACTGGCTATATAGCTAAGCATCTTACTGGTTAAACCGCTAGTGATAGAGCCAAGCATTCTACTGGTTATACCTCCAGCTATACAATCAAGAATCATATTGGTTAAACCTTTACCCATACGACCAGACATACTACTGGTTATATCTCCAGCTATACAGCTGAGCATCCTACTGGCTATACCTCTAGCTATACAGCTGAGCATCCTACTGATTATACCTCTAGCTATACAACCAAGAATCTTACTGGTTATACCACTACCTATACAGCTAAGCATCCTACCGGTTAAACCTCTAGCCAAACAGCCAAGCATTCTACTTGCTATTCCTGCTGCCTGGTTGCACTGTGCGCTCACTTTTAAGCTGTCTGATATCAGGACCTCTAGATCCTTCTCTTCTGAAGTCCTGGCTAGCACAGAACTGCCAATATGATACTCGGATAGAGGGTACCTCCTCCTCATGTACATTATATCATATTTGGAAACTGTAGTTTCCATTGTTTGGACCATTCATTCAATAAAACTAGATCTTTTTTCCATGTTCATCATTTCCAGGATTTGTTACAAATTTTGCATTGGTACCCAGGAGCTTCAAGTCACACCTCTGGATCTCCTTCACTATTTCTGGGCCTATGAGAATAGACCCTTGGACCAGTTGTAGCACACTTGGCCATCTCTGCCTCTAACCTGATCATTGGTACTGTTGCAACTGTTCCAGGAGCCCAATTTCTAAGCAATTTTTCTGTATTTCTTCTCCTGAGCATAAACTACACAATCTCCATTGTCATTGGAACATTTGATGTTTACTTTCTGAACATGAGCTGCACGATCTCCATTGTCATCTCAATGTCCTTTCCTTCAATTATATACCTCTAGGTGTGAAGGACAACTGATCCTATTAGATATTGTAATAGGTTGTTTTCAACAAAACTGTCCTTTGAAGTGCCAAAAAAATAGAAACTGGGTGTAGAATTGTGAACCAATTAAATACGTTTGTGCCATCCCTGGAGCTCGTGATTTTGGTGCCAGGAATGTCATGGCCGCTTAATATTTCTAAAGAATTTACAAATTCTTGCAGCGAGTGAATGAGAATTGTCATGTACATAATGCACGTGCATACATTGGAGTGAATACATGGATTACAATGCGCTTTACCTCGGTGGTTGGAATAAACAACATGGTTATACGAGGTGACCGTTTTACAGATCAAGGTCTTCAGATGCATATAAATGAAGATTGTATCTCGGTGAATGTACAGCAGATGTCAATCATTATAATGAAAGATGTCAGAGGAGGAGAAAACAGATGGATATATTGTCATATAGTATGTGTATTAAAAATGAGCAGGGTGAAAATTTGATCTGAAAATACAAAAAGATTTTGGAAATCTTTTTGATAGAAGTGTATTTCCATAATAAAGGCTCCCAGCCATCAACTGTAATATTTGGAGGAACCCAACCAAGGCTGTTTAGCCTTACAGTCCACCAATACCAAGTTCCTTATGGTGGTGGCCCCATATTCAGCTGTTTTTTAGATCCTCGGGGGTTAAACCTTAATGCACCTCCTACATTGAGCTTTGACGTCTTCCTCTGCATCTGCCGTGTCCGTCTTTGTGTCCAAGGATGGAGAGCTTCGCCCATTGTCGAGAACCGTTCTGACTTTTGGTACTACAGAGAAGGCAGTGGCCTCTTGTTTTCCAGTTTCCTTGACATATGGACACTGGACTGTACAGTCCCACTGATCTTCTACACTGTCACCTGGCTAGCCAAGTGAATAGAAGAGGAGGAACGTTATGTACAGCATCAGATGTACATCCCCTAAGGACCATATATAAGGAGGGAGCTGTAGGTGCCCAGCATGGTTCTTACGCATGGTTTAGTCATGGAGACATCCCTAGGTAAGTTCAAGGAATGGCGTGTCTAATGGTCCTCTTTCTTCCAATTGGAAGTTCATCAGGAGGATGTGAGATATGAAGAGAACCTAGAAGTATTATTCCCTTCCATCCAGCTGGACACAGATTCAAGAGCCCATGTTTTTGAGTTAAAGAGACATTTTGTCAAGTTGAACTTGGCGACATATGTTATAGCTCAGTCAATCCAAACCTCAAACCTGCAATTGGTTAAACTGCTGCAGCATTATATCTTATCATAGAAGACAACAAAAAACAATGACCATGTGATCAGACTCTTGTGTGGGCGGAGCTATTCTGGATACTACAGGACAGTGTGGCGTTACACAGAAAGAGGAAGTTGCTGGGAACGGAGAATGATGATAGATAAGGAGGAGAGAAGAGACAGCATGTGTGAGGGGGGGGGGGGGGTGGGGGTGCGGGCTGTGTGTGAGCAAGAGGAGGGAATGGGGGATGCATGCTCTGTGTTTAACCAAAGGGGGATGGGGGTGCAGGCTGCGTGTGAGCAAGAGGGGGGAATGGGGGGTGCAGGCTACGTGTGAGCTAAGGGGGGAATGGGGGTGCAGGCTGCATGTGAGCAAGAGGGGGGATGGGGGGTGCAGGCTGCGTGTGAGCAAGAGGGGGGAATGGGGGTGCAGGCTGCATGTGAGCAAGAGGGGGAATGGGGGGTGCAGGATACGTGTGAGCAAGAGGGGGAATGGGGGTGCAGGCTGCGAGTGAGCAAGAGGGGGGAATGGGGGTGCAGGCTGCGAGTGAGCAAGAGGGGGAATGGGGGTGCAGGCTGCATGTGAGCAAGAGGGGGGAATGGAGGATACAGGGGAGGCAGGTTAATTTAAGGTTAAATTGTTGTGTTGGCACTTTGTGATAATTTAGTGGGCTTTGGGTTGCAGTTTGGGCACTCAGTCTCTAAAAGGTTCGCGATCACTGCTCTAGGGTCTCTTCAAGCTCACTGGCTTCCCAGTACATCATATGGAATATTAAATGGTGCCATTAGGAAGTACAGTTTGTCCCGCAGAAAACAAGCCCTCATATGGCTACATGAATGGGAAATTAAAAAATTCTTGCTTTTGGAATGAGGGGAGGCGAAAATAAAATAAAAATTTGAAAAATTTACAATGGCAGGAAGTGGTTAACATCTCAATGTTTCTCTTCTCCGTTCCTATTATGAGGCAAATGCAATCCATACAGTTATTATTCATTGTAATCATCAGAGCATTTACCCAATTACAAAACATTTTTTTCTCAATTTTAATTATTTCTTACATCTTGTAATTAGATTTATTTTTAGGATTCGTTCCTCCATGCTCTGCTTGCTGGGTAGAAATTCTGAAGCGGAGCGCAAACAGTTGGCAAGTGAGAAATATACCGCCTGCTTGTATAATATACGATTATTACAAAATAATCCTAATATCCAGATACAGCTGAAAAAAAATAGGGAAAATAAGAAAAATTAGATTCATAATAGTTGGTCGACTTTAATTAGGGATAATTACATAATAAATATCAAATTTCTCATTTAGAATATAGAAATTACTGTATTTTATAGTCGGATGATTCTTGATAGGATATGGATGATGCGGGTAACTACACTCATTACTTGTGAGATGGAAACAGCAGCTGCTATTTAGGGAAAAAAAAATTAATATGTAATATTTTAATTTTTGTTACTTTTATGTTTTTTTTTATTGATTTAAAAGGAACTTTTTAATAAGAGGACCAAATATTAGAGTATATCGAAAATTATAGAGTAAGCCAGAGCGAAGAGTAGGGACAGTAAAAGTGGCAGACTGGTCAACTAGGGTCTAGGTCATCAATATTTGACCACTTCATGACCATGGCCGTTTTCAGACACAATGTTGTTAATTTTTTTTTTTCATACTTGAAGATGATATTTTCTCATTCAGGTAATTTTTGAGTTAATTTCTTCAATGATACACAAGGCATTATTTTTATATCATTTTTTTAAATTTTTTTTTTCTTTCTTTAATATCCCAAAAAAATTATACAAAAAAAAGGAGGAAAATATGAATCAGTCTTTACTGATGATGTAGGAGACCGCTCTGCCATTGGTACTGGTCACACCACTCAACAATCGAGAAAGAATTTTGCTCATAGACGTGTCCATGAAAACAAACCTTGTTCCGATATTTTTTGGAACAAATTTGGATATTCTTTTCATTCTGCCAAACCTGATCCTTCAACTTTCGAGGATGTCACAGACAGCCACTTGTAGACTACATGACCATATGACCTTCCAACAGCTTAGCATCCACAAGAAACCCTCCTTTATCTGTAGTGTATTTGATATCCTCCGCTTTTTTATATGAAATAATTTAGCTTAAATTTAAGAATCATGCAAAGCCGCCACAAATTTATCTCAGCCCATGGTTAATTGAATTCTCAACCCTATCTAATCTCCACAGGCTCATCATTAGGTAAACATTGAAATAATAAGGACATTAGCTGTACCTTCAAACAGGAAGCTTTCTTAATGATGAGGCAATAATCCGTGCACTGCCCAAGGGCCAGAAATGCTTTGTAAACCAATTTGTTTTATATCATGTAATACTTGGTTGCAGATTAATTTTTGTGGGTTTTTTTTTCTGTTCTTGTTCTAAAACATTTCTAAAAGTTTAAGCTTACAAAGTGGCATGACCGTAGAGAAATGGATTCATAGTAACACCATGGAAATGTACTCAATAGACATTATTCATATGTGAATCTACAGTCGTATAAATATACCTTGAGGCAGGAAGACTATGGGTCACCCAACAGTAAATTCTCCTCTATTTTACCTAGTTATCCGCATTTCAATCCTCAATCCATTCCTTACTGGTCCAATATATTGCCAGAGAAAGTGGCCAAGTGACTGGCCTATTACCACCTCTCTCCATAGGCTTAGACGGGTATATGAAGATCTAGAAGCCAGGGTGGCACTCGCGCTGGTCCACTCATTTTGCAATTCTTTTGCAAGGAAAATGAGCAATCCCATGACTTCAACAGTAATAAGAGCTGATGTTGGGGTGAGGATCCATGCACATGACCATGTGACTGTACAGTCTATGAGAATATGGCATGGACAGCACTGGATGATATCCATGCCCTCCACAGACCCATACTTTTCAATGAATAAGTGGCAAAACGGACAGGAATAGTATCTGTCCTGAGTTTTTTGTCCGGGCTCATGGTCCCCCACGTTGACCCGTGATAATACACAGTCATGTGTATGCGGCCATAAGAATGGGTTAGTGTTTTTTAGCCATTAAAACATGGATAGCACACTGACAAAGAACATGGTAGCCTTAAAGGGGTTGTCTGATTTTGAACACTGCTTACTCTTCTCAGGCAGTGACATCACATCCATTGGTCACATGGCCATGTCGAAGCTTAGCACCAATCAAGTGAATGAGGCTGAGCTGCAATACCAAGCACAGCTATACAATGTATGGCGTTGTGCGTGGTAGCCGCAAGGGTTTAAAGGGGTTGTCCAGAAATTGAAGATAATTGATACTAATGACTGATCCACAGGATAGATCATCAGTACCTGATCAGTCAGGGTACAGCACCTGGACCCCATAGAGATCAGCTGTTTCAGCCACTGGCATGAAGAAGCTCTGTTTGTATTCAAGTGAATGGGAGCGGGGCTCCAGTTCCAGGCACCAATGCTACATAATATGGACCAGAAGCTGTATACAATGTATAGAGCTCCATACGCTATAGCAGTGGTGCTGGGAACTTCAACCTTGCTCTAATTCATGTGAATAGGAGCAGGGCTGCTTCTGGCTGTATACCTTATGTATGGCTTCTGGTGACTGCATCAGCCAATTGGGGCTGAGTCTGGGTGTCAGCCCCTGATCGATCTGATACTGATGACCTATCCTGTAGAAAGGTTATCAGTATCAATTATCTTCAGGTACTGGACAACCCCTTTAAGATGATCATACACCTTCGATAGCTGTCAGTTGAGTGCTTATTCGGAGAACAGATATTCTTCCCAACTTATACAGAGGGAGAGGCCAAAAGGCACATGTAGAAGTCAAGGAGGTCTTTCTGACTCCCTCATACATGTGTATGCTCAGATCAGCCCAGCATGTAATTTTTTTTCAATGGACCATGGTAATGTGACTGGCAGACAACTCTGACACCATCTTATCTCAGGGGGGACATGTCTGATCTTTCTTTACATCAATATCATCAGTCGAGGGAGAGTTGGGAAACCAACATACACATTAGACAGTTGACCGGTCCCATGGAGATTGTCAGGTTTGACCTTTATAAATAGCGGATCGATGAGTCAAGGAAGACTCAAGACTTTATGAGACAACCCCAATGACAACCACGGAAGCAACAAAGCCTCCACCATAAGACGATCATGCTAGTTAAACATGATAGTGGTAGAGTATTGAGATGCTTTCTTGTTTCTGGGCTTAAGGAATATCTAACAGATCTGACAGAAGTAATTCTGCTGTCAACCAGAAAGACGTCCGACATTTCAAGCTCAGGCATATTGAATTATTTAGTAAGACAATGATACAAAGTACAAGAGCAAGCTCGACAGGAACAACATCACAATTCTGGAATGGCTGAGTCCAAAGATGGCCATAGACTTTAGATACAAGAGTTGTTAGCGGAATGCTGCTTCGACCAACAGTTACCCCTACTGGCACCTCCATACACATGCATGCTTAATTCATCATATATTCTGAATGGGGAGAGAGGAGAGAGTCCCTGCCAAACATTTCCGGTGGCAGCTTCTCTCCTTTGAGAACAAAAAGAATGAGTGTTGAAATTTGACATGCTTGACATCTGCTGTCAAGGGGGGGGGGGGGGCATGGTGTTTCGACAACTCCTTACCTGGAAGGTAAATTGGTCCTACCTAAATTGCAAAGGTAATGTTGACATCAATCAAATGTATATGGAATTTTTAATAGGGTATTCCAGTTATTCCCAGTTACCCCTTATCCACAGGGGGGTAACTTGCTAACTAGTGGAAGTCTTTCTGCTGGGACCCCCACAGGTCATGAAAAATGGGCTCCTTTCCCCCAAATGAATGAAGCAGCTGCTTTCATTTACCCATAGAAGTGAATGAGCCACTCCATTCACTCGGGGGTACAAGGGACCTCCATTCTCATTATAGTTGGTTAACTTGTCTTTGTATGATATTTTTGTTGGCATATCTATACAATTCTGCGTAACAAATTCTGTATACAGAAATCTGTCAGGGGAGCAAATACTTTTGCTTGGAATGACGAGGATCCCTCCATGTTGATTCAGTTCTAGCAGACGTCATGTGGGCTCCGCAGTTGCTCCTTTGATGCATCATCCTAATAAACGTATTGACTGTTCTAATATTTACAGTGAGTGACACACATCAAATATATTTCATGAAAGTCTTTGATCTTACAATTTCATGTTATATTATGCATTTTTAGAAGACATAAATTATTTAAATGGTCTAAACGAATAAGAAATACTGCATTGAGAAAAACTCTCATCTGCTAAGAACCGGCCGATGTTAACAGCTGTCTGTAACCAACATGAAAAAAAATGGTTTCAACTACTGGATGTAAAAGCAAAGATGCTTTAGGGAAGACACGAGGAATTCAGAGAGACTTCAGAAATGTACGCAGCTTTAATGTAAACCCTTTCCGAGAGCTTTAAGTTGCAAGAAATAAGGTTAAAAGAGTAAAGTCGGCAAATTGAATGAAATATTTGGGTTCGTATTTGTGGTTGTTAAATGAGAAGTTATTTTTGTAGAAGTTTTAATACAATGTATCAAAGTGAATTTATTTCCTTTTGCTTATATGGTGGCAATATGCTAAGTAGCGCCATACAGAGATTGTCGTCAAGGCTGGCCATACACTGTAGATGTCAACTATATGGTTCCAGTCTACATATGTTCTGAATGGGAAGACGGAGAAGGAAGATGCCGGACACCTTGGTGGTAGTGAACTTTGCAGAAAGCAGTTTTGAGGTTATCGCCCCTCATCATTGCGAGGCAAGGTGCTGGTTGACTAGATGAGAGGCCATAGACATGGGTCAAGGAAGGGCACCAAAATCCAGAGCAAAAGTAGAAACAGTCAATGGTCTAAGATCCTAACAAAGCGGAACGTCACGTGTTGTTGGGTCTTGTATTTCTTGTGTTGAGCTAATTGAGATGTACTTTTTTGCATAATATGGTGCTTGAATTTATCTTGATCTTGAATCTCACTTATTTCCTACATCTTGCCCCTTGGATTTATTTCTTGTTACCTGTCGTTCTAATCCTGGTTTTGACCGCCTTTGTATGTTCTCCAACCTTTTCTTGTCTAGAGATGAGTAAATTGAGTTTGTCCTGAATTTTCCAAAAGTTTCAGTTCGTCCCAAAACTGAAACTTCTGGGATTCACCACCATGAAGCACTATTAGACTGCAGGGTCTCTTCAGGACTCAGAGTATAATAAGTGGAGGCCTAGCAGAGGTGCCGAAACATAATAAACACTAATACCCACCATCCCTCACCTCTCCCTTGGGGTCCTTTTCCAACCTCTTCCAGCCCATTGGGTGGCATCATGAGCCCTGGGGACCGCTGAGGTCCAATCACATTAGTCCTGCTGATGTCAAGCAAGCGAGAGGTGACGGAAGGTGAGTATATATGGTTATTATCTTTCTGTGCTTCCACTTATTATATTCTGGGATCTAAAGAGACCTGAGAATTTAAAGGGATTATTTGGTTTCTACTAAGGCTAGGCTGTCCATATTAGCTCAACCAGGACCACTGCAAATCAGCTTACTAGGACAGCACAACTCCTGCTAAATGTTTACATTCCAAGAGCCATGTTGCTCACTTGCCGTACAAACTATAGTGGCGGGTTTTGGTACTGTAGCCCTGCCCCATTAAAGTCTATGGCACAGCGCGGTAGTACCTACATCTGCCACTACAGTTTATATGGCATGTGAGCAGTAGTGAGTAGATAACTGCAATAACCTCGAAAATATTTGGGAAATGAATCTTGTGAGGTTCACCCAACTCTAGACTTGTTTTCGTCCTTCTTATATTCGGATTGTAACACCCTCCTGCTGATGACTCTTGACACCATTCTTGCCTATTCTATGGCTTACTTTATGGCTTAGACCAATTGATATCTATTTTGACCATTGCAACAATTTAACCAAAATTCATACCTTATTGCTTGGATTCAGGGTGAAGAACGGGGCAATCCTGAGACTTCATACTCCAGTCTAGCCAGTGCTAACCCAGCTTCGAGGATATACGTCTTCATTAGGCCATCATTGTTTCTTGCATTCACATGACTATCCTCTATCTATAGCAATGCACAGTGCTGGTTATCAGCCTATAAATGAATAAGCATTTACTGAACAAGAAACATTTCACATGTAGAGATATGAACGGGGTGCAAAACAGTATAAAGAAGGATTTATCCCTGAAGCAATCTGCAATGATTCTGCTAAACCCTCTCTCTTCACAGCTCATCATTGGCATCCATTGGACTTCTACTGTGAAATTCATGAAAGATTAATTCTTAGTTTCTTCCATGGGCTTTAAAGTCAAGAACAAGTCTGAAAAAAATTATCAGATGTTAAAAAGTTTCTACAGAGGGCAATAAGAAGCGCTAGATAAAAAAGGACCTATGGCAAAATTAATGTCAAGCGCCTTGAACCAAAAAGCAAGAAGATTTCTTGTCTAAGAAACAGGCGATCAGCACATTAATATTAATGATTTTTAAGTAGCTGAAGAGCCTGAAAATTCAAGATTTTCAACATTTCAAAGAATTTTATAGTGGTTATTATAAAGGTTATCCACAATCTTATTTTAATGACCTATCCTGATGAAAGGGCATTGATATAAGATTAGTGGGGGTCTGACACCAGGCACCCCAAGGACGGATGTTCTCTACAGTGTACAGAGCCAGAAGCGGATGACTTTGCACTATCCAGTGGCCGTGCTGTGCTAATGTTGCTCAGCTCCCATTCAAATTAATCTGACTGAGCTGCAATACCAATAACAGCCACTATACAGTGGACTTGGTATGCAGTATGCAGGGTTTTGAAATCTGGACCCCCACCCATCCTATGGATAGGTCAACATCATTATCCCAGGAAACCTCTTTAAGGTAATGTGACTCAATGGTCCACCACCAGTACCAATGAGACAGTGTGCAATATGGCGCTCACCTAGACATGACCAGTGCCACAGTCTGAAGCGGCTGATGTCTTGTTTGCCTGCTCAGCCCTTTCAGAGCAGCCACCCAGTAGCCTACCAGACTACACCAGGGACTTCACTGCATAGTTCTTTACTGCTTTTTAGTCATTTACAGCACAGCAAACAAGATGTTACAGCAGCTGAACAGTAGAAGGTAGAAGTCAACCAAGCTTCCACTAGCATGAGAAATGCAATGACTTAAACCTGTGTCACTGCTAGATAGATTATTGATGGTGGCCAGGTTCCCAGTGATAGCCAAGATGCCTCCTCCCTCAAGCCTACCCAACCTTCCATGCAGACTTTCAAGTAGCGAGCTATCATTACTCTCAAGCAAGCTCTATGAACTCTTCCTCCTCCTCCTTCTCCCTTGGAGGCAGGCCTTTACACAATAAGCCCCATAGGTAGACCTGGCAACCCCTGACACCAGTGGGTTGCACCATGGGAGCCCAATACTTTACTTCGGTAAAACTCGTTAGGAGAATCTTCGTTCCACCTCTAAAGAGCCATTGCATGATCCAACATCCAGAAAGTTCCAAAGCAAAAGCCAAGTGTTGACCTGCACCTGCCAGAGTGTCACATACTAATCAAGACACTGTATAATGCAAGTCATATGCAAATACAAGAGAACTTGAGATGCAATGCTGGTAAAGACAACTTAGAATGAGCCAACCTATGTCACGGTGTGCCAAAAAAGGCACCTGTTTTGCCCAGGAAAATGGCACATGCTATGTGGGGCCAGCTATAGATATTACATTGGGACTCAAGCTGTTCCTCTAAGTATCATGTGTCTCGAAGCAGATTTCCCTTTTATTATTGCAAATATACTGTATTATTTTTTCTATGGATGATTCTTATCCTATCAATAAAACAACAATAGCGATGATGTTTTATGAGGCGTTTTTGTTTTTTCATGTCTTTGTTATCTTCATGTTGTCTTAGCTACATATTTCATCTTCACTGTCAGAATCCGGCTCTCTTTTTCTGTCCATCTTCCCGGTGAAATACTTCAAGGAAGATAAAACATAATGGCTCTTTTATGTTGAAAACAAGACAATGTTAGTGGAGTTGAGCTGCACGTATGACTGTTCTAGAAGGACTCTTTATATCGACTGTCAAGAAAAATAAGAATTGTAATTTTTTTATACACAAACCTCTGAACCTAAAAATTCAAAGAACTATTTCCTTATTAGTGTGTATAAAACAACAAAGGGATAGAGTACAATGCTATGCCAGCGGCGTTCTCTCATGCAAAGTAGTGCAAAGGAAGTATATACTAAACTGTTATCTCAGCAACTACCTACATACTAAAGTACTTATGGATTTCTATGGGTACCATATTATGGCTCTTGTATGACATCGTAAAATGTTTGCAATCTGTCACCAACACCAAAGATAGCCCAAAGATAGGTTAGGGTCACCTGAATCAAACAGTGTTTTCCCCTTGTGAATCGCAGCCTCCATTGCCAAGATACCTAACAAGCTCTTTAGAGTAATGAGGGTGTTGGCATTGCTCCAAAGATTGGCCTGAAACAAAGCAAGCAGGTGAACCCAGGATCAGTCACTAAAAAGAACAGCCTATGTGCTAAAGGGAAGCATCTACAGAATCTGACTACAAAGGAGACGATTTGTAGTCAGGGCCTACTAGTTAACCATAAAATTCTTTACAATAAGAATGAACTTACACTTTAAGTCACTGAAACAAAGCAGGTAGATGAACCCAGGATTAGTCACTAAAAATAATAGCCTATGTGCTAAAGGGAAGCATCTAGAGAATCTGACTACAGAGGAGATGATTTGTAGTCAGGGCCTACTAGTTAACCATAGAATTCTTTACAACAAGAATGAACTTGCACTTTAAGTCATTGTAACAAAGCAGGTAGTTGAACCAAAGTTTAGTCACTAAAAAGAATAGCCTATGTGCTAACGGGAAGCATTTACAGAACCTGACTACAAAGTAGACGATTTGTAGTCAGAGCCCACTAGTTAACCACAGAATTCTTTGCAACCAGAATGAACTTGCACTTTAAGTCATTTACTTAGCTGGAGGTAAATTCAAAGTTCAGTTAGAATAGAAATGTCCATACTATCTCATTTCCACATCTCCAGACAAGTAGTGTTCTATATGCAAAGATATGAAATTACTGGCTAAATGTAAAGATTAATTGAATGTAAGAGTAAAGAAAATGAAAGAAAGTCCAAAAAAAAAAACCATTAGAATCTCATGATTTATCATCTGGCCTATTTCATTCTGTGAAGGTGATTAATTCTATTAAGTGTACACAATGAGATTAAATTGCAACATAACGCAGACGATCATGCTCCGAGGAGATTAAAAATTTCTTCTGTGCCAGGTCACAAAGGTAATCATTTGTCAAAAAGCAGGTGATTTCATAAATGAGACTTTTCCCCCTGAAACTGCGCTATTAAAATATCACTATATTTTGTACTTAAAGCCATAGTACAGGATCTTCCATTCAGGTGAATGCAGGAGATAATATAGGGCAGTGATCCCCAGTCAGAGGCTCTGAAGTTAAGATCGTCTTGTCACCCCTTGCTGTGTGGTTCAACATATGTATTTGATACAATGTGTAATATTACAGATATAGAATCTACTATTAGCATTAAAGGGTCAATGTGGTGGTGAGTAAAATTGTAGACTGAAATTTTTTTTCTGCAAATTTTCATGATTTTGTTTTTCCATTTAACATTTTTTTACTTGAAAGTGGCTTCTCACCATCATGCAAAGTTGAATGTGGCTCACAAAGTCGTGCAGAGGAACAGGCAGCTGTACCCAGAGACCTGAGAGGGCCCAAAGTCCCTAAGCCACATAAGAAGACAGCCATACAAATGAACCCCTTTTGGCTCTGTGCTATACTATCGCAGGGTACTAAGGGGTTACCATGGCAAGCAGGAAAGCCTAACAACAGCCTCAAAGAAGGTCATGGTTAAATGCCTATTAGGTCCTACCAGAAACAGGACCTAATTGGCATTTTTTGAAATGTACAACATACTGCAAATCAGAAATATTGCAGTATACTGTACAAGTGATCAAGATATCTTGTGTTAAAGTTCCTTTATGGGACATTTATTTATTTATTTTAAAAAAGTGTAAAGTGGTACCAAAAAAACAACTTGCTTTGCAAAAAAACAGCCCTCAAATAAATTAAAAAGTTATGGGTGCCCTCAAGCTACTTTTTTCTACATATAAATGTGGTATCAAAGCAATCATTAAAGGGGCAATGCCACCACGTATATTTACAATCTATTCACAGGAAAGAAGATAAATTGGTGGAGGTCTGACCATTGAGACCCCCATCGAACCTGAAACGGAGGGTGGGTTCGGGGGGTTTTACCCCATTGTGAATGTACTCTGGCTGAATGTAGGTGTGTCCCTGCTGGACGGGATGCATTTCCACTCCATTCCAATCACTGCAGGGGTAAAACATCCCCATTTTTGGTATCGGGGTTGCAGTTTTTTGAGCCAAAGCCAGGAGTGGATTTGATGGCAGGGAAAAGTGCAAGAACTTCCTAGATATTTTCCATTCCTTTTGTAGCCATGCTTGTCTTTGGCTCAAAAAACTGCAACAAAATCTGCAACAAAAAAAGCTGCTTTTACTCAGCCTAAAGGGGTTTTCTGAGATTTTTAACCAGCGGGGGACCAAAACATGGGACTTCTGTGGGTCAACTGTTTGGAGCTGCAGACCATGTGATGTCATGTTCATCAGTCACATGGCCTGTTCATAGTTCAGTCCCATTCCAATGAATGGGGTTGGGCTGTGATACAAAGCACAGTCACTATACAACTACAGAGAGTACAGAGCTGTGCTTGGTAAGTGGTAAAAGGGTGCAGCTTCTTCAAACAGCGGATCGGTGGGGGACCGAGTGTTGGACCCTCACCAATTTTCAGTTGATGACCTATCCTAATTTGATGACCTATCCTAAGGGTAAGGTCAACAATTATTAAGTCTGGGAAAACTCCTTTAACTGCTTCTGGACCACCCATTGACATTATATGTTTGGGCCTTCCACTCTTAACACTGCAAAATTGGGCAGCTGCAGGGAGGGCCCCGGTGGTTTATTACCCTTCCTGCCTTCTTGATTGCTGTATACACATCTAAATCCCATCAATATTTGGTGTGACCTTTGCCCTTTGGAGGAGAAGTCCTGGAAGTGATGATCCGGCCCCCACAGAGCCCTGATCTTAACATCATCTAGTCTGTCTGGGAAGACATGAAGAAATAGACGGATTGGAGCAAGCAACATCCACAGAAGATCTGTGCTTAGTTCTCCAAGATGGCGGCGGAAACAACCTCCCTGCCCAGTTCTGCCAAAAACTGTCTGCAAGTACCGAGAAGAACTGATGGAAGACAAAGGGCAAAGGCCACACCAAATATTGATGGGATTTACATTTCCCTTTTTGCTTTTCTATCCCTTCTATTTCTGAAAGCATTCTTACTGTGCAGCATTTTTTCCACACCTGCCTAAAATTTTTGCACTGTACTCTATAAAAGCCCTAGAATCCAAATATCTATTTTTGACAGACTCCGACATTAAATCCATTGCATCAGGGAATAATCCGCTGCTCGGCAGAAACAATAGACAAGTAAAGAGACCGAGGAAGACATCACATCCGGGTGTTTTTATCGTTAATTGGATCCTTTGTGAGAAATGAATGAAAAACAATTAGAGACAAGTCATTAATAGAAAACTCCAGCAGAGCTACTTACGGATAAGCAGAGATGATGCCTGACGAAGTAATGTGTTGTATTATTGATGTTCCGGGCCACATGACCTCATTAGCCCAAGACAACAATGCCATTGTTACTATGGGGGCCCCGGGCAACAATGTATACAGCGATATAATATGACGTTATGTAAAGGATACGGCAGGAAAGACGGAAATACCTTTCAAATTCGCTCGAGGTAAGAAAAGGTGACACAGTTGGTTGTTTGCATTGAAGAAACGCACAATATTCATCAGCAATTAAAAATGTATGCGCGTCATAGAGCGCCGGTAATTATTCATATCACAATAACCACGCTGAATGCCATATATGCCAACATGAAAAATGGATCGCACGAGGATCACAAAATAAGGTTTCCCTGCTTTACTGTAACACAATAGATGGGTCTGTCATGGGAATAGTCCTCAGTTTCCCCCCTTTATAGTATTTTTGTGATCTCCCCTTTATGGTTCCCTTTTAGGCCATCAATATTACATCAGACCCCCATAGATTTAATATTGATGGCCAACACCGGGGACCTCCGTAGATCAGCTGTACCGAGACATCTGGTATTTTTTACTTTACTAGCCATACAAACTGTAGGGGCGGGTGTGTAGGTACAGAAGTACTGTCCCTTAAACTTCAATGGGTCAGCACTGCAGTACCAAAGCCCGCCACTATAGTTTGTAAGGAGGAAGGCACTCTGTCTCAGTACAGCTGATCTGTAAGAGTCCCAGGCGTTGCACCCATACAGATATAATATTGATGGCCTTTCCTAAAGAGGTTGTCCAGAACTTTTACATTTATGACCTATCTCAAGGATAGGTCATCAGTTAAACATCTATGGACCCCTGCAGATCAGCTTTTTGAAGCAACCCTGAACCCACATGGCCTAATTGCAGCCCGGTCCCATTGAAGCAAATGGGCTGAACTGCAATACTAGACACATCCACTGTACAAATGCAAAGCGCTGTGCTTGGTAAATACTGAAGAGGCTGACATGAGCATTACAGCCTCTTTACACAGCTGGTTGGCCGGGTGCCTGGGAGTCTGACCCTTGCTGATCTTTAATTGATAACCTATCCTAAGAATAGGTCATCAATTGTTTTGCTTGGAAAACCCCATTAAATACACCTGTTTGACCCTTATTTCAAAAGTGACTGGTAATCCACTGTATACAGCAATGCCACCAAACCCTGCCAACGTTGCTGGCTATTGGGTGCTAGCTTACTGGAGGATCCGAGCATTGGTACAGACTGCGGCAGGGCCTTGTGCAGATGTAGGGGCAGTGTTACTCTGCACCACAAAATGATCAAGAGGGCATATTAAGTGGAGGAAGAAAGCGCGACCATGTGCCGTACCAGAAAGACCTACTGCGAGTGTCACAAAGCCTGGATCCGGCACAGATCAGCAGCCTCTTGCCCCCAGTGGAGTTGACAGGGAGAAAGTTATAGGAATATTACAAACCACCATTATGCAGTGGACAAGGCTTAGGGATGCCTTTGGATAGGTGATCAGTATGAAAACTCCATTTGGGTCCGGAACACCCCTTTAACATTGTCTTTAAGCGTCCTATGGTGAAAGCTGCTCTTATATTGTTGTAGATAAGATTTGCAGTCCTTTAAAGAGGTGGCTGATCAGATTGTGCCTTACAGATACATGGCGTGACTAGACGATCAGACTACACTCAGCGTTTGTTTGTAGTCTGTAACCATGGAGACACAAAGATCTTTATAGGGGCTGTAGATACAAAACGGTGATATTTTTAATCAAAATAATTTTTATTGCAAAATTGTCTATTTTTGGTTTTCTATGCCCTGTAATCGGGGCAATAACATCTGCTCCAACTGGTTGTATTTGATCTCATCAATACCTGCTTTACAGTTTTATCCACATCATATTCCACCTGCACGTACAGCAGCCTAACATTATTTCCCTGCACAGTCTTTTTAGTTTTTGCCAGTATTTTCATTTCCTGAAATGTTTAAGCAGCAAGCAAGGTGGACGAGCAAGATGTCATCATTACAGCTGAGCCGCTGTGACAAGCCATGCCACTCTTGTTTAATGTCTGAAGTGTCACAGGAAGTCGCACAACCCAGCACAATCGCGGTCAATTAAACCAGGCTTCAATTCCTCCTGATTAATATTGAGGCGACACTTTTTCAGGCTCCACCACTGCAATATTCAGTGCTAGAATATCCTGTTAAGGTGAATGTGCAAGTGGAAATGAACCGTCAAAGAACACATCTGAAGTGGCAAAAAATGTATCAATGTTTAGAGGATAGTATATATATATATATATATATATATATATATATATATATATATATATATATAAGTATCTGTGAAGATACAATAATACTGAGAGTGGAGTGTCCAGGGGTGAAAGAAATATTACTATACAGATTGCTTATTCAGAATATCCCCACCCATGGTATAGTATAGTCAGGGTGGTCAAAGGTATGGACACACCAGGGTGGACAAAGGTATGGACACATCAGGGTGGTCAAAGGTATGGACACATCAGGGTGGTCAAAGGTATGGGGACACCAGGGTGGTCAAAGGTATGGACACACCAAGGTGGTCAAAGGTATGGACACACCAGGGTGGTCAAAGGTATGGACACACCAGGGTGGACAAAGGTATGGACACATCAGGGTGGTCAAAGGTATGGACACATCAGGGTGGTCAAAGGTATGGACACATCAGGGTGGTCAAAGGTATGGGGACACCAGGGTGGTCAAAGGTATGGACACATCAGTGTGGTCCAAAGGTATGGACACATCAGGGTAGTCCAAAGGTATGGACACATCAGGGTAGTCAAAAGGTATGGACACATCAGGGTGGTCAAAGGTATGGACACACCAAGGTGGTCAAAGGTATGGACACACCAGGGTGGTCAAAGGTATGGACACACCAGGGTGGACAAAGGTATGGACACATCAGGGTGGTCAAAGGTATGGACACATCAGGGTGGTCAAAGGTATGGACACATCAGGGTGGTCAAAGGTATGGGGACACCAGGGTGGTCAAAGGTATGGACACATCAGTGTGGTCCAAAGGTATGGACACATCAGGGTAGTCCAAAGGTATGGACACATCAGGGTAGTCCAAAGGTATGGACACATCAGTGTGGTCAAAAGGTATGGACACATCAGGGTAGTCCAAAGGTATGGACCACAGGGTGGTCAAAGGTATGGACACATCAGGGTGGTCAAAGGTATGGACACATCAGGGTGGTCAAAGGTATGGGGACACCAGGGTGGTCAAAGGTATGGACACATCAGTGTGGTCCAAAGGTATGGACACATCAGGGTAGTCCAAAGGTATGGACACATCAGGGTAGTCCAAAGGTATGGACACATCAGTGTGGTCAAAAGGTATGGACACATCAGGGTAGTCCAAAGGTATGGACACATCAGGGTAGTCCAAAGATATGGGGACACCAGGGTGGTCAAAGGTATGGACACATCAGGGTAGTCCAAAAGTATAGACACATCAGGGTAGTCCAAAGGTATGGACACATGAGGGTGGTCCAAAGGTATGGAGACACCAGGGTGGTGCAAAGGTATGGAGACACCAGGGTGATGCAAAGTTATGAAGAAGAGGTGGGGGGGGGGTTCAAAAGGTATGGACACAATATGGTGGTCTAAAGGTTTAGAGACACCAGGGTGGCCCAAAGGTATAAAGACACCTCAATGAATGGAAAACAGTGGTTGGGAATGCCATCCTGTGTTTGGCATGTTGCTAGGACCATGTATCAGATGCACATATATCACATGTACTCTTTCCCATTGACTTTCCAAGATGGTGGCTTTCAAAATGGCCACCATTTTGGACATTGCCCTACTCAGATTTCCCTTCCCCTTAGTCACATGCCACACACAGGATGACCTTCCCAACCACTATTTTCTATATATTCAGGTGTCTCCATACCTTTTGGACCACCCTGTATACTTTAAGGGTGCAGTTAGTAATTTTTTTTTATTTTGGTTGAGGGCTATAATTTTTACACAGGTGATATCGGTGTGATATTCTCTAACCTGTCAGGACATCTGGATACCAGCGTGTAAAGAACAGGTTAAAGGGGGTTTCCAGGCTTAATAATTGATGACCAATCCTTAAGATAGGTCAGACCCCCAAGGAACTTCAATTGATGACCTGTCCTGAGGGCATCTTGGAATATGTTGAGTCAAAAAAGCAGAGTATGGAAGGACACAGCTATATGCCTAAATGCTCTGCCTCCTCTCATAATCGGGGGGGGGGGGTCTCAGTGGTCTTCTAACCCGGGAAACCCCTTTAAATATAAACTACTGATGTATTTGAAGCTACTCTCTAATCTATGAACCGCAATAAACTACAGTCTGCTCCATCTGTATAAATATGTTTTACTGTGTGTGCAGACTCGGCTGCTGTAATTCATGGTGTAGCTGTGACTGAATATAATGCCAGGCCAGGGTATTACTGACAAGCTTGGAAGGAAAACCAGGTTGCAGATGGTCCAAAGCTTCTTGATTGGAAACAACGAGCTTTGCCCATTTCTCATGGATCATCCTTGGCACAAAAAAAAGGTCTTCAATGGAAAATGGGAATCAAGTTTTAATTTTGTTACAATGTTTCACTTATATACAAGTTGTTGGTCGACAGATGTTGCAGTTTAGGGATCCTCTTATGATGGAGGCACGGGTCTTGATGGTTATAGATGTTCTTCAAATGAGACAACTGGCTTATGGTTACAAAAATCTCCCAATAATGCCAGGTCTTTACTAGAGATGGGCCAAACTCACAAGATTTATTGACAAAATTTGCAAGGTTCGCCTGGAAAATGAGATCTGGAAATGCGGGCAAAGTTGATTATTATAGTTGGAAGTCTCTTAAGGCCCCAGGTTGTAATAGTTTGAGGCCAGGGAGGGCGTGTAAAAATAAAAAAAAAACACTCACCACTCACCTGAACCTTGAGGGGATGCAAAGGTCCCTCTGCCATGTAAAATATACCCCTATTGTAAATGGCACAAGGTAGAAAGGGGCCTATTACAGATTTTGCATCGGGCCCATGAGCCTCTCTGATGGTCACCTTCTGACGTCTAGCAATGTCCTATCTAGAGTGGCCTCATCTTCCTTGATGATGAACTCTTCACGATCAGGATTAGAGATGGGCAAACCACTTCAGCATGACCCAAGTTCAACCCAAATATCCCAAATTGTTTGTTTTTTTAACGAAATCGAATAGGGGATTAATTTCAGATTAAGTAAAATGGCCACTGTTACATGCATTCTGCAGACCTCAGAGTATAATAGGTGGAGGCCCAGGGGAGGTAAAAAAAAAAAACCCAAAAACATTTACGCTCAACTTCCCTCACCTCTTTTGGGCCTCCTTGTGATGCCTGCTGCTTTCCTGGTGATGTCATGATGCTCAGTGTGCCCATGTGACCGCTGATGCCCAATCACAGGCCTCAGCTGTGACCCTGGGCGCATGATGTCACCGAAAAAAAAACGAGAGACAGCTCCATAGGCGGCTAGGAGGCCCAAAAGAGGTGAGGGATGGTGAGTATGAATGTTTTTATATTTTTTACACATCCCCTGGGTCTCCATCTATTATACTCTGGGGTGTGAAGAGACCTGAAGTATAATAATTTCACCTCCAGTTTGTACCAAACTTTTTTTTTGACCTGGAATGAAACAGGGAACTGAGACACTCGAAAAAAAACAAATCTTGGGTGATTTGTCCATCTCTAATAAGGATCTATGCTTACGCCCCACCTCACTCTCGCTCTCGCCATCTTGCCGGGGCTCTCTCTTTACCTTCCTGGCGCAGGTCTCTTATTAGCGATGGTGAGCCAACTCTTAGCCTGTCCAGAGTCCGGACTTGCTCTGCTGTGGCCCTAAGCTCTGAGGGTGCTGCACACCACATGGCAGGGGCTGCTTTCACCCGCAGCTGACTACTAGTGCCGGCTGACAGCTCCTCTCCATCTATGTGATCTGACCTCTACTGATGTATTTTATGCTCATAACCATCACAGCTGCCATGGTTGAGCTCATGGTGTCACTTGCAGGTCCCCTTCTTCTTCTCTCCCCACTTTTCTCTTGGGGCACAAATGCAAAACTCACACCCCCTGCTGGCGGAATCTCAGCTTCTTTGTTATCTATGCAGCGACATCCTAAACAAGGTATTCATTTGATCGGAGGTGATAATGTAACTGGCATCACACCTTGGTGAGGTATGCAGCATGTCACAGCAAGACCCATCAGTACATACAGTGTTGTGCAAAAGTTTTAGGCAGGTGTGGAAAGCAAGTGTTAATAGATTATTTTTGTAAATTAATAAAATGAAGTGAATGAAGAAAAAAGAAACGTAATTCCGATCAATATTTGGTGTGACCTTTGCCCTTTGCCTTCCATCAGTTCTTCTCGGTACTTGCAGACAGTTTTTGGAAGAACTGGATAGGGAAGTTGTTCCTGCCGCCATCTAAGCACAGAACTTCTATACATGTAAGCTTGCTCCAATCCGTCTGTCTCTTCTTGTGATCCTAGACAGACTGGATGATGTTGAGATCAGGGGCCGATCATCACCTCCATGTCATCATATCATGATCAGACATGGTGGATCTGGAATCATGTTACTAGTGAAAAAAATCCTTTAAATTGTAGAAACACAAAGGTCTACATAGTAGCTGCATAAAATCGTCAGGTTCAGACTACGGATCTACGGTAAGTTTTGGTCTCAGTGGTTGCAATAAGTTGGTGGGATACCATGACCATCAGGTGACCCCAATTTTCCCCCATAGACATAAAAACTTCTCCCCTGTACAAAAACACTGAATCTGCGTTGCAATTACACAATTAAAAGTTCCCTCTCCAACATTTACAGATTGTGATATCTTCCATTTTACAACTTGGCATAACGAATAGTTTTCATCAACTTGGATAGTCTTCGAAGACAACTTTCACAGCTTCGGGACTAAATTGAAAAACTACTAACTAAACATGGAAGTAAATTGGAGCCCAAGTGATTGGAAAAGCTTTGCAAAGTGTGATTTAGTGTGTTTACCTAGAACAAATCATTGCATGGACACCAGAGACAATGCAGCCTGGAAGAAGCCAACCTAAATTATACTAAAGGGAGCGGAGTAATAGGCTGCGGCCGGTGATTAAATGTGATACTTCACCGTCTCCAGGAGTCAGAATTAATATGATGAAGGAGTCGGCATTACAGCCTTCAATACTGTATCTATGGAGTACTCAATTATAAGGGATTCTGCAAAACGAACAAACACCTCGGAGTCAATCATACTGAAATAAGGACATCGGAAATTACAATACTTTATTGTTTAGTTGTGTATTATAAGTCAGTGCTGCTATTTTTATTTATTTATTAAAGGGGTTTTACTAAGTTTTATACTTATCACTAGAGATGGGAAAATTTGGTTCATCCAAGACAAATCCCCAATTGTGCAATTTTTGAAAAAATGTAACAATTTGTGATATTTGGATTGAACCCCTCTCGTGCCAAAGCGGTTATTCCAGTGATGGCTCGGTGAGTTAAAATTTGTAAAAAATCTAGCTTAATTGGGGTGGCGTGTCACATCTCTTTATGGCCCCACAGAATTTATGACCCCTTTTATACACCCCTCACAGTATATGACCACTTTTTTTAAAGCCCACCCATAGTATATGACCCCCTTTTTCCCCCTATTTTTACTCACCAGTCCACGCTTCTGTTCTGGCGGCACTCCACTGCCGCCTCCAGGGTGCGCTGTAGCCAATGCTGAAGAACGCTGTACGCAGCGCCCCGGCATTCTTCAGTGTTGTGACATAAGTGTAGCGCCGCCTAGAGGAGTCAGCGGAGGACTGCCAGGACAGGAGCTGGGACAGGTGAGTAAAATTGATCGGCAGCTGCATATTGTAATAACACAATAAGTAGCTGCTGATTAAAAAAAAAATGTGGTCCATCTCAGTTAATTCCTTGAGGCGCCGCCTGAGGCCCCAGTGGCTGCCACTTGGTTCGGATAATGTGTGTCACCCAAAATGTCTTGGCGTGTCACCTTTGACATGCGTATCATAGGTTCACCATCACTGGGTTAGCCCATCTCTGCTTATCACCTATCCACAGGGTCGAATGGTGCAGTTCTAGGGCTGGAACCCCCAACAATCATAAGAACTGGGGTTCTACGTCCCCTTGTATGACTGGTGCTCACTGCTGCTCTATACATCTTAATGGGAATACCATAGAGAAGCCAAGTGTAGAACTTGATGAAGAGTAGGCCCTCAAGAAAGGTAAGGTGAGGATGAGTTTTTTGATATCTTTCCTCATCTCCCCAGACATCCAATTGCCATACTCTGGGGTCTGTAGAGATCTCATACTATGATAATGATTCATGGATGGTGAAACCCCAAATATTTTGTGTTTGGCTGAACTGCAATTTTTGGAAAATTCATAACAAACCCCATTATGAATCGGTTCTCTCGTTAGTCTGGGTGTACTCATTACCTGTCTTATTAATGGCAATCTAAATGAGTAAAGTTTCTGTCCCGGTTCCATGTTGTTTTTCCTTCTGGCACGACTATATCACTCCAGTAGGTCTACGTGGAGGATCTACTCAGTGGGTCTAGCTGGATGGGATATTACTCTTCCATATGAAGACACGAATATTACAAATGGCACATGGTCGGTGGCAGGATGGGTCCTGCTTTATATTGGCCCCAACGCTTCAGGTGACCCCTGTGGACCGTGTGTAGGTTACCCCTGTGTAGCTACATTATTGGCTTTGTATAGTGCACACTTACCACTCTACAGGTAGTTCCCACCAGTATGCAGTTTGTTAATGACAATGATCGCTTTGATACATTACTTCTGAGGTTCCTCAGCATTTACAGCTCCGTACATCCAGACAAATACATTTACTACACTCTCATCATTGCATTTTAATGGAACTGAAATCCAGTTAAAGCTAAAGAATCCTCTTCAGTAGTAAACAGTGATGGGGCATCCAAGGCTATGATAATGGAGGCACAATGTAAAATTAAGCCTCTAAGCCTTCACATCTGTTCTCCAATCTAATTTTAAATGTACAAAGAGAAGATAATTCATAATAGTGCTGCATCGGGGCATGATAATTCACGTATGTATTCCCATCTATATTCCAGACAGGATGAATCTACTTTATGTTATTGCTTTGTAACAATTATTGTTATTTGATATTGGTGAAAAATGAACATTATGTGGCTGGGATATTTGTGTATTTGCTCTGCACGTACATCTTGTTTTATCTCCTGTGGAGTCAAGGAGCTTATACTTTACTGCATTACATAGAACTTTTTGTGTCTAGAACATTTAGCCACAGATATAGTGGAGGTTAATGCAGGGACAATTAAAGGGATATTCCAGCTGTTACTATTAATCAGTTGTTTGCTAAGCATGCTTGGTTATCTACCAAAGAAAAGCTTGGTGGAACACTAGTGGGCATGCTTCGCCACTGCTTCATGTAATGTTTCCTGCTAACTCCATCCATAGAAGGTCCCCAGTTCTAGAGATCAGTAGGGTTACAATATTTGAGCTCCTCCAATCTAAGGCTTCATTCACATCTGGTATCTATCCAGCACAGAGTTCGTCGGAAATCCCGGACAAAAAAATCTTGCAAGCCCAACTTTTTTTCATCAGGCTATGTCAGGGGAAAAATGAGGGACAACTGATGGATCCCTTCTGGACCAAGAAGCTTCAAGTTATGCCTCTGCCAACTGATCAGCGGGATCATCTATATACAGTATGTGGCTGTGCTTAGTACTACGATTCAACCCAATTCAGGTGACTGCAACATGGTGCATCAGGTTGTTGTGACAAATGGAGATTGAAGATGACATCAGGCCTGGAAGTCTATGTATAATTGCTATAATTACTTGTTTGACTGATTGCTCCAGATCTTGACCTGGGCTTTGTTCTTGGATATTGCTACTGCTTTACCCCTTGGATTATCAAGTTCTATGACTGGCTATGACCCTATACTTTATTACTGGCTATGCTCAGGTTCTACCTTCAGAAGTTTTGGGAACCACTGCCCTAGGGGATATAGTACCTACATGAGTCTGCATGTGGTCCCTAGAGCACTAGTTGGCTATCACTGGTAGAGATGGGCAAGCCTTACGAGATTAGTTTTGATGACTATTCGTGGGTTTGTTTGCCTGGTTCTTTTCTGAGAGGTGAGTATAAGTGTTTATGTTCTGCACCTCTCCCCACCTCCAATTATTATATTAGGGTCTGAAGAGTATAATAATGATTTGTGGGAAGCTAATCCTAAAAGTTCAAGGTCAAGCTTGAAAATTTTTGGAAAATTTGTTCAATCTGAATCAGTTGGCTCATCTCTCTGCAAAAATTCCGGAGAATAGGGTTGACATTTATTTTATCTAATTATTTTAACACAAGTTTAGAAACAAGGAACGATGAGAAAAAAAAAATGTGAGAAAGGAAGGAGCTACTCCTCCCACTTGTAGTACAACCTAGGACATGACAAATGAGCTTTAAGCCGATTCCCATCCATTGTCTATAATTCATATTTATTATTCTATTGCTTTATTATTATCTCGTTCCAGTGAAACTACAATAAATGGAAGAGCCCATTAACAATGAACGTCCCCTCCGCACATTGACGACGTTGAGTCCTCCGCTCCGTAAATACAATGTAAATAATTCTTCCACGTAGCTCTTTCAATAAATTTTGATAATGAATTATATTAGAGATTTCTGCATTCTCCATAATGAAAAACATATGAAAATTTATAAGACACAGTCATTGTGGTCGGCAAATTGAATTGTCCTATATATTTTAATCATTTCGAGAAAAAAAAAAAAAAAAGCCATTTCTCCCCTTAGGGCGTTAATATTTACATAATTGTAATTTATGGCTTAAAGTAGTCGCCCATGCAAAAGACAAACATCAAAGTATTTCAGTTCATTAAATCACTGATTTATCCGGGTTTCTGTCTAGCTGTGAGAATGTTAAATGTGCAATACTGTTGGCAGGAATAAATTAGAGGAGATTTATAAAACAAGTTGGTTTTGTGTAGGATCAGGATTAGGCAGAATAGGCAGCTGCCATGGGAGTCATCGGAAAGCTCGGGGCATCAATGGAAAAATTGTATTTAGCATTAGAATAGCTCTCGGGAACACGACACCACGCAAATCACACTATGTATGAACTGTGAGGGACACAAATCACCTCCTGATAGCAAACAGATAACAGCAAGAATTACTGATCCCTCCGTCACGCACCACAAGTTTCCAGACTGTTTTTTTGACCTGTTGTAAATAACTTCTCTACTTAGATTGCATTTTTTTTAAGGACTCTAAAATGCTTTGAAAACCATGTGTATAAAAATCTGTGAATTTTCAGTTCTTGTATCACACCATGTCTGATGAAGGGAGCTAGCTAGTACTCCTGAAAGCTTACTTATAAATATACTCAGTTAGCCTCTAAAAGGTATCGCCTGATTTCTTCACTCTTCCACCAACCTCATTGGCATGCATTGGAGATTTCTGTAAAGCATAATCTTGGACACAGTCAAAGGTGTGTGCATTGTAGGTAGAGATGAGTCAACCGGTTCGTAATGAGTCAGATTTGTATTTGCTAAGCTCGAAATGCGTAGTATGCCACCCATGAGTCACTATGATACTTTTGGGTGTCTTCAGACTCCAGAGTAAAATCAGGAGAGGTGGAAACATAATAAACACTGATACCTTCCGTCACCTCTCCAGGGCTCTCTTCTGGTCATTCTCAGTCGTCTTCTGGCCTCTGACTTCATGGGACTTTAGGGCAGGGGTCATGATGTTTGCATGCTCCATGTGATCTCTGAGACCCAATCACAGGTATCATCAGTCTTCTGGATCCATGATGTCACTATGGCTTCAGTGGTCACATGCAGTGGGTACTTAAGCCAAAACAAGACCCTGGGAGCAGCAGGATCGGACCGAGGTGGGAGACACCAAAGCTCCGGAGTCAGATGAGTATTGGCTTTTGTTTTTTTTTTCAGCTACATCGGCCTCCTTGAGTTTATTTTTTGACCTCTCTCGGTCTCCTTGCCAAAAACGGGTTATCCTGATCAACCCCTAACCCAAAGATCATGGAAGGATAACTAGAAGCATATGTATACCAAATAGAAATTGGGACACTAGAACACAAGCATGATAGGTCTTCTAATCCCCTGCTGGTCTCTACATCCTGTTCTCTAGAGATGATGATCTGACATGGACATGTGACCACTGTAGCCAATCACTGGCTGCAGGGGTGTCCCCAGTGATGTACAGTGGTACAGTCAGTCATTGGCTGCAGCAGTCATAGATCCATCATGTCTGGAGGAGAGACAGAGACTGGCAGAGGACCGAGAAGCGTCGGAGAAAGAGCAGCAGGGATTGATATGGTGATTATAACCCTTTGTAAAATCAGTTTATAATATCCTTGATGATGTTCAAAAAAAATGTTCTTTAGCTGGACGAAACCTTTAAGTAAATGTGGGTAACATATCTGGATCTCCACAAGGGGATAGAGTTCTTGTTGTGCCACTTTTTGAGGACAATGTTTCAAAGCAATTGCCGAAACATAGTTGGACACTTGGGTATTTTCTCATCTCAGCAACTTATGCCCTATCCACAGGAGCGCAGATAAATTGCAGATAAATGGAGGTCCGATCACTGGGAACCCCACTGATCATGAGAATGGGGCTGAATGGAGCGGTGGTTGGACAGGGGTACCCTGCTCCATTCCCTTCAGTCGCAATTCTGTAACCAAGCATTGTACTTCGGTTCTCTCTGGAAGTCCTAATGAAATGAATACAGTAGGGGTATGCCTGCTGGAACGGGGAAGAAAATAGCACCGATCTCATGATCGGTGGTGTTCCTAGCAGTTGGACCGTCACCGATCAGCAAGATATCCCTTTTCATGGATTTGGGAAAAGTTGCTGAGAATGGAAACACTTTTAAGAAATGACGACTTATTCCTTATGGAGTGAAGGACTCCCTATTTCCTTTGGTGTTCCCCTTTAACTTTACCGACAGTTTCAAAGATTCAATAAGAAAGAAAACAAGTGCCTAGAAGAAGGGCGCTACTTTATCCACCTGCCAAACTCTGCTTCATACAGATAGAAGCAACTTTGGGTGTTTTTTTTTTTTTTCTCTCGGCCTATTGCAAAGATTCTGTTGCCATGGATACAGCGAACCGAAGCTGTGAAGCAAATTGAATGATCCTGGATTTAAGTAACAGAATAATAGATGAACACTGTATTTAGGTGGAACACGGGGTTTAATGTTAATGATTATGTACAGCATGTAGATAGCAGATATTCATTTCCGAGGCGCTCGGTGAGTGATGGTCCGCGTGTTCGCTTTCTAGGAAGGTGTTGCAGGAATGCAAATGTCTCCATAATTATTTTAATATGTCTGAATCAGGAACATCTTCGGTTTTTAACCAGGTTATTATGGATACAGATCCGTGCATGCCAAAGATTCTTTAAGTACTGAGCATTAGACATGTGAAATTGAAATGCATATGGGTTTGGAGATCGCGCCGGGTGTAGGTGGAGGTGGTAATTGCATTTTTTTATCTTTTAATTTACAATATGTATAGAGGATATGCCGGGCTTTGCAAACACAATTAATTCCTGCTGTGCGATTTTGCATTTTAAAGGGATAGCCTCTTTTTTTTACGAAAACTTGGAGAATTTGAAATTTTTTGATTTTTTAAACAGTTTTGATATTTACATATTTCTGCTCATTTACTATAAAATGCATATAGGTAAAGGGGACAAAAACAACATTTGGCCAAACAAAGGGCGTCAAAGAGGGAACAAAAGTTTGTGGGGGACATATTAAGGAACTCATTGGGGTGACCTGCCAGAAATGTGGGGAATGTTTCTCTGTTATTTTATACATGGGTACAAATAAGGGGCCTGGCCAGCACATTAAGGGTACGTTCACATGGCGGAAAATGAAGAGGAATTCCCTCTACACTTACTGTTGCCCTATTCGGCCGCATTGGCATTCCGTTGCAGTTTTCCACTGCCGATTAGATGAAAGGGCCTAATTGGCAGGGAGTCTCAAGCCATGGAATCCATCGGAAGATGGAGCAGGACACTTATTTTTTAAGCGTCCTGCCGCGATCTCTGCCTCCCATTATAGGATAGGCAGATTCTGGGCGGAATCGGCAGATCAAATCTGCTGCAAATTCCTCTGTGTGAACATACCCTACCATGAATACATCAGAAAAAATAGATGCGATGGGTAGGTGAAGGTTAGACCCTATTTCTCCATGTTGCTTAAAGGCGTTGTATTGGATAAGTAAGAACTCCCAAAAAAGTACTGCACCCGTTCACATAACATCCATTATATAAGTGACCGTTGGCAATTAAAGGGGTTTGCAAATCTAACAATGCTATGGCATATTGCCACATCATTCTGATTGGTGGAGTCCGACTTTGGGATCATCATTGATCCTGAAAACAAGGACACCTTGGCCGTACTCCCATTGTGCAGGGAAAGTCAATGAAGGATCCTTCATGCATAACTAATGCTTCATCTAAGACTAGGGGTCCCAGCAGTTAGACTGCCATGAATTAGGAAGTGATGGCCCCTTTAAGAGATGAACATTGCCCATAGAAGTCAACCTTGTATAGGCTTTTTATCTACCCTAACCTGCTACTATACATGTACCATTGGGAGACATTGGGGGGTCTACCAACCATTTTAAGCCTTATATATCATGGTCAATGGATATACTGTAGATATGATAGTGACTCCCTCCTCCTGTCTTCCTTGCAAATATCTTATAATAGTAGCTTGGAACAATACGCAGTGTAATGAGAAGACCTGGCATGGCACACAAGGCGGGTCTAATGAGCATTCCCATAAGGACGGCCATTGTCTGCTCCAACCTCCGTGGTTCTACTGTCGATTGGCCAGGGACGACGTGCAAAAAGATGGAGAATACAAAATTCTTGTTGTTTCCAAGCAACAAGAAGTGTCTTTCTATACCCAATGCCATTATTCTGTTTGATTTTTGACTAGACTCTAGAGATTTATTCTAGAATTTTATATCATGCCTTTTGCATTAAAAAGGATTTGACAGACCCAGAGGCCACATCCTTAAGCTGAGCAGAAGAGAGACTTGCCGGATATTTTGGTGCCAAATGTCTGAGATAAAAAGAAAGAGGAGTTGAATGAAACCTGAATAGTTTATCAAGATAAACATGTATATATCGGCATAGTATATCGTGTTGGCATTAGTTGGCAGGTGAACCAAGTCTTCCATTGGAATGATATAATCGGTGGATGATCGCCGAGAGGGAGTTATTGGCATTCTGACAAACCTGACATATATTCTGTTTTAAAGAGGTTATTTGGGTATTTTTTCTGGAAACAATGCCAATAATCACTGACTGTGTCTGGGATTGCAGTGCAATTACAATGGAAGAGAGTTGCAATACCAGACTTGGCCCACAGACAAGAGTAGAACTATTTTTGTGCTAAATTGCAATCTTACTGTCAACCTGGAGTATACAAAGGAGCCGTTCAGTGAACCCGGAGCACCCTTTTGCCCTGTGATTTCTGCAAATTGGAATCTATCAATCTTTATGTTAGGGTTTGGCACTGGGTGGCAAACACGGACAATAAGGTCCTTATGGGATTCCAGGCTAAGATGACCTCCGATGTTTCCTAGTATCGATCCAGCTTGTCTTCTGATCACGACCTGTCTGATCTACATCACACTTTGTACACCGTTGTTACTTGCACTGCTTGCCCTGGCCCCAGCTTGTATAATCTCCGGACAAACTCCACCAGCCCTGAGCTTTGCTTATTTGACGACAATTCTTACCTGCTGTCTTTGTCCCACGTCATCTGGTAGTCCTAACAGAGACTATTCCTGAGGCCAAGTGACAGGAGGGTTCTCAACGACAAAACCTAGAACTCTGTACAGGGATTAAAGGGTGAATATCAAGGAATTCCTTAGGCTCTGTTCCTTGGTTTAGCCCAAAGCCAAATCCGTTGCAACCCAATGGGTCCACACCAGTTCTGATCAGACTTGTTCCAATTTACATCCTGAACAAAGCCATATGTCCATCCAGATCAGCCTATTCTTCTCCCATGATGACACAGGGAAGGCAAAAAAAAAACAACATTCCCACCAAAAAAAAAAAAAAAAAAAAAAATTTAAAAAAATGACTCGCCTTAGGTAATAAATTCTTCTTCAATTTCGAATCTGGTAGATAATATTTTGTATTACTTTAGGCCATCTGTTACAGTTGTCTGACTAGTGATTTGTAAAGTAGTAGTCAGAAAACAATAAATAATACAAACAATAAGTAACATAAATACATCCATAGAAGTCCTATTATATACATAAGGTGAGCAAACTGGTTTGGATCAAACCAGATTTGACCCAAACTTTCCAAAAGTTTCAGGCGCGACCCAAATCTGAAACTTTAGAGGTCCATCAGCAACAAACTATACTTCAAAGCCCAGAGTAACATAGGTGGAGGTCCAGGGGAATTCTAAAAAAAAATACCAAACAGTTATAGTCACCTTGCCTCACCTCTCCTGGACCTCCTTGTGGTATCCAGCACTCCCTCTAGGTCCTCCGACCTCCTAGGTGCCGCCATGATTTTGGTGTTCCCCATGTGATTGGGGATCAGCAGTGACCCAAGGGCACATGATGTCACCCAAAGACCAGAAGAGGACCAAGAGGGAGAACCAGACACCATGAAGATGGCTAGAAGAGGTGATGGAAGGCGAGTTAAGGGTTTGTTATTTTTTCTCACGTCCTCCACCCTCACTGGAGACCCAGAGTATAATAATTTCACTTCCAGATTGTGATGAATTTACTCGAACCCATAACAAATCTTGAGAGGTTCGGCCATCTCTAGTGTATAGTAAGCACTAGATTTAGGCTACATTGTGTCTATGTTAAAATGTTACTTTTTTAAATTTAAAATTTTTTGTTTTTGAACTTTTTTTTTTCAAAGGCTAAACCTTTAACATCGAATTTTATTGCATAGAAAGGCTTTACACTTCTAATGGATAAAATAAGGACCTGACCCTCTTATCACTGGTTTCAAGGAACTGTATTTTAAGCCAGGTTGAAATGATCAAGGAAACTCGGTATTGGAACACCTGATCCCAGGCAGCGGAATATAATTTTCATTTTCTGTTCTGGCAGTACATAATATTTTCCTTTCAGCCTTTTTCAAGGTTAACAACACTGAATGTATGATGCTTTGTCTCTCTCTATTTTGTATATGACAATAATGTACTAGATGGCGATTTGTCTGAAATCCCTAGAAGCCGGGCTTTCTATTCCGAATGATGAACATGGGGAGCAGGTGAGTCTTTTCTATCAGATTTTCTCCAGCTTCTTCAGAATTCCTTTGTTCTTTCTTCAATGGACATAGTTGGCTCTCTCGCTCTTTTGAAAGCGTTTCTGAATTTTTGGTACAAAGAGTCTTCTTGTACGTGGAGCAAAAATGTTTCGAAACGAAAAAGATAAAATAAATTAAATGTAAAATTTAAGCCTTTATTGAAAAATTCTGCTAATTTAGATAAGTAGGAAGATACCTTATGGTTTGGTGTTGGAATCCCTAGGTTGGGGGCTCGTAATGAGGGGTCATATTTTTGTTTTTGCTGGCAGCATCAATGATGTGTGTGAATGTGAATGCTGGTGTATGAGAGATATAGTAGGGAGTAAAAGTCTGAGCATACCAGTGAAAAATTGTCATTCTTGTCTAACTTATTGCAAAAATCGGTTGTTCGGACTATAGACCTCCTGCAGTCTAAAAATAACTTTAACAATATTATCCGTAAACTGAAATATCCTTTAATGTCTGAAAAGCCCAATGACATCCATCATGTGATCGGCGCTGTCACCCTGAGCTTTTTGCTGTTTTGTTTATCCAAATCTGTTCAGCTATTCTACAGATATGAGCCCATTTAGTGTTGATATAAATTAGCATCTACTAGCCAAGTGGGAAGAAACACAGCATGACATACAGCACACATAGACCCCACCCCAGAGAAGCCACATTGTTACCGCCCACTTGGCTAATAGACCTTAATTTGTATCAACACTAAAAGGGCTTATATCGTTGGAACGGCCGAACGGATTTGGATAAACAAAATACTAAAATGCTCAGAGGGACAGTTTTTCAGACCTGGTCACGAGTCTTCTTTAAAGATAGTTAAAAATATTGTGTAAGCCTGAGAAAAAGTAAATAAATAAAGTAAATACATGGACTATACCAGGGGTCGGCAAACCTCGCCACATGTGTCGAGTGGCATGCAAGACATTTCCCTGGCACGGCAGCCCAGCGGTTTCTTTTGGACCAAATGTGTCCAAAATGAAACTGCTTTACTGTGGGGTCTCTTCGTGCGGACATGACCTCTGAGACCCAATGAGTGGTCGCTGACTTCAGGCAGAAGTGCCGAAGAGAACTTGGTCACCATTCTTGGGCCTCCGCTTATTATGTCTTTTCAGACTTAATAATAGCTCTTGAGTGGCAAACCCCAAAAATTGGTTGGGGTCACTATGGGATACTATACTGTATGGAGGGGCCAATATGGAATATTATACTATGTGAAGGGGCCACTATAGGACATTATACTGTGTGAAGGAGTCACGATGGGATGGGTGGGATGGGTCACGATGGGACATTATTTAGTATGATGATGTGTTTTGGCACAAAAAACGCAGGCAGTTTTCCAATTAAAATGCATGCACCATGTGAACGCAGCTTTACATCAAAGTGACAGTACCAGCGGCTAGGACTGTATATAGCTGTAGCTGGAGCCAGATACATAATGTGTCACTACCCTAAGGATGCTGCCACACGGTGCTCCTCGACACATACAGTTACCACTAAGGGCTATACATGGACTTTCATTGCTTCTAATGGGGATGTACAGGTGCATCCTGGGAAATAGCAGTACACGCATGTGTCCAGAAGGATCTGGTGGCAGCACTTCTGTGTTATGGTTGGTGGTCTATTATTGCCCTGCACTCCAAGTACCTCTTCTTTGACTTTTTAAATTTAAATCAACACACTGTACAAAAAAAGTTGCCTACCTCATGAATATTCATGAGGTTCAGCCCTCCAATTCGTTTCAGGAGCTATCATTATGCTTTGGGGTCTCCTCAGACCCCAGGGTATAATTAATGGAGGGGAGTTAAAAAAAAAAAAACTCTTTATACTCAGCTTGCCTCACCTCCTGGGTATCCTTGCAGTGCCCGGTGGTCCCCAGCGTCCTCTTCCTGCCTCTGGATGACATTGTGCACCCCAAGATCACTGCTGTGGCCTGTGATTGGCCCTCAGTGGTCACATGGGGTGAGCCAACGTCATGACACTTTAACTGAGCATTTTGACCCCTATGATTGGGCTTCAGCAGTGACCTCGTGGTGCACAACATCATCCACAGGCAGGAAGAGGCCAGAAGAGAACGCCAGGGACCACCGGATACCAGTGGTCCATGATGTCAGACAGAAACCTGAAGAGGATAATGGAGAACTGCTGAACACCCAGGAGAGATGAGACAAGCTGAGTATAACAGTGTATTATTTTTACACGCCTCCATCTATTATACTCGGGGACCGAACCCGAAACTTCTGGTTGAATCTGGTTCTATCTGAATCGGGTCACTCATTCCTATTGTTTAGCCATTGACACGTACAGTATTTTCCGCCATACAAACAAAAATATGCCTACGAATTGGAAAATATAAACTAAGCATCCCTGAATTACTATACCATATCCTCGGCAGGGGGTTCCTCGCAGTCAGACGGAGCAGTAGGCAACAACTTTACCCAAATCTTATTTGCAATTTCTAAATATTTTCAGTTCCGCAAATAACACAAGAACACGAGGCGAGGCTATAAATCAATACGGGAATAATAATACGCAAAGATAACATCTCCGATACCCGTTGTGAAATATCCTCTAACATATAAATATTTTAAATAGCCCCATTTTTGTTGCAGGGGCGAGTCAGTTCACTCAGCTTGATTTCATTATAGATCATAATCCCACTGTTATTGTAGGATAAAGAAAAATGTACCGTCATGGCAGTCAAGCGAGAAAATGAATAATGAAAGCCAAAAAAGAGAAGTCCAACAAAGAAATGTGAAAAGCAGGAAAAAAAAGGAGCATTCCAAGGAAAAAAAAGTCACATATATCTAAAAAATGTGACGCTTTATGCTTTTCTTAAATGAAGTTTGATCTGCCAGAGGCTGCCTATGTGATAGACATAAAATATTAACACAGCAAAGAGGATAAAGGAGATTGTGAGTCACAAAGTAACAAATGTCCAGGACCCGGCAACCATCGTACATTCAGGGCTGCGAGAAAGCTCCGGATCTAAGAGCGTTGACCATCGTTATGGCTGAATAATTCAGTATCGGTCTTGATGTGAATTCCACCTACAGTATCATGATGTCATCCTAATATCTTAATATACACCCAATGACAAAAAAAAAAATAACAAGCTAAGAATTTGTTGTCCTGGTGAAGCTTTCGATCTACGGAAGTGGATACAATATTACCACCAAAGGAGAAGGTTATTAACTGTACAATTGAGTGGAGGCTCTAGAACCCTGATGGCACCTGTAAACTGGATACAAGATGAGATATGGCAGGACATAGAGGTATACAGGTTATGTATGGTACCCATAGATGTTAGATCCTGCACACTCGTAGGTTGTCAGAGATGGCGTCCAAGCTGGTCCCATAAATGCTGGATTGGCGATATATCTGGTGACCGGGCAAGCCAAGTAAGTGTTGTAATTTGGCGGAGACATTTGTGGGAAAACCTTGCTGTGCCTGGGGGTGAGCATTATCCTGCTGAAAAATGGCAATTGTCCTCCCTGTCATGAGAACAACACATGTGGCCGCAGGATGTCCTGCACACATGACTGAGCTTTGTGTGTCCCTCCTATCACTACTAGGGGTGATCTGGAGTATACAAAGCGGAGGCCTAGGGGAGGTGCAGTAAAATATCAAACATTTGCATCAGTAAAGTTACTTATGATATTTAACAGCGTGAGCGGCATGATGTCACTTACACCCAATCACAGGCCTGGAGATCCTCCAGAGCCCGTGATGTCACAGAGGAGGCTGGGAGAGGGCTGACAAAGCTGGGGAACATGTATCAGATGGCATAAGGGAGCCCAGGAGAGGTGAGGGAAGCTGAATATTCGTGTTTATTATTTATCTCCCCTGTGCCTCCGCTTATTATACTCTGGGGTCAAACAACTTTGGTCTTTGACTAACCTGTTAGACAAACCTATACCTACAGTACAATGGAAATGCCCTTGCTACAAAAATTGTGATCAGAAGGACGGACGATAGGAAGTCCTATAGCCTCCTTGTGTGCTTACATCACTGGCGCTCCATTCTTTAATATGGGACTGCAGGAGATTGCAGAGATCCCGGTGATCTGACACTTTTGGCTTGGGCTTCTGTGCCAAAACCAATCAAATAAAACTTGACCAAAGGACCACTATAGAAGCAGGATGGAAGGACACTGTCCCATTCAGAGTGTATAAACACCTTGTTCTCGATAAACGCCCCATTGTTGGATTCCCACCAATCTGCAATGTTCCATGAGTAGGGGATAAGTTGTGGAGATGAAAAAACTCTTTTAATGAATATTTTAAGGTGTATGTCTTGTTCGGGCGCTGCCCCAATGCCCACACGATCAGCCAGTCTGATGTAGAACAGATGACTTATATCTGTCCCATGTGAATTATCTTTGTGCCCCCAGCGCCGGCTGCATCTTGTTTACCTGTCTGGAAGATAAGTGGATGTAACTGATAAATGCGCAGTCTAAGCAGAACAGTCCTGTCTCTTAAAAGTCTTTAAGTAGATGCCCCGATAGTCTTGGTCTTCTCTTGATTTGGAATGAATAATAGAGCTGACAAGAACTTCTTCATTGTATGAGTAATATATACAGTATGCAGAGATGCCAAAGGGATTTACTTCTGTGTCCCCAAATACAATTTATGACCTAATTTCCATTGTAGGAGACAGGTTAGAGTCAGAAAGAAGAAAAGAAACAGAGCCTTGCACTTACCCTAATCTAATCCAGCAATGTTTGTGTAGCAGTCTCCAAGACAAACACTTAGAATGTTCTGGATATACAATCCTTGGATATAACTGGAGGAGACTGGATACATATTGGCAAGTTGTATGCTTTGAATACCTTCTTCTTCAAATGATTCCTTGACATGTGCCCCCCTGTTGTTATCCCTGGCAGGAATCTCTGAGGAAACCTTACAAAAAGTGTTCAGAATCTCTACAGCGCCACCACAGGGGAAAAGAAGTATTACAGAGTATCCATTCCATTCAATTGGTTGTCTGTGTAATGTAGGACTGGACATGTCCTCCAGAACAAAAGTCAATGTAGCCATCCACATCCTGGACAAGGAATGAAGGTCCTGAACAGGTCCCCTCTACTTACCCACATTTCCCTAATCTGGTGAATAAAAAATTGGACATATTTAAATTGGGTGTCCGGTTAACATTTTGAGTAAAGGGAATGTGTCACCAGAAAATGACTTATTTTTAAACCAAGCTTGTATGTAAAAATATTTTTTTAAGAATTTTTGATAATTTTTTATTTTATTTTTCCATGTATTATAGAAGCACTTCCGTCTAGTGGAGACATCATGTATCACAGGGTCCACCACCCACTATGCTATGTACGATAGGGTGCTCACTTATGGCTTCCCCGGACCATATTAGCTGGGGGATAGAACAGCTGCAGCCCTCTACGGCTAATGAACCGCACTTCTGATAAGCCCTCGCCCAATCATACCACCCCTGTCACAGGTCGCCCACCGAAGCTCTTCATTGGCACACCAGGGACACCAAGGTATGTTTATTGGTTATAAGATACTTGTACCACAGCAGACAACAAGGGTGAACCTAGCCAAAAAAAAAAAAAAAAAAATTCCCATTGGCTATCTTTGGTTGCGTGATGAGGTCCCCCTAATTAGGAGATGCCCCCCATTGGCAGATCAAAAAAAATCCCTTATTTATCCCCCTCATAGTATAACATCCCCGTTTTCCCATTTTTTTGGCCCCCACATGGTATATGACCCCCTTTTTTGCCCCACCCACAGTTTATGAACCCTTTCTTATGCCCCCCAACAATTTATGACCCCATTTTTGCCCCCCAAACAGTATCTGATCTCTTTTTATGGTCCCCACACAGTATCTGACCCCTTTTTGTGCCCCCAAAACAGTATATATCCCCTTTTTATGCCCCCCACACAGTATCTGATCCCTTTCTGTGGCCCCCACACAGTATCTGACCCCTTTTTATGGCCCCCACACAGTATCTGACCCCTTTTTATGGCCCCCACAAAGTATCTGACCCCTTTTTGTGACCACCACACAGTATCTGACCCCTTTTTATGCCCCCCACACAGAATCAGACCCCTTTCTGTGGCCCCCACACAGTATCTGACCCCTTTTTATGCCCCCCCAAACAGTATCAAACCCCTTTTTATGGCCCCCACACAGTATCTGACCCTTTTTTATGGCCCCCACACAGTATCTGACCCCTTTTTATGCCCCCACACAGTATCTGACCCCTTTTTGCAACCCCCACACAGTATCTGAGCCCTTTTTGCAGCCCCTACACAGAATATGACCCCCTTTTTAACCCCCCCACATACTGCATATGATCCCCCTATTTATTGTCCCCCCACAGTTTATGACCCCCTTTTATAGCCCCCACTACTAGCTGCCGATTAAATGAAAATGCCGCCCCCGGAGGCGCCTCATGGAAGGTGAGCCCCTGACTGATAGGGAAATACAAGACTTGATGGCAGAAGCAAAAAGCAGTTCTCCAGGCCCCGGGTGACAGACAACGCGCCCTCTCACGTAGGAGATGCAACGTCTGCCTCCGGTCAATGCTAAAGGGTACCTAGTTGGACCAAAGGACCAAAATAGGCGGATGAACCTCTCGAATATTTTCTAAACAAATCTTGCAAGGTTTGCTCATTAAAATCTGGGGTCTGAAGAGACCCCAACGTACAACAATGATTTCTGGGCGGCAAACTCTAAATTTTCAGGTTCATCCTGAAATTTAAAAAAAAATTTCTTAACAAACCCGGCTCGTTTCGCTCAACCCTATTTGTATCAAGGCAGGCATTAATGTGCCAATAAAACCCGCGGTCCAGACATAGCAGGAAGCCATAGCTCTAAATATAACAAGAACAAGGCAACCTCCAGCAGCAGCTTGTTGATGGTTTCCATGTAGCAAAACATCAAAAGAGGACAAACAGGAATGAATCTATATGACTACTATATATGTTACATTGTCCCTTAGTGATAGGTAAATCTTCCCATATCATATGTGATCAATATAAGGACATGCAATGGCCGCTGCTTGATCTGAACACACAGGAAAGTCGACATCTTCTTGTGCTTTTCTTGTGCGTTCCGAACACAGATTGTTTCATAAATGTGTCCATCTGTTCTCACTTAACAAGGACCTGAAGTAACAAATGAGATTTTTAGCAGATCCATGAAGTGCTTTTGTGTTTATCCTCCCAAATATGTGTATTTTATGTTCAGCTTCGAGTCGACTCCCCCGACTCAGACTAAATCTGTTCAATAAAGCCGTGTTATTCACACAACAGAGCTGTTCCAGTCATTCGGTTTGCGCAGTCTTTCTGCTTGTTCTGTGGGGTATGTGAGTCATGTATCCAGTGCCGGCTTCATGGCAGATGGCCGAAATATCACTAACTATAATCAACAGGATGGAAAATGACAATGTGGTGTTATAGGCTGTTCTTCTAGCATGTCCTCCTCTCCGATACACAAGCATGGCACCAGACGGTTTCTTTTGTGTAGCTCAACTTTGTATCAACTCATCAGGAACATTCCGATAATTCACCACTAATTGTCCATTTTCTAATTAATTAATTCCGACA
Organism: Leptodactylus fallax; assembly: GCA_947044405.1. NCBI lineage: Eukaryota > Metazoa > Chordata > Amphibia > Anura > Leptodactylidae > Leptodactylus > Leptodactylus fallax. Next base: position 5,774,551 of record CAMRHE010000068.1, on the reverse strand, counting down.
AACTAAAATGGCCACTGCAACATGCATTGCGGTAAATTATTATACACTAGAATAATAGGTGGAGGCCCAGGGGAGCTGAAAAGAATAGAAAGCATGTATGCTCCATGACTATTGTGTTGGCTAAGAGGAAGAGAAGCCAAATTGTTAAAGGTGTTATGACACAAATATTTATCCAACTCCTGAGATGCCCACCAATCTTGAGAACAGGGGGACGGGGTGTCAGACTGGGATTTCTTGGGCACACCAGATATAATGATTCTGAGGGACTATTTTCCAACAAACCCTAGGAAATAGACCATAGTATATTTCACATTTGGATGTCTTCTCCTGGACCATTACTGTGTTAGAGCCTGGACTAGAGATGGGCAAACCTCTCAAGGTTCATTTCGGGTCCAGGTGGTTCAGGACCAAAATTTGTTTTGGGTTGAATAATTTTGGTACAGACCACAACTTAAATTGGCTTAAAATATAGTGTATGACACTGTCAGGGCTCCTAGGACTATATATCTATAATACATAGTGTATGACACTGTCAGGGCTCCTAGGACTATATATCTATAAAACATAGTGTATGACACTGTCAGAGCTCCTAGGACTCTATATCTATAATACATAGTGTATGACACTGTCAGGGCTCCTAGGACTGTATATCTATAAAACATAGTGTATGACACTGTCAGGGCTCCTAGGACTATATATCTATAAAACATAGTGTATGTCACTGTCAGAGCCCCTAGGAACCTATCTAACTAATTTCTAGTTCTCAAAGGCAAACACAGTCTAATTTATGTAACAGTGACGTGTATCTATGGAAAAAAAGGTGGTAAGCAGTGGATGCAAACTTTGACTTTAGCCTAGAGATGAGTTTGATTGGTCTTGGCCTGCGCTGTTCTTCAGTGAACCTGGAGATGTAACACCCTGGCTTCACTTTGCATGTGCTCGAGGTCTGGTGCATGAGTACTGAAGCCAAGGTGTCTTAACTTAAGAACTGTGCCCGGGCGAGGAGTACAGGCGATAGGTGAGTATATAGTTTTTTTTATTTTTAATGTGGCTGCAAATTGCATATATAAGAGGACAATTTGGGATACTAAACCCCCTGACCTTAAGAATCTATGGGTGATTTAGTGTCCCGAATCCCCCTGACATATATACTGTATATATCCATAGAGTATGTATTTTTACATCTACTGATGACATTGAAGCTTTCCTGTCATCCAATCCCCGCACCGCTGAGCAGATCGGATCTGATTTTTCCAGAGAGGGCAGACGTTAAAAGCCAGCTCAGGAAGCCGGACGGCAGCGTCTCCTGTAAATAAACCTCATTCTACAAAATGATAAGGGACGGAGGAAGCGAAAATGAGATAGAGAGCAGGATCTGCCCGGGCCCTGCAAATAGTCCTTATTTGATTGATGGCGAGAGGCCTCATTATACATTCAGTGCAATATGTACAGATGTGGCCTTGGTAAGCGTTCTGCCAATACTGTACATGCAACCTGCCGGGCGCCTATAAATAGGCTTCGAGTTTAACCCATTCACTGTGGACAAGATACAGGAATCACACAGCAGGCAGAGGAGGAACAAAATCTGGGCTCCTGTCCCTGAAATAATAACCACCGGCGACGTAAGCAGATCGAGAAATCTCTGACACAAATGGTTTATTTTATCCCAGATGTCATTCATGGCGTCAACCCCAGAATGTCGGCTCTGCCGTCTAGACCGGTGTGACAGCTTTTAATGAGTAGGCTGCAAACTGATTGGTGGCACCGCCATCTAATTACGAGCGGTCCTGACACATGCGCCGCGCTCCTTTATTTGTAGTACAGCATATTGGAGAATAGTCATTTTTGTCAATTTATTATTGGAAATACATTTGCAGCCCGTATAATGCTCAGCTGACGGGGAGGAGGGAAACGCCGGGGCTGACGCTACATACAAAGTAACAGTTTTGCAATTTGGTTTCCATTTTTTTCACTGTTACGCTCATTTATTCATCAATTCATTCAGCAACGTGAGCGCTTAAAGGGATTTTCTAAATGTATTCATTAAAGGCCCATTCTAAAGATAGGTCCCCAATTAAAGACACCCCTACTGATCAGATGTCTGAAGAGACTGCAGCATTTGGGTCAGGGGCTTAGACCTCTTCACAGAAAACCAAGCAGGGTGCCATGCATTATATAGTGGCTGTGCTCGGTAGTGCAGCTCATCCCCACTTACTTGGATGGGACTGAGCTGCAAACAGGCCATGTCATCAATGAACGTGACATCATGTCACAGGGTAGTGGCGCTCACATAGCTCAAATAGCTGATCAGCAGGGATAAGTCATCAATTCAAAACCCCTTTAATTTTTGCGGGGTGAGAAGTATTTTTTAATGGAATCATTCTTTAGTCTCGGGGGGTCTAAAAGAAAAAAAAACAGCACATTATATTTTATATATGGGTAGATGTTTCTGTCTGGGGTAACTGAATCAAGTATCTAAGCGTATATTAAGTACATGAAGTATCTAAATGTTACAGCGGACACAATATATGTATATATAACTACCGGGATTCAACATCTAATAAAGCAACCTGAAAATCAGCAGTGTTCAGACATATAGCACGTTCACATCATGTGCGCCCTCCTGTTATCACCTCTTCTATGTCCACAGACAGAGATGAACCAGTCCTCATCACACACTGCACCCTGGTGGTAGGCGGTGGAGTTACAATTGGTTCATTACTGGCACTCTCATAGTTTGTGAATGGAAACATTTCAATTAGAAAGCAGAGAAGAACCTTAATACATGATCCAGCCAACATGTCCTAGTAACCAAGGGGATATGGAGGTGCGATCCAATCCAAAATCAGTCTTTCCTATGTTTGTTCATGTAAGATAGATATGAGATAGACAGATACGTAGATAGATAAAGAGATGAGTGATGAATAGAGAGAAGATAGATGAATGCATAGATAGATAAAGTAGATAGGTAGAGAGATAGATGGATGGATGGATAGGTAGAGCAATAAATAGACGGAAAATAAATGGACACATAGATAAAGTAGATAGATGGAGAAATAAATAAATAAATGATAGATATATTAGCAGTTAAGTAGATAGATTAATGATAGATAGATACAGTCATATGAAAAAGTTTGGGCACCCCTATTAATCTTAATCATTTTTAGTTCTAAATATTTGGGTGTTTGCAACAGCCATTTCAATTTGATATATCTAATAACTGATGGACACAGTAATATTTCAGGATTGAAATGAGGTTTATTGTACTAACAGAAAATGTGCAATATGCATTAAACCAAAATTTGACCGGTGCAAAAGTATGGGCACCTCAACAGAAAAGTGACATTAATATTTAGTAGATCCTCCTTTTGCAAAAATAACAGCCTCTAGTCGCTTCTTGTAGCTTTTAATCAGTTCCTGGATCCTGGATGAAGGTATTTTTGACCATTCCTCTTTACAAAACAATTCCACTTCAGTTAAGTTTGATGGTCGCCGAGCATGGACAGCCCGCTTCAAATTATCCCACAGATGTTCAATGATATTCAGGTCTGGGGACTGGGATGGCCATTCCAGAACATTGTAATTGTTCCTCTGCATAAATACCTGAGTAGATTTGGAGCTGTGTTTTGGATCATTGTCTTGCTGAAATATCCATCCCCGGCGTAACTTCAAATTCGTCACTGATTCTTGTACATTATTCTCAAGAATCTGCTGATACTGAGTTGAATCCATGCGACCCTCAACTTTAACAAGATTCCTGGTGCCGGCATTGGCCACACAGCCCCAAAGCATGATGGAACCTCCACCAAATTTTACAGTGGGTAGCAAGTGTTTTTCTTGGAATGCTGTGTTTTTTTGACGCCATGCATAACGCCTTTTTGTATGACCAAACAACTCAATCTTTGTTTCATCAGTCCACAGGGCGTTCTTCCAAAATGAAGCTGGCTTGTCCAAATGTGCTTTTGCATACCTCAGGCGACTCTGTTTGTGGCGTGCTTTCAGAAACGGCTTCTTTCGCATCACTCTCCCATACAGCTTCTCCTTGTGCAAAGTGTGCTGTATTGTTGACCGATGCACAGTGACACCATCTGCAGCAAGATGATGCTGCAGCTCTTTGGAGGTGGTCTGTGGATTGTCCTTGACTGTTCTCACCATTCTTCTTCTCTGCCTTTCTGATATTTTTCTTGGCCTGCCACTTCTGGGCTTAACAAGAACTGTCCCTGTGGTCTTCCATTTCCTTACTATGTTCCTCACAGTGGAAACTGACAGGTTGAATCTCTGAGGCAACTTTTTGTATCCTTCCCCTGAACAACTATGTTGAACAATCTTTGTTTTCAGATCATTTGAGAGTTGTTTTGAGGAGCCCATGATGCCACTCTTCAGAGGAGATTCAAATAGGAGAACAACTTGCAATTGGCCACCTTAAATACCTTTTCTCATGATTGGATACACCTGGCTATGAAGTTCAAAGCTCAGTGAGGTTACAAAACCAATTTTGTGCTTCAGTAAGTCAGTAAAAAGTAGTTAGGAGTATTCAAATCAATAAAATGA